>JALAZF010000702.1:1200000-1800000 GCA_022829125.1 Lathyrus tuberosus
AAGATTAATTGAATCAATACTAAGTTCAACGCTATTAGTATAAAATCTAACACTATTAGGTTCATTTATAGGAATCACAAAGAATGAGATAGTGAGAGAGTTATATAGGAATCACAATTAGTATTGATGCAGAGAGGGGGAACTGGAAGTGGAAAAGGGACGATCCTCAAATTATTACGCTAAGAATAGTTAGGTTATATAGGGCGTCAGACATATTTTTGTTCATCCATGTATGAAACTAAGAATTTAATACTAACAAAATTTATTCATAACCACGACGTTACAGAAAACTATTTATTCATTTATGGCTAAGTGTATGATAATATTAGTAGAGGATACAGAAGATTTTTCTCTTTGCACCAAGAAGTCTTTATAATAAAAGTAGACTTGGAAAAGTAGAACTTTTTCATGACTACTTTTCCTGTACTCATATTTTTTTTCATATAACTCTTCTTATCGCTGAGAATATTTTTTATTTACCATTATTTTGGTATAGTGTAATTTGTTTAAGTTTAATGTAATTAGTTGCTACTATTTTTCAACGTCGTTAGTGTAATAATTTTAATTTTAAATATATTGCATACAAATTTTTGACAGATATATTATCATGGAAAATAATACCCGTTAAATGCCAAGCCAACACCAAATGGCACGAAGGGTAGAAAATGAACGAAAAAGAAAACAAAATATGGACAATGAGCAACGAGAAAACCATTTATCGAGACGACGAGAACTTTATAGGCGGCGCCAAGACCAACAGAAACAAACGCAAAAATCACGCACCGTAATTAGTCGGTCGAGCGTTCCATTTCAAAATTTGACAAATATGACTTTTCCAAGTTCTCATTTTCAAGGAACTCATGACAATGAAGCCGGTCCAAGTAGAATTGCACATGTAACTGAAGTCGCGCTAGGTTTGTGATTTTTATTTAATTTTGTTTTTAATTTAAATTATATATGTATTAAGTTTTGTGATATACTAATAACAACTTAATTATCTATGTAACTAAACCAAAATAATAGTAATTAAATCTTAAAACTATTTGAAATTTACATATTAGAAAAATATATCCAAAATAAGCGATATTAGAATATCATAAATAATAATAATTAATAATTGAGCGACATTAGAAAACCCTTAAGCGAGTTGCAGTGTCGCCAACACAATGATAAAGATGATGGAAGTACCTGTGAACACAATGACTTATTTTATCTTAAATAGTATAATATTTTAAAATTAGTTGACATATTAATGATTTCTTATTTGACCGTGTAATGATTTTTGTTAAACTGCAACTCTTGGTAAAATATACGGATAAGCAAGTTTTAAAATCAACCTACAAATATACGGATAAATATGTCATTGTGATTAAATTAAAAGGAAAATATGGAACAAAAATAGGTAACGCATGTGCATATGTCAACTAATTAATTTAAGGTAAATAACTGCATTATATTGTAAAATATTGCTGCATAAAGGGAATATCATAGGTAAATATGGAACAAAAACTATACGGATAATTTTTAAATAATTTTAACTAATTATTTTCACAATCACATTAATTTTTGTTCCATATTTAGTTATTTCCCTTTGTTCCAATATTAATTTAAGGTAAATAACTGTGTGTGGAGGTTACAATATAGTTAAGAAGTTATAGATTAACTTTATATATTATGGAATATATTATGGAGTATAAGAACAATTTTTTTTTGTTATACTCAATTAAATTAAAGATATTTGTTAAGATTTGTTTATATTTTATTCAGAAAATATGTATTTTTTATTTATTTATATGTTATTCTAAAAAGAGAATTAGAAATCAAATATTTTTATCT
Organism: Lathyrus tuberosus; assembly: GCA_022829125.1. Classification (NCBI taxonomy): domain Eukaryota; kingdom Viridiplantae; phylum Streptophyta; class Magnoliopsida; order Fabales; family Fabaceae; genus Lathyrus; species Lathyrus tuberosus. The sequence continues at coordinate 1,201,837 of JALAZF010000702.1, forward strand.
ACCAGAAAAAGAATATTTTGATGCTATCTTTCATTTAATGGGGTTACTAATAAGTAGTGGTTGATTCTAACGTGTATCTCATCATTCCATCGTTTCATGCAGTTACTAATATGTAATTAGAAATCAAAATTCTCTATTCTCTTTATATATTTTTTTTCATTGTAAAATATTGTAAACTTTTCGTTTAATGCATGTATTTAAACCCACAAATCGTCGGTTTGCATCACCTAATCAAGACATCAATAACAGTCAATATGGTACAGGTATAATTAATATTGTTCTAAGTTTGCTATATTTTTTTAACACGTATATCTATGTATACATATGTTAATTATTATATTCGTATCAGATGATATGCATGTTGATGAATCTTTGGAGGATGTAGTAATGTCGCATGTTAATATGGAAGGCAGAGATAATAATGCATCGTCATGTCATCCTCAAGGTATGTTCATTGACTTTCTGCAATCAAATTAATTGTAGCTTATATTCAATAGACATGAAATTGAAAATTATACAATGTTAAATATTGTAGTTAAGGCCCTTTGCATTAATTTCTTATTTTTATTTTAGAGTTTAGATAAAATTTAGTAATTGACATCAAACTCCTACGTGTAGAATCACGACATGCATTTCGAGCAAGATACAATATTGCTCGAAATTTCAATAATAACATGATGATGGCAAAATCCCGTTTTCCTAATCCAACTACCTGTAGACGTTGCAATGCAAGATTATTCCACCATGAATCACGCGACACATGTTGTGCTGGTGGGAAGGTATCATTTCCATAGGTTAATGCTCCTGCAGAATTACAACAATTATTTTCTGATGGTTCAGCAGAAGGAAAGCATTTTAGGCAACATATTAGAAGTTACAACCACGTACTCTCATTCACTTCAATTGGTGTTCACGTCGATGAAAATATTCTTGCATCTGGTCGTGGTATATATACATTCCGTGCTCAGGGTGCTTTTTACCATAACATAGGAGGTTTCTGTCCAAATGAGGGTGTCAGACCGCGCTTCTTACAATTATACATCTATGACACAGATAATGAGCTACATAATAAAATGCAGGAAAACCCACGTCTACACCAAACCGTAGTTCATAAATTGCAACAAATACTCCATCAATATAATCATTTTGTAATTAGGTTCAAGCAATTATCACTACTTCTAAATATCAGGGACTGTAGCCTCATACTTAAATAGCGTCCAAGTAATCACCCTCAATATAATATTCCATCTGCAGAACAAGTTGCAGCAATTATTGTTGGCGATGATTCTGAATCTATGGAATATGGAAGAGATATTAATGTTATTCGTCATGATGGAAATATAAAGAAAGTTCAAGAAACAAAGGGATATTATGATCCCTTGCAATATCCAATATTGTTTCCATTTGGGACACATGGTTGGGATGTTAACACAATAAATTGTAGTGGACGAAGAGTGTCATGTCGAGCATATTACAGTTTCATGCTTCAGGTACATTTAAGCTATTTTTCATACATATTATATTTAGATAAATATAGTTTTAATTACATTAGAGACATTACCTACATGTATTTCAATCAATTGTAGATTCGTCCAAATGATCAATCAATGTTGTTAAATGCGGGTCGACTGTTACAACAATATGTCGTGGACAATTATGTCAAGATTGAATCAGGGCGGTTAAGGTGGATTCGAGAGCACCAAGAAAATATACGTGTTGAAGTGTACCAAGGTTTACAAGATGCTTTGCATGTTGGTGAAACTAACGCATGTACTATTTAATGTACCATAAAGATATAGTTGTAGATTAATAATTCATCATGGATTAATGTTCACAATCATTCGTGTATTCTAAAACCAATTCATTTCATGATCAACATAGAAAACATTGGAAAGCGAACAATATTACCATCATCATTTATTGGAGGCCATCGAGACATGACACAGCGTTATGAAGATGGTATGGCTATTGTTCTTAATGGTGGTAAACCAGATATTTTTCTGACAATGACGTGCAATCCTTCTTGGAGTGATATATCATCAGAACTTCTACATTTTCAGACACCACAGGATCGTCCAGATTTGCTAACGAGAATTTTTCGTTCTAAATTCGAGCAATTGAAGGATGATGTTATTAATAAAGGCGTCTTAGGAAAGGTTAAAAGTTACATGTATGTCACTGAATTTCAAAAACGAGGATTGCCGCATGTGCATATGTTGTTGGTCTTAGAAAGTAACGACAAATTACGTGACCCAAAAGATTATGATAGTGTAGTTAGAGCAGAAATCCCTAAATTAGAATGTGAACCGCAATTGCATGAAGTGGTTCTAAAACATATGATCCACGGACCGTGCAGCGTAATCAATCGGAAGTCTCCCTGTATGAAAGATGACCAGTGTAAAAAAAGGTATCCCAAATAATTCTTAGCTGAAACGCGTCAAGGAACTGACTCATATCCCGAGTACAGGAGAAGGTTTGATGAACCTATATCGTTAGGTAGAGGTAGGTCTGTCGACAATAGATGAGTGGTTCCTTATAACCCTTGGTTACTGTTAATGTATGACTGCCACATCAATGTAGAGATTTGCAGTAGCATTAAAAGTATCAAGTATCTATACAAATATGTGTACAAGGGCCCTGATCGTGTGGCTATGGAGGTTCACAAAGGATCATACATGGATGAAGTTCAACAATATGTTGATGCAAGATGGATTTGTGCTCCTGAGGCATTATGGAAAATATTTCGCTTCACTCTTTACAGACTATATCCTTCTGTTGAAAGATTGCAGATCCACTTGCCGAACCGCCATCAAGTGTGCTTTTATGATCATCAGCGAATTATGGATTTGTTAAATAATGAACGCAATTCCAAAACAATGCTCACACAATTCTTTTCTTTAAATCTAAGAGATCCAGAGGCAAGAAATTATCTGTATAGAGAAATTCCAGAGCATTATTGCTGGAACAATAGGGACAAGGAATGGCATCGCAGGCGGTCACCAAGAAAAGTTATCGGGAGAATCTATACGGTATCACCTTCGGAGGGAGAGAAGTTTTACTTACGAGTATTGTTATCTCATGTCAGAGGTCCAATAAGTTGGGAATATCTTCTTACAAATAATGGCGCCCCTTTCAGTACATTCAAAAAATCAGCTGAGGATAGAGGATTTCTAGAGACTGATCATAGTATTCGTGATTGTTTGGTTGAGGATGCGAGTCTCCGAATGCCATATGCTTTACGGAGGTTATTCGTGACGATTCTCATATTTTGTGAACCTACTGATGTTAGAAGCCTTTGGAATGAGTTTTTTACACATATGATAGAGGATTATCAAACAACAAACAATGTTGTGGAATCGGTCTTAACTAATATATTGTTGAAGGACTTAAATGAACTCTTAAACCTGCACGGTAAAAAGATTGAAGATTATGATCTCCCATCTTTACCCCTTGATACAATACAAGGAGATTCAATTACAAGTGTCATACAGGAAGAGTTAGCGGTCAATATCCCCAATGAAGATATTGAATCTCTTGCTAAGTTAAATAATGACCAAGTGATTGCGTTCAAGACCATTATGAATGCAATTGATCAAAAACACAGTGAGGTATTTTTTGTTGATGGTCCTGGAGGAACAGGTAAAACATTCCTTTATCGAGCATTAATGGCAAGTTTAAGAAGTAGAGGAGAAATTGTCTTGGCAACTACATCATCTGGTATAGCTACAACATTGTTACCCAGTGGTAGAACTGCGCACTCTCGATTTAAGATACCTATCGATATACAACCGAGTTCCATTTGTTGCATTCAAAAGCAAAAAGATCTTTCAAATCTCATTAGGGTTGCTGCTGCAATAATTTGGGATGAAGCCCCAATGACAGACAAAAATTGTTTGGAAGCCTTAGATCGATCATTACAAGACATTTGTAGCAACAATGCTCCATTTGGAGGAAAAGTTATGATAATGGGGGGAGATTTTTGTCAAGTTCTTCCAGTTGTAAGAAAAGGTACTAAGGCACAAATGATTTCTGCCTGTATTGTTCAGTCTCATTTATGGGCTCATACCAAGATTTTGCGATTGCGTCAAAATATGCGATCATTGCATGATCAAGAGTTTGTAGAATTTCTTATGCGCATTGGTGATGGTGTTGAACCAACCAAACCAGATGACATGGTGAGGTTACCTTCACAGATTGCAGTCCCATGGGAAGGTGACCATTCCATACAAGTACTTATCCAACATATTTTTCCTGATTTAGAATTGCATGGTTGGGATGCCCCTTATATGGTACAAAGAGCTATTTTGACCCCAACAAATGATGATGTCCAAAAATTGAATGATATAATTATTGACCAGTTTCCAGGAGAAGAACATAATTTGTTATCCTTTGACGAGGTTGAAAGGGATAATCATAATTTATACCAGCAAGAATTCTTAAACTCAATTGCACAAGGTAGTTTGCCACCACATATTCTAAAGATAAAAAAGGGTGCACCATTGATGTTGTTGCGAAATCTAGATCCTAGATATGGGTTGTGTAATGGGACGCGGTTATTATGTCGTGGTTTATATATGAATATGTTGGATGTGGAAATATTGACAAGAAACAACGCAGGAAAACGAGATTTCTTGCCCAGAATTAAAATAAAAACATCTGCAAGTGATGGGTTGCCTTTTGTTCTTAGTAGAAAGCAGTTTCCTGTGCGACTAAGTTTTGCAATTACAATAAATAAGTCACAGGGACAAACCATTCAAAATGTTGGAATATATCTTCCACAACATGTTTTCAGTCATGGACAATTATATGTGGCTTTATCCAGAGGTGTTTCACAGGCTACAACAAGAGTTTTAACAAGGGAAGGAAAGTTGGAAGGAGAAGATGATGACTACACAAAAAATGTAGTCTTTAAAGAAATTCTTTTATCGCACCCGCAGGTATTCATTAAGTACAATAAAAAAAAATTACGCATTGATTCCCATTTTGGCTGCAAGTAACTAACAAGAATATATTGTATTGTTTAATGCTAACTAAATGTAATATTATTTTGATTTAATATACAGCCAAACTAAGATATGGTGAAATCTTCCAATTATGTAAGGAGCTGAACAGGACGAATGTTGAACATTGCTTCGACATAAAAGTAAGTTATGGTTAACCATTTCTACTGTATTTTTATATTATACAATTGGTTCATAGTTATTCTCATTATTGTGGTGGAATACAATTTAGATGAAAGACTTTGAAGATAAGTGGAACACATGGAAGGATGAGCATACAGTTTCATCCACTGGCAAAACCGACAATAAGGTGTATTTGCATTTTCCACAATATATGCGATAAAAAAACTATTTGTAAAATCTTTATCATCATTTTACTATAACTTTTATCATCTTTATTGCGGCAGGTCAAACGTCTAAAAATTTACTCTATTGGTTGGAGCTCCACTGTGATATCAGATAAAACACAACTTTGGAAAATGGTGAAAAGAGAAATAATAGCTCAAAGGATGGAAAGGTTTTTATTTTATTTATTATCCGTAATCTTTAATTGGATGAATTTAAATTTTATTATTTGTTCATTTTGTTAATAAAACCATATTGGCTTCTACTAAGTCAATTGTTTTCCTTTTTCTACCAGGAATCAGCGTAATTCGACAATCAGTCAAGATTGTCGTTCTACCATATCTGAATTAAAACAAAGTATCACACTTCACCAGGTATTATGTTTTTTTATTATGTTTTTTTATTATGTTATAGATAAACCATATTATACTCTACAATCTAACCTATAAATGTATTTAGTTTGTTGATCTGACATTTCGTGCCTACTTTGTAGTTTTTTAGAACTCAAAATTTTATTGATAAAGAGATGTATGAAGAATTGATTCGAATATTTACAAGGTAAAAAATATTATATTTTACACTAATTACAGTTAATTTCAATATTCTTCTTTATTTTTAAAAAGTTCTTATATGAGAAATTTATATTTTGCTTTACTGCATTAATATTACAGGGAAAAAGAAAAACCTTCAGATAAAGATAAAGATTTTATGTTCGGTCTTCCTCTTAAAGCACGTCATTGATGACACAATATCAATAATATTTTGTATTCTTTAGTTTTTTATTATAATTTAGAATATTGTTTATAATTTTCTAAATGCATTGATGCTATTATTTACTGAGAATAATTTTTATGTTGAGTGTGTTGTGGACAATGAATTTAGGTGCTCAAGGGCATCAATGACATATTTTGTTTAGAGTCAATTTCGGAGTGTTGACAATTCTTTTAAATCCTATATCCCAATCATATATAAATTAAAATATATTATACAATCAAAATATGTTAAATTCTTTTAGAATCAATTTCTGAGAGTTGAGTAGTATGCAAGTATATGGGCAAGGAGAATGAAAAACATACACACGACAAATAATTTCACTATTTTTTTTATTCACTATATTATTTTATGAGTATATATTTTTCATCTTGATTTTAATTCTACTCATTGTATCTAGATAACGTTATTTTTAATGCGAATTACAATAAATATATACACTTTTATATTTTCCCGCTGTGCGCATTAAAAAAGCGGACAGACGGGCACGGGAGTGCTAGTCTGGACGCTAGTTTAAATTAATAAGGGTATAATTGGAATAAAAAGTCATAAGCTAAAAGCTACAAGTTCAAAAGCTACTTCAAATAGCTTTTGAAAAAAAACTAAAAGCTAGTTAAAAAGTTATAAGCTAAAAGCTAAAACGCAGTTACCAAACAGAGTTTTTTAATCAAAATGAGCTGAAAAGCTAAAAGCTACAAGTTAAAAGCTCTTTTTATGGTCTTAACAAACAGACTCTTAGACTTTGAACTTTTTATCATATCAAACTAAGGCTTGACAAAGCTTAATTTTACCCAACATATTCGCATCCCTAGCTATGATAGATAAGTATGTTAGGAAACTACTTAAAATTTCTCCAAATTGTTATATTTGTAAAAGAATACAATAATGCGAAAACACACTATAATTAATATAAAATAAAATATACAAAGTGTTTAATAACAATCACTCTCTCACAAAAAACCATAACACTATTACACCCAAAGAAATACTTTTCTCTAAATATTTCTCACAAAATTCTCTCATTAGAATTTTTCTTCTATTTCTTTGTTGGATCAAAATTGTTGGTTTTAATTTTACACTTGTTATTACAAATGAAACAAACACCGCTTTTATAGCTAACAAAGATAAAATAAATAGTTATAATGTATGAAGAGTTTTTTCTCTTTCTCTATCCATGCATCTCGTCCTTGAGTCTCTTTGTACCATTTTTTATTTATATTTCCTTTTATTGTTTTTCTTTTATTTCTTTTTGTTTCTCTCTTCTTTGACCAATAATCTCTCATTTGAAGACTGATTTCAACTGGACTTCACACCTCGACCAAACAAGAACCTATCTCAGTTTGTTATTATAGCATGCCAATTGAAAATAAGCACAACTTCCATTTATCAATTATCACCACATTGGTATTTGTTATCACTTCATCAAATCTCTGCTCAATGTTAGCACCTCTTCCTTAAGCAGAGATTTGATGAAGTGATAACAAATACCAATGTGTTTTGTTATTGAATAAAATATTGAATTCGTTTTTAGATGTATTGTAGCCTAACTATCATTGTACAAAACAATTTTCTCCTGTGTAAAACCCAATTGTATTAACAATCTTTGAAACTATATCAATTCTTTTATAGTTTCAATTACTGCTGCATACTCATCTCTTGTAGAGGATGAATCAACAATCTTTTGTATATGTGACATCCAACTAACCGCTCTAATACCAATAACAAATATATAGTCAATTGTACTTCTTTGGTGATTAATATCACCGGCAAAATCTACATCAACGTAGCCTTGTATTTTAAATTCTCATTTGTCAAAGTACAAACATTTCTTAATAGTGCCTCGAGGATACCTTAAAATCTACTTAAGTTCTTCTCAATGAGTTTTACATGGATTTAACATAAATATGCTAACAACACTCACTTTATAACCAATGTCTGGCCATGTACAAACTATTGTATATATCATATTTCCAATGGATAAAGCATATGAAGTGAATCCATGAAATATTTTTCTTTCTCCGTCTAAGGCGACCAACCCTTGGATAGGCAAAAATGACTTGCCAAAGGTGTCCTAACTAGTTTGCCATTGCCTATATTATATTTTTGCAAACACAATTGATGTACTCTACTTGAGATAATTGCAAAACTCCTATTTGCTTATCTCTCGTGATTTGTATATCAAGAATTCTTTATTTTGGGCCTAAATCTTTCATATCAAACTTTTTTTTACAACTGTATCTTCAAGTTTTCGATCTAGTCCATATTTGAACTGTGAGATTTGGGTCGAACTCATGCTGTGTCGAAGGAGAAGCTTTCATGTTTTGGACAGAAGGCAAGCATGCAGTCGAAGCTTGTTCACATGCTGATGCCTGATTGTTACAAACTGTAGTCGAAGTCTGTTTTAGTTTGTATTGTCGAAATATATATATATATATATTCTGTCGAATTGGGCCTTGTGTTAAGGATCCAATTGTTTAGGTTTCTTGGGCTGCAAGTTACCTAGTTAGTCTATAAATAGGCTAGTACACCCAGTTTGGTGAGTGTGGCAAATTGTGATATTCACTTGTAATCATTGTAAATGTTAATGAGAAAGTGAATAGTAAACAGAATTATATTTGCCCAATACTTGTTGTTATTTCTTCTTCTTCTTGTTTTCTTTTCCACTAAACCCTAACCCTTGTTTTAGTTCTTGATCATCAAGAAACCATTTATACTTTGATTAAAGACATCATTTTTCCACAACAAATTGGTGCGGTGAGCGTGGAGAAGATGGCTTCAACAAAGTATGAGATTGAAAAGTTCACCGGAGTGAACGATTTCGGTCTGTGGCGCTTGAAGATGAAAGCCCTACTGGTGCAGCAGGGATGTTTGGAAGCGTTGAAGGGAATGGCAGCCATGGATACTGCGTTGACGGAAAAAGAAAAGACGGCAATGATCGAGAAAGCACACATCGCAATATTGTTGAGCCTTGGTGATAAGGTTCTCCGGCAGGTGTCAAAGGAGACGACGGCGTCGGGATTATGGGTGAAGCTTGAAAGCTTGTACATGACCAAGTCGTTGGTGAATCGTCTTTACCTGAAGCAAACCCTGTATTCGTTCAAAATGAATGAAGACAAAGCTTTGACTGAGCAGTTAGATTCTTTCAACAAGCTGATTCTTGATCTTGAAAACATTGATGTGAAGATTGATGATGAAGATCAAGCATTGTTGTTGCTGTGTGCTTTGCCCAGATCGCATGCTTACTTCAAAGAAACTCTCTTGTATGGAAGAGAGTCCCTGACCTTTGAAGAAGTTCAAGCAGCCTTGTATTCAAAGGACTTGAACGAAAGAAAGGAGCAGAAACCTTCATCAGTTGGCGAAGGGTTGTCCGTGAAAGGAAGATCGTCGAAGAAAGATGGTAGGTTTGAAAAGAAGAAAGGACAGGTTCAGCAGAAGTCTTATGGTGGTGATATGTCTGGTATCAAATGTTATCACTGTAAGAAGAAGGGTCATACAAGAAAGGTGTGCCATGAGCGCCTGAATAATCATGGAGGTAAGGACAATGGGAATGCAGCTATTGTGCAAGATGGTCATGAATCATCTGGTGTCCTTGTGGTGTCGAGCAGCAACTCTTGCGAAGAGTGGATTATGGATTCTGGATGTACTTGGCATATGACTCCAAACAAGAATGTGTTTGAAGAATTATGTGATCAAGATGGTGGATCAGTGCTGCTGGGGAACAATAAAGCTTGCAAGATTGCAGGTATTGGATCTGTTAGATTCAAGCTCCATGATGAGTCAATAAAGCTATTGACTGGGGTTAGGTATGTACCTGACCTTAAGAGGAATTTAATTTCTCTTGGTGAATTCGACAGAAAGGGATATGTGTTCAAAGGAGAGCAAGGTATCCTGAAAGTCATGAAAGGGTCGAAGGAAGTCTTGAGAGGCGTGAAAAATCAAGGGTTGTATACCCTTGAGGCTGAGGTTGTAAGTGGTTCGACAAATGTTGTGTCCACGAAACCTGTGTCGAAGACAGAATTATGGCACATGAGATTGGGCCATGTCAGCGAAAGAGGCCTGGTCGAATTAGGGAAGCAGAACCTGCTAGGAGGTGACAAAGTCGAAAAGCTGGAGTTTTGTGAATCTTGTGTACTTGGTAAATCCTGTAGGACGAAGTTTAACAAAGGCAGGCAAAGAACACATGGATCCCTTGATTACATTCATGCTGATCTTTGGGGGCCTGCAAGGAACCCTTCACACTCAGGAGCAAGGTACTTTCTATCCATTGTTGATGACTATTCCAGAAAGTTATGGGTATTCATTCAGAAGACGAAGGATGAAACTTTTGAGAATTTCATAAGTTGGAAGGTTCTGGTCGAAACTCAAACTGGCAGAAAGGTTAAAAGGTTGAAAACCGACAATGGCCTTGAGTTCTGCAACGAAGTGTTCGACAGTTACTGTGTTGAGTCTGGGATTGTAAGGCATAGGACTGTAGCAGGTACTCCTCAATAAAATGGCTTAGCTGAGAGATTCAATCGAACAATCCTTGAAAGGGTTAGATGCATGTTGGCTAGTGCTGGATTAAAGAAGGTGTTTTGGGCAGAGGCTGTTTCGACAGCAGCTTATCTGATAAATAGATGTCCCTCGACTGCGCTGGGAATGAAGACACCTGAAGAAGTTTGGTCAGGTCATCCACCAGATCTCGACAAACTCAGAGTATTTGGCTGTTTAGCCTATGCTCACATTAGGCAAGACAAGGTCGAACCTAGAGCTCTGAGATACATGTTCCTTGGATATCCTGAGGGAGTCAAGGGTTATAGGCTGTGGTGCCTAGAACCAGGTCACAGAAGATGTATCACAAGTCGTGATGTAGTTTTCAATGAAGTCGAAATGGCGCTCAGGAAAACTGGTGACGAAGGTCGAAGTGCAGAAATCTCTGAAGAGGAGCTGGAACAGGTAGAGATGCCTGTTGAGGTGGAGCATAGTGATGCTAAATTGCATAGCCCTGATGAAGTCGAAGAGCAAGATGCTGATGAGGTTGAAGAAACTGTCGATGACTACCTACTGGCAAGAGATAGGTCGAGAAGAGTCATCAAGCCACCTCAGAGACTTGGTTATGCAGATCTTATAGCTTTTGCCTTAATCTCTGCAAGTGAGGTACTTGACGAAGAACCTAGAGATTACAAGGAAGTTATAAGGAGTCGAGACAAGACTGAATGGCGAAAAGCCATGGATGACGAGATGAAATTTCTTCATGATAATAACACTTGGGAGCTGATTGAGAAACCTGCAGGAGCAAGGTTAGTAAGTTGTAAGTGGATTTTCAAGGTCAAGGAAGGAATCGAAGGAGTGACGTCGAAGCGCTTTAAGGCGAGGCTGGTTGCTAAGGGGTTCACTCAGAAAGAAGGAGTCGACTTCAATGATGTGTTCTCACCTGTTGTAAAGCATAGATCCATTCGAATACTGTTGCCCATGGTGGCAAAGTTCGATTTGGAACTTGAGCAAATGGATGTGAAGACAGCATTTCTGTATGGTGATCTAGATGAAACGATCCTGATGCGTCAACTTGAAGGGTATGCAGAAAAGGGTAAAGAAGATTATGTGTGCAAGCTGAATAGGTCTTTGTATGGCATGAAACAATCTCCTCGACGGTGGAATAGGAGATTCGACAAGTTCATGGCACACATTGGTTTCACTAGAAGTCAGTTCGATCACTGTGTTTACTTCAGATTTTGACCTGGAAACTCACTTGTTATGTTGCTACTGTATCTGGATGATATCCTCATAGCTAGCAACAGTGTTGAGGATGTAACGAAGGTGAAGGCTGAACTCAGTAAGGAGTTCGAAATGAAGGATCTGGGTGCTGCAGCCAGAATTCTTGGGATTGACATCCGGAGAGATAGAAAGCAGTTGAAGTTGTGCTTATCTCAGGAGACATACCTACGGAAGCTTCTCGACAAGTTTGGTATGTCGAATTCGAAGCCTGTTGTGACACCTACAAATCCTCAGTTTAAGCTTAGTACTACTCAAAGTCCGAGTACTGAAGCTGAAAGAATCTATATGAATAGCATTCCATATGCTAGTGTAGTGGGTTCTTTGATGTATGCTATGGTCTGCACGAGGCCAGACATAGCATATGGAGCGAGCCTTGTGAGCAGGTATATGGCCAATCCTGGAAAGGCGCACTGGCAAGCTGTAAAGTGGATTCTCAGGTACATAAATGGGTCTCTGAAAAGAGTCTTGATTTATGGTGGAGCCTGTGATGGTGATAACATAGTCGAAATCGAAGGATTTGTTTACTCTGATTATGCAGGTTGTATGGATTCCAGAAAGTCTATTTCTGGATATGTTTTCACAATGTTTGGCACAATAATCAGTTGGAAAGCGATGCTTCAGAAGGTTGTTGCCTTATCAATCACTGAAGCTGAATATATTTCCCTCACTGAAGCTGTGAAGGAAGCACTATGGCTTGAAGGTTTTGCAAAGGAGCTGAAACTTCAAGGTCGAAGTATTACTATTAAATGTGATAGTCAAAGTGCAATACACCTGTCGAAGAATTCAGCCTATCATGAGCGAACTAAGCACATTGATGTGAGGCTGCATTTCGTCAGAGAGATAATCGAGCGTGGTGAAGTCCAGGTGCTGAAGGTTTCGACTGAAGATAATGATGCTGATATGATCACCAAGACGTTGCCAAGTTGCAAGTTCTTCCACTGTATGCAGTTGATAAAGCTGCATGATGAAAGCTAGTTTATTCTCTTGTTGCTGAGTTAGATCCAAGGTGGAGATTTGTGAGATTTGGGTCGAACTCATGCCGTGTCGAAGGAGAAGCTTTCATGTTTTCGACAGAAGGCAAGCATGCAGTCGAAGCTTGTTCATATGCTGATGCCTGATTGTTACAAACTGTAGTCGAAGTCTGTTCTAGTTTGTATTATCGAAATATATATATATATATATATATATATATATATATATATATATATATATATATATATATATTCTGTCGAATTGAGCCTTGTGTTAAGGATCCAATTGTTTAGGTTTCTTGGGCTGCAAGTTACCTAGTTAGTCTATAAATGGGCTCGTACACTCAGTTTGGTGAGTGTGGCAAATTGTGATATTCACTTGTAATCATTGTAAATGTTAATGAGATAGTTAATAGTAAACAGAATTATATTTTCCCAATACTTGTTGTTATTTCTTCTTCTTCTTCTTGTTTTCTTTTCCACTAAACCCTAACCCTTGTTTTGGTTCTTGATCAACAAGAAACCATTTATACTTTGATTAAAGACATCGTTTTTCCACAACATGAACCTTCTACCAACATGTCATCAACATAAAGTAACAAAATGATATAACTAGACTTATATATCTTGAAGAAACAACAGTGGTCAACATTGTATTTCTTGAAACATTCCTTGTGCATAAAGCTTTCAAAATTAATATACCACTGTCTCGTAGCATGTCAGGCCATACAAGTTCTTCTTTAGTCTACACACCATATTTTCTCTCCCTTCTTTTGAAATCCTTCAGGTTGGTACATGTATATCTCATCAACTAAATCTCCATGAAGAAATGAAATTTTCACGTCCAACTTCTCAAGATATATATCTACACTAACAACAATACTTAAGACAAATTTGATAGTAATGTGCTTCATAACTGGAACAAAAGTTTCAGTGTAATCAATTCCTTTCTTTTGCTAGAATCCTTTTACCTCTAATCAGGATCTGTGTCGCTTAGAGCCATAATGCTCTTCCTTTAATTGATACACCTATTTTTTGTGAAGTGTTTTATTTCCACTATGTAACTTAGTTAGTTCACATATTTGATTGAAAATTAAAGAGTTCATCACGTAATTCATATTAATCCTACCGCCTTCTAGTAAGCATGAATATCAAAAGTTACTCTTTAAGAATTCATAGATCATTCTCAAAAGAAAATCATGAACTCAAAATTTTCATGGAATATTAAATCTGTCATTAATTTATAATTTAAAATGAATAATTTTTTACTAAGAGTAGATCTATCACCAAATTTTTTGTTCAAACTGTTCAACTATTTATTATTGGGGAGAATAATTACCGAATGGAAAATCTAAAATATAGTAAATATGAGACCGGAATAAAATTAATAAAATAACTTAAAGTATATACTTATCTATCATATTTAATTAAATCATAATTACTTATATATCGAATTATTAAAATTATACCCTTCACCTTACAAGCCTATTTTATAAGGATGTGTTAAATCAAAATTTAGAAAATTTTACCCCATACCCCCACACTTATCCCTTTACCCCAACATTAAATTTTTTTGTACCAAAATGTCCTTCATATAAAATTAATTTGTTTTATTTTTTCACCTTTTCATCATTTATGTTTCTAAATTCCCATACAGAAAAAAATTATCATACCGGAACACTTTATGAAAGTGTTCCGCTTAAATAATATTCGTGTTTTAAAAAATTTTAAAAAAAATTAATACCGGAAAAAAGTGTTCCAGTTGAAAATCTTTCAAAAATTAAAAAGAAATTCATACCGGAACACCTTTTAAGAGTGTTTCAGTTGAGTATATTATAAAACCCGGACATCATTATAAACGTGTTCTTGATAGAATTTTTCTTACTAAATTAGTTTCGGTAACAGGTTAAAACCGTTGCCTAAAGTAAATAGACAACGTTTGTAAAGTGTTGCTGAAACTCATTTTGCAATTTTTTTGAACCGGAACACTTTCAAAAAGTGTTCCGGTGTTATTAATAAATCCAACCGGAACACTTTTAAAAAGTGTTCCGGTATGATAATTTTTTGTTACTTTAAGCCACGGTTTTGAACTGTTGCAGAAACGCATTTAGCAATATTTTAAACCGGAACACTTTAAAAAAGTGTTCCGGTGTTATTAATACAACTTTAGGCCACGGTTTTAAACTGTTGCTGAAACTCATTTAGCAATTTTTTTAACCAGAACACTTTCAAAAAGTGTTCCGGTGTTACTTATACATTCAACCGGAACACTTTCAAAAAGTGTTCCAGTATGATAATTTTTTCGTTACTTTAGGCCACGGTTTTGAACTGTTGCAGAAACTCATTTAGCAATTTTTTTTAATCAGAACATTTTCAAAAAGTGTTTCGGTGTCTTAATAATATACCTAACCGAAACACTTTTAAAAAGTGTTCCTGTATGATAATTGTTTTAAAAAGGTGAAAAATAAATGATGGAAAGTTGAAAAAATAAATAAAGAAAAAGTGAAAAAATAAAACAAAGGTTTTATATGAGGGTATTTTGGTAAAAAAAAGTTCAATGTAGGGGTAGAGGGACAAATGTGGGGGTATGAAGTAAAATTTTCCAAAATTTAATATGGTATCAGAATCTATCAATTGGACTATGGATCGTCCACTATTAATATTCACGCACTAAGCCCAAAAGAGTGTTAAGCGTAAGGGCGTGCATTGGAAAAAATCCTAAGTCCCGTGTTTGTTAGATATAGAGCCTTGAAAAAGTTTGACATCTCTCACCTTACAATTCAGTTATGTAAGGATGAGTTAAGCCAAATTCTAATATGGTATCAAAGCCTATCAATTAGACCATGGACCGCTCACCGTTTATATCCACGCACCAAGCCCAAAAGAGTGATAGGTGTGAGGGTGTATTTAGAAGATCCCAAGTCCCATATTGGTTAGCCATAAAACTTAAAAATAATTTATATAGAGTGACACTCATCACCTTACAAACCGATTTTGTAGGGTTAAGTTAGGCCCAACTATATTTCTTAACATGATATTAGAGCCTATCGATCGGACTATGGGTCATCCACAATTAATATCCACGCGCAAAGTCTAAAAGAGTGTTGGACGTGATGGGTGTTTTGGGAAAATCCCAAGTCTCACATTGATTGGAGATAAAGCATTGAAAGAGTTTATTTAGAGTGACATCTCTCATTGTATTGGTCGGTTTTGTAAGGATGAGTTAGCTCAAACTGTAACATGGTATTAGAGTCTGATTTAAGATTCGGTGGGTCATTTGCTATTAGGTTTCTGCTATTGGGCCACCCACAATTTATTTACATGCTTCAGAGTCCTACATCGGATAGTTATGGCCTAGACATGTGCTTATAAGTGGAGGGCAATCCCCACCCTACAATATGATTTTGTAAGGATGAATTAGGTCAAAACTCTAATAACATGTAAAAAGAAATACAAACTTTAAAAAAACAACATGGATTAAGAATCATAAACAATTATATATTTTTACTTCATAATTTATTGGAAACGAAGTTTAAAAGAGTATATCAGAGAAAAAATTTGTACTATCACTACTACAAACGCGCCATTGAAAAATCTTTTACCTCAACCATTGGAAAATCGAGGTCAAATGACCTGAAACGCGCCATTTATTTTTATTTTTTAAATTAAATCTTATACATCGATTTTGCGTAAAACCGACTTAAAATGTTGCTTAGGGTTTGAGCTTCAGTTCCTAGCTCCTGAAATTTTATGTTTTATTTAGAACTAAAAAATGCGCCTTTATTTTATAAATCATCTTATCCCTTGGTTTTCTAGAAAACCGATATGAAAACTCTAAACAATATTTTATTTAATTAAATTGCACTGAGTTTTTACCTCGATTAAGTTCCCTCGGTTTTTCCAAAAACCGAGATGAAAACTCTAAACAATATTTTATTCCTTCATCAGAATATTAAGTCTCATTCACTTTTGCGCCTAGCAAATGAAAGGAACACTATTCTTCTCTAGCAAATGAAAGAAACGCCATTCTTTTCCATCTAACAAATTGAAACACCATTCTCCATCTTCTCCAAAGAGGAAGGAAGCTCGAACCTCAAACCAACACTTTTTTTTAGTCTCTCGTCACATTTCTGGTATGTAAAAAATATTTCCATGATTGTTGTTGTTATTTTCGTCGTTGTCATTGTAGTTATTGTTATTGTTATGGTTTTTAAGACTTAAGGTATAATTTAGTGTTGTTTTTTTAGGTAGGGTTAATTATACGATTCCCCCTGCCATTAGGGCGAGATTTGGTTTTGCCCCCCTCAAGTATTTTTTTTTAACGCCCCCTTATAAAACAAATAATAGATTTTTACCACACCCTTTGTCTATGTGTCATTGACCAATTGACCAATCTATGTGTCATTGACCAATCTATGCGTGGACCCCACCCTTCACTTTCCTTCTTCCTCATTACCCTCCATGACAACCACATAACTCACCTCTTTAAATCTTCACCATCAAAATCTCACCCATCTTCCATGAAGCTACTGGGATTTTGAAAACTAAACCCACTTCAGCTTCAATCCACACGTTAATACCGCTTTCCTTTCTCCTTCATTTTTGTACGTAAAAGAAAAACAACATGCTGTCAAAGCTTATATAAAACCAACAACACACTTCTCAATTCATTTTCAAAACAAAAAAAAAGGTTTAAAACTTCAGTAGAAAAGGATCTTCATAGTGAAACAAAAAACAGCAGTGAGCTCATGGCAGGAGGCTGTGATTATTATTGGTTCTACTATAGACTTTGCGCCACCGGCAACTCCATTTTCCTCTTTATGAACCTTGTCGGCCGCCATGACAACAAAGCTCTCGAAACAATCCTCCATGCTCCTGAATGATTCCCCGGGATACAGCGCGCTAATCTCAACATCATGAACTCCATCTATCTTGTAACTAACTTGACATCCATTGATGAATATATCATGAGTGAGTGATGCAACAATACTCTCTGGTATGATATTTTCTGCATTTCCACATAAACAAAAACATTTCATTCTTTCATATTATGCTGTAGCACTTGATAGAAGGACGAAAATGAATATTTTTGTTGATTGTTCTGTGGTCATCAACTATCTTCATAGTGAACTTTCCAATATCAAAGCCATCAACAAAGTAAGCTGCAGAATTCATAATCACGTTACTAATATGATGATAATTATATATGGTTAGTGTGGTTGTTTTACTATATACCTTTGACATTGCCGTTACCATAGACATGCAACTGATCCAACGGTGGAGGAAGCGACGATGGATGACAGTTGTTATAGTAAGGCCAAGATGCGATGGAGTTGCAACATATGTAGGTGTAGGAGAGTGGGAGAGAGTGGTGTGATCTAAAACCACAGAAACGGAGGTTTAGAGGTTTGGCAGTGGAGAGTGGGAGAGATTGATGTGATCTGGAGAATGTGGCGGTGGAAGTGGTGGGGGAGAAAGTGAGGGATAGAGAGGATTGCATTTTGTTGAGGAAGAAAAGAGAGAGAAAGTGGAAATTATATTCAATCCTTGTCCAGTCATCACTTTGGATACACTAATTGCACAGTCAGCAGGCCCAGTCACCAACACTAGTAAAAGGGTGTGGTAAAAGTAGGTTTTTGGTTTTATAAGGGGGAGTTTAAAAAAAAAACTTCAGGGGGGTAATATCAAATCTCGCCCTAATGGCAGGGGGTTTCATATAATTAACCCTTTTAGGTATTTTTAGTTGTTGTTGTTGTTTATTGTTATTGTTGTTTTATTTAGATGAAATGTTCATTTTTGTTGGTTGTGCACTATTTTTATTTTATATTCAGAAGTCGTATCTGATTATGGATCGTAGTTGGATGAAAGCAAATAGATTAAGTAAAGAGTATAAGAATAGAGTGATCAATTTCTTGAATTCGCGGAAAAGAAAAATCCTAACGATAATTGGATTTTTTGGTGTCCTTGTAAAAAATGCTGAAATACGCAAAAACATCCAAGATATGTTATATTCCATCATTTAGGTTGTGATAGAATTATTTAAAATTACACGAAATGGGTATGGCATGGTGAAGTGGAAAAAAAAAAAGACATGTGTCACATTAAGTTGAAGTTGGTGAATTAATGAATGATACTCTAAAAGATATGATTTATGTTATTAAAGTATATGGTTCCAAGAAAGCTCATGTGGAATATATTTTGCAAAGAGACATGGAAGAGTTGTTATATCTGAGATGCAAAATTTTTACAAGATTGTCAGTTGTGTTAAGACTGTTTAATCTTAAGGCAAGAGTTGGGTGGGCAGATAGAAGTTTCATTAAATTGCTTGAATTGTTGTAAGAAATGCTTCCATAAGGTAACATGTTGCCAAATCGTAGTTATGAGGCCAAGAAGATATTGTGTCCAATTGGCTTGGACTATGTCAAATTACATGCATGTCGTAATGATTGCATATTATATAGGAAAGAGTGTGAAAACTTGAAGGAGTGCCCGAGGTGTGGGGAGTCACGCTACGAGCAGAAGGACAATGATGCTGAAGATGATGATGGTGTAAACAGAAAGAGTGTTTCTTCCAAGGTGATGTGGTACCTACTGATAATCCAAAGGTTCAAGATACTATTTGCTAATATAAATGAAACAAAGAATACTAGATGCCTTACAGATGAAATAGTATGTGATGGAAAAATTCGCCATGCAGGTGATTCATTGCAATAGAAGAAAATTGATTTGTTGTTTATAGATTTTGCCCTTGAGCCAAGGAATCTTATACTTGGACTTGTCACTGATGAAATGAACCCGTTTGGTAATTTGAGTACTAACCATACTTCATGGCATGCTATTCTCATAATTTACAACCTATATCCATGGTTGTACATGAAGCGCAAATATATGATGTTATCAATGATTATTTCGGGTCCAAAACAACCAGGGAACTACATAGATGTTTGTTTAATGCCATTGATTGAAGATTTAAGAATTTTATAGGAGGATGGTGTTGATGTTAATAATGCGTATACCAGTGATAGTTTTAAGTTGTGTGCCATGTTGTTTTACACAATCAATGACTTTCCTGCATATAATAATTTTTCTGGGTAAAGCTTCAAGGGACATAAAGTGTGTCCTATATGTGAAGATGGTGCATGCTTCCACCAATTACAAAACGAAAAAAAGATTGTTTATCTTAGACATCGAAAATTTTTAAGACCTAATCATCCACACTGTAGATTGCAAAAGGCTTTTAATGGAAATCAATAGTTTGATATCGCTCTGAAGCCCTTAACCGGGAAGGAAGTTTATAAAATACAACAACACATTAATGTTGTCTTTGGAAAGAAACAAAAAATGGCCTGTGGAGAAAAATATTTTGAAAAAGAGGTCAATGTTCTTTGATCTTCCATATTGGTCTAGTCTCTATGTAAGACATTATTTTGATGTGATGCATGTGGAGAAAAATGTATGTGATAGTTTGATTGTAACACTTCTCAACATTAAAAGCAAGACAAAAGATACTAAGAAATTCCGTTAAGATATGGTGGTGATGTGTGTACGATAAGAGTTATCCCTAAAAGATTTAGGAAATACAACATATTTTTCCCCCGCATATCACACACTGTCTAAAAAAAGAAAAAAAAGTTTTGCAATTGTTTTCAGGGTATCAAAGTTCCCTAAGGGTACTCATCAAATATGAAGAAACTTGTGTTAACGAAAAGATCTTAAATTAGTTGGCTTAAAATTTCATGATTTTCATGTCTTGATGCAACAACTTCTACTAGTAGCTATCCGTGGCATTTTACCAAAAAATGTAAGGGTAACTCTACCCAAATTGTGCTTATTCTTCAATATTATATGTAGTAAAGTTATTGATCCTGGAAATTTAGATGATTTGAAACATGATGTTGCAATTATATTGTGTTAATTAGATATGATTTTTCCTCCATCATTTTTTGACATTATGGTTCACTTAGTTGTTCATATAGTAAGGAAGATTAGAATTTGTGGTCAAGTTTATCTATGGTTGATGTATCCAGTAGAGCGATACATGAAGATCTTTAAAGGGTATTACAAAGAATCATCACCGTCTGAAAGCTTCAATCATTGAACGATACGTCACAAAAGAAGTTATTGAGTTTTGTACAAATTACTTGTCAGAAGCGAACTCTATAGGAATTTCAGAGTCTCGTCATGATGGAAGATATGATGGTAGAGGTACTCAAAGTTTAAATGTCAAGACATTGGAATAAGATGTAGTTCTTCAAGCAAATTTGTATATATTGAATAACATTTTTGAAGTTCAACCTTACTTTACCGCTCACAAAAGTCTTATCAAGAAAAAATTTCTCTGGATGAGTGAAAAATTGTTGTTGACAGAACATAACAGAACTTTCATAACTTGGTTTAATGAAAGGGTTTCTAAAGAGACTAGTGCATCAGAGACAATTAATTGGATGTCACATATGCCTAAGTTTAATGTAATAACTTGGAATGCATTCAACATTACTAAATTTTCATTATATAAAAAATCAAAGGATGATCGTAATACCATGTAAAACAGTGGGGTTATGGTTGAAGCTAAATCCATGTACTTATCTAGTTTCAAAGATAACAATCATGTACTAGCATCTAGATCGTTTTTTGGGGTCATTGAGAAGATTTTGGAGATTGATTGTGTTACTTTTAAAGTGCCTTTATTTAAGTGCAGATGGATTGATAGTGCCATTGGTGCAGAAATCGATGAATTATGATTCACACTGGTTGATCTTCGACAGGAAACTTATATGAACAATTCATTCATCATAGCATCCCAAGTAAAACAAATTTTTTATGTCATTGATCCTTCTAATAATATATGGTTAATTTGTTCTACAAGAAAAACATATTCATGATAGTGATGAAAATTAAGATTTAAATTGTGAGACCCCTTCTTTCGCAACACATGTACGTCTCTCATCTGGAAAAAAATGATTCAGATGATGTGCATGCTATTTGTCATGACCATCAAGAGGGGATATGGGAAAATTAGTAAGTAAATGTTTTATATCACTTAGTAATATATATTTATTCATTTTATTTTTTTATTCTTTTTACTAAAGATTTAATGTTGTTATTGTTGATTATCCTAATTGGTTTCAAATGTTGTTCAAATTATAAATGTTTAAGGACCGGTGACAAATCACAGAAAAGAGCTTCTGGACAACCTATAAGAATTTGTATTTTGGTTATTGCTTTTGTTGGTCAATAATTTATTTTAGCCTTGTTGTAAAATTATAAGGTGTGTGCTATTTTGGCTTTGCAAATGATGTAAACAATGAATATTTTTGGTACAATATTTCTGAGAAATGGACAAAAGGTACAATGTTTCTATTTTAAAAATAGACAAAAGATGGTTCTGTAATACAGGTTTAAACAAAAATGTAGAAAAAAAATAAGAATATTTTTCTCTCGATTAATATTACAAACCGAGGTAATAATATTGCTATGTTACCTCAGTTTTTACTTACATCTAAGAGCAAATTTTGCGTGCGCCATCCAATTTTGAAAATAATAAAAATGCAGTTGTTGAGGATCGAAGTCATGTGTAGAACACTTTATTCCATCGCTTAATCAAAACTCAAGAGATAATAAAGTGACAAATTTTCATAATACCTTCATTACCTTACTTGTGTAACCGACGTTAAATTCTCTTCGCGTCCGAGATTAAATATGTGTGTTTTGTTAGTAGTGTATTGTCTTTTTAAGATATGATAGATAGGTAGTCATGATTTGTATCTCGTAAGCAAAATGTTTTCTTAAAATAATTAGCTTACACAACTAAAATACTCTAAATTATACATACTAGATTAAGACCCGCGCGTTGCGCGGGTTTGGAGATGAGTTATTTAAGTAATATTAAATTAAATATATTTTGATATTATTTATTATAAAGGTTCAGTAATTTAGACAAAAAAGTAGGAGAGTCAAAAAAGTAAATTGTAAAATTTTAAGTGAAAATGTAAAATAAGTCTGAAAATTTCCGCAATACTCCAATTTTTATTGTGATTTAACTTAAATGTGAGATTTGAAATAAGTAATATAAGTGAAAATGTTCAATCATAAAAATGGGAAATAAATTAGATAGGTAAAAATGTTGAATCATAAAATTGTAAAATAAGTTTTAAAAAAAAAATTCTAATCAATTTATTTATTATTTCATGTCTTTTTTATTTGTCTTTGTCATCCAAGAGAGTCATCTCTAAAAGCTTATGTCGTTGTAGTAATTTAAAAATTAATGTATGAATGTATTACATTCGTATTTAAGTTATTTAAAAAGTATTTATCATGTGTATTATTTTTTATTTTTCATTTTTCTAATTTTTTTTAATCTTGTTTTGTGTAAATCTTATGTACACAATTAAAAAGTCGGAAAATTATTTTGTAAAATTTTATTAGTTATGAGAATTTTTATGAACAAAAATAAGTGCATGAGAAAATTATAGGAGTAGTTAGTGTCCGAAATAGAAAATAGAAAATTTTGACTCATCTTAAAAGCATGTTTTTATATAGGATTCAAATTGTATATTTTTAATGAACATTAGAAAATTAGATATATCTTTATATTTATTGTTAAGCGCCTAATTGTTCATTTTTAA
This sequence comes from Lathyrus tuberosus, assembly GCA_022829125.1. Lineage (NCBI taxonomy): Eukaryota > Viridiplantae > Streptophyta > Magnoliopsida > Fabales > Fabaceae > Lathyrus > Lathyrus tuberosus. The sequence goes on from JALAZF010000702.1 coordinate 1,225,303, forward strand.
AGGTGTTTAAGTAGTGAATAAGTCATTTTCTTAAAAATAAAAATTGTTCTAAGTTTTAATAGAGACTAAATTAGCTCTCAATTTTTTTTTTATAGTTTTTTTTTTAAATTGAATAAAATTTTATATAATAATATTCAAAAGTTATATACAAGAAATTAATATGACATATTAATTTAAGAATAAGTAGAAGTATACTTATAAGTAAAGGAAAAACTATAGAGATAGAAAGATGTTTGTAGTTACTTTTTTCCATAAACAGTTGTGCATAAAGAAAATAAAGTGAAACTATAATATTTTTTGAGGTGTAATTATTGTATGTTGAATAGGCAATTTATACACATATGCAATTAAGATGATGTGGGCTAATTAAAAGATTTAATTGATGATGTGTCACAATATTGTTTAATGCATTAGATTTAAGTTATTTAAAAAGTATTTATCATGTGTATTATTTTTTATTTTTCATTTTTCTAAATTTTTTTATCTTGTTTTGTGTAAATCTTATGTACACAATTAAAAAGTCGGAAAATTATTTTGTAAAATTTTATTAGTTATGAGAATTTTTATGAACAAAAATAAGTGCATGAGAAAATTATAGGAGTAGTTAGTGTCCGAAATAGAAAATAGAAAATTTTGACTCATCTTAAAAGCATGTTTTTATATAGGATTCAAATTGTATATTTTTAATGAACATTAGAAAATTAGATATATTTTTATATTTATTGTTAAGCGCTTAATTGTTCATTTTTAAAGGTGTTTAAGTAGTGAATAAGTCATTTTCTTAAAAATAAAAATTGTTCTAAGTTTTAATAGAGACTAAATTAGCTCTCAATTTTTTTTATAGTTTTTTTTGAAAATTGAATAAAATTTTATATAATAATATTCAAAAGTTATATACAAGAAATTAATATGACATATTAATTTAAGAATAAATAGAAGTATACTTATAAGTAAAGGAAAATCTATAGAGATAGAAAGATGTTTGTAGTTATTTTTTTTTCATAAACAATTGTGCATAAAGAAAATAAAGTGAAACTATAATGTAACATTTTTTGAGGTGTAATTATTGTATGTTGAATAGGTAATTTGTACACATATGCAATTAAGATGATGTGGACTAATTAAAAGATTTAATTGATGATGTGTCACAATATTGTTTAATGCATTAGATTTAATATATTATAATAGATAATAGATAATAGATAATAGATGTGTACATTTATGGAAAAATTTAAATGAATTGAATTTTGAAAATTCATTTAAATCAAGGCAAGTCTAGAAGCTCAAATAACATTTATTTATTAAATATTAAAGAATGTTTACATATTATTCATCAAAAATATTTTCATAAAATCTTTTGAGTTCGTCAAATCTCTTTTTAGATGTTTATAAAACATTATGAATAAATAAGAGATGTGAAACAAAATTTGAGAAAATTCATAATTCAAATACACAAAGTGGCCCTACGTAAGCTACAAACAATGTTATTGTCCATGTCTTGTTTCTCACCCTCCCAACCTAGAGTGAATCGCCAGATTTAACTTCAAAAGTTCAAACGTTAAAGATAAAACTTAGTTTCTCACGAATTTTGTGTGGCATCTCCGCCTCAATGACCCTTTTCTTTCTTTTATATTCATTCTCTTCTTCTTCTTCTTCTTCTTCTTCTCCTTAGCTTCTTCTTCTTCTTTGTTTTACTCTTCCACTCATTGAAATTTTCACTTCTTTTTTTGTTGTTCTTTCATGGCTCCAGCGTTGGAAGTTCAAGGAGGAGAAACTGTGTCCCTAAACAATGTTAATGATGCTACAATTCGATCTAGAGTTACTGTTATTGGTAGTGGTAATTGGGGGAGTGTTGCATCGAAGCTTATTGCTTCCAATACCATTAAAATGAACAATTTCCATGGTACTTTTCGTTCTTATGTTCTTTGTTTATAATTCTCTTCATTTTTTGTTCATTAGATTTTATGAGGTTCTTTGGATTTTAAGATTAATCGTTTCTTTTGGACCAATGAATTTTGTATAACATGAGATATGTTCTATCTCGGTGATCATGTCTGATATCTAACATGTGTCATGTTCGACAATGACACCATATTAATTTATATAAAAAGTTTACAAATATAAATAATATATAAATTATATATATATTAATTATTTAATAAATTTAGATGAATGTTTATTTAAAGTAGATTAAGATTGAAGATATTGAAATTGTTTAATGCGGTTCGTGTCACGATTGTAGACATAGATTGAAAATCATATTGTAATTGCATTGTGATGCAATTGCGGATAGCAATTTAAAATGTAATGGTAAAAATGCTAATGTGATTTTGGAATATGGTAATTTTAAGTTTGTGATGTAGAAACATAACTTTTATACAAACAAATAGACTTTCATACATAATCATCATAAATTTTTAGTTTTGATGAATTATTTGATAAATTCAGATGAAGTTAGAATGTGGGTATATGAGGAGACATTACTAAATGGTGAAAAGCTCACAGATGTCATCAATCAAACCAATGTAAGGACTATTTTACTATGTAGTACGATACATCTGAGCAAATGTGTGTTTGTGTCACACACTTGTCAGTGTTAGACACCGACAACCACCAATATATGTGATTACATTCAATTCATTTATTTTTTTCAAACTATTAACATTATCGAAATTTCAGAATCAATGTCGTGTTTGGCGTCAGTGTCGATATCGTGTCCTGAATGAATATTAGTATATTAATATTGTTTTTGGCAGGAAAATGTAAAATACCTCCCTGGAATCAAGCTTGGAAAAAATGTTATAGCAGATCCAGACCTTGAAAATGCAGGTATTAAACTAGTACTTTTTTCTTTAATATTTTTACTATGAATTAGAAAATTAAATTTTCAAATAGGAAAAAAAATGAGATAGGAAACTCCATAAGCATTAAAAAATTGTTTACAATTTTTTAGGGTAAGGTGTTGGTGTCAACTTGTTGTGTGGTGTTCTGATTGAGTAAATTATGCAGTGAAGGATGCAAATATGTTAGTGTTTGTGACACCCCACCAATTTATGGAAGGAATATGCAAAAGAATAGCTGGAAAAATAAGGGCAGATGCTGAGGCTATTTCCCTTGTTAAAGGTATGGAGGTTAAAATGGAAGGCCCTTGCATGATCTCAACTCTCATTTCTGAAGAACTTGGAATCAATTGTTCAGTTTTGATGGGAGCAAACATTGCAAATGAGGTAGTTAGATTTTTTGCCAGCTAGTTGCGTTTTTGGAACCCGGATACTCAGGGTCGTCATAAGTTTTCAGAGGTCATGTGAAGGTTAACCATGGTTTAAGTGTGGAAAATCAAACAGGTGTTTTATTTTGTTATGGTTTAACTGTGGAAAATATTTTAAGTCTTTTTTAACAATGTCAAATTTGAACCCTGTGAGGTAGTTCGTCTTGATGCCCTCTAAGACGGTCCTGTTTACAATTACATCGTGGAATTTCAGTTGTAGGACCATTAAATTTCGAGTGAGAAACTTTGTTTTCTCTCTCAAAATAGGACGGTTCGTGCGGCGTTGAAGTATCATACTATAGCTGTAGAGGGTCCGATTTCGTGTTTTTGGATATATATTGATTAATTGAATTTTGTACAGATAGCTGTAGAGAAGTTTAGTGAAGCAACGGTTGGATATAGGCAGAACAAAGAAGCTGCAGAGAGATGGGTTCATTTGTTTTATACACCTTATTTCATTGTGACAGCTGTAAGTGCAGCAATTTTCTGAAATATTTTTATCAATTTTTTTATAATTAAATTGAGAAATTTGATCGTCGAGATCATCTGCAGCAGCTGCATAATTATAATGGCTGCAGAACAGTTGGGTCTAAGTGTAGTTAGTCTAATTGGATCATCTATGGTTAACTGAATGATAAGGCGGTTGTATAGATGAATCATGTTCGTATTTGGATCCTGTATCTAGATCCAACGACTTGGTAGTTATCAAACACCGGCACTTCAGACTGAAAGTGTGTCTGGTATCTGAGACATGTCAATGTCTCCTCACATTCAATTATACATATTTTTCAAATTTTAACTATTCGAACAACAACCAGCAACAAATGAGTAAATAAAATGTAAATTGCAAACAACGAACACTATATTTGTTTACAAAGTTCAGTCAAGTGTGTCTACGTCAGCGACTAAACAACAGTTGTAGTTCCGTATTACTATTTGAATAAATTAAAGTTTCAATGTTATAAGAATGTCTATGAACCATTATCATCGTGACTATGAACCATACTCAACATTAACCGATGTCAAATGTTAGTGTTGGATTCTGTGTCTGGTGTCTATGTCAGTGTTTTATAATTTGTAGCCATTGCAAAGGCTTCATATCTGAAATTTGGTTTGAACTATGCCAAAGAGACATTGTGATAACATGATAGAATCAAGTGATCATGAGTAGTTTCAAATTTGTATAACATACTATTACCTATGCTAATGATTCTTTTGTCTATATTAAAACTAGGTTCAAGATGTTGAAGGAGTTGAGTTATGTGGAACTCTAAAAAATGTTGTGGCCATAGCAGCAGGTTTTGTCGATGGCTTGGAGATGGGAAATAATACAAAAGTAAGCTTAAAGAGATTTTAGGATATGAAAAATTTTCATGGATTATTGTTTTTGTATCTAAGATTGTTTTAATATGTGTAGGCTGCAATCATGAGACTTGGTCTTAGAGAAATGAAGGCCTTTTCAAAGTTGTTGTTTCCTTCTGTTAAGGATAGTACCTTTTTTGAGAGCTGTGGTGTTGCTGACCTTATCACAACATGCTGTAAGTAAAAGAGCTAGTTAATTTCACCCCTTATTAATCGGACTGAGATTCACCGCATTCAAGTATTGATAATGCCATATGTCTGGCTTTGTGTCGGATTTTAGGCGCTTTGCCATCGATAACACAAGCTCTCATTATCGTTGATAATAATTTAAGGAAATAGAAGTGATGGAACGTAATTATGTGTCAGTGTCATTTACTGACACGTGTCAAATATCAGACGCGTCTTTAATTTGAAGTGTCTGATTCCACAAAGTTTATGAGCTGTTCATTTTCGTCGAACTATTGAAGTCTATTGAAAGTATTATGTAGTGAATGCTTTAATTTTTTTACTACATCAAGTCCATTGCTCAATCATTCTTTGCTCAGTTTCATAAAAAAAACATTTTATCTGTTGTTGTAGTGGGTGGAAGAAACAGGAAAGTTGCTGAGGCTTATGCAAAGAATGGAGGGAAGAGGTTTGTATATGTGTTTTTTTTTCTTTCTTTCTCTTTGGTCTTATAATTCCAAGGTGAGAAAAGGAAATAGTTGATTAGTTATACATGATTTTCAATATTCTCTATAGATCTTTTGATGAACTTGAAGCTGAGATGTTGCAAGGCCAAAAATTGCAGGTATAATAACCATGAATTTTACTATGTCAAACCAAAAACAATATTGTTTACTTTGAATGTAGCATATACACCTCTGAAATTAAGCATGTCTCAGTGTCTGACACGCATCAGTGTTTAGTGGTTGAGTGTCTGATATGCGTCTTAATTTTAAATTTTGTTGCACCAATTAGGGTGTGTCAACTGCAAGGGAAGTATACGAGGTATTAAGCCATCGTGGGTGGTTAGAGTTGTTTCCCCTGTTCTCAACAGTACATGAAATTAGCAGTGGCCAACTTCCACCATCAGCCATAGTTGAATACAGTGAGAAGCTACCAAGATCCTTCTAATTCATGGTGCTAGCTTGAAGATTGTGTTGTTGTTTTTATTAAGTCAATCAATTATAATGACTCTAATTAAAATTGTCCTTATAGACATCATATACAATTAATTTTAATTGTTTGACAGTGTTAAAATTAAACTCATAAATTATATAGTGACAATTATGATAGATCATTTTTGTTGATTGATGTTAATGCTTACCACCTCCTTTTATTTATAAGTCAACTTATCATTTTCATACATACAACATGTGTTTGGTTACATGTTCATAAATACAAATGCATGTTTAAATTGAAATAAGTGTTGGATAAAAATAAGCGCGATTTGGAAGTGTTGAGAATAAAGTCTGAAGTAAAAGTTTCATATTGATTACAAAAGTGAACATTAAATATTTTATAAGTGAAAATTCATACATTTATCTTTTTTAGTTTTTGGATGAATATGTGATTTGTCAATCACAAAATTTTTATGTGTTCCTCGTAAAGAAATACCCACAATAAAAATACTTATTGAAAATCATCGCCACGTGGTGGTGGATAGAAGATATGTCCCGTTGAATTGAATCCCTAAATTGATGACTTAATAGTGGTATCATGAGCATCGAGAAAAACAATCACTTTAAATTTTTGGATAAATGTATTGACATAGTCTTTTCTTTTTCTTTCCATTCTTTTCTTAACCTGATGCCATACCAAACATATATTTGTACAAAAAAGAGAAATTCTATAAATTTTATAAAATTGTCCGTCATTAATATATTAAGAAGAATATATAAAAAATTAATCGAAGAGAGAATAATACACACTTTAGAGTGAGTTTGAATGAAAGATTTTAACGAGAGATAACTTTTTAGGGGATTTTTTTTTAAAAGAAAGAATTCAAATTGGTTCTTAATAATTTTAAAATTTACAAATCGATCTTTTAAATTTGTAAAAATTGTAATTGCCCCTATTTTTTAAATTTTAAATATGGACCCAAAAATTTAAATTTTATAAAAATGACCTAAAGAATTTAATAATGAATAATTTTAACATTCTCTATCCAAACAAAAGAATTTGAAAATGAATTAATTTTAATTAAATTATTTAAACTAATTAGAATTTTAATTTCTTTAAAAAATTTAATTAGCTCATCCAACACACTCTAATGAAGCACTATAATGAGGGAATCTAATGTTTAGAAGAAATTTAAAATAATTTGAATAAAATTTATTATTTGAAAAAAAAAATAAAGAATTGTTAAAATGATAAAAATCTATAAAGTATTCTGTCCAAGTAAAATTTAACAATCTTGAAATGACATCTAATATAATTTTGAAATCTCTCTTCAACTCCAATAAACTTGAATTTCAAATTGGATATTATTATTGTTTCAAATTTTACAAATTGATCTCTATATTTTCTAAATTTTATAACTTGACCCTTAAAAATTTAAAAACATTGTAAATTAATTCTTCATAATTTTTTAATTTTACAAATTGATCCCTTTAAATTTTTTAAAATTGAAATTAAAGTCTATTTTTAAAATTTAAATTTGGCACTAAAATTTTAAAATTAAATTATTTGGATACTCAATTCGAACAAAAGAATTTAACAATACATGTATTTTAATTGAATTATGTAAATTACTTAAAATTCTAAATTTCTTATAAATTTTCAATTATCTCATATATTGTAAAAAAAATCATTAATAATTTATTGATATTATAAAAAAATTTAAAATTTAATACAAAAAATTTCCTGAAAAAATAAGATAACATAAATTAAGTCCGATTCTATTTATAAAAAAAATATCAAGTTGTCTAATGCTTTAAAATCACCTTTTAAGTTGTCTATTGCTTTAAAATCACCTTTTAAATGTAAATAAATGAATATAAAAGTAAAATTATTTTTAAATTTATTAAATAATTAATATAACTTATATCTATAGTAAATTATTGACTATTTAATAAATCTAAATACATAGATTATTTCAATAAATTTAAAAGATAAATTTTCTCTTAACAAGAGCAAAGTAATTTACAAAACCAGTGGTTGTTTGAATGATTTCCAAACTTAAAAAAAATAAAAATTGAATCATTAATTTTTAAACAAAGGTTTACAAAAAAAGTTGAAAAAATAAAACTTCTAAACTATGTGAATGCATCCAAACGAAGCCTTCAAGGCACTCATAATCGTTCCCCGCCGCCGCAACGGTCGGACCATTTCCCAACAACTCTCTCCACCGCCGTCCTCCTTCGTCGTAAATTTCGGAAGCGGCACCGGCTCCCTACGCTCTTGCCTCATCTTAATATCACTCAATTCCATTTGTAACGGAAACTTCACCATCCCAAACAAACCAGTATATCTCTTCCTCTCACTACTGCTCCTCCGGTACCGGCTTTCCTTGCCAGACGATGATCGAATTCCCGGAACAACCGCGTTCTCTCTTACTGTCTGCGGTTCTGTTTTGCGTGTTATGACTTTTCCGAAGAAACGGACGTCGTTTGGTAGCTCAGTTATAGTACCGGCGGCAAATTCAAAGTCGGTTTGGGTTGTACCCGGTTTAGAAACGGATCCGGGTTCAAGTAGTTTGTTACTACTACGTTTCATGGTTTTGATGGAAAAAAAGAGTGAAGGAGTTGTAAATGAAACAAAAAACGAGTGGAGGAGTTAGATGCGTATTTTCTTTTGAGGTGTATACATATTTATATAGTTTTTTTTCTTCTTAAGAAATATATAATATAGTTAATTAGTTGGAATGAAAATGAAGGAAAAGATATGGGTCATGCATATGCTCGGCGTCATATCATATGTATGGGTAACACGTTAACGACCCATAATATGAGACGTGATATGACTTTTGAGTTATATTTTCTAGAAAATTTTTTGTTCGATTTTTTTCAGATCTAGAATGCAAAAGATACATTAAGATGACGAGAGAGAAAAATTGTTTGAATGTGATTAATATTTTTGAATCAGCCAAAAGATTAATATCCAAAATCATGTCATTATCAATAATGTTTTTAGTTTCAAACTTAGATCTAAATTACTAATCTCTGAACGCAGTTGAATATCATTCATGTGTATTTTACATTTCAAGCCATTGAACATGAGACACTTTAACCAAATTTTATATATAAGGCGCCCCACATAAAGAAAAAGGAAGAAGTCTAATCATAATTTATTATACATTTTTTAAACTTATCAATTGATTTGAATGATGAAGTATTAACTTTAAACTCATCAATTAACTTGAATGATGAAGTGTTAACCTTTTACATCCATCAGTGCATCACCGTATTGGAAATTCAATTGACCTCTCCAAGACTTGACCTCATCACCTCATCAATATTCTTTTGTTCCCAAATGGAGCATTGACGCTATTTGTGTTAGAAAATTGACGTAAATCAAATGGATCGAGGCTAGAATCGTGAAAGAATCACTTGTCTTATGGTATTTCAAGCACTCTCGAATGTCTTAGAGTTTTTATGCAGGAATACTCAGGATAATTTAGACTTCTCGAGTTTGCACAAAACGAATGAAAACTCGAATGGAGCGAAGAGTGTATGAAATTTATTATAGAAGATATGCGTTTTTGTTATGATTTTTCTGAATCCATAATGCTCAATTTATAGGTCAAACTGATGTTGTTTCATAAGGTTGCGACCCTTGATGAAATACACACTTTCAACAACACTTTTGTTAAATGTTGCATTGTTTCGCCTACAACAACAATTTTCAAACATTGCACTGTTTCGCATACAACAACAGTTTTCAAGGCTGTACTGTTTTGCATTATGCAACACTTCACAAAGTGTTTCCTATTTTCGAATTCAAAATACAAACTGCCTACTGCAACGCTTCATAAGTTTTTCCTATTTCTGAATTCAAAAATTAACATTCACATGTATTTTTTTGTTATTTTAGAACACACTCAAGATTATTAATTGTTAATAATTTACAACAATCCCCACTTGTTCTAATAATGACATGACCAATTCTAGAAAAAGAGAAGAAAAAAATGTTAATACAGTTAAGTATCTTTCGATTTGAACTTAACCTTAGTAAGGACAACGCAAAGTTTAATCGGAATGTTAGGCAGTTATTGTTCTTGCTAAAAACATTAAAAGGTTGACATCCATGCTATTAGCCAGAGAGAGCCCTAAATGATTGGTTAACGTGTCTGTGATTGACTTTGGGGACGAGGTGGTTAGCTATATTTTGGGATCCTTGAGTCTTACAAGGATATCGCTGTTATCCTACTCTCACCCGATAATATCTTTTTTCTCATCTCCCCCCTCCCTGGTGAACTGACCTCAAGATCTATATATACGCCCTCATTTCATTCTTACGATTAATAAGAATTTATGGTCATAATAAACGTAACTGCTTATTAATAATTCGTAACGGACATAATAATTATTTATAATTGTTTATGGTCATTAGTGATATGCAACTGATTTGTTAATTGTTATGCAACAGTTTCTGACCCTTAGTCTGCCTCCTAACTGATTGAGGAACTCGGCCGCCCGACCTCAAGGGTCGGCCTAGGTGTGCCGGTATGAGGTTCTTAAATGACCATCTCGACCAACATTGAAAATAGATATCTCGTCTAAGTTAGAAATTTCGATTTTGTAACTCGGTTGGTCAGATATTTTTCGGGATGAACATAAGCTCCCTAGGCATGAATTCTGAAAGGGTAAAATGTCCGGAAAAAAGAAGCCTGAAACATTATTCTCCATTGAAGATGTGATACAACTCGATCTTCTATTACTTGCAGGCACTTTCTAAATCAGCATAATGACGTGAACAGCCGTAACAAATCTATAACATGTGGCATATCTTTTTTTATCAGTTTTCCTCTCTTTCTCTCTGTAACATGTTTGGATCTTATTGGGGTCATTGGATTTATAACAATGACATATTTTGATTTATTTCTACTGATCTTTGATAATTACCTTACCTATAAGCCCAAATCGTATTTTGTCTTGCTAAGAAGGGTAAGCCCCAAGCGTATCTTTGGGTAGATCATTGACTTTAATGACGCCGAAAAACACTACACCTTTAATGGAAAAGACAGAGAACTTTAGTGGGCTCTCTATCTATGGTCGTCATGGAACCCGATAGATTCTTAACACATGAAGTCGGAGAGCCCTAGTGGGTTCGCGACCCGTGGTCATTGTAGAGCTCGACAGATTCTAGATATTTATAAGTCGAAGAGCCCCAGTGGGTTCTCGACCCATGGTCATTATAGAGCTCAGCAGGTTCTAGATATATATAAGTCGAAGAGTCCTAGTTGGTCCTTGACTAATTGCAGTTTCGTTTTAACTATGTTAATGCATATCTTTGTCATTTGTGACAGCCCATGTGTGTTTTCAAATTAGCAGCAACCAAATCTTGATAGTTTTTAGATGTTTACAGGTCTTTGGCAAATTCCGAATATGTATTGCTTTATTCTTTTCATGAATGAGCTAACTCCGAGTAGACCATGTCAGATATTTGGTTAGTGGTAAGCTAACCAAACTGTTTAAAGTCAGAGGTATGTTAACTACGCATGGCCGACATTTAGAGCATCATAGGGCTTAATGTTAAATAGAGGCCAAAGGCTTTTATTTTGCATGACCCGGCCGAAGCCGATTAACTTGGACTTTAGTTAGGTCAGAAGTATATTAACTTAGCCCAACCATAGTCGACTATGCTAGAGGCTTCAAGTGCGCTTGGACTTCAATTAGGCTAGAGGTATATTAAATTAGCCCGACCGTAGCCGATTATGCCAGAGGCTTCAAGTGCTCTTGTACTTTAGTTAGGCCAGAGGCTTCAAGATGCTTAGCCTGGACAAAGCCGATTATGCTTGAGGCTTCAAGTGCACTTGGACTTTAGTTAGGCCAGAGGCTTCAAGATGCTTAGCCCGTCCAAATCCGATTATGCCAAAGGCTTCAAGTACGCTTGGACTTCAGTTAGGCCAGAGGCTTCATGATGCTTAACCCGGACGAAGCCGATTATGCAAGAGGCTTTAAGTGCACTTGGACTTCAGTTAGGCCAGAGGCTTGAAGATGTTTAGCCCGACTGAAGTCGATTATGCCAGAGACTTCAAAGTCTTCCCTCTTGAATCGAAGCAGAGGTGAGAAGGCCTGAGTCTTGCCACTAAGGTTCGAGATAAACCTCCTTAGGAAATTAATCTTTCCAAGTAGTGACTGTAACTCCTTCTTGGTTGATGGCGCTTTCGCTTCCATTATGGCTTTGGCCTTGTTCTGGTTTATTTCGATTCCCTTTTTGTGGACCACAAAGCCTAAGAAATCTCCCCCTATACACAAAGAGCACATTTGAGAGTGTTCATTTTTAGACCATGTCTCCTCATCCTTTCAAAGGACTGTCGAAGATGGTCTATGTGACTCTTCCCTGAAATGGACTTAACAACAATATCGTCAATATAGATTTGCCTAAAAGTCTCGATAAAATCATGGAAGATCGAATTCATTGCTCTTTGGTATATTGCCCCAACATTTTTTAAACCAAAAGGCATTACGACCCATTCATAAGTGCCTAAGGCTCCAGGGCATCTAAACACCGTTTTTGGGACGTCTTCCTCAGCAATGAAACTGTTGGCAATTGAAAGCGTGAAATAAAGCATAGATCGCGGTCACTCATTAGATTAATCTATATGCTCAAGAGAACTCTCACAAACAAACTTACATGCTTAAAAGAGAAATAGAGTCTACCTATGTCGCCTTTTCCTCCTTTCGCCTTACAAATGAGTCTTTATCTTTGGGTGTTGCAGACATTCCCATAACAAACATCAACCGTGCTTTTAAATATATATGTTATTGTCCATATTCTTTTACCTCTTTTATATACACACATATAAACATTCCTTATATAAGCACTCTTGTAGTTGTATTCCAAATCAGTGTACTAACTAGTAACCCGTGATATACGAACTTAATGACCGGATATTATAACATCAACATTCATTTCCACCGATATAAAAACAAATTGGATTGTGAAATTTTAACAGACTCTGTGGACCAAGTGACCGGCACAACGTGACTTGTTTCTTTATACTTTTTTTCACACACCTATGCATATCCGTGTCCTACCTACCGCATGCATACATAGATTTCACAATTATTATAGATACGCATATAAATGTCAACTTATACATAAATTATGCATAAAAATTCCCTCTAATCACCACTTTTTTTATCTCATTATTCAACTCAATTCATGGCTAATTTCTCTTCTAAACTCTTCCTTCTTCTCTTAACAATCCTCTACTCAAACACTTCCTCCAAATCTTCCACATCAACACTACATGCAAAAATCACTTCACTAAGATCCTTCTGCAAAACCACTCCACACCTTGAACTTTGCTTCAACTCATCAAAACTTTCCATCTCCATAACCATAAACCCAACTATCATCAACATTATTCTCCATTCCCTTCAACTATCGATATCCGAAACCACGAAACTATCTAACCAATTCAACAATGCTGCACAACAGCATTCAAACATCGTAGAAAACAAAAGAGGAGTGATGCAAGATTGCAAAGAGCTTCATCAATCAACTTTAACTTCCTTGAAAAGATCACTATCAGGAATCACTTCCTCAAACACTAGAAACTTGGTTGATGCAAGGACTTATCTCAGTGCAGCAGTTACCAACAAGAACACATGTTTAGAAAGCTTAGATTCTGCTTCAGGTACTATGAAGCAAGTTCTAGTTGATTCAGTCATCAACACTTACAAATATGTTAGTAATTCTTTGTCAATGCTTCCCAAGCCTGAGATAAGAGCTTCGAGACGACGTGAAAACCGGCGTTTGATTGAGGCTGTAATGTGGTTGTCAAGAAAAGATCGCGGTCGGTTCTTGCAAAGTACTGATGGTATGCTTGTTGTGGCTGCAGATGGAAGTGGAAACTTTAGCACTATCAATGATGCCGTTAACTTTGCTCCGAATAACAGCTATGATAGGATATTCGTTAGAGCCCTCAGTGACTCCATGAGTGAAACTACCAGCAATTTCTGTGTCGAAACCTTCAGTGGTTCCGTTGGTGAAGCCTTCAGTGACTTCACAGATGTAATTTTCAATGATTTCTTTGTCAAGATCCTCAGTAACCTTGACCATGACTGCCTCGTTGACAAAGTCATACGTAACTCCGATCATGTCAGCTTTGTTAGCGAAGTCTTCAGTAACTTCGACCATGAAAAGAAAACATTGAGGCGTTTATGACCCAAGAAATTGTGATACATACAAAAACCTATCTTTTTCCTTTGCTCTAAAGGAGGCATTTTAGCACCCGGAGGCACTATCATTTGACCGTCCTTAACTAAGAAATCAAAGATTTCGTCACATTTTGTGACGTCGAAGGTGTAAGTCTTCTTAGGAAATCTATCGTTCTTTTCTAGTTCCACCGGGTTTTTCCCATTCGAATAGGCTAGGACCTTACAAGAGTAAGGCGGCCCTTGCTTTATTTCAGCAAGGTCAATTTCATTCTCTTCAAAGTCTAAGGGCTCGTTATATGTTCCTTTGTCGTCTTCATTGAATTCGACGTAGGCTACTCTTCTATTATTTTTATTCGCCCTAGCCTTTTTCTCTTTTAGGCGTTCTAACTGTAGAACCCTGTCAGCCAACTAGGCCATATCCCTTAAGTACTGGGTGTCCAATTTCTTCCTAATAGAGTAGTCAAGGTCCCTAGCGGCCATTTCGACCAACTCATGTTCTGGCACCTGAGTAAAACATCCAGCTTTAAGTAGGCAAAATCTGTTTCGATAATCATCTATTGGCTCAGTAAACTTTCGTTTGATACTAGCCAATTCTTTTAGACTAATCTTGGTTTGTCCCATGTAAAATTGTTCATGAAACAATCTCTCCAATTGAGTCCATGTATGGATTGAGTTTGCCGGCAAGGTTGTGAACCATGTGAAGACGTTTTTAGTGAGAGAACTTGGAAAAAATATTTAATCTTAAGGTTTTCGTTATTCGAAATCTCTCCTGCCTCTATTAAATATTTGGCCACGTGTTCGACAGTAGACTCATTGGTGTCCCCAAGAATTTAGTGAATTTAGGGACTTTCCATCTGGCAGGTAAATCTGATTGCAAAATATATTCTGACAATGGTGATGTGTGTTTGGTCTTCGCAGGCCAAAATTTACCCTATTTCGCGCCATAATCCTTTCGACCATGGCTGCTAGGTTATTATCTGCAGCCAAATCATCACGTCGAATTTGTTGTAAGACATTGTCAGCATTCTGGTTTCTATTCACCATCACTACCCTTGGTTCCTCTTCTAATGGAATTTGTGGTTGATTCCTAGGGGGTTCGACTCTAGGTTGTTCGACTACTTTTATTGGGTTTACCACGTTCGCACGGGGTGTATTCCTTTGGTTTTGTTGGACTTGGTTAATAGTAACATCCTCTCCAAAGGCTAACCCTTGATTTTCCACCATATACTCCCTTGGTGGGTGTCGAGGAGGCTGTGGTACACTAAAAAAGTCCGCAATACGCGTCATTTGCGCGACCATTTGTTGGTTGGTTTGGGTAGTGTTTTAGATTATGTGATTAAAGATTGTCCCCATTGTTTGGCCAAACATTTGGACCATTTCGTGGTTACTCTCGTCCATTTGTTGCCTACTAATTGCCGCAGAACTATTGGTTATGCTTGGCATTTGGGTGGAATCACCTATCCCTAAGGGTTGGACATTTTGACCCATATTATTAATCCCAGACCCAGATCCCTGTAATGGAGAAGTTACATTTATTACGGGTTCTGAGAATGTTAACCCAACATTATGTAAGTTCTCCATTATGGATGTTGGCATTTCATAAGGTTGTTCTCGACTGCTTAAAGGCATAGAGAAGCCTGGAGGCATAAAAGGTCTGTTCGAAATGTTCCCTATTGGTGGGGGGGTCATTGGAGAACCTCGTGGCTCAATGTAAGTTAAAATGGGCTCACTGTGGGCAATCGACCGCGTAGGTGTCGAACTTGTCGTGGCCTGTATTGGTTCAGAAATAGGTGCTGACACCATTGTTCCCCCTGTCGAAGACACTGAGGTAGGTTCTCCATTGTTATTGGATGTATTTTAAGAATTTGAATTGTTTGGCTGATTTTGGCTTGCCATTCTCCTCGTATATCTTCTCCTTGGTCTATCTTCGTTAGTAGCGACTACTTTACCACTTCTTAATAACATACAACGAAGTTTCGAAAGAGAAAGACAAAAATAATGAAGAACTTAGTAAAAAACTTTCAAAAGAAAATTTGTAAAAATCTGTCACTAGCACGGTCCCACCGGGCGTGCCAATTTGTTTACCATGAAAATTGGTAAACAACCGCTGGTCTCCATGAAATTTGTTTACCACGCGTCTTTCTTTGAAACTGGATAAGAACGAAGTTCCCTTCTTTATTTAAACTCAAAACTTCAAATCGAAGGTACCAATATTGGCATTTCCGTCGAAAACACCATCAGTAGTGTTTCCGTCGAATCACATTCGTAAACTTAGGAAAATCTTCTTAAATCCAATCAATCCTTCCCCCTTGCATAAGGGAGATTTCGAGTAAACTTTCATAATTGCACTGTTCTGTCGAAGAAGCTCATCATAACTTCACAAAAATTACATTTTTCCTATTTATTCCATAAATCTAAACCAAACGTCAAAATTTAGAGTCAACACACTGTATTAAAATCAAACTCATAAATTATTATAGTGACAATTATGATAGTTATTGATAAGGTGATGAGGTGAAGTTTTGGAGAGATGGATTGAATTTCCAATACGGCGATGCATTGATGGATCTGCACGATTAGCATTTCATTGTTCAAGTTAATTGATGAATTCAAGTTAATTGGTTAAAAATATTTAACGGTGATAAAAAATTTGTGGTCTGAATCAGGTATGAGACTCATGGTTGATAATGAAATGATTTTAGATATTAAGCTTTTGTCCTACTCAAAAATATTAATATATAATCGCTTTCAAACAATTTTTGTCTCTCGTCATCTTAATATCTTTTAGCATTCTAGATGGAAAAGAAACAAATTGAACAAAAATAATTCTAGAAATATAACTCAAAAGTCATATCACGTCTCATACTATATAGGTCCTTAACGCGTTACTCACACATATGATATAACGCCGAGCTTCCATGATCCATATCTTTTCCTTCATTTTCATTCCAACTAATTAACTATATTATATATTTCTAAGAGGAAAAAAACTATATAAATATGTATACACCTCAAAAGACAATCTAACTACACTCGTTTTTTGTTTCATTCACAACTCCTTCGCTCTTTTTTTTTCCATTAAAAAAACCATGAAACGTAATAGCAAACTACTTGGACCCGGATCCATATCTAAAACGGGTTCAACCGGAACAGACTTTGAATTTTCTACTGGCGTTTTAACTGAACTACCAAATGACATCGTTTTCTTCGGAAAAGTTATAACACGCAAAACAGAACCGCAGACAGTAAGAGAGAACGCGGTTGTTACGGGAATTCGATCATCGTCTGGCAAGGAAAGCTGGTACCGGAGGAGCGGTAGTGAGAGGAAGAGATATACTGGTTTGTTTAGGATGGTGAAGTTTCCGTTACAAATGGAACTGAGCGATATTAAGATGAGGCAAGAGCGTAGGGAGCCGGTGTCGCTTCCGAAGTATACGACGAAGGAGGACGGCGGTGGAGAGAGTTGTTGGGAAATGGTCCGACCGTTGCGGCGGCGGGGAATGATTATGAGTGCTTTGAGGGCTTCGTTTAGATGCATTCACATCGTTTAAGAGTTTTCTTTTCTCAATTTTTCTTAATTTAAGATTAGTGATTCACCCTCTATATTTAATATTTTGGGAATCATTTGTAAAATTACTCATCTGGATTTATTTATAAAAATAATTATTTCTTTTGTTTTATACTTTAAAGGTTGAAATTTTACTATTCAAAGTAGAATGTTAGTGAATTTTATCCCTATATTTGTTTTCTTGGTATAACTTTTTAAATATGGTATATTGGTTGAGTTTAATGATTACGTACTGAATATGGTCCAACTGAAATATATAATTCAATTATTTCATACGATTAATATCAAAGTTATAATAAAGGATTATTATTGATTTACAGGATAAAATTAATTTATAATCCTAATGTATATTTTAATTTTTTTATAATAATTTAGATTTATTAAATAATTGATATTTTTGTTCTATTATATAGATTTACATAGCATATTAATTTTTTTCACCACCAATATTCCGTTTATTTGATTGATTAATTTGATTCGAGATCAAATTCTGATATTAAGTGGTTCCAACCCTTTTCGAATTGTAGTTGTGAGGCATTGAACGGTAATTCTCTTTATCAAATTCAGTGTCAATCACCACTGAATTAAGTAAAGATTGATAATTATTTAACAAATATAAAAGATAAATTTTTTAGTTCACCTCATCACCTTATCAATATTTTTTTTCCAAGTGAAATAGTGACGTCTTTTTTAGGAATTGACTATTGATTTTTTTGAATTTTCATAGTCAGATCCATCAAATGTAAGTTACGATCACCTTAGTTGTTACACTAAGATGAAGAAAGCAACTTTCAGTCTTATTTCTGAAAGCACCTTAGATTCTTATAATTTTGGATCATCTCCGATCTTCATAGTTAATTCGAGAGTCGAGGAAAAATAAGTTGATTTTAAGGTTTCGAGACCACGATATGGTGGATGAATTGCTAACGCAATACTTCCGCTAGTCATAACCACCACAACAAATTATTCAGTATCATACATTCTCATTGACGACAGAAGTTTATGCGACTTGATGTACATAAGAATCTTCAAGATGTTAGGGTTACACAAGCAAGATTTAAACTCGTGTGAATGCAGAAGCCTTCTAGCATTCAATGATTCTTCAACTCGGGCATGTGGAGCCATAGACCTTATAGTTTCTGTCGGAGAAGAGAAGAACATGAGACCCGTGAACATGCATTTCCTTGTAGTTCCTTGTGAAAGTGTTTACAATAGCATTCTTGGAAGATAATTCCCGACGATGTTAGACGTAGTAACCTCTACTTTCCATCTGAAGACGAAATACTACAATGATTCGGGCAATCCAGCCATTGGTATAGCTAACCTACGTGGAACTTACCTTATACATGAGACGATATTGAAGAATCCCTTAGTAATCACAATGAGAAAATAAGGAAGAAATCGTGTGAAGCCAACAACGCAGTCGATATCGACGTAGGGAGGATGTGCAAGACGACGAGCTTAGCACATCGAACGAGCTCTAGATGAAGACCTTAAGGCCGATTCTAGATGTCGAGTCTGAAGTTGTCCAAAGTGAGATATGTTGTGTTAGTCAAAAAGGCTTTTGGGAAATAGAGGATGTGTGTTGATTACACTAATGCATATTTTGACTACAACAAGACGTCCATGTAGGGGTGGAAGTAGGCTAGGCTGCCGACAGGGGCCTATGACCTGGCCTATTTAATAAAAAGGTCAGGTTAAGGCTTTTCAAAAAGCCTATTTATTTAAGTAGGCCAGGCTTGAACTTTTAAAAAAGCCTATTAGGCCTGATAGGCCGGCCTATTTAATAGTACATACATGATAATATCTAAATATAAATATTCTAAGCATAAAAAAAAGTAGTAATTAATAAAATTGTTAAGTAATGAACTTTTCGTTTCCAAGAAAATGAAGTCGGGAGGTTTAGATTAAAAATAAAATTTTAAAATAATGAGTAATAATTAATGAAATTGTTAGTAACGAAGAGTTTATTAAACACAAACAGTAGATACAGTGTACGATTGGTCTTGTGAAAAGGTGGAATTTAGAAAGCAATGAGTTAAATAGGAAAGTAAATTTTACAGTCATTTAGCATTAAACAAAGAAGAAAACTAGAGAGGTCTCTCTCAAGTCTCACCACCGCCAATCTGTCGACTTGCTGCTTGTTATTCAAGGCCCCTCTCCACATCAAGTATCTCCGCCGCCGCCGTCATCCAACACTTTCACCGCCACCATCTTTTCTCAGGTAACATAAAACATATATCCATTTTTTATCCCTTCTAATTGTGATGTTTATATACTGTTATTGAAACTTTTGATGGCTTGTTTCCTAATTTCTCTAGTTTCCTAAAATGATTTATCATACCGTTTAAAATGATTTATCATACTGTTCATACTGTTTAAAATGATTTATCATACTGTTATTGCAACTTGTTAGGTTTATTATAAGTTGTAACATATGTTTATATTTGTTACGTTTATATTTGTTCTTGTTTCCTAGTTTGTCTAGATAATGCAATCATGAATTTTTCAGCAACCAATTATGTGTTCTTGTTTCCTAATTTATCTAAATTGAAGCATAATGATGAGCTTGCTTGAGAGGTTTTTCTAAGCATAATGTGTTCTTTCTTATGATATTTTGCTGCTTATATTGATTTATGATTGATGTTGTGATTTGATCTTTGAATAAGGAGGATTTGTTGTCTTCCAAACTTATTGGATTTGTTGTCTTCCAAATTGTTATCTATATCTATTGGATTTGTTGTCTTCTAATCTTATTGGATTTCCAATTCTCAGGTTTGAAAATGCCTTCATCCAATTCCACTCATTCTCTAGAAAATGATGATGTTCCAATAGATTTAAGTCAACCAGAGCATAACCCACAAGTCAATGAAAATGACCATGATCATGTGATTGAAGATTCGTTACAGAAGAGGAAGAGAAAAAGGAAAAAAAAACTTCTCCTGTTTGGAATGACTTTGATGAAGTTGAAATTGAAGGAGGTGTGAAGAAGGCTGTTTGCAGATACTATAAATACCAATTTGCAACCGGTGGTCCAGGGGCCAGCACTAGCCATTTAAAAAGGAATTCTAAAATCTGCATGCAAAGGAAGCTCCACATGGCTAAAGAGAAAAACAAACTGTTCTCCGTTTTCAACCTTCTAATCAAGGTAATCCATTTATAAGTCCTGGGGATAGATATACAAATGAGAAGATGAGAGAAATTATTGCTACTGCTATTATGGTGCATGAACACCCATTTAGTGTGGTTGAGAATGAAGTATGGATGTGGGCTTTCCAATATGCGAACTCTGATTTTCATAAAATCGGACGAAAAACTGCAAGAGCGGATTGTTTAAGAATATACGAGGAAGAGAAGAATATTTTGAAGGCTTTGTTGAGAAACATTGGAAAAATTAGTATAACTACTGATATGTGGAGATCAAGTCACCAAGTAGCTGAATATATGGTTATCACTGGCCATTTCATTGATTCTGGATGGAAACTCTGTTGCGGTGAAAATCGGATAACAAATTATTAATTAATTTGCATCATTTTCTTTTACAACCGACTTTGATTTATCCAAAGGAAAGGTTCAAGATCGTTAGAAAAACCTAAAGGGAAAGATCTAAGGTTCGGGGGTTGGTTACGCCTAGGGAAGGTATTAGCACCCTAAACGTCCGTAGTACTCTACGGGAGCCTCTTGTTAAATGTTATGTTATGTTTGCTAAAGGTTCTATGCTAAAGGTTAGTTAGCGGGGGAAGTGATAAATTCATTATGATGAATATCACTAAGAGTTGAGGAACTCTCTCCTAAAGCTAGTTGTAATTTCTATGGCTCTGATGAGGCCAAGAAATTGAAGTTTTTTCCTAAGAGGTTACTTAAGTAAGATGGGGGCTAATGACTTTAAGAGTCAACATGTTTAACCTTCCTTTGGAATATGGGGGAAAAAGAAAAAGAAGTCATAGAAAGAAACAACAACATAAGGATGAAGATGACACTATGTTTCATGATAAAGTATGGATAAGATGAACATGATTATTAAAGACGCATCAATATGCTTCAATCTTTAGGAAGACAAACATATAGGATGATATTAGGTTTGACAATCAAAGAAAAAAAACAATCATATAAAAGTCAAGTATATGACAAAATCAACATGGATAGATTAATTCAAGAATTAAACAAGCCATTTGATGAATTACTCAAGATCAACAAAGGTGCTTATAAATGATATTGATAATTAGACCAAAATTGATAATTAGTTGGCAACACAATTTAAAATTAGAACACAAATTGGTAATTAAAAATTAAGGTCAACAATTATCAACACAATTAGAAAGACACATTGATATTTAAAATTTAAAGGTTAACAATTAGTAACACAATAAAAATTAACAATACATTTGAGATATAATAGATAATTAAAATTAAAAGCTAATAAACAATTAAAAATTAAAAATACAATTAACAATTAGGAAACATATTAATTAACCATATAAATAATTAAACTGAACATCAAACAAAACAAATAAGATAAAAAAGGTTTTTAAGATAAAAAAGATTTGACATGAAATAAGATAAAACACACATGGGTGTATAAGCAAATTCTGGTTCAGTTAAAAGAACAAAAGGAAAGGAAATGGGCCAGAACAATAAGTGTGCAGATAACACAATAAGGGCGCAAGGCCCAGGTTGGAAAAGAAACAACATCAGGCAGAAAAACAAGAAAATGCAAAAAGGGTTGATCCAAGGATCGAACCCAGGCATGGCAAGTGAAAGGCGAGTTATGTGCATGTGTGTGACCGTTGGGACGGCGTGTTTCATACGTTCATAATACAACTTGATAAATACATAAAGCAAAACAAGTTCATGTTCCCCAAATAACCAAACATGCGCGCCCTATACTCCTACCAAGGTTCAGGTTTTTTTACATATCGTGCACATCCATGTTCAAGCAAGCGTAAATCAATCAATACACATTCAAAACCAACAAGATAAGAACCAATGTAAACAGTAAGGAAGCAAGATATCAAACATGTAATGTGTTTGCACTAAGCTCTATCAACGACACAACAAAATAGCCACAAAGCATGAGGGATCAGAAGCATTCATTTTGCAGCAAAGAAGGATCACAAGCAAAAGCAATGAGCATGGAATTATTGGAAACTAAACATTCATCATGACAGCAAAAATAATATGATATGGCTGTCAATAACCTGATAGTAACCAGTAGAGAAAAAAACTGATAAAAGAGAAGAGATGTCACACTAAAGTTTTCATGCTAATTCAAAGCCATGTGAGAATTTAAGGACAAGGCATATGAGCATGGATACACATAATTCACATGCAACAGAATAACATAACTGCAGCTAGAAAAGTTAATCAGTAATGAACAAACTCAAATCCAATGCATGGTGATTCATGATCAACACACCAAGAGTATATGTCATAGCAAGCAGACAGTTATTGTGCATAGTAGCTAGACCAAGTGATATTGACAATGGGAAGCCCAAAAGCATATAGAACACACACTTAACATAGATAGAAAAAAAAACCTAACTTTAGCATGAATAGCAACTTAGATAATGATCAATCAATGAGAAAATTCAAACAGGCAGTCAAACATAGAACACTTATTGACAACATTTAAATTAAATTGGTACACCTATAGCATACCTCAGGTTTGACAGAACAAAACATCATCAAAAAAATTAAAGAAAACAACATGAACATGCCTCATTTAAACCAAAAAAAGAAGCAGCCTGAGAACACATTTGTGATTGGTGTGTGATTGTGTGAGCATATACTCAATGAATTAGCAACTCAAAAAACATCAGTTTAAGTTCAGAAATTCACTCAATCCTCAGCAAAAGGTTAAGGCAAATCATGGTATAGCATTTTGGCATAAATTTCAAATAATCACCAACTCTAACAGCAGTTACAGATGCATAACTAGATTATCCTAGGAGAAAATCATGTACTGGCAGCTTAGGAACCATGTTAAAGCATATCAAGGTTAACATACCCTCTATGAATACAGTGTTTATTGCAAACATACATTCAAATAGAAGTACAACATGTAGATGGCAAATAGACAAACATGTATACAAACATGCTACAACAGTTGTGAACCAGACAATCAAACTTCAATCATCCATAAGCAAGGTTAAAACCATGTATATAAACATGCTCCAGCATTAATATAAAAGATAAACATGCCAAGAATCATTTGTTAACCTCAACCATCATTACAACAGCAACTAAACAAATTCAAATGTTCTGCAATTTAAAGATAAACCAGCATTTCAAGAGGGTGCAAAGGTTCACATGTTGGTCATATTACATTCAGGTACACACATCATTAAAATATGTCAACAGAAACAAGTATTAATCTTGACAGTTTGTATCACAATGAGATTGTAATCATCCACAAACAGAAATTGGGGACATTAAGACTTAAAAAGAAACAATAGCATAGGTAACATATCAATGGATAACATCGTGAAATCAAACCACAAACATGTGAACAACATATTGAGAGACTCACACATTTAGGACAACAGCATGATGCAAGTGTAGAATGGTAGCAGGGTGCATATGACCAGAAATGTGCAATAGGGTATGATCAGTAGAAACATATATAGGGCAGAGTTGGAATAACAATTTCAAACAAGATGTAAAACTCATTTAAACATCTAGTACCAATATCACAAACATCTAAAGACAGTCATGCATCAATATACATTGACAAGCTATATAAAATAACACATCAAAGTTCATAAGATAAACCTCATACAAACTCATGAGGGTCCAAGTATATCAATGATCAAACACATAGAGGCAGGATCAAACACACCACTAGAAGTAAAGCAGAGCATAATATAGTCATCAATTTAAGATCAAGAGAAAGTTACTCAGAGTTGGTTTCACAGATAACAACAAATCACGGTTATAAAAAGTTCAAATATCATAAGTAACTTAGATGGTAATAAACTCTATGCATATATTATAGGCTCAAAGAAAAGAGAAGCATACCAAGACAACATCTAACAGTCATTTATCAACAAAATTTAAACCATCATACTGTAAACAAGTGAAAAGATTAGAGCTGAAGGAAAAGAAGGTTACCAACTGAGCTTGCCTCTCTTTGGATTGACCACAAATCCTTGATGCCAACCCTCACTCCTTCTCTTTTGAACTCCAATATTTAGTGTGTTTCCGTAGAGATTGTTGGTGTCTTCAGAACTGAAATGAGCTTCTTTAAATAGGCAAGGCATTGGGTTAATGAGAGGCATCATGGGCCGGGTCAAATTCTCAAACATCTGGTGGGCATAAGCTGAGCAATTGGAGTTTTCGTTTGAAATTCAAACTTGGTCCAATCCTGGGAGAGAAATACACTGTGGCTTTTCAGATGTGCAGGGTCATACTCCTCACTTGGTGAATGAATTCAGAGCTCTCCCATTGATGCTATTGAGAGGGGTACCAAATGGAGCAAAGGTTGGAGGTAGCGTGGACAGATTTGCAGATGGAGCAGTCGTATGCTGGAAATGGTAATCTTCTCTGAACCACTTTTTCGTGCCACACAGCTGAGCTTGAAGAGGAATGGATTTGGAGATTTCAAAATTGAGGAATTCGCGCCAACGGTATTGTGGTTGAATGGATTCAATGAATTGAATTGATACAAGATACGTTGAATTCTCTTCCTCATCCATAACTCTTCAGCAAGAACGAAAGAGGAGGATAAATTTGTTTCCTTTTGGTCTCTTTGGCGTCCCGTGTCACGCTCTCATTGGTTGAGGTAATGGTTGAAAAGTCAAACTCCCACAATCTTAATTCTTATTGGTTGGTGGCAATGAATAGAAACTCCAAGATTGCAAAATGCCTTGGTCACGGTAAGCTCATTATGGGCACATTCTTTTACCAATATTAATAGTATGGTTATTGAAAATAAAACAAACTACTAACATTTAGATTAAGAGTTAATTTAAAAGAAACTAAATGGATAATTAGCCTAGTTAATTGAAATTGACTTAAATTAGGATTAATTGGAATTAAATAAAGCTAAAACAACTCAAATATAAATAACCTAAAATGGGCCAAATTGAAATTAACCTAATCATAAAAAACAAATAAAAGCTAAGATAATATTAAATTAAAATATGGAGCAAGATAATAAAATAACAATTAGCAGAAAAATGAGGGTAAAATTTGGGGTACAACAGTTGCCTCTATTTAAATATCTTCACCTGATGACATGAGAGATGAAGATCCTCATGTAATCAATAGTGAAAGATATTTAAATATAGATAACCAAAAATTTTGCCCTCAGATGCACACACATGCAATGCAACAGACATGATGTCAAGTAGATGCAAGAAAAAAATGCAGACACAACAAGACACCAAGGGGCAAACAGGAAGCAAAAAGGTCACAGAGCTTCACTGGGGAAGGAAGAAAGCTAGTATCCATGAGAAACACCTCACTATGGATACCAGCTAACCGACAACAGAGACCCAACGGGGAAACTCCAAAGAAACACTGGGGAAAAGACCACAGACAAACTCCCCTGGGGAAAGATCCGGGGAGATAGACTACTGGGAGCAAAACAAACCCACACTCTTCCTGGGCACAAAACCAGAAAGAAAAACCTGATCACTGGGGATCAGTCTGAAAGCGACAGACAAACAAGCAAATACTTCCTGGGGATCTTAAATTGAAGAGTTCAAAATGGGATCTTCAAGAAAAGCCAGGAAGACAGAGACAAACCCTGCGCACCAGACAGGAGTCTTATAAGGTTGAAGAAATTTGTTCCAAGAAGCTTAGCTTAAAGCAAGTTTTCAAAAAGAATCCGAGATAAGGGTTCAATGTCTGACACGATTCGAACAAGAACAGTTTTAAGACCAGAAGACAATGCTTGACGCGATTCAAACAAAGTCCAGGTTCAAGTTTGACACGATTCAAACAAGAATAGCTTTAAAATAATAGGACGATGCTTGACCCGATTCAAACAAAGTTTAAGTTCAAGTGTGACGCGATTTAAACGAGAACAGGTTTTAAAATGAATAGACGATGCTTGACACGATTCAAACGAAGTCTAAGTTCAAGTCTGACACGATTCAAACGAGAACAGGTTTTAAAACAAATAGACGATGCTTGACACGATTCAAACAAAGTCTAAGTTCAAGTCTGACACGATTCAAACGAGAACAAGTTTTAAAACACGAGACGATGCTTGACACGATTCAAACAAAGTCTAAGTTCAAGTCTGACACGATTCAAACGAGAATAGGTTTTAAAACAAATAGACGATGCTTGACACGATTCAAACAAAGTCTAAGTTCAAGTCTGACACAATTCAAACGAGAACAGGTTTTAAAACAAATAGACGATGCTTGACACGATTCAAACAAAGTCTAAGTTCAAGTCTGACACGATTCAAACGAGAACAGGTTTTAAAACAAATAGACGATGCTTGACACGATTCAAACAAAGTCTAAGTTCAAGACTGACACGATTCAAACGAGAACAGGTTTTAAAACAAATAGACGATGCTTGACACGATTCAAACAAAGTCTAAGTTCAAGTCTGACACGATTCAAACGAGAACAAGTTGTAAAAAAACTTTAACGTTAAACTTCTCGGGGAACAGTAAGAGGTTTAAAGATTTTAATCTGGCGCACAAAAGGTCAGGACCGAACAAGCACGACACAAGGCAAAACCGAGAATGTCTTTACTTCACGGGGAAATAAAGACAGGCACCAACAAAAGACCACAAGCAAAACAAAGCACAAGGATACGAAAACGCTGGGGTATGATGTATATGCTTAGCTATATGCTAGAAATGACGCGAACAACGCAAAGCAAGAAAGAAGAGAGGATAACACAAGCCAACACCCTGAAACCCAAACATCAAGGATAACCGGGGCAATCTTCTTTTCTCTGGAGATGGTAGAGCCATGCTAAAAAAAAAAAAAACTGTACTGCTAACTCTTCCTGCACCAACTTGATTCCAAAACGTCTTAATTTCAGAGTAAAACTTAGTTTATTTTGTGTTTTCTTAGAAATTGCAACATTTCCGTTTTCAAAATCAAGTGAAAAATGACAAAGTTTTGTAGAATAAAGATGACAATAATCAAGAAAATGGCTCAATAACTGATATTCATTGAAAAATGGTGACTTGCCAAATAGCAGAGTCCCATGAAATATTACAAATGCGACAAAATGGCAATTTTGGCAAGGGTTACATTGTATTCAATGACCAGTAACGAACTCTATGGACTAAGATTCTAACAGCTGACTTCTCTGGGGACTCCTGGATATAGGTGAGACATCTTTCAAGCATAATACTTCCGTACCGAATCTGCATTCACAGGGTGCGCAAGCTGTTCACCATCCATAGTTGTAAGAAACAAAGACCCTCCTGAAAAGACTATCTTGACCACAAATGGACCTTCATAATTGGGTGCCGATTTTCCGCGGGCGTCTCTTTGTGAAGGTAGAATCTTTTTAAGTACCAATTCGCCTACTCGGAATTCCCGAGTGTGGACCTTTTTATCAAATGCCTTTTTCATCTTTTTCTGGTATAGTTAACCATGACACATGGCTGTCAGGCGTTTCTCGTCAATTAGATTCAACTGATCATATCTTTCTTGAACCCATTCTGCTTCATCCAGCTTGGTTTCCATCAATATCCTTAAAGAAGGTATCTTAACTTCTATGGGGAGGACAACATCCATCCCATGTACCAGCGAAAAGGGGGTTGCCCCTGTTGAAGTTCTAACTGATGTTCTGTACCCATGTAGTGCATATGGCAACATCTCGTGCCAATCCTTGTATGTCTTGACCATCTTCTGAAGAATTTTCTTGATGTTCTTATTCGCAGCATCGACCGCTCCGTTCATCTTTAGACGATACGGTGATGAGTTAGGGTGTTCAATTTTGAAGCTGTCGCACAGTTCCTTCATGGTTTTGTTGTTCAGATTGGTCCCGTTGTCAGTTATGATCCTATTGGGGATCCCATAACGACAAATGATGTTGTTCTTGATGAAGCGTGCAACTACCTGCTTAGTCACATTGGCGTATGAAGCGGTTTCTACCCACTTGGTGAAGTAATCAATAGCTACCAAAATAAAACGGTGTCCATTAGATGCTTTAGGTTTGATTGCCCCAATCATATCAATGCCCCTCATAGAGAACGGCCAGGGTGATGATAACACGTTTAACAGAGTAGGGGGAACATGCATTTTGTCCGCATAAACCTGACATTTATGACATTTTCTAACATACTGAATGCAGTCAGCTTCCATGGTCAACCAATAATATCCAGCCCTCAAAATCTTCCTGACCATGGCATGCCCATTGGCGTGGGTGCCAAAAGCTCCTTCATGGATGTCGTGGATCAACAAGTCTTCTTCTCTTTTATCGACACATCTTAACAAAACCATATCATGATTCCTTTTGTACAGTACACCATTGCTGATGAAGAATTTGGCTGATAGTCTTCGTAGAGTCTTTTTATCAAGAACGGAGGCGTTGGCTGGATATTCTTGATTCTTTAGAAAGTTCAGAATATCATGGAACCAAGGTTTTCCGTCTGATTCCTCTTCAATGGACTGACAATAGGCAGGGTCAGTCTTCCTTTCAATACTAATTACTGGATCTTCGTTGATAAATCTAACTTGCCACATTGAAGCCAGTGTCGCTAAAGCATCAGCCACATGATTCTCAGTACGTGGCACATGATGAAATGTTATCTCATCAAAACATTTAATCAATTCCAGCGCATATTCCTGATAAGGGATAAGTTTCTCATCTCTTGTTTCCCACTCGCCCCTGATTTGATAAATGACTAGGGCGGAGTCACCCATGACTTCAAGAAAACAGATTCCAAGATCGATTGCGGCTTCCAGACCCAGAATGCATGCTTCATACTCAGCAATATTATTTGTACATCCAAAATCCAGCCTGGCTGTAAAAGGGGTGTAGCCGCCTCCAGGATTAATTATAACAACACCTACTCCATGTCCCTTATAATTGGACGAACCATCGAACATCATCTTCCACCTATACTCAACCCTGGGATCTTCTTCAGAGCTAGCCTCTTCACAATCTTTTACTGCCATGATGTCCTCGTCAGGGAAATCAAACTTGAGTGGTTCATAGTCTTCGACTGGTTGGTCGGCAAGATATTCTGAAAGGACACTTCCTTTAATGGCCTTTTGAGTAATGTACTAAATGTCATATTCAGATAGTAACATGTGCCAACGGGCGAGTCTACCTGTTTGGGCAGGTTTCTAAAAAATGTACTTTATTGGATCCATCTTGGAAATCAACAAGGTAGTATGACAAATCAGGTACTGTCTTAGACGTTTGGCGGCCCAAGCCAGAGCGTAACAAGTCTTTTTAAGTAATGAGTAACGGCTTTCACTGTCTGCAAACTTCTTACTCAGATAATAAATTGCATGCTCTTTCCGGCCAGTCTCGTCATGCTGTCCCAAAACACAGCCCATAGACTCTTCCAAAACAGTCAAGTACATAAAGAGAGGTCTACCGGGAACCAGGGGAATCAGAATAGGAGGTTCTTGGAGATAACTTTTGAGTTTCTCAAAAGCTTGTTGACAGTCAGCATTCCATTCTACTGGCTGATTCTTACGGAGTAATTTGAAAATTGGCGCACATATTGGAGTCATGTTGGAGATGAACCTGGAGATGTAATTCAAACGGCCCAAAAATCCTCTGACCTGGGACTCGGTTTGAGGAGCTGGAATTTCTTGAATCGCTCGTACTTTATCCAGATCCACTTCAATGCCCTTCTGGCTAACAATGAAACCCAATAACTTCCCTGACCTGACTCCGAAGGTACATTTTGCAGGGTTCAACTTCAACTGATACTTCCGAAGTCTTTTGAAAAATTTCAACAAGTGATCTACATGTTCCTCTTCATTTCGAGATTTGGCTATCATATCATCCACATACACCTCTATCTCTTTGTGGATCATATCGTGAAATAAAGTCACCATAGCCCTTTGGTATGTTGCCCCGACGTTCTTTAATCCAAAAGGCATAACCTTGTAGCAGTAAGTGCCCCACGGGGTAATGAAAGTGGTTTTATCCATATTAGCTGGATCCATTTTAATCTGATTGTAGCCTGAAAAACCATCCATAAATGAGAACATGGCGAAACGAGCCGTGTTATCTACCAGTGTGTCGATATGGGGTAAAGGGAAATCATCTTTGGGACTAGCTTTGTTAAGATCCCTGTAGTCCACACACATTCGTACCTTTCCGTTCTTCTTCATAACATGGACAATATTAGCTACCCATTCTGGGTACCTGGAAACTGCCAGAAATCCGGCATCCAACTGTCTTTTAACTTCATCTCGAATCTTGAGTGCCATGTCGGGATGACTTATGCAAAGCTTTTGTTTTACTGCCAGGCATTCAGGCTTGAGAGGTAATTTGTGGACCACAATATCCGTATTTAAACCAGGCATGTCTTGGTAGGACCAAGCAAAAACATCCACATACTCTTTAAGGAGCGAAGTCAACCGCTGTCTGATTTCTGGTTTCAGTGATGCCCCAATCTTGACTTCTTTCTTCTCATCCTTAGTGCCAAGATTGATGACATCCACCTGCTCTTCATGAGGCTGGAGATCCGTATACTGGTAGTCACATATATCTGCCAGATCCTTGGGTACCTCATAATCTTCCTCCTCCTCAGCTTGATAAACAGGGGAGTCGAAGTCAATGGTAAGAGCAAGGTCATTGAATACAATAGGTTTATGATTTATTCTGCATAGTAGAATGACTTATATTATTAAAATGCACAACAATTCAAGAACATGCGGGATGAAGATGCTTTTGTTTGAAAAGATTGCCATTTTTAGAAACAGAATGCAATAAAGAAAAACAACAAAAATTTAGCAAAAGAGTCATTTCATTGATTTAAAGTTTGAAAACGGAGGCCCGTACAAAACAGTCCACTAGCTTTGGGCAAGACTAGGGAGATGAAAACAACAAATCTAAACAAGTTACTCTGGCTCCGGTTACAGAGTTGGGATCTCAACAGACTCCCAATTGTCTAATGCGCCTTCTTGGTGAAAAATCAAACGATCAACGTCTTCGTCTTCTTTAATACTTCCTATGATTGCATGGACTTGATGTCCACCTCTGACAAATGTCTCTTCTTCATTCTTCTCTCTCTTGTACCTGAAGCAGCCTCCTCTTCTGGAGTTGGTCTGTAACCCAACCCTTGGTGTCGGATCCTCTTCTCAACCTCAATCACTTCGCCCCAACCTACGGGCACGCCGTCTTGAAGGGCAGACTGGATACTCTTATACGAAGCAAAAGATGGATATTCTGGTACCACTGGCTTCTCATTGTCGATCATAACTGCATTAGCTATTTCTAGGGCTTGGAAAGAAGTTCCAATGCATCCTCATCAGCCTCAATATAACGGAAGGATGACAAGTTACTAACCATCAAGTCTCCTTCCCCATGGACGATGACTAGCTTGTCATCGACCACAAATTTCATCTTCTGGTGTAAGGTTGAAGTAACAGCGCCTGCCTCGTGGATCCAAGGTCTTCCAAGTAGGAAGCTATAGGCAGGGTTGATGTCCAAAACCTAAAACAGGACATTGAATTCCTGGGGTCCAATCAAAACTGGCAGTTCAATTTCCCCTATCACGGATCTTCGTGAACCATCAAAAGCTTTGACGATTAACGATGCGGGTCTCATGATCCCTCCTTTGTATGCCAGCTTGTCGAGAGCCCTCTTTGGTAAGACATTCAGAGAGGATCCTGTGTCTACAAGAACTCTGGCCAATGTGTCCTCCTGACACTTCATTGATATATGCAAAGCAAGATTGTGTTTCCGGCCTGATTGGGTCAGTTCTTTATCACTGAAGCTGAGCGTATTGTACACTATAATGTTAGCGATAACGTGATCAAATTGTCCGGCGGTAATGTCCTGGGCCACATGAGCCTGAGCCAATACCTTCTGTAATGCCGATCGGTGGGTTGGTGAATTAATCAACAGGGATAAAATAGAAATTTTAGACGGAGTCTGGTGAAGCTGATCCACGACCCTGTAGTCACTTCTTTTTATTATCCTGAGAAACTCTTCATCATCCTCCTTAGAGCTCACTTCTTTGCTCTTGTCACTGGTAGGTATACACACCTCACCTTCTTTACCAGACACTTCTTTGTTCATAGGGGTAAAAATCCTCCCACTCCTCGTCATCCTTCCTGTTCCTACTATATTAGACAGGTTCTTCTCACCAGCCCCACCTCTTTCCTTGGGACTGGTTCTTCTATGGCGACCCCCACCTCTTTCCTTGGGATCATTTCCTCCCTCTTCTTACTACCTGTGATGTCTTCGTAGATAAATGGTAATGCTTTGGTTCCTCTGAACCTGAACGGGACTGGCCTGGGGGAATTATTGTGCCTGGCACAATCAGCAGGGGAAACAACTTCAGATTTGTTGAATCCTGGAACTGATCGCTTAAACACTGGGCTCACGGTATTTGCCCCAGGGTTATTGAACACAGGGACTACTGATGCGCTTTCTTCTTCATCAAGCACTGGCTCTCGCTTTGGCAGATTGAACACTGGTTCAATCACTGCTATTTTGCTTTCTTTTCTGAAAATTTGTAAGAATCCTTCATCAATCAGTTGCTGAATATCATTTTGAATCAACCGACACCCTTTACTACTACCATCACATTCTCCACAAACATCGTGGCGAACTTTGACTAATCCGGCGCTGAACAGCTTGGCATGAAATGTTCTCAGGGGAGTTTTAATCTTTGCTGCTTCTGAGATCAATACTTCCTCATCCTCGCCTTCAACAGCATTAGCTGACCCATGAGTTGGCAATGGGTTACTCTTCACATTTGGCTGGTTATTAGCAAAAGACAGAATGTTCTTTTCTATCAAACTTTTCACCAAATTCTTTAATGCCAAACACCCTTCTAAATCATGGCCTACTCCTCCTTGATGGAAGGCGCATGTTGCATTAGGATTGAAGAACTGCATAGATTTTTCAGATGGTGGCCCCAATGGCCTGGTAACAATTAATCCTTACTCTACCAGCGAAGGATACAATGCTGTATACGTCATTGGTATGGGTGGAAAATTTGGTGTTACCGCCTGTCTTCTTGGAGGGGTATTTTGCTATGGCGCTGGCCGTCGTTGCTGCTAGTAATTCTGGTTTTGGTTCTTCGGCCACTGCTGCTGATTTGGTGGCTGGGAAACAGGAACTTGTTACATTATCTGATGATTAAAAGTGGGCATAACAGACACCACGTAGGGTTGTTGTGCGAACTGCATGGGGTAAACTGGCTGTTGAGGGAAACTAGGACTTGGTTGTGGTTGGAATAGAGATCATTTAGGATTCTGCC
Organism: Lathyrus tuberosus; assembly: GCA_022829125.1. Taxonomy (NCBI): domain Eukaryota; kingdom Viridiplantae; phylum Streptophyta; class Magnoliopsida; order Fabales; family Fabaceae; genus Lathyrus; species Lathyrus tuberosus. The sequence goes on from JALAZF010000702.1 coordinate 1,259,199, forward strand.
TCTTCCCTGTCATAACAGCATTAGTCTCGCCTTCCTTTTTCTTATGAAAATTGCCTGAATACCTCTTGACACCGGTGCCAGTGGCACTGTTAGGTGAACTGGCCACCTTTCCACTTTTTAGACGTGCCTCTACTTTCATGCCAATTGCAATGATATCAGAAAAATTGGCACCAATATTTCTAATCATTTTCTCATAGAATTCAGGTTTTACAGTGTCTACAAACCAATCAGCTAGTTCCTTCTCAGTCAATGGTGGTTCAACTTGTGATGCAGTCTCTCTCCACCTTTGAGCATATCTTTAAATGACTCCGTGTTCTTTTGAGTCATGGTCAATAGCTGTCTACGATCAAGAGCTAAATCCAAGTTATACTTGTAGTGCTTTATGAAAATGTCCATAACATCTTGGAAACATTTAATCTTAGACTGGTCTAAGCTTAAATACCACTTTGCGGCAGCGCCCTTCAGGCTGTTCTGGAAACAATGGATCATTAACTTATCATTATCCATGTATGCTGCCATTCTTCGGAGATACATGACCAAGTGTGCCTTAGGACACGTAGCACCAGAGTACAATTCAAGACTTGGTAACTTGAATTTCAGTGGAATTACTAGATCAGTGACTAGACACATATCCTTAAGGTCAGAACTGAAGACATTGTCTCCCTCCATGGCTTTCAGCTTCCTTTGCATAATTTCCATATTGGCTCTTAATTTCTCATTACTGTCATCCCCTTCCATGGATATGTTATCATTAATGAAATGATGCTGATTCTGAAAAACGGGTTGAAACTGGGTTTGAACCACAGGTGAAGTATAAGTTGGGATAGCTTGTTGATTATCAACAAACAATGGTGCAGTTTGTTGCATGGACTGAGGAGCTGTGGCCCGTGTAAACTCAAATGGCATCCCTAGAGTAGGCTTCACAATAGGTATGACTGGCGGCTCAACAGTTGTAGTGATGACTTCTGAGACTACAGTGGATTGTGTATCCATCTTCGCTCGTATAATACTCAAGGCTTCCATAATCTTCCCCATTCCTACTCTCAACTCACAGAGCTCGTCGTTAACCTGATCCAAATTCTCGCAATTCTTAGACATTCTTCCTCCTCAAGTCTGCGCCCGGATGTTGTAACGATGTAGAGAATTCAGGGTGATGGTTCAATTACAACAACAACAACAACTGGAGAAGATAAGACGACAAAGAGACACGGAAGAAATGCACATGCACATGCGAAAATGCAGATGAGATGCACATACAGGCTAAACCATCAAGAACTAAAAAGAGTTCGCAAACAGTGTAAATAACAGGATTACTAATAACATAACTTTCCATTGAAAATAAGATAAGTGCTTACAGAAGGGAAATGTTACAAATATTGTCTGGATCACATTAAAAATACAACTTTCTTTAAAAATAGGATTACAACAATAGATTACAACTATGGAAAATAGGGCGGCCCTTCGCCTTCCCTGATCCCTTCCATGATTTCTTTGATAAGTCGCTTGGTTTTGGCTTTCTCCAAAGTCAGCTTCCCTAATAGCTCCATCATTCTCTGTTCAGCACTGACAGACGCTTCATAATATGGAGTGGGCTTTCTCATGCTGAGTGAAATCCCTCGTGCCCATTTCAGATGAGCTTCAGTGATAGGACCATTGGTGATCCATTTTTGATAATTTATGAAAAGCCATGCTTCCCCCATCTTGAGTTTTTCTTCAAATCCTTCTCCGTATCCATAGTACATCAGCTCCAATTCTTCTGGTCTAGGCTCCTCTTCGATTGGATAACCCAACTGACAACGTGCGAGCACGGGGTTATAGTTTATACAACCAAGTTGACCCATGAGCGGCACATTGGGATAGTCTCCACAACTAACAATTATTATGGTTCCTTCGGGATTTGTATCGTACCACTTGATGTCAGAATGCCTTAGTTCCATTAGTTTTCTGACCCAAAGAGCGTTGTCACTCACTTCCCAAAACGTTGGCGTCGTAGGTAAGTATGAGATGAACCACTTGTATAATAATGGAGCACAGCAAACAATCACACCTTTACTCCTCATAGTCTGTGTGGTGACCGAGAAGTACATGTCAGCCAGTAATGTGGGAACAGGGTTCTGACCCATAAAGATTCTGATTGCTTGGACGTCGACAAAATCTTTAACATTGGGAAATAGGAATAACCCATACACCAGCAAAGCAAACATTGACTCAAACATTTCAGAGTTTTCGCTTTCTTGAAAGTGGAGAGCTGTCTCAATTAGAAATTGGGCAGGTAGCCCCCGATACCCCTCCCTGGTGGTCATGTTTTCTCGGATGTGTCTCTTTTGGATCCCCAACCCTACAGCAATCTCTTGATTAATGAATTCTTCTTCCACACCGGAAAAAGGGGGATAATGCTGAATGGGTAGTCCTAGCATATGTGAATATTCTTCTATAGTTGGGACTAACTGGAAGTTTGGAAAGATGAAACATCGGTATGCTGGATGATACCGCTGCACCAAGGTTTCTAGCAGTCCTTCTTTTACTCGCAATTTCATTAATGATAGCAGGTCCCCATACTTGTCAATAAAGCTTGGCGGATCTTCAATTCTTCCTCTGACCTCTATCAAATGCTCAACATTAGGGACCAGGAAAGTGACGGGCCAGTTTATGTTCTTAGCAACGTCCATTTCCACAAAGTCTACAAAACAAAATTTAGTATCTCGACAGTTTAGGAAAACAATGCAAAAAAGATGCAAAATGATATCCAGATGCAAAGCTAATCTATCAAGAAACACAGAAAATTGCAAGGCTTTTGACAATGGTATTTCAAAAATTCTTCTTCATTAAGCAAATTTGGCGTTCATTACATTCGGAGCAGAGTATCTTCATGCTCTTAGTACAAAAGTGGGTTGTCCCCATAACTGAAAAGATAACAACAACAATGAAAATAAATAACATGGGAACCAGCAGCAAGATCTTTAGAAGTTAGATCCGCTGGTGGATGTCTCCCCTTCCTCATCCATCTCCCTCATCAGTTTCTCAATGCGTCCCTTAATCCTTTTCTTCTCGAGTAACAACCCCGTCAAAGTTTCCTCCAGTCCCTGTCTAGTTCTGAGCGGCTTGTGAAGGGAATAAGGACTCCTCATCACACTGGCTATCTCACGAGACCATTCCAGATGCGTCTCATTGACGGAGCACTCCTCCTTCCACAACTGCTTATTGATTTAACACCATGCTTGCTCAAGAAACATTTTCATTTCGTAGCCGTCCCTTTCCCCATAATACATCATGTGTAAATCTTCCTTGATTATGGGTCCCTTCCCCATATGGCCCAGTTGTCGACGGGCGAGCACGGGATTGTAGTTAATGCAGCCGTTTCTTCCCAACAGGGGTATATTAGGGCAATCCCCGAAGCTGGTAATTATGACAATCCCTTCTTCTGTTGGGTTATGTCTTTTGACATCCGTGTGCTTCAAACTCATCAGTTTTTCAATCCATACTTGACAATGTTCTACCTCCTAGAAAGCAGGGGTTTTTGGCAAGTAGGCTGTGAACCACTTAAATAAAAGAGGTACACAACACACAATCTCTCCACATCCTTTATTGTATTTGGTTTGAACTGCGTGATACACATCAGCCAACAAGGTAGGGACTGGGTTATGGATTCTGAAAATTTGTATTGCCTGAGTATCAACAAACTACTTCGCGCCCAGAAATAGCACCAGGCCATAGATCATTAAGGCAAGCATTGCCTCATACAGTTCTTCCTTTCCCCTATTCTTTAAGTACATTGCTTTCTCAAACAAGAACAGTGAAGGTAGTCCAAGTCGTCCTTCTTTAACAACTAAATTTTCCTGGATATCAGCAAATCTGATTCCGATAGTCGTTGCAATATCTCTAGCTGATGGCATTGATTCTAAACCGGAGAAAATTGGGGCATCGTTGACGGGGATCCCAATTATAGCAGAAAATTCCTCTAAGGTTGGAACCAATTGGAACTCAAGGAATAGGAAGCAGCGTTAATTGGGGTGATACAATTGCACCAGCACTTCCAATGGTCCCTCAGTCACTGGAACCCTTAGCAGTTGTGAGAGGTTTCCATATTGGTCAGCAAAGCCTGGAGGATCTTCAATCATGTCGCACATCCAGATCAGTTGTTGAAGTTCCGGGAGCTCGAAGTAATAAGGCCAAACTTGCTTTTTAGATTCCATGTCAACAAAGTCTGCAAAAATATCATTGGTTTCTTGATAGTTAGCAAAAAAAATGCTGATGCAATGCGAAAATGATGGGTGTGATTCAAGAGAACTCAGCATTGTATCCTTGCAAATTTTAAGGAACATTTTCTTAGAGGAAAACTCACTTCATTGATAATAAAGTTTTAAACTACAACATAAGATAAATACATCTTCAGAAACAAAAATAGAATACGAAATAAAGAAAACTAGGTCCTAAGCCATCAATCAATCTTCTCCCCTCAATCTCATGGCGAGTTTCTGGTTCTCCCTTTGTAGCCTTTCGTTCTGGTCAATGAGCTCAACCAACCGTGACTTCCATGGTTCGGGCGGAGATTATGTGCTAGAAAATAAGTCCTCTTGCATCTTCCTTCGTTTGACAGACTCTTCTTCCTTTCTCCTGAGACTCTTCTGCAATTCATTCATTTCAAAGTTAAGGATCTGATACTTGTTCATCCAAGCATTCCTTTCTCGCTCGGCTTGAGCCAATCGAATCTTTAATTCATCTTTCTTGCTAGTGAAATAAAGAACAGGATCTCTGGGAGCTAGTGGGATAGGATCATGACGATCATATGGTATCTTCAACTCAACAGCCCTCTTTTGCACCCATTGAGTGTAAGATTCTGAAGCCAAACACTCGGGTAAACCCAAAGCAGATATACATCTGGTGTGAACATGTCGCCAAGCGTGAGCCATCTTTTCCTTAAGTACAAGGTCCTTATGCTCTTCAAATAAAAAACCTTCCAAGTAAATGTTGTTAGGTTTAGCTCCCATAGAATAACCATGTTGACGACAAGCCAAAGCAGGATTATAGCTTATGCCTCATTTTGTGCTGAGAAGCGGTACATTGGCGAATCTTCTACAGCTAACAATCATATCCTTGCCTTTAAGCGATGGGTGGTACCACTCAAGATCAGTGTTGGTGAGAGACATGATCTTTTCTGACCAAAGAAGTCCATCTTGGAGATCCCAAAAGGTCTTAGAATGGGATAAATGGGAGATATACCATCTATACAACAGCGTGGCACAACATGTTACCATCCCTCCCTTATGAGCAGTCCTCAAGTGCACTGAGTGGTAGGCGTCTGCAAGTAGGGTTGGAACTGGATTTCCAATGATGAAGATCTGGATCGCCTTCATATCAACAAAGTTCTCAATATTGGGAAACAAGAATAACCCATAAATAAGTAGGGCCATGACAGCTTCAAAATCCACCATATTCTTCATACTAGCATACTGACGGGCTTTCTCCATTAAAAACTTGGCAGGTAACCTAAAAAGTCCTCCCTTGACAACCAAGTTAGCCTTAACTTCTGACAACTTGAGATGAGCCGCTTCTGCAATTTCCTTTTCTTTAGGCGTCCTTTCCAGGCCAGAGTAAGGTAGGCTTGGAGTGATGGGAATACCAACTAGAATGGCGTACTCCTCGAGCGTAAGCATTAACTGGTAATCCGGAAAGGTGAAACAATGATACACAGGGTCATAAAACTGTATGAGAGTAGGGAGCAATCCGTCAACCATCTTGGTCTTCATCAGAGAGAAAGTCTTCCCGTACTTGTCTTGGAAAGTTGATGATTCATTGATTGCCTTACCCATATTCTTTAGATCTTCCAATTTTGGACTAATGAAGGTGTACTTCTTCATTTTCCTTTTTTCAAAATCCATCCTATAAAGTTTGCAAAAACAACACTGAGTTCCTCGAATAGACAATGCACATGATGCAAGGATGAATGCAACAAACACACATAGACAGGTAAGCACAAAGAACACAGAGCAACCTAGGTTAAAGGTCACGAGCATGAAGTCGAAGGTCTACCCATCCCAAAGGTATGTACTATGGTTTTTACCTGCAAGACAAGGTTCTAAAAGAGTTCCCAGAGTCGACAACCCATCTTTTGGATTTTATCGACTTCCCAATTGCTTGGTGATCAATAAAATTCTCAAGAGAGTCTCATCTGAGTGTAGCATCACGTAGCAACCATTTGGGATTGCTCCCTCACAGTCCTCGCACTACGTCCTAAACAGGCCAAGTGGGGTAAAGGGTAACTAAAGGTCATCAGTATCTCTGGCTCCTAGGTCGAAAGTAGTAACGCATTCACGATTGCTCGTTCAACATATACCACTTTTGAGAGGGCCTCAACTGAGTGTGGACTTCAAGTTCCCTCCTTTGGGATTTCTCCCTCGAAGTTCCCTCGACTATGTCCACGGTTCCTAAACATATGTGTTCTCTCAAGTCCAGGTTAGAACTTATATCACTCATTGATATCATGTCAACCCAAACCAAACAGGATAATATCAAACATAGAACAAATATACAAGCATGCAAGCAGATATGACATACAAGCAATCATACAAGTAGATAAGCAAACATGAATAACATAAAACAAAGGTAGGCTTAACCCTCTTAGGAAAGGACCAGCAATAGGTCTAACTCTCCCCAGTAGAGTCGCCATTTCTGTTGCGGTGAAAATTGGATAACAAATTATTAATTAATTTGCATCATTTTCTTTTACAACCGACTTTGATTTATCCCAAGGAAAGGTTCAAGATCGTTAGAAAAACCTAAAGGGAAAGATCTAAGGTTCGGGGGTTGGTTACGCCTAGGGAAGGTATTAGCACCCTAAACGTCCGTAGTACTCTACGGGAGCCTCTTGTTAAATGTTATGTTATGTTTGCTAAAGGTTCTATGCTAAAGGTTAGTTAGTGGGGGAAGTGATAAATTCATTATGATGAATATCACTAAGAGTTGAGGAACTCTCTCCTAAAGCTAGTTGTAATTTCTATGGCTCTGATGAGGCCAAGAAATTGAAGTTTTCTCCTAAGAGGTTACTTAAGTAAGATGGGGGCTAATGACTTTAAGAGTCAACATGTTTAACCTTCCTTTGGAATATGGGGAAAAAGAAAAAGAAAAAAAAGAAAAAGAAGTCATAGAAAGAAACAACAACATAAGCATGAAGATGACACTATGTTTCATGATAAAGTATGGATAAGATGAACATGATTATTAAAGACGCATCAATATGCTTCAATCTTTAGGAAGACAAACATATAGGATGATATTAGGTTTGACAATCAAAGAAAAAAAGAAATCATATAAAAGTCAAGTATATGACAAAATCAACATGGATAGATTAATTCAAGAATTAAACAAGCCATTTGATGAATTACTCAAGATCAACAAAGGTGCTTATAAATGATATTGATAATTAGACCAAAATTGATAATTAATTGGCAACACAATTTAAAATTAGAACACAAATTGGTAATTAAAAATTAAGGTCAACAATTATCAACACAATTAGAAATACACATTGATATTTAAAATTTAAAGGTTAACAATTAGTAACACAATAAAAATTAACAATACATTTGAGATATAATAGATAATTAAAATTAAAAGCTAATAAAAAATTAACAATTAAAAATACAATTAACAATTAGGAAACATATTAATTAACCATATAAATAATTAAACTGAACATCAAACAAAACAAATAAGATAAAAAAGGTTTTTAAGATAAAAAAGATTTGACATGAAATAAGATAAAACACACAGGGGTGTATAAGCAAATTCTGGTTCAGTTAAAAGAACAAAAGGAAAGGAAATGGGCCAGAACAATAGGTGTGCAGATAACACAATAAGGGCGCAAGGCCCAGGTTGGAAAAGAAACAGCATCAGGCGGAAAAACAAGAAAATGCAAAAAGGGTTGATCCAAGGATCGAACCCAGGCATGGCAAGTGAAAGGCGAGTTATGTGCATGTGTGTGACCGTTGGGACGACGTGTTTCATCCGTTCATAATACAACTTGATAAATACATAAAGCAAAACAAGTTCATGTTCCCCAAATAACCAAACATGCGCGCCCTATACTCCTACCAAGGTTCAGGTTTTTTTACATATCGTGCACAACCATGTTCAAGCAAGCGTAAATCAATCAATACACATCCAAAACCAACAAGATAAGAACCAATGTAAATAGTAAGGAAGCAAGATATCAAACATGTAATGTGTTTGCACTAAGCTCTATCAACGACACAACAAAATAGCCAGAAAGCATGAGGGATCAGAAGCATTCATTTTGCAGCAAAGAAGGATCACAAGCAAAAGCAATGAGCATGGAATTATTGGAAACTAAACATTCATCATGACAGCAAAAATAATATGATATGGCTGTCAATAACCTGATAGTAACCAGTAGAGAAAAAAACCTGACTTTAGCATGAATAGCAACTTGGATAATGATCAATCAATGAGAAAATTCAAACAGACAGTCAAACATAGAACACTTATTGACAACATTCAAATTAAATTGGTACACCTATAACATACCTTAGGTTTGACAGAACAAAGCATCATCAAAAAAATTAAAGAAAACAACATGAACATGCCTCATTTAAACCAAAAAAAGAAGCAGCCTGAGAACACATTTGTGATTGGTGTGTGATTGTGTGAGCATATACTCAATGAATTAGCAACTCAAAAAACATCAGATTAAGTTCAGAAATTCACTCAATCCTCAGCAAAATGTTAAGGCAAATCATGGTATAGCATTTTGGCATAAATTTCAAATAATCACCAACTCTAACAGCAGTTACAGATGCATAACTAGATTATCCTAGGAGAAAATCATGTACTGGCAGCTTAGGAACCATGTTAAAGCATATCAAGGTTAACATACCCTCTATGAATACAGTGTTTATTGCAAACATACATTCAAACAGAAGTACAACATGTAGATGGCAAATAGACAAACATGTATACAAACATGCAACAACAACTGTGAACCAGACAATCAAACTTCAATCATCCATAAGCAAGGTTAAAACCATGTATACAAACATGCTCCAGCATTAATATAAAAGATAAACATGCCAAGAATCATTTGTTAACCTCAACCATCATTACAACAGCAACCAAACAAATTCAAATGTTCTTCAATTTAAAGATAAACCAGCATTTCAAGAGGGTGCAAAGGTTCACATGTTGGTCATATAACATTCAGGTACACACATCATTAAAATATGTCAACAGAAACAAGTATTAATCTTGATAGTTTGTATCACAATGAGATTGTAATCATCCACAAACAGAAATCGGGGACATTAAGACTTAATAAAAAACAACAGCAAAGGTAACATATCAATGGATAACATCGTGAAATCAAACCACAAACATATGAACAACATATTGAGAGACTCACACATTTAGGACAACAGCATGATGCAAGTGTAGAATGGTAGCAGGGTGCATATGACCAGAAATGTGCAATAGGGTATGATCAGTAGAAACATATATAGGGCAGAGTTAGAATAACAATTTCAAACAAGATGCAAAACTCATTTAAACATCTAGTACCAATATCACAAACATCTAAAGACAGTCATGCATCAATATACATTGACAAGCTATATAAAACAACACATCAAAGTTCATATGATAAACCTCAAACAAACTCATGAGGGTCCAAGTATATCAATGATCAAACACATAGAGGCAGGATCAAACACACCACTAGAAGTAAAGCAGAGCATAATATAGTCATCAATTTAAGATCAAGAGAAAGTTACTCAGAGTTGGTTTCACAGATAACAACAAAGCACGGTTATAAAAAGTTCAAATATCATAAGTAACTTAGATGGCAATAAACTCTATGCATATATTATAGGCTCAAAGAAAAGAGAAGCATACCAAGACAACATCTAACAGTCATTTATCAACAAAATTTAAACCATCATACTGTAAACAAGTGAAAAGATTAGAGCTGAAGGAAAAGAAGGTTACCAACTGAGCTTGCCTCTCTTTGGATTGACCACAAATCCTTGATGCCAACCCTCACTCCTTCTCTTTTGAACTCCAATATTTAGTGTGTTTCCGTAGAGATTGTTGGTGTCTTCAGAACTGAAATGAGCTTCTTTAAATAGGCAAGGCATTGGGTTGATGAGAGGCATCATGGGCCGGGTCAAATTCTCAAACATCTGGTGGGCATAAGTTGAGCAATTGGAGTTTTCGTTTGAAATTCAAACTTGGTCCAATCCTGGGAGAGAAATACGCTGTGGCTTTTCAGATGTGCAGGGTCATACTCCTCACTTGGTGAATGAATTCAGAGCTCTCCCATTGATGCTATTGAGAGGGGTACCAAATGGAGCAAAGGTTGGAGGTAGCGTGGACAGATTTGCAGATGGAGCAGTCGTATGCTGGAAATGGTAATCTTCTCTGAACCACTTTTTCGTGCCACACAGCTGAGCTTGAAGAGGAATGGATTTGGAGATTTCAAAATTGAGGAATTCGCGCCAACGGTATTGTGGTTGAATGGATTCAATGAATTGAATTGATACAAGATACGTTGAATTCTCTTCCTCATCCATAACTCTTCAGCAAGAACGAAAGAGGAGGGTGAATTTGTTTCCTTTTGGTCTCTTTGGCGTCTCGTGTCACGCTCTCATTGGTTGAGGTAATGGTTGAAAAGTCAAACTCCCACAATCTTAATTCTTATTGGTTGATGGCAATGAATAAAAACTCCAAGATTGCAAAATGCCTTGGTCACGGTAAGTTCATTATGGGCACATTCTTTTACCAATATTAATAGTATGGTTATTGAAAATAAAACAAACTACTAACATTTAGATTAAGAGTTAATTTAAAAGAAACTAAATGGATAATTAGCCTAGTTAATTGAAATTGACTTAAATTAGGATTAATTGGAATTAAATAAAGCTAAAACAACTCAAATATAAATAACCTAAAATAGGCCAAATTGAAATTAACCTAATCATAAAAAACAAATAAAAGCTAAGATAATATTAAATTAAAATATGGAGCAAGATAATAAAATAACAATTAGCAGAAAAATGAGGGTAAAATTTGGGGTACAACAAACTCCAAAAATGGGTGTTGAGTTTTGTGAAAATTCCTGCTCCAAGGCGTGGGATTGATGTGGCTAATGCAATTTTCAAGTGCTTGAAATCTTGGGGAATTGAGAAAAAGATATTTTCAGTTTCAGTCGACAATGCTTCTTACAACGATTCATGCTTAAAAAGTTTGAAGGAAGACTATCCACTAAGAAAAATGTTAGTTCTTGGAGGAGCATTGTTTCATGTTAGATGTTGTGCACATGTACTAAATTTGTTAGTGCAAGATGGCCTTAACCAAATTAAGGATGTCATTGGAAAATTTCGTGAAAGTGTGAAGTATATTAACCATAATGATGCAAGATTGAAGGCTTTTTGTGATGTTGTTGAACAAAAGGGGCTGCAAGATAGAAAACTCATACTTGATTGTCCAACAAGATGGAATTCTACGTATCACATGTTATCCGCTGCATTGAAATTCAGGATTGCATTTCCATCTTATAAGGAAAGAGAGCCACATTATAGATATGCACCTTCAACTGAAGATTGGGATAATGTTGAGAGAGTTTGTCAATTTCTTGAAGTGTTTAATGTTGCCACTCTTGTAATATCAGGTTGTGAGTACCCTACTTCTAATTTATATCTTGCAGAAGTTTGGAGGGTGAAGCAAGTTATTGATAATGCAATAGAAGATACAAATTCATCTATGAGAGAAATGGCAGCTTCTATGAAATTAAAGTTTGACAAGTATTGGGGTGAATGCAATTTGTTGATGGCTATTGCTAGTGTTTTGGATCCAAGGAGCAAATTTCATACTGTTGATATATGTTTTCCATTGATATATAAAGTCGAAGTTGCTCAAGAGAATATAGAGAAGGTGAAGAATTCATTAGAAGAGTTATATGCTGAATATGTTTCTCTAAGTCTGAAAGAGTCATCTTCAAATGAAATTCATACTAGTGACATCAATTCATCATCATCTTCGACCCAATCTCAATCTTTAGTCATCACCGGATTTGACCGAATCATGAGCATTGTGCGTGAAAAGGAAGCTGTTCCTGCTGTGAAATCAGAATTACAAACTTATCTTGATGAAGGTGTTTACATTCCCGAAGAAGATAATAACTCTTTTAGCGCATTGGAGTGGTGGAGGAACAACAACTTTAAATATAAGATCTTATCAAAGATGGCTGCTGATATTCTAGCTATTCCTATATCTACTGTGGCATCAGAGTCTACTTTCAGTGCCGGAGGCAGAGTTATTGATGAGTATCGCTCTAAACTAAATGAGAAATCTATAGAAGCACTTATTTGCGGTGGGGATTGGCTTCGTATCAAGTATAACTTAAAACAAAAGTCAAAGGTTAAAACTTCTTCTTTTCACATTGTATTTGTATAATTTTTCTTACGTGTATAATTTTAAAACTTGTTATAGTTTTTGATTTTTGTTTTTTATTTTGAAGGTCGTGGTTGAACAACATCAGGAGATCACCTTAAAGATTTGAGTCCTTTTTTAATGTTTAATGGTATTTTGCTTTCTGCAAATTTAGTGGTGTTTGGCTTGCTGTTATATACAATTTACAGAGAAAAGTTACATGATTTTCTTTGGAATACTATCTTAAATTGTATTGAAACTTTTGATGGCTTGTTAAGTTGTTATGATATTTTGAATTTTCTACTATTTTGATATTTTTATTAAGTTGTTATGATATTTTTGATGGCTTGTCTGGTTGTTTCGTCCTGCTGAATTAGAGTTTGGATTGTTTCTCCTTATCCGTTAGTGACAACTTTAGCAGTTTGATCAGTATTGGAGGTGTCACAGCTGCTGGTGTCGAGGTGTTGATGATGATGTTAGTAACAAGTACCAGTTTGTCTTCCTACCAACTATGGCTGTGATATGATGCTTTTGTATGTTCAATGGCTAGTTCAGTTTTCAGAATATTGGTAAAAAAATTAATTTGGATTATAGATTACTTGGCCTTGAAAGCTACTGATACAGATTTTCTTATAGTTAGTGTCTGGTACAGATTTTCTTATAGTTAGTGTCTGGTACAGATTTTCTTATACTGTCTGGTACAGATTTTCTTATAGTTAGTGTGGTTTCTTTTCTTATACTGACTAGCAGTGATAACAGTGATAGTTACTGTCTGAAAACACCATAAATTCAGGTTGGTATTAGACACCGGAACTTAGTTAAGATTTTAACATGCTGTTCTGGTACAGATTACAAGAATCAAGAATTTAAAGCTCTAGTTTTTGATTACATGAAAAATTGAAGCTTAGAACAGTGGTTATGCTCCTCCAGGTATGTTTTGAATCCTTGAATCTTCCATTGTTTATGGAGTTATAAGTTGTTTATATCATGTTATAAGTTGTTTATATCATTAATTGTTTATGGAGTTATAAGTTGTTTATATCATGTTATACTAAAATGTAAAGGTAATAACAGGTTTCTTTTTAATTTGAATTTCAGGTGTTAGACACTCATAATACAATATTAAATTTGTAAGGGTATTTGTGAAAAGAAGAGTGTATTCAGCTTGATGCAGTGTTGTTAAGAAAAGGTGCTGTCAAAGTTCATGGGCTTAATTCTAATTGGCTTTCTTTTCTCAAGATTTGGATGCTAGTGGAATTTTGACCACAATTGGATTTGGTCCAAATAAATTTGGTTTTTAAAGTGATGGTTTTTAAAAAGTCATGGGAGGATTATTTGGTCATGGGAGTTCAAGTTTGGAAAAGTCCTATTTGGTGTTTTGCTTTGAACTCAGGCTGTTCCAAATTCCAAGTGAGCGTGTACTTTTCAGGTGCAAGTGTGATTTTTGATTAATATAGAGGAGATTGGATTTTTGAACGTGTTTTTTGAATTCAAGTGTGATTTGGTTTGGAAGAATCAATTGTCACAATTTGTGTATTTACAATAAATTGATTCGGTTTCTCTATTTACAATTTGTGTTATTATTCTATATACTTCTTTTAAATTTTAAATAATAATTATAGTTATAATTTAGAATTATTTAACATTTATAACTAAATTTAAATAATAGTTATAATTTGGAATTTTATGATTTTAGAGAATAATTTGGTTGAATTTTTAATTGATTACTTCAGCTTATAGCAAGTGTGTATTTAGAATAATCTTACAATGAAATAGGCTTTTAAATAGGCTAATAGGCCAGGCCAGGCTTACAAAAAGGCCAGGCCAGGCCTAAATTAAAGCCTATGATAGATAATAGGCCAGGCTTAGGCTTTGAATTTGAAAAATAGGTCGGGCCTATTTACGAAAAGCCTGGCCTGGCCTGACCTACTTCCACCCCTATGTCCATGTAGGAGCCAGACAGGGAAATATAGATTTCATGACCAAGCAAGCCAATTACCAATACAATATGATGCAATTTGACATGAAGAATGCATGAGTGACTTACTAGAGAATGATGAACAAGTTCTTCATGGAAGAATATGTGAAACATTAGAGGTATACATGGACGACATGATTAATAAATCTGGTGAAGAGGAGTCACATGATACGCATCTCACCCGCATGTTCCAAAGAGTCCGGCAATAAAATATGAGACTCAATCTAGAGAATTGTACATTTGGGTTTATAACTGGAAAATGTCTGGCTTTTATTTGACGAAGAGAGATATAAACTTGGATAAGTGTGGAGCGATCTTCCGAATGTAGACACCAACGACAGATAATGAGATAATAAAACTGAATGGAACGTTGACGAGTATAAACAGGTTCATTTCAAAGAAGGCTCATCATGCTCTATCATTTTAAAAATTATTGAATAAAGAAGCACACTTTATATGGACTCTTGAATGCGAGCAAGCATTTGTATCCTTTAAAAGGGCATGTCAACTCCGCTACCGCTAGTATTGTCCCAACATTCCAACGAGGAAGTTATATTCCCTTATTTGGTTGTATCCAATAAAGTAATTAGTGTCGTACTTGTGAAAGTCATATTCTACTTAGAGCCTTGTATATTTTATTTTCAAGGCCTTAGCTAGTCCAAGAATGCATTATCAAAAGATAGACAAGACAACATTGGCATTGGTGACCGTATCCAGAAAGTTGCAACAATACTTTTTAGAACATGACATCGTAGTTCGTAGGGGTGTATACAGGTTGGACTAAACCATATTTGACCTACCCTTTTACCCATTGTTAGTTCTTGGATTGGCTGGAATTTTGGTAAAACAAAGTATGTTCAATGTTGATGTCAAGGTGCTGATGTTGCAACATTGAAGTCTTAACACTGGGCTGTGTTAAGTAATTAATTGCTGAAGTTGGATGTCTGATGTCACACAGGTGATGTTGTAACATCAGATCTGCAGAATTAACAACAGCAGGCTGTGATGTTGTTAGGGTTGCGTATTAGCTGGAATTGTGGAGAGCAAGCTGTCTCATTGGATGCGAATATCTTGGGATAGATATTTGCTGCTGCATAGGAGATCTGTTGCAGATTTGTAGGAGATTTAAAAGGTTGAAGATTTAAAAAGATTTTAGGAGAAAATCTGTTTTAGATATTCAGTTTTAAATAACAAATCTGGGAGATATTGTAGCAAGTCCAAGACCAATTCAAGGAGCTATATAAAGCGCACAAGACCAAAGGAAAAAGGTACAGAAATACAGAGAGAAGATCAAGAGCATAGGCTGAGTGTCTTGAGTATTTTGTACGAGTTGTGTAACCAGAATTCTAGGGTGAATTGCTGTGTTGTATTCTGTCCTCTCTAGAAGCTGTGAAGTAATAGAGAGTGGTTGATTGATCGAAGCTGTGAAGTAAGATCAAGGGTACTCAAAGTGGGTTCTTTGAGTGTTTGTAAGGGATTGAGTGGTGTTCTCATACCTAAGTGGTTTCTTAGGTAGGAAGTCATTAGTAGAGTATAAGTTTAGGAGATTGTCAACGGGTTGTTGAGTCTGTAAATTATATCTACAAGTAGTGAATTCCATCCCTGGCTTGGTAGCCCCCAGAGTAGGTTGGTTGTAACCGAACTGGGTCAACAATTCTTGGTGTTATTTTACTGTTATTGCTGTCCATTGTGCAGAGTGTGTTGTTGTGACATCACACCTTAACATCACACGTCTGATACCAGAATTTCAATTGGTATCAGAGCAGGCATCCTGTCTGTCTCTGGGTGAGATCTAGGGAAGTTACTTTCTGGTGTAAAGATGGACAAAGAAGTTGGAGGATTCATCAACAGACCCCCTATTTTGGATGGATCCAATTATGACTATTGGAAGCCAAGGATGACCACCTTCTTAAAATCCTTGGACAGTAGGGCTTGGAAGGCTGTTATTAAAGAGTGGAAAGCACCTGTTGTATGTGAGAAGGATGATGCTGGTAAAGATAGAGAAGGCACCTCTAAGCCAAAGCCTGAAGAAGAGTGGACCAAGGAGGAAGACGAGCTTGCCCTTGGAAATTCCAAAGCTCTGAATGCAATCTTCAATGGAGTGGATAAGAATATCTTCAGGTTAATCAATACCTGTGAAGTTGCTAAGGAAGCGTGGGATATCTTGCAGGCTACACATGAAGGAACATCTAGAGTTAAGATGTCGAGACTTTAAATTTTAACATCAAAATTTGAAAGCCTGAAGATGAAGGACGATGAGACTATTCATGATTTCCACATGAGTGTTCTTGAGCTGGCCAATGCATCTAGTGCTCTTGGAGAGAAGATGTCAGATGAAAAGCTTGTGAGGAAGATTCTTAGGTGCCTACCTAAGAAGTATAAGATGAAGGTTACTGCCATTGAAGAATCACAAGACATCAGCAAGATGAGAGTAGATGAGCTCATTGGATCTCTTCAAACTTTTGAGCTTGGGTTGAATGAGGAAGAACCAGAAAAGAAGCCAAAAAGTATAGCCTTGGTGTCAAATGATGCAAAAGAAAAAGGAAAGAATTCTGAATCGCAGGAGGATCTATCTCAGGCCATAGTGATGTTGGGAAGACAGTTCACCAAAGTATTCAAGAGAATGAATAATAAATCCAGGTCTA
This sequence comes from Lathyrus tuberosus, assembly GCA_022829125.1. Classification (NCBI taxonomy): domain Eukaryota; kingdom Viridiplantae; phylum Streptophyta; class Magnoliopsida; order Fabales; family Fabaceae; genus Lathyrus; species Lathyrus tuberosus. The sequence continues at coordinate 1,276,260 of JALAZF010000702.1, forward strand.
ATGTCAAGAACATGACTTCTGACACCATCAAGAAGGATGAAGAGAAAACTACCCAAGATAAAGGAGTTCAGTGCTTTGAGTGTGAAGGGTATGGACATGTCAAGAAAGAATGTCCCACCTTCTTGAAAAAGCAGAAGAAGGGCATGACAGTTTCCTGGTCTGACTCTGATAGTGAAAGTGAAGGCGAGTCAGCAAAGCATGTGAGAGCTTTAACAGGAGCTGTGGTTTCTGATGATGATTCTAGTGATGGAGAAGTAACTTATGAGGAGTTAGCATCTACCTATCAAGAGCTGTGTTTAAAAAGTGCTGAGATTTGTCAAGAAAACAAGTGCCACAAGCAACAGATTGCTCAACTAGAGAATGAAAAGACGGATCTGGAGAATGAAGTGGTGCTAGTTAGAGCTCACCTTGATCAAATGACCAAGTCTGTTAGGATGCTGAGCTGTGGTACAGACACACTGGACAAGATCCTTCAGTCAGAAAAAGCTGCTGGAGACAAAGCTGGGATAGGTTATGTGGCTGAGGACAAGGGAACTTCAGAAGGAAGCACTTCATGTTCAAAGAAGGAAGTGTCACAACTTTCATCTCAACATCAGCCAAAGAAGCAGGACCCTACCCCTAAGAAAGCTGATGTTCCACAACCTAAGAAGATTGAGAAGAAGACTGGTCCCTATCAGAAGAGAAAGCAGCCACAGGGAGCTAGTCAGTATATGCCCCCACAATACCACGAGAGCATGCAAGCTGCTCAGTTCAGACAACACATGTCTCATCAGGTGTCTCAACATCAGGACAACTGGTATGGTTATGGATACGGATACACCAATGATGTTCCTTATATCTATGGAAGAAGAAAGCCACACCATCATGGGAGACAATCAAGGAAACAACATTCTCAGCCTTCTTATGGAAGAAGATACCGGCATAATATAAGGTAGGGCAGTTATGGTAGGAGGAGACCACATTATGGATGGCAGCATAAGCAATCTCATCATGGCAGACGATTCAGAGATGAAAGGGTGAGATGCTATTATTGTGGAAGGTTTGGACATATGCAGTACTCTTGCTACAAGCTGCATGGATACCCTTAACCGCAAAACAGATGGAGAGAGCACATGCCCAAAGTTGTTAAACAATGGGTACCTAAGGAGAAGGTGAAGTGCTTATTGGCTCACATGGGTGACAAAGAGGCTAAAGAAGGAACATGGTATTTTAACAGTGGGTGTTCCAAACACATGTCTGGATGTAGATCCATGTTTGATGATCTTAGTCATTGTCCCTCTCATGAGGTTATTTTTGGCAATGGAGAAATAGGTGTTGTTGCAGGAGTTGGGAAAGTGCAAGGTGATGGTAGACCTGAACTTGACAATGTTATGTTTGTCAATGGGTTAAATGCAAATTTGATCAGCATAAGCCAATTGTGTGATGAAGGTTACAAGGTAAACTACACTAAGCATGAGTGTGTGGTTTCTGATGAGCATAACCAGATTGTTATGAAGGGTACCAGAACCAAGGATAACTGCTATCAGTGGACTTCTCTTGAAGGAAATTCAACTAATGATGTTCAAATTGATGTTATAACATCAGACTATGACATCAGGAGGCTGAAAGGTCACTCAGAGTTAGTGAATTATTTAAAAGGAAAGTCTTTATGGAGAGGGAAAATTAGTAATTGGTCTTTAAAGAGTACACAAAATATGGCGCCTTACCTCAGACCCTCATTTCCTATTATAGCAAAATCACGGTTCATTAAAACTCATATCTCTCTTCTGTTCGTCCCCTTCAACAAGAAGAATCATCTTACTCTATACTCCCTCAAAGGAACCATGTCAAAGCAGACAGCTTCTCCTTCTAAAAGTTCTTCGCGGAATAACGCTAGGGTTTCTACAGATGAGTACTCTGAAGATGAAGCTCTGAATATACAACCCATCTCCATAATGTTACCAGAATCAGGTAAACCTAGACCTTCTAAACTTGCTTCAAAAAGGGCCGCAACTACGTTTAAAAATAGTGAAACAAAGAAGCTAGTTACCAGTATCCTATTTAGTGATAAATCATCACCTAGGTCATCCACGTCTCAAACTGTGGTAGAAAAGTTTGATGTTGATAAGAGTATGGGTAATCTGGAAACCAAAATACTGGACAAAGGAATACCTGTGAAAGGAATTTCTGTACCGTTGAATCAGATGCCAGTAGAAAAGGTAGACATGCAAGAAGAAGAATCTGATCTTCATAGACTTGCCGTGTCTATCATTGAGGATTCTGAAAGAGGAGGAGAAGAAGAAGATGTGCATGAGGGAATTAATGATAGAACTACTCCTGAAGAAGAAAAGAGTGAGGACGTGATCAATGTGGATGACTTATCTGACAATAAAGTCATTGGAAATGCTGTTCCAAGTATTGCCAAGAGATTACAGACAAGGAAAGGAAAGACCAATGAATCCTCTCCTAAGAAGCCTACTGAAGGAAAGAAGAAAACTGTTGTTGGTCCCACAAAACCTTGGAGCAAGGTTGTTACACCTTCCAAAAAGAGAAAGGTTAGAGAAGAATCTGAGTCTGAGGATGAAGTTGAGGAAGATGTCCATGACATCACACCAGTCAGAAAGACCATTCTAAAGAGAATTTCTGATAAGGTCCCTGAAGTGCCAGTGGACAACATATCCTTCCATTATGCGAGCAGTGCATCATTGTGGAAGTTTGTGTGCCAAAGAAGGTTAGCTCTGGAAAGGGAGCTTGGAAAAGATGTCTTGGAGATGAAAGAAATTATGGACCTCATTCATGGAGCTGAACTTCTAAAGACTGTGACCAGATTCTCCAAGTGCTATAGTGGACTTGTTAAGGAATTTGTTGTCAACATTCCCATAGACATTTCTGACAATAGAAGTGTGAACTACATGAAGGTGTTTGTTAGGGGACAATGTATTGACTTCTCTCCCAGTACTATCCATAAATATCTGGGAAGAGATGACCAAGAGGAGTGTGAGCTGGAGGTGACTGATAATGAAGTGTGTAGAGAGATTACTGCTACTCAAGTTAAGGTGTGGCCACTGAAAAATAAATTAACAGCCAGCAAACTCAGTATCAAGTATGCTATATTGCACAGAATTGGTGCGGCCAACTGGGTACCTACTAATCACAAAACCACTATAACTGTGGGATTAGGAAGGTTCATCTATGCTGTAGGGAAAAAGGTCAAGCTCAACTATGGAAGCTATATATTTGATCAAGTAGTAAAGCATGGTGCCACCAATGCCATCAAAATGCCTATATCATTCGCTCCCCTTATCTATGGAATGATCTTAGATCAACATCCTGGAATCTTAACCAGCTCAGAGGTAGCATGTAAGAGGGAATCAACTTTATCTTTGCATCCCAAACTGTTTGCTGGGAGTCATGTTCCAGACATTGTTACAACATCAAGCTCTAGGATTAAGAAGGTCAGTACAAAATCTGAACTGATTAAAGAATTAAGGGCGACCTGCAAGGATCTTGATATGGTTATCAAGACCAGCACTAACAGGAAAATGAAGATTGAGCAGATGATTAAAGACTTGGAACAGGGAGAAGACAATGGGAATGGTGACACTGAGGATTCCAGGTCAGATGAGGGTGATGAAGATGCTGATGGTACAAGCTCGGATGAAGACTAATCTCCATCTGCTGTATTTTTTGGATAGTAGTTTCAGTTTTTAGTTTTTTTTGTGTGCTTGGTTTTGTAATTTGAATATTGTGCTGTTTTATGCACTGGTTATGTTTTTAGTTTCCTTCTATGATTTGTTTTGCCTGTTTACTAACTGAGAGGCTAACAATGAGAGCTAGGGTATACTGACTATAGTTAATAGGGCTTCTAACTGAAGTTTGCCTAATTGTGGCTAAAAAGGGGGAGAAAATAGCCAAGATAGTCAAGAGTATTATTGCCATATGCTGCTAATGTGATGCAGATATTAAGGGGGAGATAAATTGATGCTGCTAAAAGGTGTTTAGTTGAAAAGTGGTAATGTAGTTATAAATGGGGAGTTTTGACTGAACTAGTGAAGATATCATGACATTTGAAGAATGCAGCCAAGCAGACATCAAGGGGGAGAAAAGTGCTGCACATTGTGAGCTACTGAACAGCTGTGATGCTGGTTCATGTTTTAGAGGGGGAGCACCGATTGGTTGTTGTTAATAATGAAGATGGTGCTGCAGCAGATCAAGTGATGAAGACTAAGAGTGCTGTCAAACTGCTGCTGATGGAGTTTCAAAATTTTTGAAGATTATTCCGCTGCTGAAGTCTCTGAAGATGCAGAGATTGTTTTAGCCAAAATTAGCCAAAGGGGGAGATTGTTAGTTCTTGGATTGGCTGGAATTTTGGTAAAACAAAGTATGTTCAATGTTGATGTCAAGGTGCTGATGTTGCAACATTGAAGTCTTAACACTGGGCTGTGTTAAGTAATTAATTGCTGAAGTTGGATGTCTGATGTCACACAGGTGATGTTGTAACATCAGATCTGCAGAATTAACAACATCAGGCTGTGATGTTGTTAGGGTTGCGTATTAGCTGGAATTATGGAGAGCAAGCTGTCTCATTGGATGCGAATATCTTGGGATAGATATTTGCTGCTGCATAGGAGATCTATTGCAGATTTGTAGGAGATTTAAAAGGTTGAAGATTTAAAAAGATTTTAGGAGAAAATCTGTTTTAGATATTCAGTTTTAAATAACAAATCTGGGAGATATTGTAGCAAGTCCAAGACCAATTCAAGGAGCTATCTAAAACGCACAAGACCAAAGGAAAAAGGTACAGAAATACAGAGAGAAGATCAAGAGCATAGGCTGAGTGTCTTGAGTATTTTGTACGAGTTGTGTAACCAGAATTCTAGGGTGAATTGTTGTGTTGTATTCTGTCCTCTCTAGAAGCTGTGAAGTAATAGAGAGTGGTTGATTGATCGAAGCTGTGAAGTAAGATCAAGGGTACTCAAAGTGGGTTCTTTGAGTCTTTGTAAGGGATTGAGTGGTGTTCTCATACCTAAGTGGTTTCTTAGGTAGGAAGTCATTAGTAGAGTATAAGTTTAGGAGATTGTCAACGGGTTGTTGAGTCTGTAAATTATATCTACAAGTAGTGAATTCCATCCCTGGCTTGGTAGCCCCCAGAGTAGGTTGGTTGTAACCGAACTGGGTCAACAATTCTTGGTGTTATTTTACTGTTATTGTTGTCCATTGTGCAGAGTGTGTTGTTGTGACATCACACCTTAACATCACACGTCTGATACCAGAATTTCACCCATCAATTCATATTTTAATGGGTTTGATTTATACTCCAACCCGTAATTTCATTGTCAAAATCTAACTGAACCAGCTCGGTCATTTACCGGGTTGGATTTTTATGATGTGTATAAAATAAAAAATATTTTTTGATAATTTTTTTCTAATTCTAAAAATTTTATGGCACAATTCAATACAATTGCACCAATTTTCACCACTTAAATAAGATTAAACACATTATATAATGTCTAATAAAATAATATATATTATGTAAAACAAAACAAAAATTTATAAACCATATTATTTAATAGTAGTAGTGTTTTGGGTCGACTATATCGACCCAGACCGACAACCGTGGAGGAGCTGCAATCTTTACTAAATCTTTTCAGCATACGAGAACCATCCTTATAACAAGCACAACAGATCCAAAATTCAAGTACATCCAATGGATCTCCGCAACTTACGCCTAACTAATAACAAGTTAATTATTTCATATCTATTATATACACAGAATGTGCCAATTTAGGTACTAGGTTTTAAATTTAATTTCAATTCACTCTTCTTACTCACGTACTGGCTTAAGCATTTGAGTGCTAATCTTACATGTCGGACCCCTCTCTATCCCACCTAAAGTTTAGATCTACCATTACCTCCAATCCTCGCTCTGTTTCTGGTTCTAGTACAAAACAATGGTACCATCTATTGGGAACCGACTTTTGATTCCCACATTTTCCACAATTTCAAATTCGCTCTTCAGTTCTCCAATTCATAACCTTCTCAAGCCATCGAATAGAAAGCATTCGAAGTCAAACACAAAGAATTATTGCATTTAATCCAATCAAGTAGAATTTCAATTTCAATTTCCATAAGTTCTTGATCCCTGCTTTCTACAATTCTAAGTAATGGCTTGATCCAAGGCCACTTACTCTGCCGCTGCAGGAGAAGTTATTGTCTCTGCTACCGCAATTCAAGCAACGATGAATCAACCACCTCCGCCTCTTATGAAATGCATTATGAACCTAGGAGAAGAAGCTCCATTACATCCAGATCTGGTCCAGATTCCTCAGTTCCTCTGACCGTACCTCTAATTCCACCTATAGTCTCACAATTTAAAGCCTTGTCTGGCTTTCAACTACAACGAGCTAACCTTGGACTGCAAGCTACTAACAAGATGTTGAACAACATGTAAAACATCATTCAATAGTAAAATTTACAGGCAATAGAAGAAACGTTGTTTCACCTTGAAGAAAGCCTCCAGAACGCGCCTCAACGTAGAAACACCTTTCAAGAAGTTGTGTCCTAAAGAGCTCACACCTAATTTCTCAAGCCAACGATGATGAAAAAAGATGAAGCTTTTAATTCAAAGAATCATCAGGGGCGAGAGAAGCACCAAAGTCCTCCCCAAAGTCCCATGGGAGACCGAGGCAGTCATGCCCCTCCCCCATATCAAGCAAAAAATTAACCGTCGAAGAATTAGTTGAAGCATCTTATGTATGCTCGGATCTTCAACAATAAAATACCAAAACCCATATTGAAGCTTTCCAAGCTAGGAGAGTGCAATGGAAAGAGAGATTCGGATGAGAACACGAAGCTTATCAAAGATCGACTAAATTACTTCAGTGGCAACGAAGAGTCTAAATGCAAGTTGTTTGCATTAACCACTACTACAAATAATACTTTTTATGACGAAAGTTTCACCTCGAACATGCCAAAAACCGAGCTTATAAGTCCTGGGAGCGACATGTTTGATTTTTTTAAAACAACTTTTTCCTCAGTGTTATCTGTAACACCCTTTTCTACCAAACAAACATCACGAATAAAAACAACAATTTAATCAGAGTAAAATCCCAAAAGAGCGCCACATTTCGTCACATAACATCAAATAACCACCTGTCCCGGAACACAGGTTTTACCATCTTGAATTTATTTAAACATCACGCAGCGGAAATCAAAGTTTAAGAGAATACTTTTATAATCCAAAACTCCATAAAATAAAACATCATAAAAACATCATGCCAACAAAATAAAAGAACGTAAATCATTCGACTCAAACGTCCCGACCCGATGTTACATATCAGAGCAAGACCCTCTATTGACGGAGAAATCAAAATACTTCAAATGCTAAATCTTCATGTGCCAAGAAAACTAAGCCCGATCACCTGCACGTTACCCACGTGGAGGAAACATTCAAACAGGCAGGGTGAGTAATCACGAATCAATATATAAGATATAAGCACAAGATAAAGCATAAGCACAAACATCATCAAATCATTCACAACGTCATTAATACATCAATCACAACAATATAATACAATGTCACACAATATGCAATGCAACATCATGGACTCATGCATGTGGTACCAATTCATCACAATTGATGGACACTGGGCCATCACCCTCCAAAGATCCCCACCAATAGGATCCATTCTACACAAGAACCGGAGCACGCCACAAAACACTTCAATCCACACAATGGGATTGAAGCCACCAAATGGACTGACGTCCTAACTATGCCATGAATGCATGATGCAAATCGTCATAATAATAATCATTATAAAATCTTCATAATTGTATCATCATTCATGAATCATCATCAAATAAACATCCTTATACAACACCAAGTCGCACTCGTCACAATTCGTCATTATACCTCACAATTCGTCATATTATACTCGTCACATAAAAATCCCCGATTTTATCCCATTCATCTTCATTATTAGTTCACTATTTTATTACCACACCATAGCCTTACGTCTCAAAGAATCTGCATCACAAGCGAAATCGGGACCGAAATCGCAAAAACGGGAAAAATCTGCCAACAACCCTGTCCATACGCGTATGACCATGCCCCATACGCATATGGCTTAATTCCTCACCCCTGGCCTGCGTATCATACGGGTAGGGCCACTTGTCCAGGCCTCCCTTACGCGTAATTCCCTCCTTGTTACGCGTATCACCAAAGAGGTTTCCTTCTAAAAATCCCCCTTCAGACTCCCATTATGCGTAATGGCTAATCCATGCGTAATGCACCTTTCCCTAGGACCCCATACGCGTAATGGCTTCCCATACATGTATGCCTCTTCCTTCTCAGTTTCCCATACGCGTATTACTATTCCATACGTGTATTGCCTCCATTCTCATACGCATATCCTACGCGTACTGGCAGAGGGTCGTGCTGGCCCTGGGGACGGGTGCGTATGCTACGCGTATCACCCTGGGAATGTCCCCTCTTACGCTTAATGCCTCCCCTGTTACGCGTATTGTCAGAAAACACTCCAAAACTCAGAATTCGCATCTAAACGAAAAACCTCCCATTCCACCACCTTCGACCTTCCAAAATCGGACCCAAAACAGTTTCAATTCATCACAGATCTAAGTCATTATCCTACTTCATTATTTACATCAATTCATTTCTAATTATTAAGTCCTAGTTCATTAATCTCAGATCTGGTTTATTCACATGTTCATCACAGCAACATAAATCATTCACACGAATTTCACAGAATTTACAGCAACACATACCAGATTCATATCAGAAAATCGACCAACACAGATGCACGAAAATTCACACAGATTCAACATACGGAAATTCATCATAAAACACAGAACACACAAACTACTCTACCTTAAACCCATATCAAACATATGAACCCGGATTAACCCCCTATACCTCAAATTTTCCAGCAAAGATTCTTCTTTTTCGGGGTTCTACGGTTGATCCTCTTGTTCTATGTGTTTTAGCCTAATTTCCTCAGCTCTCTCTTCACTTCTTAGGGTTGCACAGACTAATTATCCTAATTCCCTATTTTCCTTTTTTGAAACCTATCTTTTGGGCCCTAATTATGATTTACCCGTATTGTCCTCAATTAACCTTCTCAATATTACCGTCTTACCCTTAATGGTTGTCCTAATTATTTTAAATAATAGTAATAATCTAAATATTCAAATTATTCTACTATTATTATTAATAAAATAATATAATTAATTTACTAACGCTAAATGCCTCAATATTCCCTTAACCCAAAGCTAACCCACAACACCACCCAAAGTTACGAAGCGTCATAACATCCATCAAAATTCACCAAAACACCGAATAATCATAATAATTCAATTAAATAAATATTATAATTATTTTAGGGTGTTACAACTCTCCCCCACTTAAAGAATTTTCTCCCTAAAAAATTACTTAAAGGAAACAGAGTCGGATACGACTCCTTCATCTGATCTTCACGCTCCCAAGTCCAACTTTTGCCAGCTGGTCCACCCCATAACACCTTCACCAAAGCTATGTCTTTGCCCCGCAGTTGCTTCATTTCGCGACCATCAATCGGCACAGGTAATGCTTCCACAGTCAGATTATCCCTTACTTGTACATCGTCCATCTGAATCACATGCGATGGATCCAGAATGTACTTCCTCATCTGAGACACATGGAACACGTCATACAAATTCGCAAGTGATGACGGTAAAGCAATCCGATAGGCTACCTCCCTTATCCTCTGCAAGATTTGATATGGACCAACAAAACATGGAGTGAGCTTCCTAGACTTCAAAGCTCAACCCACAACAGTCACTGGCGTCACCCTAAAAAACATGTGATCTCCCTCTTGGAATTCAAGTGCTTTCCTTCTCCTATCATGATAACTCTTCTGACGACTCTGCGAAGCTCTCATCCTTTCTTGGATCAACTTAATCTTCTCAGTCGTCTCCTGCACAATTTCAGGTCCGAGTACAACACTCTCGCCTGACTCATACCAACACAAAGGAGTCCTACATCTTCTCCCATGCAAAGCTTCATACGGAGCCATCCCAATACTAGCATGAAAGTTGTTGATGTACGTGAACTCAATCAACGGTAAATGGCTATCCTAAGATCCTCCATTATCCAACACACAAGCCCTCAGCAAATTCTCTAACGATTGGATAGTCCTTTCCGTCTGACCGTCCGTCTGCAGATGATATACAGAACTCATCCTTAACTTAGTACCCAAAGCATCTTACAAACTCTTCCAGAGCCTCGACGTAAATCTTGGGTCTCTATCCGACACAATACTCGAAGGTATCCCATGCAACTTCACAATCTCCTCAATGTACATCTCAGCTAACTTCTGCATAGAATGATTAATCTTCATCGGCAAGAAATGAGCCGATTTAGTTAACCAATCCACAATTACCCAAATCAAATCATTTCCCTTAGCAGTTCTCGGCAACCTTGACACAAAATCTATGGAAATGCTATCCCATTTCCACTCTGGAATATTCAACGGTTGCATCATACCTAAAGGCTTTTGATGCTCAATCTTCAACTTCTGAAAAGTCAAACATGCATAAACAAGCTCCGCAATATCCTTCTTCATACCCGGCCACAAAAATAACTTTTTCAAATCCTGGTACATCTTCGTAGCACCGGGATGAATACTCAATCTACTTCGATGTCATTCTTCAAGAATGCTTTTCTTAGTATCTGGAACATCTGGAACACACACCATATCTCTGAATCTCATCACACCACTCTCATCAATCCGGAATTCACCTCCGTTACCTTGGTTGTTCAAGGTCAACTGGTCAACCAACTTCAAGTCAGATTGTTGTCCCACTCTGATCTCTTCCAGAATACCACTAGTCAATTTTAACATCCCCAATCTCACACTGTCAGGGGTCTGTTCACATACCAAACTCAAGTCTCAGAATTGCTCAATTAATTCCAACTCTTTCACCATAAGCATCGACATATGCAATGATTTCCTGCTCAATGCATCAGCCACTACATTTTCTTTACCAGGATGGTAATTCAAATCGAAGTCATAATCCTTCAACAATTTCAACCACCTTCTATTCCTCATATTCAACTCTTTCTGATCAAATAAGTACTTCAAACTCTTATGATCACTGAACACTTCGAACCTAGAGCCAAACAGGTAATGTCTCCAAATTTTCAATACAAACACCACAGCTGCCAACTCTAAATCACGGGTAGGGTAATTCACTTCATGAACCTTCAGCTGCCTGGAAGCATAAGCAACAACTTGACCATTCTGCATCAACACTCCTCCAAGACCCATCTTCAATGCATCACAATACACTACAAAAGATTCATTCGGAATAGGCAAAATCAACACTGGAGCAGTCGTCAACCTCTTCTTCAATTCCACAAAACTCTCTTCATAAGCTACATCCCACACAAAAGCTTGCACCTTTCGAGTCAGTTGAGTCAAAGGTAATGCCAACTTAGAAAAACCCTCAATAAACTTGCGGTAATATCCTGCCAATCCAAGGAAACTTCGTATCTCAGTAGCAGATTTCGGAGTCTCCCACTGTAACACAACATCAATCTTAGAAGGATCTACAACAATCCTACCACTTGAAATCACGTGGCCAAGGAAACTCACTTCCTTCAACCAAAACTCACACTTCGACAGTTTTGCATACAACTTCTTCTCCTTCAATACTTGCAACACAGTTCTCAAATGCTCAGCATGATCTTCTTTAGATTTAGAGTATATCAGAATATCATCAATGAAAACCACCACAAACTGATCTAAATACTCATGAAAGATCCGATTCATATACTCCATGAACACACCAGGTGCATTGTACACTCCAAACGGCATCACAATGTATTCATAGTGACCATACTTCATCCTGAAAGTTGTCTTCGGAATATCATCAAGCTTAACACGAATATGATGATAACCCGACCTCAAATTAATCTTGCTAAACACACAGGCACCTACTAACTGATCCATTAAATCGTCGATTCTCGAAAGTGGATATTTATTCTTGATTGTCACTTTATTCAACTGCCGATAATCAACACACAACCTCATACTTCCGTCTTTCTTCTTCACTAACAGCACAGGAGCACCCCACAGAGAAATGCTCGGTCGAACAAACCTCTTCTCGAGCAATTCTTCCAGTTGTTTCTTCAATTCACTTAACTCAGAAGCGGACATTCAGTAAGGAGCAATTGACACTAGACTCGCACCTGGTATTAAGTCCACTGCAAACTCTACTTCACGTTATGGAGGCAAATCACTTACGTCGTCCGGAAACACATCTGGAAATTCACAGACAACAGGCAATCCGACACTCGCAGCTTCGCGATCAACCTGCAATGATGCAAACATTGCAAACACCAAGGCTTCGTCTTCCAGAAGTTTGTTTACTTGCTTAGCAGACAAGAACATCAACTCCCCACTATCACCAAACTCAGGAAATTATACGGTCTTATTATAACAATTGATATGAACGTGGTTAAACTCCAACCAGTTCATTCCAAAGATTACATCAATTTGGTACAAGGGTAAACACACCAAATCCATCACAAAAATCTTCCCAAAAATCGTCAAAGGACATCCCAAACACACAAAGGTAGTAGTAACAGAACCATTAGCTGGAGTTTCTATTACCATATTACCATTCATATCAGACAATTTCAAACCCAATCTATTAACACATTCAAGCGAGATAAATGAATGAGTAGCACCAGTATCAATAATAGCGACCAACTCAACATTATTAATAAAACAAGTACTTCGAATCATGTTGTCCTTCTCTGGAACTTCTGCACCACTCAACGCAAACACTCTGCCATTGGTCTGAGCAGCAGTAGCAGTCTTCTTCGGTTTCTAACACTGGGTACTAATGTGACCCTTCTCACCACAATTGAAACAGGTTGGACCATCACCCTTTCAATCAGTAGCTCTATGACCCTTCTTACCACATTTGTAGCACCTCAACACACTATTGGTACAAACATCGGCACGGTGGCCTTGCTCGTCACACCTGTAACACATCCCAGAAATGGAAGCTGCTCCCCCACTTGTCTTCTTCCCATCTAAAGCCTTCTGCTTTCCTTTGTCAGCTGAAGTCGTATAAGGTTTGCCTCTATACTGCCCATTCTCTTTCTTCTCACTCAACTGCTTATAGTGAGCAGATCGGGCTCGACTATCCTCATCGTAGATCCTACTCTTATCCACCAGCTCTGCATACCTGCGAATCTATTGGTACCCAATACCTTGTTTGGTTTCTGGCCTCAACCCATTCTCAAACTTGAGACACTTGGACGCCTCAGCATCAACACGGTTGTAGTGAGGACAGAACTTCACCAGCGCCTCGAACTTCGCAGCATACTCTGCCACCATCATATTTCCTTGCTTCAGCTCAAGGAATTCCACCTCTCTCTTGCCACGAGCATCCTCTGGAAAATACTTTCCCAGAAATTCCTGCTTGAACACATCCCATGTTATCACAGTGCCAACATCTTCCAGTCTCTGACGGGTGTTATTCCACCAATCCTCAGCCTCTTCTGACAGCATATGAGTTCCAAACTAAACTTGTTGCACGTCAGTACACCCCATCACCTGGAATATCTTCTCGATCACCTTCATCCACTTATGTGCACTCTCTGGATCATGAGTACCCATAAAAGTCAGCTGATTGTTCCTCTGAAACTTCCACAAAGCACGAAACTCATCCGGAACTCCACCATTCAGATTGTTCTGATCCATTGCTTAAGCAAGCGACTCCAACACATCAGCGATAACACGATCATTCCTTCCAGCCATCCTGCATACCACCAACAAGGTTAGAAGAAACAAACATCGACAGTGTACACACACTCATCGACTGACAGGGGATTGACATCATGTAAAACCTGGCCGGACGGACCGACCTGCTCTGATACCACTAATGTAACACCATTTTCTACCCAACAAACATCACGAATAAAAACAACAATTTAATCAGAGTAAAGTCCCAAAAGGGCGCCATATTTTGTCACATAACATCAAATAACCACCTGTCCCAGAACATGGGTTTTACCATCTTGAATTTATTAAAACATCACGCAACGGAAATCAAAGTTTAAGAGAATAATTTTATAATCCAAAACTCCATAAAATAAAACATCATAAAAACATTATGCCAACAAAATAAAAGAACGTAAATCGTTCGAATCAAACGTCCCGACCCGATGTTACATATCAGAGCAAGACCCTCTAATCGACGGAGAAATCAAAATACTTCAAATGCTAAATCTTCATGCACCAAGAAAACTAAGCCTGATCACCTGCAAGTTACCCACGTGGAGGCAACATTCAAACAGGAAGGGTGAGAAATCACGAATCAATATATAAGATATAAGCACAAGATAAAGCAAAAGCACAAACATCATCAAATTATTCACAACGTCATTAATACATCAATCACAACAATATAATACAATGCCACACAATATGCAATGCAACATCATGGACTCATGCATGTGGTACCAATTCATCATAATTGATGGACACTGAGCCATCACCCTCCAAAGATCCCCACCAATAGGATCGATTCTACACAAGAACCGGAGCACATCACAAAACACTTCAATCCACACAATGGGATTGAAGCCACCAAATGGACCGAAGTCCTAACTATGCCATGAATTCATGATGCAAATCATCATAATCATCATCATAAAATTGTCATAATTGCACCATCATTCAAGAATCATCATCAAACAAACATCATTATACAACACCAAGTCGCACTCGTCACAATTCGTCAGTATACCTCACAATTCATCATATTATGCTCATCACATAAAAATCCTCGATTTTATCCTATTTATCTTCATTACTAGTTCACTCATGTTTTATTACCTCACCATAGCCTTACATCTCAAAGAATCCGCATCACAAGCGAAATCGGGACTGAAATCGCAAAAACGGGAAAATCTGCCAACAACTCTGTCCATACGCGTATGACCATGCCCAATACGCGTATGGCTTAACTCCTCACCCCTAGCCTGCGTATCATATGCGTAGGGCCACTTGCCCAGACCTCCCTTACGCGTAATGCCATCCTTGTTACGCGTATCACCAAAGAGGTTTCCCTCTAAAAATTCCCCTTCAGACTCCCATTACGCGTAATGGCTAATTAATATACGTAATGCACCTTTCCCAAGGACTCCATACGCGTAATGGCTTCCAATACGCATATGCCTCTTCCTTCTCAGCTTCCCATACGCGTATTGCCTCCATTCTCATACGCGTATCCTACGCGTACTAGCAGAGGGTCGTGCTGGCCCTGGGGACGGGTGCGTATGCTACGCGTATCACCCTGGGAATGTCCCCTCTTACGTGTAATGCCTCCCCTGTTACGCGTATTACCAGAAAACACTCCAAAACTCAGAATTCGGATCTCAACGAAAACCACCCATTCCAGCTCCTTCGATCTTCCAAAATCGGACCCAAAACAGTTTCGATTCGTCACAGATCTAAGTCATTATCCCACTTCGTTATTTACATCAATTCCTTTCTCATTATTAAGTCCTAATTCATTAATCTCACCTTTTTCGCTCCCGGGATTTTCATCCAAGTACAAACGCGAAAGTGGCACTGAAACAGAGTCGCCAACAATGTCTATTTATCCCAAGAGAGGGAAAAGAAACACTGTATAAACCTGAGAGAAAGGAAAGAGCATGGTCTTGCGACCAAGAGAACTGGGTTCGGGAGTCGGTTAGGCGCGAGGAAGGTATTAGCACCCCCACGCGTCCATCGTACCCGATGGGATCCACGCTTGCTGCTTCAATCAAAGGGTGTAGGAAAAGATACTGGAAAAAGAATGGAAAGGGAAAGAGAAACAAATGTAGGGAAAATAAAAGAAGTGCTCGAATGGGCCCTACCCCACTGCCTACGTATCTCATCGGGAACATGAGAATCAGAGCGACGTAGTTCCCCTCAACGAGGGTCGCTTTGTTTGTGTTTTTTAGTGGAAACGTCAGAGTGCACGTTCTAGCAGTTAGGTGTTGCAGCTCACTGTAGGGAAACTTAGGCGTTACCTGTTTGCGGTGGAACGGACGTGACGAGTCCTTAAGGAAAGGAGTGAAGGAGATGAGAAAAGAAATTGTTTGTTTGTTTTTGTCTTTTAAGAAGAAGTGTCTTGATTATTTAATGTTTTGTAACACATATTGTATTTAAGTCCTTCACGTGGGATCGAATGCCTCGCATATCGACCCAAGACGGGACGTACGCTAAACATTCGAAGAAAATGAGAGAAGACCCCTCACCTCCTTATTCCCACATGAAAGGCTCAAATACAATGCATGCTATGCCTTTTATTAAGTGTTTTTGATTTTGTTTTAAGATGAGAAGAAGAGAGACTCAAAGGTACAAAGGTAAAATCTAATGTGGGAGACTAAGACTCAATCTTAATGTTATCATGCATGGTGATCCTATGGTTAATGAGGTATGAGAACTAAGTCTAAAAGGAAAAGGGGGATAGCACTACCTAATGCATATCCTACCTCACTTTAATCAAAGATTAAAGTTGAGCTAGGATCCCAAAGGGATGTGAGAAAATTCTACACACATAGCATTATATCATGCTATTCATAAAAGAGAAATAAATAAAAAATTAATCAACAATGGGCAATTGAAATTATGGTCAACAATTAATCAACAATAACCAAGTTAGAGTTAAAATACGAAGTAAAAATCATGATTAAATTCTAACAAGAAAAGTTAATTTGTCTAATTCTAAAATTAATCCTAAAATTAGTTCAAGGCAATTCTAAAGAAAATTAATCCTAAAATTAAATCTAGAATTAAAACTAATATTAATTTCTAAGAATTAAACTAATTAAAAAACTAATTCCGAAATTAATCTCTAAAGTTAATTCAAATCAAATTCTAATGTTAATCTAATCTCTAATCAATTTCTAGAAAAAACTAATTAGAACAAGTTAATTTCTAAAACTCTAATTATCCTAAATTAATTGGTTAAACAATTAAGACACAAAAACTAAATTTAACTAAACAATTTAAATGATGGGTACAATTAGTATTCTGGGGTGGTGAAAAAAAAAAATCAGGCGCTGGGCCTTGGCAGTTAATGACCCAAGATCCTTTTCTTCAGTCAAGGGTGTGTGGAGTAACTGGGTGGTGTGAAGAGAAAATAAATGGGCTTGAAGCCCAGAGATTCTATGAAGCCACAGGGGGGTGCGATTAGTAGTGCTGGGAGTGTGGATCAAAGCCAGGCGAGTGGGCTTTGAAGTTAGGCCCGAGGTCTTCTCATTCTCAGCTGGGGGTGTAGAATGAATTTGGGAGTGTGAGCATGTAACCGTGTGGGCCTTTAAGCCTGAACCAATCCAAATTCCATGACAAAAACCCTACAACAAATTCTTAACACTCTCAGCTTCATCCTACCTCCTTCAACCCACTGTCGTCCACCATCTTCATTCTTCCCCATCTCAATGCCCTCTCCGTTCATACTCAACACAACCGTCGGAGCTCCTTTACCACCATCTTCGACTTCCGTTCCTCACCTCCGTCTCCATTCTCTCCTTTCACACTTCGCCTCCTCCGTCTCACTCCATCATCTCCAAAACCTTGCCGCCATCAACTCCGATCTCCTACGGCCTCTTCATTCGCTTCTCCTCACTCACCAACTCAACATTCTCATCGTCTCGCTCTCTCCGTTCGTTCGCATCGCCATCTCACCTCCGTCTTCGCTTTCGCCGGACGATAACCTCACTCGTCTTTCAATGCTCTCGCAACTGTAACTCTCACGGCGGGAAAACAATGTCCAGAAATCGACAACAAACGCCATGAAAACCACAAGCTTCGAATTGCAAATAGTAAACACACGAACCAAATCGCACATCAAAGTTTGAGGCGAGATTTACGTACCTACCGGAGAACCGTCCGGTGCGTCTTTCGATCGGAGAATATGAAGAGAAAACCAGAGATAATTTTCAGGTATGCGTAATTTCGCTCGATTCCGTTCCTTCTGCCAAATCGCTTCTGAGAGTATTATCGCGTTGATTCCGATTGTTGCTCTCGTTCTTGAGTTCACAAATTCTTGTGTTGCGTGAATCGTTGTGTGAATTGTTGTTTTGAATTGTGAACTCTTCTTCGATCTGAATTATGCTGAATTGATTTGTTGATGTTGTGAATTGTTGATTTCTGCAGGTTTTGTTGTAGTTTCTGAGATGTTGAAGCTTGATTCAAGAAAAAGTTTGTTCTACATTGAAGATGAATTGAAAAGTTGCAGAGAGTGAAGAATTGAAGGTGAAGATTGGTGAAGAATGAGAATTGAGAAATTGTGCAGAATGAATAAGAGACTAAGAATGAAGGTGGTGCCGGTTTTTATATCAGAAGTTTGGAAGGATCTAGAGGGAAAGTTTGTTACGGTTTGTAACTGAATTTGGTTAGAGTGAAATTCTGGTGTAGATCCTTGGTTACGAACTCTCCTTGAATTTTTTTGTTGTTGAAGTTTGTTGAGTTTTTCTTCTATGTAATTTTCTGTCATGAAAACTTGAATAATTAAGCTGCTAGGTCATTTTTCACTGCGATTTTTCTCTTCAAATTGCTGCCGTTATTTTTCAGTTTCTCTAATATGTGTTTCCTATTGAGTGTTGGTTTGATGTGCTATAGTGAAAATGACACTTTTTCCTTTATTTCGAATAAATGGCTCAAACAAAAATGGTGATGGACCTGTTTGTAATGGACAACATATGAGAAAATGTGAATTTGTTTTTAAGTGTGAATTCAAAATGAAAATGGATTGGATGAGATGTGTTTGGATATGGTTTTTGAAGTTTTAGAAAATGAATATGATTTTGGATTTGGGATGAACAAGAATGGACAATGGTTTAATGGCTAAAAAATGGATAATATTTGATATTAAAAGTGGATAATGAATTAAATTTGGATAAATGGTTAATGGAAATTGAAATGGATTAACAAATGGATATTATGGAAATTGGTTTGAATTGGATAGAAATGAATTAAAATGGACTTTGAATTGGATTTGGATCCAAAGATGGATATGGATTAGAAAGTGGATTAGAAAAAATGGATAGGAAATATGGATTAGATATTTGGTTTTATTTAAGGAAATGGATATTTAGATGAAAATAGGATTTGAAAATGGTAAGGAATGGATATTGAAATAAATTTGAATGTGGAAAGAAAATTGGTTAAAATGGTTGAAAATGGTCATGATGGATAGAAACTGGATAACCCAAAGAATTCAAAACCAATCATAAACTATTCACCAGCCTCTGATAAAATGGTCACAGCTACCACTGAACAATCTGGCCACTCCCATGATCCACTGAAGAATCTCAACCGATAAACAGTCCACAAGCTCAACCATGAATAAAAACCTAAATCACCCAGATGTATACTGATGAACTTTGCAGAAGATGACTTGCAGAATCGTCCCGAACAGGGCAAAGACTTATAACAAGAAAATCCTTCGATCCCATGTCTCATAAAACCAATGCAATGATATGATTATGAGTTATGACCTAAAAATGCAGATGAACGCGAAGCAAAAGCCAGAAAAAGGTAGGGCAAATTTTGGGGTACTACAGCTGCCCCTATTCAATCAACTTGGACCTGAAAGGATGATAGCAACTGCTTTCAGACATTCAAGGTACAAGGTGATTGAATACAAAAAGAACCGCAAAATTTGCACTCTGTGGTGAATAAGAAAAGGGATATAAACCCAACCAAATGAACACTGCTTGGATAAAAATCTGGTGGGAAGAATAGCATTGGAGAGATGTCTTTTAGAACAACGCCAGACGACTACTGGCTTGCCACACTACGGGTGGACTTTAACAACGTCTTTTGTACAACGCCAGACGACTACTGGCTTGCCACGCTGCTGGTGGACTTTACTCATTTGCCACCCGAAGATGGACTTTTGCCAATCTGCTGTTGGACTTTGCTGATTTGCTACCCTAAGATGGACTTTTGCCAATCTGCTGTTGGACTTTGAGGATTTGCCACCCTAAGATGGACTTTTGATCGGAGGTTTGTAGAATCAACGGACCTACAAAGATGACTCCGCTGGGGATAAGAGGGTAGACCATCAACTCTGAGATTGATGAAAAAGGACATTCGCTCTAAGATTGAGAAAATTTGAAGTAAACAATAACACTGAGGTTGAGGAAAAGGCAGACATCAACTCTGAGGTTGAGAAAAAACCATAACTTCAACTCTGGGGTCGGAAGAAGGATATACATCAACTCTGAGGTTGGAGACATGCCACAATACGTCTACTCTGAGGTCGGGGACGAAAGGCGTCAACTAGGAGTTTTGGGAAGAAAGGGACGTTTATCAACTCTGAGGTTGAGAAGAGGTACACGACAACTTTGAAGTTGGTAAAGAAAAGGATATTCATCAACCCTGAGGTTGAGAAAAGGAGGTGCGACAACTCTGGGGTTGGGAAGGGAATAAACGACAACTTTGAGGTTGGAGAAAAGATATACAACAACGCTGAGGTTGGTACAAAAGGTATACGACAACTTTGAAGTTGGTATAAAGGGCGTCAACTCTGAGGTTGGACAAAAGGTATACGACAACTTTGAAGTTGGTATAAAGGGTGTCAACTCTGAGGTTGGACTAAAGGTATACGACAACTTTGAAGTTGGTATAAAATGATATTCATCAACTCTGAGGTCGAGAAAAGGTATACAACAACTTTGAAGTTGGGGAAGAAAGGATATTCATCAACTCTGAGGTCGAGAAAAGGTATACAACAACTTTGAAGTTGGGGAAGAAAGGATATTCATCAACTCTGAGGTTGAGAAAAAGGTATACAACAACTTTGAAGTTGGGGAAGAAAAGGATATTCATCAACTCTGAGGTCGAGAAAAGGTATACAACAACTTTGAAGTTGGAGAAAGGCGTCAACTCTAAGGTTGGGGAAGAAATACATACGGCAACTCTGAGGTTGGAGAGACGATATACGACAACTCTGAGGTTGATAAAAAAGGCTTCAACTCTGAGGTTGGAGAAGGAATGTACGACAACTTTGAAGTTGGAGAAAAGATATACGACAAATCTGAGGTTGGTAAAAAAGGCTTCAACTCTGAGGTTGGAGAAGGAATGTACGACAACTTTGAAGTTGGTATAAAGGGCGTCAACTCTGAGGTTGGACAAAACATGCGTCAACTCTGAGGTTGGGGAAAAAAGGCATCAACTCGGAGGTTGGGGATCACTGCCTTAATTGAGGGTTGATCGGGGCTTTTGCACATGGTACCAAATCTGGCTTATGCTTCGATGCATGTTTGAATTTTCTTTCTATGGCATAATGCTCCATACAAAATGGAAATGCTACGCGTTTTGAGGATGCAATGCAATGATGACTATATGCAAGAATGAGATGACACTCCATCGGGGAATGCGCAGAACAGAACAAGCAAACTTTTCTGAGGAAGGGATCACCAATATCTGATCTCCTGTGGGGAGATGCCAACTGTAATACCAATAACCACTGGTGATGGAAACTCTGTTGGGGAACCGCAAGCTGAATTGCAAACTCTGTTGGGGAGATGCCAATAAAGATTGGACTTTGAACCGCTGAGAATGCCAATAACCGTTGTACTTTGACTTTTGGGGAAGAGAGCACTCTGACTTCTCACCGTCTTCAAACTGCTTGAAAATATTCCCTCGTCTTACCCTGTTGAGAATGAGGAGTCCACCTACACTGCTGGGATAAGAAATCTTCATAAAGAACCCTTTTCCGATTTGAGGATGATTCTCTGCTTGGGGAAGAATGTCAACTCCAACACCTTGCTGGAAAAGATACCTTCTGGCTCTTTGCTAGGGAAAAGACTTCAAAAGCCTTAAGTCGGGAACAACTTAGCATTTTAAGTTTCTGCTGATTGACCGCATACCGATTATCAAGAGTGAACAACGGTTCTTTCCTGACTTGCCCCAGACCACGGGGTTCATTGAAAGAAATCATCTCAAGAGGATTTTACAGAAGACCGGGCGATCACACTGCCCCAGGGTCTTCAAACTCTTGGAGATATTTATCGGATCTCGACGTAACTGCCCCAAACTGTAGGGTCCATGAAGTAATTTGCCCCGAGAGGACTTGTAATGATTTGAAATACTCTGCCTCAGTATTTTAAACCTTGAAGAGGTGTTTCTGATTAACCGTCTTTTGGAGAGGATAACTTCTCATGCTCCGGAGGTGGCCTGCCTCAATATGAGCTTTGAAGTGACTTTGCCCCTGATCTTCGAATGAATGCCCCAAAATAACTGAACTTCAGAGAGATTTCTCGACATGACTGCCTCTGATATCCGAATAAATGCCCCAGAATAAGTGAACTTCTGAGAGATTTCTCGACGTGACTGCCCCAGATTGGCTACATCTCATCACGACTTACTGGGGAAAGCCCACTCTGCACTGAGTTTCTTGGCGACATGCCCCTTGATATGACTGTCCTTCAGAATTTTCAAGCATCCCAACTTGGCAGGATCAAGCTTCTCGACTGACATTCACTGTGTAAGCCTCATTGATGCTTAGGCACATGTATGCAAGCAGAACGAGTTTATCATGAGAATGATAATTCTAATGCAACAAACATGTTAACCTTGAAGTTTTTATTGAAAAGATGTCATAAAACCTTGTGAATGAGTCACTAGCTACGACATTTATTTTTGAATGGAAAACAATATGCACATGCAATACCAACAAAAATCTTATTAACACAACTCATGGGAGTCAAGAACGCTATTTCGTTGAAGTACGCCTTCGGAATAAACCCTGCTTCAATTAGGACTTTTAAGGGTTGTAACGTGGCCTGGTTCATGGTTTTGAGAAAAAAGGATTTATGGCTCAAAATTTTGTTGTTACCCACCCATTCTCCTTGATGATCTCCATTCCTATATTCAATTAATTTGGCACAAGCACTTATCTCTCAAAAGGATTCTGTGACGAGTGACAGTTAATGGACCCACGAGGTTTTTGGATGACAGTCACCCTTTTTGTGTTCAGTGTTTCGGTCACACAACTTGTTCCTTATCGAGGATTTTTCTTTTGAGCATTTCTTTTCCATTTTTCACTTCTTTATTTCCCTGATTTTGCCTGGACAGATTCCTTCTGAATTTTTTGATTTGGAAGTCCAGCGGGATGCCATAACCTTTGCCTAAGTCGCTTATTTTTAGTTTGGACTTAGCGGGCTATCTCTTTTTTTTTTGGAACTAATCGTGTGACACTGGTTATCTGACTTGCCTGAAAGAGTTGTGACTACCTCATTACTTTGAACACTGATGGATAACCATTGTGGTTTCACATCTCTTGACCTCTTGACGGCGGAATAGAAGGTAATGGATCCTCGGATGCACACTCCTTTTGAAATCTGAACGCTTGGTCAAATTACTGACAACTACCCTGCCCCTGGTTAAATGTGAGGGTTTTTTCGAATGAAAAGAAACTCCTACTTCAAGGCTCAAAGGGGTTGACGAGGGTCTATCTCCCTTATATCTCCGGTGTTTGGGGATTTGAATCAATGCCTGTACATCCTCAACAGGGTTTTATCCAAAAGCATACAACCAAATATTTTGCGTTTTGCCTCATCATCCTCCCTCCAAGAGTTTAAGCAAGAAAATTGGTATTGCAATGCGCAGAAACATTATATGAATGAATAAAAATGAATTACTTCAGGAAAACATATTCATTGCATTAAAACATCATTTAGAACACAAACAAGTTTTTTGGGCATACAATGCTTTAACAAGAAATGAAAAACTACAAATGAAAATGCAGTAAAGAAGCTGAAGATTGCCATCGCTGAGGAGGCTTGATTCTGTCGGGACGTCCTTGTAAACCGGGTGCTCACTTGTGACAGGAGGCTTCAATTGATGTACATATCATCTTTAGTGAATGTAATAATCTCTTAGTCCACCAGGTCTTGCACCTTGTGCTTGAACACATTGCAATTTTTAATGAAATGACCCGGCGTGTCTGAGTGATACTCGCATCTAGCATCCAGATCATAATCAGGAGGAATGGGGTCAGGGACAGGGTTGGCATCCCTTAGTTCAACCAGAGAACTCTCAAGTAGACAGGAAAAAACATCACTGTGAGGAATAGGGAGTGGATCGAACCTTCTCGCAGGCCTCCGTGATCTTTGTTGTCTCTGTTGCTGAGGAGCATAAGGTCCCTGATACTGAACAGGCCGTTGAACAACAGAAGGAAAATACACAACACTAGTTTCTCCTTCCTTTCCCTTGGAGGACCCAGCATAAGGTTTCTTTGCATATTCAGCAGCAATTCGAATCTTTCCCGTTTTGATGCCGTTTTCGACTCTTTCTCCTGCCAATTCAAGACCCGAAAATCCAGCTGACAAACATCCAACCAATTTCTCATAATAATTCCCCTGAAGCATATCCATGAACATATCAACGAGCTCTCTTTCCAACATCGGAGGTTGAACTTGGGAAGCCAATTCACGCCACCTCTGGGCGTATTCTTTGAAGCTTTCGTTTTGTCTCTGAGAAAGACTCTGCAATTGTATTCTATTGGGCGCCATGTCCGTGTTGTATTGGTAGTGCTTGATGAAAGCTTCTGCCAAATCTCTCCAGCTCTTAATATGCGTTCTCTCCAAGCTCATATACCAGCCTAAAGATGCCCCAGCTAAGCTGTCCTGAAAGAAATGCATAAGCAGCTTCTCGTCATCCGTATAGGCAGACATTTTGCTGGAATATGCCCTGATGTGAAGCTTAGGGCAGGTGCTTCCATTGTACTTTTCGAAAGTAAGAGCCTTGAACTTCAGAGGAACCTTCACACCTGGGACCAACCCTAAGTCATACATGTCCATACCCAAATCATTATGGCCTTTAATAGGCTTCAATCTCTCTTCGAGCATACAAAGCTTCTTGTCCGTGTCAGTAGGGAAATTCATCTCAGCATCGTAAAATTGTTCTTCCTGATTATCCACCTTCTGACGAGGAACATGAATCCTAGCAGCATTTCCTCTGGATTGACTCATAGGAGAGGGTGGAGGAAGATCAACACGTGGAGGATTCACAACTCCACCCGGAGTATTACCAACAACATTCCCATTACCAGCCTCTGGGATAACAACAACAGTCCTTTGAATAATTACCCCTAGTTCCTCTTGTTGTTGAGCCATGTCCTGCATCATCTCAAAGCACTGGGCCATACGAGTCTGGAATTCCGACAACTCTGCTCGCATCTGATCCATGATCCTCCTCTGATTGCTTCAAGTTGCGTAGTGGTGAGAAGTCAAGCTTGCAGTTCTGGAGACAATACCAAGTCAGAATAAGAATCCCCTTCTGAGAATACCTGTTATGCATATGAGTATGAGAATGCAAAATGTCATGCAATGCAAATGCAAAGACACGGGATCAAGGTATCCATAAATCCTGAATAGCTGCTGTGCTGATAACTAAATAAGTTCATGAGTTTGTTCTGAAGAGAATACCAGAACAACCAGAATAACCAGAACACCAGGCTGATAAATCTATACTGATAGGAAAACCAAAGTACCAGGTAGGATGAAGGTCAAGGTTACCTGCAAACCTGTAAACAACCCGCCCCTCTCACATGTGGGTACTAAGATCCTCAGTATCCCGTGCTCTCAGGTCAAAAAATGATGATACGTTCACCATTTCTGGTTTGGCATCATCATCAATTGAGGAGGCCTCAACTGATTCACAAAAACGAAAGATCCTCAGCTTCAGGAACTGAGGTCGAGAAGCAATAGTACATTCATCCCTCGGGGTATAGTACTATCGCCAATCGAGGAGTGCCTCCACTGATTCTCTTTCAAAAAGGACATCCTATAGCAAGTTCCCAGTATTGGGTCCTCGGATCGAGAATGTGCAATGGGTTTGCTACAGAACGTGGTTTGCCACTGTCACATCTCGGGAGGAGTGCCGCAACTGAGTCCTCCGGAATGGTCACCAGAGTCGACAGCTCTCTAGATCAACATTCTGAAATGCGCAAGATACGCACGTCAGAACATGTCCCAAGATAGCCTCGTCTGGCTGTGAATTTCGTGAATACCCAACGCACTCCAGACGGCACGTAGGTTCCACTACTCTCCACTCTAATTCTAAGTGTATACTCAAGCCTGTGTAATGGGCTTATCTCTCAGAAATCCCATCCCGCCAAACAGAAAACCAGTCCAGCACAACAAAAATAATATGATATGTAATGCTAAAATGCAGTAAATACAGTAAAGTAACTAAACAGCAAAATAAAGCACGACAGTAAACACCCAATGAAAGAAAGAAAAAACAAACAAGCGTTAGGATTGACTCGCTTAGGGATGGACCAGCAAGAGGTCAATCTGTCCCCAGCAGAGTCGCCAGCTGTCGCTCCCGGGATTTTCATCCAAGTACAAACGCGAAAGTGGCACCGAAACAGAGTCGCCAGCAATGTGTATTTATCCCAAGAGAGGGAAAGGAAACACTGGATAAACCTAAGAGAAAGGAAAGAGCATGGTCTTGCGACCAAGAGAACTGGGTTCGGGAGTCGGTTACGCGCGAGGAAGGTATTAGCACCCCCACGCGTCCATCGTACCCGATGGGATCCACGCTTGATGCTTCAATCAAAGGGTGTAGGAAAAGATACTGGAAAAAGAATGGAAAGGGAAAGAGAAACAAATGTAGGGAAAATAAAAGAAGTGCTCGAATGGGCCCTACCCCGCTGCCTACGTATCTCATCGGGAACATGAGAATCAGAGCGACATAGTTCCCCTCAACGAGGGTCGCTTTGTTTGTGTTTTTTAGTGGAAATGTCAGAGTGCGTGTTCCAGCAGTTAGGTGTTGCATCTCGCTATAGGGAGACTTAGGCGTTACCTGTTTGCGGTGGAACGGACGTGACGAGTCCTTAAGGAAAGGAGTGAAGGAGATGAGAAAAGAAATTGTTTGTTTGTTTTTGTCTTTTAAGAAGAAGTGTCTTGATTATTTGATGTTTTGTAACACATATTGTATTTAAGTCCTTCACGTGGGATCGAATGCCTCGCATATCGACCCAAGACGGGACGTACGCTAAACATTCTAAGAAAATGAGAGAAGACCCCTCACCTCCTTATTCCCACATGAAAGGCTCAAATACAATGCATGCTATGCCTTTTATTAAGTGTTTTTGATTTTGTTTTAAGATGAGAAGAAGAGAGACTCAAAGGTACAAAGGTAAAATCTAATGTGGGAGACTAAGACTCAATCTTAATGTTATCATGCATGGTGATCCTATAGTTAATGAGGTATGAGAACTAAGTCTAAAAGGAAAAGGGGGATAACACTACCTAATGCATATCCTACCTCACTTTAATCAAAGATTAAAGTTGAGCTAGGATCCCAAAGGGATGTGAGAAAATTCTACACACATAGCATTATATCATGCTATTCATAAAAGAGAAATAAATAAAAAATTAATCAACAATGGGCAATTGAAATTATGGTCAACAATTAATCAACAATAACCATGTTAGAGTTAAAATGCGAAGTAAAAATCAAGATTAAATTCTAACAAGAAAAGTTAATTTGTCTAATTCTAAAATTAATCCTAAAATTAGTTCAAGGCAATTCTAAAGAAAATTAATCCTAAAATTAAATCTAAAATTAAAACTAATATTAATTTCTAAGAATTAAACTAATTAAAAAACTAATTCCGAAATTAATCTCTAAAGTTAATTCAAATCAAATTCTAATGTTAATCTAATCTCTAATCAATTTCTAGAAAAAACTAATTAGAACAAGTTAATTTCTAAAACTCTAATTATCCTAAATTAATTGGTTAAACAATTAAGACACAAAAAATAAATTTAACTAAATAATTTAAATGATGGTTACAATTAGTATTCTGGGGTGGTGAAAAAAAAAAACAGGCGCTGGGCCTTGGCAGTTAATGACCCAAGCTCCTTTTCTTCAGTCAAGGGTGTGTGGAGTAACTGGGTGGTGTGAAGAGAAAATAAATGGGCTTGAAGCCCAAAGATTCTATGAAGCCACAGGGGGGTGCAATTAGTAGTGCTGGGAGTGTGGATCAAAGCCAGGTGAGTGGGCTTTGAAGTTAGGCCAGAGGTCTTCTCATTCTCAGCTGGGGGTGTAGAATGAATTTGGGAGTGTGAGCATGTAACTGTGTGGGCCTTTAAGCCCGAACCAATCCAAATTTCATGACAAAAACCCTACAACAAATTCTTAACACTCTCACCTTCATCCTACCTCCTTCAACCCACCGCCGTCCACCATCTTCATTCTTCCCCATCTCAATGCCCTCTTCCTTCTTACTCAACACAACCGTCGGAGCTCCTTTACCACCATCTTCGACTTCCGTTCCTCACCTCCGTCTCCATTCTCTCCTTTCACACTTCGCCTCCTCCGTCTCACTCCATCATCTCCAAAACCTTGCCGCCATCAACTCCGATCTCCTACGGCCTCTTCGTCCGCTTCTCCTCACTCACCAACTCAACATTCTCATCGTCTCGCTCTCTCCGTTCATTCGCATCGCCATCTCACCTCCGTCTTCGCTTTCGCCGGACGATAACCTCACTCGTCTTTCAATGCTCTCGCAACTGTAACTCTCACGGCGGGAAAACAATGTCCAGAAATCGACAACAAACGCCATGAAAACCACAAGCTTCGAATTGCAAATAGTAAACACACGAACCAAATCGCACATCAAAGTTTGAGACGAGATTTACGTACCTACCGGAGAACCGTCCGGTGCGTCTTCCGATCGGAGAATATGAAGAGAAAACCAGAGATAATTTTCAGGTATGCGTAATTTCGCTCGATTCCGTTCCTTCTACCAAATCGCTTCTGAGAGTATTATCGCGTTGATTCCGATTGTTGCTCTCGTTCTTGAGTTCACAAATTCTTGTGTTGCGTGAATCGTTGTGTGAATTGTTGTTTTGAATTGTGAACTATTCTTCGATCTGAATTATGCTGAATTGATTTGTTGATTTTGTGAATTATTGATTTCTGCAGGTTTTGTTGTAGTTTCTGAGATGTTAAAGCTTGATTCAAGAAAAATTTTGTTCTACATTGAAGATGAATTGAAAAGTTGCAGAGAGTGAAGAATTGAAGGTGAAGATTGGTGAAGAATGAGAATTGAGAAA
The DNA here is from genome assembly GCA_022829125.1 of Lathyrus tuberosus. Lineage (NCBI taxonomy): Eukaryota > Viridiplantae > Streptophyta > Magnoliopsida > Fabales > Fabaceae > Lathyrus > Lathyrus tuberosus. The sequence goes on from JALAZF010000702.1 coordinate 1,305,385, forward strand.
TTGTGCAGAATGAATAAGAGACTAAGAATGAAGGTGGTGCCGGTTTTTATATCAGAAGTTTGGAAGGATCTAGAGGGAAAGTTTGTTACGATTTGTAACTGAATTTGGTTAGAGTGAAATTCTGGTGTAGATCCTTGGTTATGAACTCTCCTTGAATTTTTTTGTTGTTGAAGTTTGTTGAGTTTTTCTTCTATGTAATTTTCTGTCATGAAAACTTGAATAATTAAGCTGCTAGGTCATTTTTCACTGCGATTTTTCTCTTCAAATTGCTGCCGTTATTTTTCAGTTTCTCTAATATGTGTTTCCTATTGAGTGTTGGTTTGATGTGCTATAGTGAAAACGACACTTTTTCCTTTATTTCGAATAAATGGCTCAAACAAAAATGGTGATGGACCTATTTGTAATGGACAACATATGAGAAAATGTGAATTTGTTTTTAAGTGTGAATTCAAAATGAAAATGGATTGGATGAGATGTGTTTGGATATGGTTTTTGAAGTTTTAGAAAATGAATATGATTTTGGATTTGGGATGAACAAGAATGGACAATGGTTTAATGGCTAAAAAATGGATAATATTTGATATTAAAAGTGGATAATGAATTAAATTTGGATAAATGGTTAATGGAAATTGAAATGGATTAACAAATGGATATTATGGAAATTGGTTTGAATTGGATAGAAATGAATTAAAATGGACTTTGAATTGGATTTGGATCCAAAGATGGATATGGATTAGAAAGTGGATTAGAAAAAATGGATAGGAAATATGGATTAGATATTTGGTTTTATTTAAGGAAATGAACTAAAATGGATATTTAGATGAAAATAGGATTTGAAAATGGTAAGGAATGGATATTGAAATAAATTTGAATGTGGAAAGAAAATTGGTTAAAATGGTTGAAAATGGTCATGATGGATAGAAACTGGATAACCCAAAGAATTCAAAACCAATCATAAACTATTCACCAGCCTCTGATAAAATGGTCACAGCTACCACTAAACAATCTGGCCACTCCCATGATCCACTGAAGAATCTCAACCGATAAACAGTCCACAAGCTCAACAATGAATAAAAACCTAAATCACCCAGATGTACACTGATGAACTTTGCAGAAGATGACTTGCAGAATCGTCCCGAACAGGGCAAACACTTATAACAAGAAAATCCTTCGATCCCATGTCTCAGAAAACCAATGCAATGATATGATTATGAGTTATGACCTAAAAATGCAGATGAACGCGAAGCAAAAGCCAGAAAAAGGTAGGGAAAATTTTGGGGTACTACAACCTTCGATCTCAGATCTGGTTTATTCACATGTTCATCATAGCAACAGAAATCATTCCCACGAATTTCATTAAATTTACAGCAACACATACCAGATTCATATCAGAAAATTGACCAACACAGATGCACGAAAATTCACACAGATTCAACATACAGAAATTCATCATAAAACACAGAACACACAAACTACTCTACCTTAAACCCATATCAAACATATGAACCCGGATTAACTCCACATACCTCGAATTTTCCAGCAAAGATTCTTCTTTTTCGGGGTTCTACGGTTGATCCTCTTGTTCTATGTGTTCTAGCCTCATTTCCTCAGCTCTCTCTTCACTTCTTAGGGTTGCATAGACTAATTCTCCTAATTCCCTATTTTCTTTTTGTTAAACCTATCTTTTGGGCCCTAATTATGATTTACCCGTATTGTCCTCAATTAACCTTCTCAATATTACCGTCTTACCCTTAATGGTTCTCCTAATTATTTTAAATAATAGTAATAATCTAAATAATATTTTAAATATTCAAATTATTCTACTATTATTATTAATAAAATAATCTAATTAATTTACTAACGCTAAATGCCTCAATATTCCCTTAACCCAAAGCTACCCCACAACACCACCCAAAGTTACCAAGCGTCATAAGATCCATCAAAATTCACCAAAACACCGAATAATCATAATAATTCAATTAAATAAATATTATAATTATTTTGGGGTGTTACATTATATAAAACCGAGGTAATACATTAATAAGTGAGCGCCAAATCTTCTGAAAGAAACAATATTAAACCTAAAACCTCGATTTTTTAAAACTGAGGTAACATAGCTATTAAGGAACACTCTTCGAATCCCAGTAACTGTATTTAAGATTTTTTTTCCAGTGATTTCCCACTTGTCGCCTTCCAATCTTCCTTTTTTTTCTTAGTTAATTTTTTTTTTCATTTTTTTTTATTAATTAGTAATTCTCAAAAAAATTTGTTATCATTAAAAAAGAATAGGCAATAATATGAAAGGAAATATTTCATTAATTAAAAACGGGACAACAAATAAATATTCCACATATTCAATTTCTGACTCCACTTAACTTCAATAATATCACTATTAACTATCCCTAACTTTTCCATATGGTATGAGGAAAGTCATTTCATCTCTAAAGATGATTGTCATTTCCTTTAAGAAATTAAAAATGGTAAGAGGAAGATTAACTATGATGTTCCTGGTAAGGAATAACAATAGATGCTTGTCATTCCTAGTAAGCGTTTCTAGTTCTCTCTCTCTTGGACGGAGATTTGACACTAGAAGTTGATACAAAAATTTTCCAATTGATCATAGACTAGCAGGACTGCTGAGATTATCGTTGGTTGCATAACTTAGGCGAAGGTGATCTTTAAAGATATTGTTGAATCTATAATGTTCAACACAAACACCTTTCTCTTCACATTTTAATGTCTGACATAAGCCTGAATTGACCCAACATCATGACCAGATGGCCCAACGAAGGCATTTAACCAGAACTCTTTAATGAGATTAATGTATATGGGTCCATTAAGAATGTCAAAGTAATCATTCAATTTTTGTTTGTGAATAGTTGTCCTTAAATCAAAACCTTTGTCTTTCAAATTATCGAAATCGGCAAACTTTTCATTGATTACGAACATAATATTTTCATCTAAGGTTGTTGAAGACATTTTTGAAGAAAAGAAAAGACTTTGAAACTAGGTTTGAAGACACAAAGAGTTGGAAATGAGACATTGAAACAAGGAATAATGTTTAGATAAAGTGAAAAATAGGAAGTGAAACAATCAAAGAAGCTCAAACGCCTTGATCATTGCTATTCTAGTGGATATGATTCCAATGCGCGCCAGGATTTACTTTTTTTAAGAAGTGGAAATCACACATTACCTCAGTTTTTCAAAAACTCCAAGGGGAAAAACAATTCAAGAAATTATTTTTATTTATTATAATTTTTTTTTTTGTAAAATAAATGATATATCCTGTCGGTTTCTTTAATAACCGAGGTATAAGATACGTAACATTTTACTATAAAAGCACTTGTTAGACACATTTTACCATAATCATAACTTATATGTAACCGCTCCAAACTCGTTAGAAGTAGAAATTACATCATTCTTTTGGGATCCATCTCACAAAATGGTGTTGCTGTTGTTGTTGTTGTTGTATTTAGAAGCTTGTAAAAGTTCTCTATGATGGATTGCAAGTGCATAAAAACATTTTTTCAATAGAAGTTGGATGCATTCAATGGTTGGACCAGATAACTCTTTAAAAATTGGATGCGTGTAATATTTGGACCAGATAACTTCTTACACCAAAAGTTTGGTTTTGTTGTATTATTTTTTTTCAATATTCTATGTAAACAATGTAATTAAAAAAACATTTTCACCTCGGTTTTTATAGAAACCGAGGGGATAACTTAGCGTTCTTAAACAATTCTTTGTCATTCATTTCAAGATTATCATCGCTCAAGAAACTAGCATTAGTGATCCGCGTGATACCTACAAATTTCTATTATAAAGGCTTTCTGATATCTAAAATTCATAAAGAAACGTTATGAAGCGATTGAAACTATCTATATCCTCCACTTTAACTTTTTCCATTAGTGATGGATTACAAGTGCAGAAAATTATTTGGGTTTAAGGTTTGTGTTTTTAAATATTCATTTGAGCAGAAAATTATTTATTTTTATATCCTTTTTTTTAACCCTTTTATTGTTTTATATCAGAAACAAATACTTGCTAGGTGAAACATTTACCTAAATATCAAGGATTCGAAGATCCAACATATGATCTTCAGGGATAAATTAATTTTTATTTTAATATTCTGTATAAACAATGTAATATTGCGGGTAAAAATTTAAGTTTGTAAACAAATTATTTTTATTTATTTTCTGTGTAAACAATGTAATATTCTGGGTAAACAGTTAAGTTTGTAAACAAATTATTTTTATTTATTTTCTGTGTAAAAAATGTAATGAATTTCTAATAAAAAAATCTAACCCACCTCTCGGTTTATTCGTAAACCGAGATCTATGAGGTGCTAGTATTGTAAATAATAAAAATGCAGATGTTAGGGTTTGAACCCATGTGAAAATTAATTTACCCCTCGGTGTTTAAATAATCGAGGTTATAACCCTTTACTTTTCATGACGATGTTTGTTACCTCGCTACTGCAGCCAAGGTAAAATGCATTTCGTGTCTGACATTAAAAGCACTTTTTCTAGTAGTGAACTCTGGTCGGCTTGACTAAGTTGTGGTTCAATGATCTATTGGACGGGAGCATTGAATTATGGACATATTTCTATGAACGATTCTCCAGATAATTTAGTTTCTTAAAAAGCCAGTCGATGATGGTAGCTACTTTGAGCGGGATCACTCAGGGGAAGAAGGAAAGCCTATGGTTATACATTGACTGTTTACCCAAGTTTCTCTTAAAGTAGAGGAAGCCTAAAAAGGCCTTAAGTGTTGGATCTTCGAGAATGACCTCCTGTGTAACCATCCCTTCAAGTTGAAGAGAGGAAGGAAGAGAGTGAGAACTACTCAGGAAATGTTGAGCATGGCTCAGTCCTATATGATCCTAGAGAAAAAGATGAATACGTGGTTCGACAATTCTGCCTCCGTCGATGCCAACTTTAGCAGCCTAGCTGGGAGGGATTCTCATTGGTTGAATGAAAAGTCTGATCGAGGAATGTAGGGACAATAATAAAATTACACTCCACTGGACATATCCCGGGAGAAGATCTACAAGGACTATGCTAACATAAAATTCTGGAGAGGAGTAATCAGACCCCATTTTCCTATTCGAGAGTCATCTTGGACTAACAAGTTGAAGTACTACCTCTTTCATAAATGGAACAAGCTCAACACTGATGACTGCATCCAGATGAAGAATCCCATTGAAGGATTGATAAATAAAGTTCAGATGACCGAGTATGTGAAATAAGGAAAAAGAGAAAGGGAGGAATCAGCCAAGGGCATGTCCCCTTCTATAACTTTTGAGGTAGGAACCAGTGGCGAGAGCAATGAGGCCATCAAAACTAAGCACCTATATATCACTGCCATAATAGGAGGAACACCCGAGCAAACCTCTCATCTAAAAGAACCAAGAAAATGAAGATCGTTGAGGTGTTGGTTATCCATAAAAAAATGGAAGTGTTAGGTGAAAATATGGACAATAAACAGTCTAGAGTGGGTGAATAGAATAAAGATTCTATTATACCTCAATATTTGGTAATGTCGATCTCTACACCATTCTCATCTTTGTCTATCAGCATATTTGACGCCATGGGGTTGAGATGCTCTTCGAATGTTGCATATCAAACTTCTTTAGAAGTTCCAACCAATACTTTATTTGGCTTATGAAAGTTTCATCTGCAGAGACATTTTAAATTCACTGCATGATACTAGCAAACATCTTGTAAAGAAATTCATCAGTAACGAAAAGTATAATATCATCAATGTAAATTTTAACTAATAAGAATACGCAACTTCTTATAAGAAAAAAAATTATTGCGAAAAACCGTTTAATGCAAGGTGAGTTTACAAAGAATTTTAATGCAGCCAAAACATTATTTTGATGCAGATGAAAAATAATTTTGATGCAAATGAAAAATAACTGAATGACCATGATACAATCAAAACAATTAATATCAATTATGATAAGTTAAGTCCAATTACATGAGATAGATAATAAAGAAATAATCATATTAATTACAATGATCTAAGACTTAACTTACTGCATTAATAAAGTTAGCTAATAACAACTCTAATATTGTAAGTTCTGTGTTGGCTGCATTTTTGCTAAAACATTTTGCTGCAGCTATATGTTGTACAAGATGTCTTGACATGTGGGTCAAACAACTTTGCAGGTTGTTTATTCAGGTAGTGTAGGGTTTAAGTATAGGATGTCAAGACTGATGTTTTAACATGCTATTACAGAACTGAACAACATCTACTCAGAATGTTGTGATTTGTTTGTTACTATTCATTAGTAATCTTTTGTGCCATTCTAGTGAGAGATATTACTGGCGAAAATCAAGGTGGAGATTTTCTTTAAACAAAAGAGTTTCTAGTGCATAATTTGTGGAGTTATTTTGGAATAGTTGGTTCTATTTTCATGCAGAAAACATTAAGAAGATTTGGAGTTTTATTTGATTTGATTTGATCACATCTGAGTTGGTTTTTTCCTAATGCCCAAGCCCATGCGAAGTGTTTCTATATAAAGACTCTCTAACCCTATTTGGTGTTTAGAGAAGCTAGGGTTGAGACATGTGTATTGCTTAAGAATTAGGGTTTTAGTTTTTGGTGCTTTTGTTATTTGTGAGCCAGTCATTCATCACCTAGATGCTTGAACTGGACTGAGTTTATTGAGTTGTAATTGTGAATCACTCATGAGCTTTTAAGCAAGAGTGAATTATGTGTCTTTGGAAGTGTTTCTTTTGTTGTTCATTGTTAGAAGTCTTATCACTGCTGTGTGTCATACCCCAAATTTGTCCTACTTTCATGTTTCAAACCATATTCATGTAACCATCGCATTTATCTGCATACACCCAGTCTTTGGTCTGATTTTTTTTTCATATCATCTTTTCTTTGTAAGATCTCATTTGACCATGGAGTCTCATTAACTTCCGTTTGAAAGTAAGTGATGCAAACTTAAATTTAAGTTTTAGGTCACGTTAGTTTAGGCTCTGGCATGGTCATTTGTATGCATTTCTTAATTTGCATAAAGCTTCTAAAAAAGGAATTTGATTAGAGGTTAAAATTAAATTTTGATTCACGAACTTGAATTGTGCAAGACATCTCTAATTAGGTTAGTATGATTAGGAACATTGGTTTTTACATAGATATTGTACATTGAAACTTTATTTTTGCATTCAATACATAAATTCAAATATGCATTACATGTGAACTTTGCCATTTGCATTAGTACATGATTTCCAAGAAAAGCATTATTACTAAACATGGACCATGGTGTACATATCAGTATGGATGAACTAGTACATAACAAAAAAAGAAGAAGAAAGTCTTCATGAGGCAAGCCGTTTGCTGATAGTCACATCATCAGCTTGTCTAGCCGTTCCATTTTCTTTCCAAGCAAGTGGTTTCCATGTTATCCTCTAGATCAATCTTTATACCAAGCTTCCTTCAGCTATGATCCAAGCTGCCACGGCTCATCCTAACTGACCAAGTTCTTCAACACGACCTCATCCAAATAACTCTCAAGATTTTTCCAAGAAGGTTCCTTCTGTGCCAAATACGTCCTCAAACCGAATAATGCACATGAAAAATTAAACAAAAGATTAATACAGTTTAAGGATAAACTAATTTAAGGGCATCCTAAAAGTACCTAACATCAGCCATAAGCAAATACCAAGTAATATTCAAGAGGCAGCAATATGCCACTATTTTCGATATGCCTCCATGCTATGGACCCACTCACCTGCAAATGCAACAGACCTGTACCATCTGCACCATAGCACTCTCAAACCCTGCGCACAACCTCACACCATGCGCGACCAATTCTTGCATCAATACAGATCTGCATCATGAAAAGGACCCATCATCAAACAAGACAAAGTCTTTTGTACCAGAAACTTAATCCACAAGTTTGAATTTTATTTTAAATAAAGGAAGACGAGTAACAGGAGGGGGGATCCTGAACATTGAAAACTCTTTAGAAGAGAAAACACACCTGAAGAAAAAAAACCTAGCAATCTCTGCAAAAACAATTCCTAACATAGAAATACACAAAAAGCTCTAAAAAACCCAATTCTACTTCAAATTTCTCATTGAAATCCGAAGTAGAAGAGCTAAACCTCAAAAACAATTCCTAACAGCAGCAACAACCACTTTGAAGCATTAGACAAAGAGCGCAAAAAGGGAAGGAAGAGGCTTCAGTAGGAAGATTACCTGAGGAATCTACTCGCTCGAGCTCCTTCGAGAAGTTCTTCAAGAGGTAGTTCCCAGACTTGATTTCTCTACAGTTTGAACGTTTGTTTGATATCTCATTGATTATTCGACCCCTGGGTAGTGTAAATCATCATTCGTGCTTTGTTTTGATGTTTGCGTGTTGATTTGAAATTAGGGTTTTAAGTTGGGGATAGGGACGATTTGAGGGATTGAGTGAGTTTTTTTGCAAAAATCGTTTCTGGATTCGGAGAGAGGAGAGGATTTTAGGTAGGGTTAGTATAGATCGTTTAAGGTTTTATAGTGGTGTCGCCGGAGAAGACGGTGGCGGCCGTCGCGCGCCGCCGCTTATCTGGCCGTGGTTTAGGGTTCCGACGAGAAAGGTAGAGATGAAGGAAGGATAAAGAGAGAGAGAGAGAGAGAGAGAGAGAGAGAGAGAGAGAGAGAGAGAGAGAGAGAGAGAGAAAAATGTGAGAGAAGGTTTGATTGAATGAGCTGAATTTATTTTTTTCTCCTTTTATTTCTTCCTGCCACGCGTGATGGTGTTGGCCATTTCCACCGGTGACAAGTTTCACCGGTCATTCCCTTTCCTTGATTCCACCTGCACGCCCTGCATCCCCACCGTCTAAACGCATGCTTTTTGGCCGTTTGATCTAGGTTTTTTTTTACCCATTGATGGATCAATGATCCAGAGCTGCTAGGAGGTCAAAGGTTGACTAGAGGGTCTATGATGGACCCTCCCCTAGCGTGGGCTGCCAAAACCATGGGCCTGGAAAAATTCCTTAATCGCACCCCCTTGTTTACTGACTTTTCTGGTCCATTTCCCTCTTTTTAGTTATTTTTGTCTTTTATTTTTCTTTTTTTATAAAATCTAAAAAAAATCTTTTAACTAATTCCTTTTTCTTAAAAAATCTTAAAATCTATTTATTTAATTTTTATTAGTTTTATTAAAATTATTTATTTAATAATAACTAATTATTTTAATGATTAGTTTTATTAAACATTTGATTTTAATTTAATTAATCAAGTTAAACCGATTTCCCTATTTCTAAAAAATCCAAAATTACTTTTTTCATTAATTCTTAAATCTCTTACTAATCAAATTTCAATTAATTCTATTAAACCATTTTATTTATTATTAATTAAATTTTATAGTTAATTTTATTAAATATTTTAGTTTAATTTAATTAATTATTTGAATTTCCTTTTTCTCTAAAAAATCTAAAACAATTTAGTTTATAATTTCTCCTTTAAACTAACCTTAGGGATTTAGGACTATAGTTATACTAACATGTTTGATTTTATTTTTTCCCCCATTTTATTTGATTTATAATCTTTGTGTGGTGTCTACACTTTTCTCTTATGGATTATTATCATGTCTCGATTATGTATGTCATTCATAATATGCTTGTCCAAACCAAAAATTCTTTTCAAACTAATACCTTGACTTAATGTCAAGCCCTTTTAATACCTTGTAAGTCAATTGTTTTCACGATCGCAATCAACCTCACATAGCCTCCTCTTGGGCTTTATACAACGTTAATTGTTGCACATTTCACTTTGGTTTGTATGCGTGTATGTGATTGGCTTACTTTAATCATGGCTCGATTATTCCCACTTGATTAATTACACCCCTCTCCCATAAGATTAAAATCAACCCCTTTTGACAACAATAAACAAGCTTGATCCAACGTCAAGCATTTTTTCAAAATAAACTCAATTAATAACAATTCATCTCCAAGCATTCACTTGATCCATATATCAAGTCCCTTTACTTTACTTGTAAGTCGAGCGCTTTTGTCTCGCCATCAACCTTACCTTGAACCATTAGGACCTCCTTTCCATTAGTCCTCAACAATTTTGTACGCGAATTAAAACCTCGATCAACATCTAGTATTTTTAAAATCAAATTAATAAACATAACCATATTCAAACATCATTTCTTAAAAGGTGAAAAGGAGGGGGATCAAGTCTTTGGTCTTTCTCCTCAATTGTTTGGGTGCGAGTTCTCTTATTCGTGTGTGGACAATTGACGCCTCTAAAACACTTGTAACTCGACAACATTCAAATTTATTTCTAAGCAATCATTAAAACATTTAATCCCTATCTAAACACATTTTTATTAAAAGGTGAAGTGAGGGTGATCGAGTCTTTGGTCTTTCTCCCCAATTGTTTAGGTGCGAGTTCTCTTACTCGTGTGTGAACAATTGTCACCTCTAAAACATCTAAAACTCTCCTTTCTCGCCATGTGCGATCGAAACCCTAAAACATATACAAATCAAATCCTCTTTTCCTAATCAAACTCTTTAACACACTTATTTGTGTGCGAGTTCTCTTACTCGTGTGTGGATAATTGGCGCCTATAAAAAATACAAACCAAACAACCGTAGTCCCACAAACTACGAATGCTCTCACTTTCCCATTGCACGAGGGAATACGTAGGCACAAGGGTTCTAATCCTTGCCGAGCACAATAATAAAAAAAACCACCCCTTCTCCTTTAATAAGCGAACCCTTTAGAAGATAACAAACAAACCTAGCTAACTTTCTCACGAATCGAATCAAGAGGTTCCCGTTGAGTACAATGGACGTAGAGGGTGCTAATACCTTCCCTTTGCGTAATTGACTCCCGAACCCGAATTTGGTTGCGATGACCATTTTCTTATCCTTTAACGGTTTTATCGATATTTTCCTTTCCCTCTTTTGGGATAAATAAAGTTCGGTGGTGACTCTGTTCGAACGTTTTTTCCGCGTCCATCGCGAGGATCGTATTTTTCGAGGTACAACAGATGACGACTCTGCTGGGGAATAAATTGCCCTATGCTAGAGAGAGTCAAGCCTAACTTGACTCGATTTGTGAGTGTTAGATCCGCTTGTTTGTTTATCTTCTCTTGCTTGTTTGCTTGCTTGTCTGATTATCTGTTATCTACTTGCTTGCTTTTTTTTATTATATCCTATTATTATCTCTTATGACACTGTGGGGGTTCTCTGATCATTGGTGCTCTGTGAGATGGCTCTATACCCGAGTCTGAGTATAACCCTAGGATTAGGATGGTGGTTGTGTAGTGGAGGCTTACGTGGTCTCTTCTGCGTGAGCCAAAGCAAAGACCCCGCTTGGAGTAGATTCCCTTGGAAATGTTATCGTTTTGATGTTACTTCGTCATGATGATAATGTTTTCGAGCCTGAATCGTTGATCCCAAGAACCATTAACCCATTTATCCATGGTGTTGGTAGTGTTAACTCTTTGTGGGTTAATGCGAACGCCACAATCAGATGAGATCCCTCGAATGTATTACTTCCTGACAGTAATATTTTCGACCTCGATCTAGGATTCTGAGAACCCTACTTAGAACCTGTGTGTCGATGGTTGTGTAGTGGACGCCTCCGAGGAGTCTTTCTCGTGGGGAAGAAATGAAGACCTCACCTAGACGAGATCCTTTCAAGGATATTATCGTCTGATGTTCCTTCGTCATGGCTATAATGTCTTTGAAAGATATCCATAACTCTAGGCACCTACCCGTCTAGAACCTACCTGTGGGGGGTCCTGTAATCAGAGATATCCTATGTCTAACTCCTTCCTCAGAATCAGATGTTGTTTTGATCCTGGAACCCTGCATTGCACACTCATGACATTAGCATATCATTCTAGCAAACTCATCTGATCCTCTATCCATTTCCTGCCAGTTGGTTTCCCGATGCTCATACTGAACCTGTGGTGGCCGTAAAGCATTTAAAGGAAGTTCAAGCGAAGATAAGAGGAGCATAGACAATTTGAAAGTTGTGATGGCTATGTCAGAGGATAGATTTCAACATGTTGGGATGAAGGATTTTGACCCCCCATCAGGTTTTGCTGTGTCGACTAACCCACTGTATGATCGTCTACCTGGTGATCATCCTCCACGAGTGAACATCCCTGCTCAGTCTCAGATGATGTCGCTGACTGATTCCATGGAGAAAAGGTTTTGTGCCCTCGAAGAGAAAGTTCAAGCTATGAAAGCACGTGATATTTTTGGGCTCGATGCTGTTGATATGTGCCTAGTGCGAGACTTGGTAATTCCTCCAAAATTCAAAGTACCCAACTTCGAGAAGTATGCTGGTATCAGTTGTCCAAAGCGTCATTTGATGATGTTCTGCCGAAAGATGACTTCTCATGTTCGCGACGACAAGTTGATGATTTACTGTTTCCAAGACAGTTTAAGTGGTGCATCTTTGAATTGGTACATGGATTTAGAAAGAAGCTGTATCCAATCATGGAAAGACTTATCCAACGCTTTCCTAAAGTAATATGAGTACAATTTGGACATGGCTCCCAGTCGCACGCAGCTGCAAAGCCTATCTCAGAAGAGCGGTGAATCCATTAGGGATTATGCACAGTGGTGGAGAGAGTTGGCAGCTAGGGTACAACCACCACTCTTGGACAAAGAATTGACTGACATGTTCTTGGACATTCTGCATACCACCTATCTTGAAAGAATGGCTGGCAGTTCATTCTTAAGCTTCTCTGACCTTATAATAGTAGGAGAACGCATCGAGAGTTACCTCAAAGCTAAACAAGTCCAAGACGTCTCGAGTAATCAAGCTGGTGAGACTGAATCTTTTAGCAATCCCCAAGAGGAAGAGGATAATGAAATTGATGCAGTCATAGTAAATGTTGAGTATTCTCAAGGTGCACCAGCAAAACTTTTTGGCCCTTTAGCTTCTCAGCAGTTATCATTGTCAGCGCCATATCATCCTTATGGGCAACCTGTCAATCCTAAGGCGTCATACCAGAAACCTATGATTTCTCCTCGTGCAAATCAACGAGCCCGTGGTCGAGGATATCAGAATCATCATCAGAATCAGCATAGGCCTCGAAATAACTTGGAAAGAAGGACTGCTCCTCTCCACCTAGTTCCTATGTCGTACAATCAACTTTTGCCGCATCTGGTCCGAAACTCACTGGTAGAGCCCAAAGCTATCAAGCCATTCCCAAAACCATACCCGCCTGGATACGATTCCAATGCGCATTGTGGATATCATGTTGGATCAATGGGGCACTCAACTGAAGATTGCAAAGCTTTTCAAGCCAAGGTGCAACAGTTGATTGACAACAAACACATATCATTTCCAGAAGGAAACTTGGTTGTGCACGTCAGCTTCTCGCCCAAATGAGTTCCAAGACTTCAAGAGGCATCCCCTAAAGCTAATGGTTCAGACATAAAGACTTCCTCAGATGCTGGCAATCATTGGATTGTTTTTATCATTCGCATTTGTAATTTCGTTATATTAAATGCTACTTGTTTTGAACATTGTTTATTTTGAATGGTAATATTAATGAAGTGATCATGCATTTTTTGAACTAATCATGTCGCATTCGCTCATTTTTCTTCACATATATATATATAAAATAAAAACAAAAAAATTCATCTATATAACTCTCGTCCACTTTCTTCACCAAATTGTCATTCTAGCAAATATTGGAGGGAGGATGATGAAAACAAGGTACCCATAATTGCTTATAGTATGCTTTCGGATGGAATCCTGCCAAGGATGTACAGGCATTGTTTCAAACCCCCAAACACTGGAGAGATAAGGAGTTAATCCCTAGTTAACCGCTTCGAGCCGAGAAGTAGAAGTTTCCTTCGGATATTCAAACCCTTACACTCAACCTGGGGCAGGGTAGTGTTCAGTTAACCTAATTACGCACTCAGTTCACAAAAGCAAAATCCAAAAACATGATGGTTGTTCATCAATTACCCATGACTTGGCAGTTACAATCTTCTGACACCAAAAAAAAATAAAAAAAACAAAAATCAAAAGCCTGCTAAGTCGAACACCTCAAAGGAGACTTAGGAAAAAAATCAAAGCAATCCCGATGGACTCGAAAGCGAAATCAGTCCATGCAAAAGATAGGGATAAAAAACAATACCAAAAGAGGCTTTCGAATCCTCAACAAAAACAAAATAAGATTCACTAACATCCATCAAAACAAAATAAGGTGACCGCCATTTCGAGCAAACCTTGAATCATCACTCTTACACCGTCAACCCTTTTGGAAAACCAACATGTGCAGATTTAACTGAACGTAGGACTGAAGATCATCACGAAGAAAGGGTGGGTACAAAATATATCTTGGGCCTTATATCCTTTGTTTCTATAACCGTGAACCAGACCATGTTATAACCCTTAAAAGAACTAATTGAGGCAGGGTTTACTCTAAAAGCATACTACAGCAAGGTTGCGTAAACTGACTCCTACCAATTTGCTAATCACTTGTTTTGGTGTCATATTCTTGCTATATCTTTCACACCAGCTAAATCAGCACCACGTTTGGACTAATGGTTCATCTGTCACACACTATCACATCATTCTAATAATGACTGATTTTCAAAACTTGCATGAGCATCGCATTAAAATTACCATTTGTGAATGAACAATTTCAAGCAAGTCAGTGTTTGACATCGAGGAAATTCCAACAAGGAGAAATCAAAGGGGGTTGGGTCATTCAACAAAGTTGACTTGAGCCAAGATCATCTCAGGGGAATTGACATCCAATGATTATGGAATCAGTCAGTATAAAGCAAGTCCCCGAAGCATTAGTTGATTATGGGGTAAATCATTCAAGAACAGGCTGATCAGAGTAAATCATCTCAAGAATCTACCAACCAGGGATAGGCCACCCAAAGGTTCTTTTGATTAAAGGAAAACCCCTTCAATGTTCAATCAACACAAGTTAAGTCGCTCCAACGCTTATTCTGGGGCAAGATACCTCAAGGGTACTTCGAAGCCAAATACTCCAAGAGCCAGTCAATTAAGGAAGAATCCTTTCATGGCCTGGAATTTTGGGACAGACCATCTTGAGTTCATCTCATGGTACATTTGTTCTGGGGCAAGCCATCTCGAGTTCATCTCGTGGTACAACTGCTTCCAACTTCCTTTAAAGGACAAATCCTTTCATGACTTGGAATTCTGGGGCAAACCATCTCGAGTTCATCTCATGGTACATCTGCATCCAACTTCCTTTCAAGGACAAAACCTTTCACGACTTGGAATTCTGGGGCAAGCCATCTCGAGATCATCTCATGGTATAGTTGTTTCCAATTTCCTATCAAGGGGAAATTCTTCATAGGCCCAGACTGGGGCAGGATGAACCATACAGGGGCAAGTCTCTCCATTGTTTTCAATCTGCTCAAGCGAACACCGTCAAGTGACCTTTGAGTTAAAGACGAGTGTCGGGGAATCATGATATCACCCCACAATTAACCTTTTGCCTTCCTTCTGACAAGAAATCTTACCGCGAAGGAACCTATCCATCCCGGGGCATCCTTGGAAACCTTCATATCATTGCACAAATCACTCATATGCATTAGTCATGTCGCTTCGCTCATTGCATAGACATGCGCATCATACCTCAAGCCTAACCTTCCAACAAGATTTGACGTCTCAAAGCCTGGTATCGCAAGACTTGACACCAAAGTCCAACTTAGCTTGGCAACCCAAAAGTCCAACTTAGCTTGGCAACCCAAAAGTCCAACTTAGCTTGGCAACCCAAAAGTTCAACTTAGCTTGGCAATCCAAAGTCCAGTTCTCGTCTGGCAATCATTTTAAGGCCCAGTTCTCGTCTGGAAAACCAATCTAATGTCCAGTTCTCGTCTGGAAAAACATTTTAAAGTCCCAGTTCTCGTCTGGAAAAACATTTTAAGGTCCAGTTCCCGTCTGGCAAATCATTTTAAGGCCCAGTTCTCGTCTGGCAAACCAATTCAAGGCCCAGTTCCCATCTGGCAAACCAATTCAAAGCCCAGTTCCCGTCTGGCAAACATTTTAAGGTCCAGTTCTCGTCTGCAATCCATTTTAAGGTCCAGTTCTCATCTGGAAAAATAATTTAAACACCAGTTCTCGTCTGGTAATCTATCCTCCAATGCAGTTTTAGTCTGGAAGTAAAACCCAAAGTCTAATCCTTTATTTGCAACTACTCAAAAGTCCACACTCGTTGGCACCTTCAAATCTACCCTTTAAAGTCCAGTCTTCATTGGCAACCATTAAAAGTCCACCGTCGTTGGCATCCTCATAACACCGAAATAACCAAAGTCCAATTTCACTTGGAAATTCCCAAATCCAATCCCTGATGATTTTCTCGACAAGGAAACCTATCCCCAGCATGCCTGATCATTTGCATTGTCATATGCATGACATCCAAGCATAACATCATAATCATATCGATCATTAACATAATATTCTTGCGCATTCATACGTGCATTAGATTCCCTAGCAGTTGCATCTTAGCATGTGTTTCAGTGCATCATACAATGTATGGCATACCCATTCCCAGCAACATAGCATAACAGGATCCAGGATCAGTTCGCAAGCATCTTGGCCAGTCCTCCATCAAAGTCGGCAGTATTCCTCTGAAGAGAGTTGATACCCCGCTCGTGCTCATGGAATCCTATTCCCCAGCAAGTCATTCTTCAGCCCGACAGTTGATATTGACGATCCCCAGCAGCTATTGCTATTCTTACTCCCCAAGCAGAAGATATCCTAGAAAGTTTCTTGTGAGCTTTCCCCTGCAGAGCCAGCACATTTCCTCCAACAGGAATCTTGCTCAACTATTCCTCAGTAAATTTACCACAGAGATACTGCTTTGGTATCATCGAGGAACCTTAATGGACAAGGAACTGCTTCGACGGCCCAGAGAATCATCTGCCTTCAGAGATACTGCTTTGGTATCATCGAGGAACCTTAATGGATAAGGGACTACTTTGACAACCCAGAGAATCGTCTACCTTCAGAGATACTGCTTTGGTATCATCGAGGAACCTTAATTGATAAGGGACTGCTTCGACGGCCCAGAGAATCGTCTCCCCTTCAGAGATACTGCTTTGGTATCATCGAGGAACCTTAATGGATAAGGGACTGCTTCGACGACCCATAGAATTGTTTGCCTTCAGAGATACTGATTTGGTATCATCGGAGAACCTTAATGGATAAGGGACCGCTTCGACTACACAGAGAATCCTCTGCCTTTTTAGAGATGTTGCTTTGGCATCATCGGAGAACCTTAATGGATAAGGGACTACTTCGACCACCCGAAGAGCTTCAAGTAGTACTGTGTACATCTTGTTATCCCATGACGGTATCTCATTGTGCTATATTCTTGTCGGACAAATTTTGGGGTCTTCTTGTATCTAATTGCCCTCTACCCCAAAAATGAATGCCATGGAATGGCTCATTCTCTCGGGTCCAAGACAATTAGATAGGGGCATCTGTCATACCCCAAATTTGTCCTACTTTCATGTTTCAAACCATATTCATGTAACCATCGCATTTATCTGCATACACCCAGTCTTTGGTCTGATTTTTTTTTTCATATCATCTTTTCTTTGTAAGATCTCATTTGACCATGGAGTCTCATTAACTTCCGTTTGAAAGTATGTGATGCAAACTTAAATTTAAGTTTTAGGTCACGTTAGTTAAGGCTCTGGCATGGTCATTTGTTTGCATTTCTTAATTTGCATAAAGCTTCTAAAAAAGGAATTTGATTAGAGGTTAAAATTAATTTTTGATTCACGAACTTGAATTGTGCAAGACATCTCTAATTAGGTTAATATGATTAGGAACATTGGTTTTTACATAGATATTGTACATTGAAACTTTATTTTTGCATTCAATACATAAATTCAAATATGCATTACATGTGAACTTTGCCATTTGTATTAGTACATGATTTCCAAGAAAAGCATTATTACTAAACATGGACCATGGTGTACATATCAGTATGGATGGACTAGTACATAACAAAAAAAGAAGAAGAAAGTCTTCATGAGGCAAGCCGTTTGCTGATAGTCACATCATCAGCTTGTCTAGCCGTTCCATTTTCTTTCCAAGCAAGTGGTTTCCAAGTTATCCTCAAGATCAATCTTTATACCAAGCATCCTTCAGCTATGATCCAAGCTGCCACGGCTCATCCTAACTGACCAAGTTCTTCAACACGACCTCATCCAAATAACTATCAAGATTTTTCCAAGAAGGTTCCTTCTGTGCCAAATACGTCCTAAAACCGAATAATGCACATGAAAAATTAAACAAAAGATTAATACAGTTTAAGGATAAACTAATTTGAGGGCATCCTAAAAGTACCTAACATCAGCCATAAGCAAATACCAAGTAATATTCAAGAGGCAGCAATATGCCACTATTTTCGATATGCCTCCATGCTATGGACCCACTCACCTGCAAATGCAACAGACCTATACCATCTGCACCATAACACTCTAAAACCCTGCGCACAACCTCACACCATGCGCGACCAATTCTTGCATCAATACAGATCTGCATCATGAAAAGGACCCATCATCAAACAAGACAAAGTCTTTTGTACCAGAAACTTAATCCACAAGTTTGAATTTTATTTTAAATAGAGGAAGACGAGTAACAGGAGAGGGGATCCTGAACATTGAAAACTCTTTAGAAGAGAAAACACACCTGAAGAAAAAAAACCTAGCAATCTCTGCAAAAATAATTCCTAACATAGAAATACACAAAAAACTATAAAAAACCTAATTCTACTTCAAATTTCTCATTGAAATCCGAAGTAGAAGAGCTAAACCTCAAAAATAATTCCTAACAACAGCAACAACCACTTTGAAGCATTAGACAAAGAGCGCAAAAAGGGAAGGAAGAGGCTTCAGTAGGAAGATTACCTGAGGAATTTACTCGCTCAAGCTCCTTCGAGAAGTTCTTCAAGAGGTAGTTCCCTGACTTGATTTCTCTACAGTTTAAACGTTTGTTTGATATCTCATTGATTATTCGACCCCTGGGTAGTGTAAATCATCATTCGTGCTTTGTTTTGATGTTTGCGTGTTAATTTGAAATTAGGGTTTTAAGTTGGGGATAGGGACGATTTGAGGGATTGAGTGAGTTTTTTTGCAAAAATCGTTTCTGGATTCGGAGAGAGGAGAGGATTTTAGGTAGGGTTAGTGTAGATCGTTTAAGGTTTTGTAGTGGTGTCGCCGGAGAAGACGGTGGCGGCCGTCGCGCGCCGCCGCTTATCTGGCCGTGGTTTAGGGTTCCGACGAGAAAGGTAAAGATGAAGGAAGGATAAAGAGAGAGAGAGAGAGAGAGAGAGAGAGAGAGAGAGAGAGAGAGAGAGAGAGAGAGAGAGAGAGCGAATTGTGAGAGAAGGTTTGATTGAATGAGCTGAGTTTATTTTTTTCTCCTTTTATTTCTTCCTGCCACGCGTGATGGTGTTGGCCATTTCCACCGGTGACAAGTGTCACCGGTCATTCCCTTTCCTTGATTCCACCTGCACGCCCTGCATCCCCACCGTATGAACACATGCTTTCTGGCCGTTTGATCTAGGTTTTTTTTGACCCATTGATGGATCAATGATCCAGAGCTGCTAGGAGGTCAAAGGTTGACTAGAGGGTCTATGATGGACCCTCCCCTAGCGTGGGCTGCCAAACCATGGGCCTGGAAAAATTCCTTAATCGCACCCCCTTGTTTACTGACTTTTCTGGCCCATTTCCCTTTTTTTAGTTATTTTTGTCTTTTATTTTTATTTTTTTATAAAATCTAAAAAAAAATCTTTTAACTAATTCCTTTTTCTTAAAAAATCTTAAAATCTATTTATTTATTTTTTATTAGTTTTATTGAAATTATTTATTTAATAATAACTAATTATTTTAATGATTAGTTTTATTAAACATTTGATTTTAATTTAATTAATCAAGTTAAACCGATTTCCCTATTTCTAAAAAATCCAAAATTACTTTTTTCATTAATTCTTAAATCTCTTACTAATCAAATTTCAATTAATTCTGTTAAACCATTTTATTTAATATTAATTAAATTTTATAGTTAATTTTATTAAATATTTCAGTTTAATTTAATTAATTATTTGAATTTCCTTTTTCTCTAAAAAATCTAAAACAATTTAGTTTATAATTTCTCCTTTAAACTAACCTTAGGGATTTAGGACTATAGTTATACTAACATGTTTGATTTTATTTTTTCCCCCATTTTATTTGATTTATAATCTTTGTGTGGTGTCTACACTTTTCTCTTATGGATTATTATCATGTCTCGATTATGTATGTCATTCATAATATGCTTGTCCAAACCAAAAATTCTTTTCAAACTAATACCTTGACTTAATGTCAAGCCCTTTTAATACCTTGTAAGTCGATTGTTTTCACGATCGCAATCAACCTCACATAGCCTCCTCTTGGGCTTTATACAACGTTAATTGTTGCACATTTCACTTTGGTTTGTATGCGTGTATGTGATTGGCTCACTTTAATCATGGCTCGATTATTCCCACTTGATTAATTACACCCCTCTCCCATAAGATTAAAATCAACCCCTTTTTACAACAATAAACAAGCTTGATCCAACATCAAGCATTTTTTCAAAATAAACTCAATTAATAACAATTCATCTCCAAGCATTCACTTGATCCATATATCAAGTCCCTTTACTTTACTTGTAAGTCGAGCGCTTTTGCCTCGCTATCAACCTTACCTTGAACCATTAGGACCTCCTTTCCATTAGTCCTCAACAATTTCGTACGCGAATTAAAACCTCGATCAACATCTAGTATTTTTAAAATGAAATCAATAAACATAACCATATTCAAACATCATTTCTTAAAAGGTGAAAAGGAGGGGGATCAAGTCTTTGGTCTTTCTCCTCAATTGTTTGGGTGCGAGTTCTCTTATTCGTGTGTGGACAATTGACGCCTCTAAAACACTTGTAACTTGACAACATTCAAATTTCTTTCTAAGCAATCATTAAAACATTTAATCCCTATCTAAACACATTTTTATTAAAAGGTGAAGTGAGGGTGATCGAGTCTTTGGTCTTTCTCCTCAATTGTTTGGGTGCAAGTTCTCTTACTCGTGTGTGAACAATTGTCACCTCTAAAACATCTAAAACTCTCCTTTCTCACCTTGTGCGATCGAAACCCTAAAACACATACAAATCAAATCCTCTTTACCTAATCAAACTCTTTAACACACTTAATCATATATTCAAACACAACTTCCCAAAAGGTGACGTGAGGGGGGCCAAGTCTTTGACCTTTCTCCCCAATTGTTTGGGTGCGAGTTCTCTTACTCGTGTGTGGACAATTGACGCCTATAAAAAATACAAACCAAACAAACGTAGTCCCACGAACTACGAATGCTCTGACTTTCCCATTTCACGAGGAAATACGTAGGCACACGGGTTCTAATCCTTGCCGAGCACAATAATAAAAAAACCACCCCTTCTCCTTTAATAACCGAACCCTTTAAAAGATAACAAACAAACCTAGCTAACTTTCTCACGAATCTAATCAAGAGGTTCCCGTTGAGTACAACAGACGTAGAGGGTGCTAATACCTTCCATTTGCGTAATCGACTCCCGAACCCGAATTTGGTTGCGATGACCATTTTCTTATCCTTTAAAGGTTTTATCGATATTTTCCTTTCCCTCTTTTGGGATGAATAAAGTTCGGTGGCGACTCTGTTTGAACATTTTTTCCGCCTCCATCGCGAGGATCGTATTTTTTGAGGTACGACACTGTGTGATTAAAGGGAAGTGAGAGGTGTCTCATATCTAGGAGAGTCCTAGATAGAAATTACACGGGTAGAGATTAGCTGAGAAGATTGTAAACCAGAGGTTGTTCGCTGAGAATCTTCATGCAAATTCTGTTTTAGTGAATTTCCTTCCTGGCATTGTAGCCCCAGATGTAGGTGAGTTGCACCGAACTGGGTTAACAATTGCTTGTGTTATTTACTACTTTCCTACTGTGTTTATTACCTTGTTCTTAAGTTGATAACAATTCAGATATTAGTGTTGTAACATCTCCTTCGACATCTCATATCTGATACCAGAATTTCAATTGGTATCAGAGCAAGCATTCTGTTATACTTCTGGGTGATATTTAGGGAAGATACTTTCTGGTATTATGAACAAGGAGGGAGGATTTTTCAACAGACCACCCATCCTGGATGGAACCAATTATGATTATTGGAAAGCACGCATGATGGCCTTCCTGAAGTCTATGGATAGGAAGTCTTGGAAAGCTATCATAAGAGGATGGAAACATCTTGCTGTTATGGAAAAAGATGGAAAAAAGACTTCTGAGTTGAAACCTGAAGAAGAATGAACTAAAGAAGAGGATGGACTCTCTCTTGGAAGTTCTAAAGCCTTGAATGCTCTATTCAATGGAGTTGATAGGAACATTTTTAGACCGATTAACACCTGTGTCGTGGCTAAAGATGCTTGGGAAATATTGAAAACTACTCATGAAGGCACATCTAAGGTGAAGATGTCAAGATTTCAGCTGCTCACTACAAAATTTGAAAACTTGAGAATGAAAGATGATGAAAGTATTCATGACTTTCATATGAATATTCTTGAGATAGCCAATTCATCCTGTGCATTAGGAGAAAGGATGTTAGAGGAAAAACTAGTAAGAAAGATCCTCAGGTCTCTTCCCAAAAGATTTAACATGAAGGTTACTGCCATAGAATATGCTCAGGACATCAACAAAATGAGAGTGGATGAACTTGTTGGATCCCTCAAAACATTTTAATTAGGCATTAGTGACAGATCTGAAAAGAAAAACAAAAGCATAACTTTTGTGTCCAATGCTGAAAATGGAGAGAATGAATGTAATCTGGATACTGATGAAGGAATATAAAATGCTATAGTGTTACTTGGGAGGCAATTTAACAATATAATGAAAAGGATGGACATGAATTCAAGACCTAATGTCAAGAACAACTCATCTGACATCAGCAAGTCTAATGACTCTGAATGAAAAACAAGAGCAGAAGAAAAATTCACCCAAGGTAAAGGAATTCAGTGTCATGGATGTGAAGGATTTGGTCACATTAGAGCTAAATCCCCTACATATCTCAAGAAACAAAAGAAGGGCCTATTTGTGTCTTGGTCTGATGAGGACTCTGGAAGTGAGCTTGAAGAAGAGTCAGCCAAGCATGTAATTGCTCTAACTGGAAGATGTGACTCTGATGAAGATTCTTGTGATTAAGAAGTGTCTTATGATGAGCTAGCTGCCTCCTACAGAAAGTTGTGTATCACAAGTGAAGAAGTTTGTCAACTGGGAGAAAAACAGAAGAGAACTATAGTCCAACTAGAGGAAGAAAAGGAAGAGAATCTAGAAACTGTCTCTAAGCTAAAAAGTGAAGTGATTCTGCTGAACTCCAAACTTGACAGAATGACCAAGTCTGTTAGAATGTTGAACAGGGGGTCTGATACACTAGATGAGATTCTTCAGGCTGGAAAAGTGGCTGGAGATAAGAGTGGAATTGGATTTAATGATCCAACTGTGCTTAATAAAGGAAAGGAACCTGCTACAGATTTTTTTCCTCCTAGACCTAAACCAAAGATGTTGAATCAATGTCTAAACATCATGGCCAAAGTTAATTCAGCTACTCTAGAGGAAAATTCTATCGCTGGAGATGTCATTACTGTGGTCGCTTTGGTCACATAAAGCCCTTCTTCTTCAAGTTGTATGGATATCCCAAGCCTACACTTCAGCCTAGACTTAATAAAGGCACTACTACTACTAAAAAACAGTGGGTTCCAAAGGTTACTACTACCAATCTTATAGCTCACACCTCTCTCAGAGTCGCAGCCAGAGAATACTGGTACTTTGACAGTGGTTGCTCAAGACATATGACTGGGATCAAGAACTTATTGGTGGATATCAAATCTCACTCCACCAATTATGTAACATTAGTGATAGGGTTAAAGGAGAAATCAGGGGAGTTAGAAAGATGGATAGATTTGGGCTTCCAAATCTTGATGATGTTCTGCTTGTTAAAGGATTGACCGACAATCTTATTAGCATCAGTCAACTATGTGATCAAGGCCTCAATGTTAACTTCACTAAATCTGAATGTCTGGTGACCAATGAGAAGAGTGAAGTGCTTATGAAGGGAGTTAGATCCAAAGACAATGGTTACTTATGGGTTCCTCAAGACTCATGTTATTCCTCCACATGCTTACTAACTAAAGAAGATGAAGCTAAATTATGGTATAAAAAACTTGGTCATTTGCATTTAAAGGTCATAAAGAGGATAATATCTACGAAAGCTGTCAGAGGGATTCCAAAGCTCAAGATTGAAGAAGGAAAAGTCTGTGGTGAGTGAAAAATTGGGAAGCAGACTAAGATGTCACATCAGAAGATCTAACACCTGACTACTTCAAAAGTGTTGGAACTCCTTCAAATGGACTTAATGGGACCTATGCAGGTGGAAAGTCTTGGTGGAAAGAAGTATGCCTATGTGGTTGTGGATGATTATTCAAGATACACTTGGGTGAATTTCATTAGAGAAAAGTCAGAAGTGTTTGAAGTGTTAAAAGATCTTTGTCAGAAACTTCAAAAAGAAAAGGAAAGTAATATTATTAGAATAAAAAATGGCCATGTGAAGGAATTTGAAAACAACAAATTTTCTTAATTTTGTTCATCTGAAGGAATTGGTCATGAATTCTCGTCTCCCATCACTCCTTAGCAAAATGGAGTTGTGGAACGCAAGAATAGAACTGTCCAGGAATATGCTAGAGTTATAATTCATGCCAAACAATTACCCTACCACTTTTGGGTTGAAGCTATGAATACTGCCTGTTATATTCATAACAGAGTAACCTTGAGGAAAGGTACCTCAGCTACCCTGTCAAATACTTTCATGTATTTGGAAGTAAGTGCTATATCTTGGTAGATTGTGAACAGAGGAGAAAGATGGATCCAAAGAGTGATGGAATATTTTTGGGGTACTCCACCACCAGCAGAGCTTATAGGGTGTTTAACTCCAAAACTAAAGTAATGATGGAGTCCATAAATGTTGTGATTGATGACGCATGTATGAATAAGGAAGTTTATGATCTAGAGGATGTTGAAACATCTATGAATGATGTCCCAAAAGAAACTACAGATCTAAGTATAGGTTCTGAGCCTACTGATGCTGAATCTGGAACTGGTCAAACCAACAAGGGACCATCTATCAGAATTCAGAAAGACCACCCTAAAGAGCTTATCATAGGAGATCTTAATAAATGAGTAACTACTAGATCAAGGGAAGTTATATTAAATTCTTGTTTTGTTTCAAAAGTTGAGCCCAAAAATGTTAAGGAGTCCTTAACTGATGAATTTTGGATTAACGCTATGCAAGATGAGCTAGGTCAATTTAAGAGAAATGAAGTATGTGATCTGGTCCCTAGGCCTGAGGGAATCAATGTAATTAGAACTAGATGGGTGTACAAGAGTAAGCCTGATGAAAAGGGGGTTGTCACCAAAAATAAAGCAAGACTTGTTGCTCAAGGGTATACTCAAATTGAGGGGGTAGACTTTGATGAGACTTACTCCTATGGCTCGCCTTGAGGCCATTAGATTAATCTTAGGAGTGGCTTGCATTCTGAAGTTTAACCTATTTCAGATGGATGTAAAAAATGCTTTCTTAAATGGTTACCTAAATGAGGAGGTCTATGTGGAACAACCTAAGGGATTTATTGATCCAACATTTCCTAACCATGTGTACAAGTTGAAGAAAGCTCTTTATGGGTTGAAGCAAGATCCAAGGGCATGGTATGAAAGTTTGACAGAGTTCCTTATTGAGAATGGATACAAAAAAGGTGGAATAGACAAGACCCTATATGTCAAAGAAGAAGGAGGAAAGCTCATGATTGCCCAAATCTATGTTGATGATATTGTGTTTGGTGGGATGTCTGATGAGATGGTTGAACATTTTGTCAATCAAATACAGTCAGGATGAGCCTTGTTGGTGAATTAACATTATTTCTTGGTCTACAAGTCAAACAGATGGAAGACTCTATATTCATACCTCAGAGTAAGTATGCAAAGAATATAGTAAAGAAGTTTGGGAAGGAGAATGCCAGCCACAAGAGAACCACTGCTCCCACTCACTTAAATCTTTCTAAAGATGAAAAGGGCGTGAACATGGATCAAAGTCTCTATAGAAGTATGATAGGTAGCTTATTATATCTTACAGCAAGCAGGCCTGACATTGCTTTTGTTATAGGTGTGTGTGCTAGATATCAAGCTGAACCCAAAGTAAGCCACATCAATCAAGTGAAAAGAATACTGAAGTATGTGAATGAGACATGTGACTATGGTATGCTATACTCCCATGGATCTGGCTCTATGTTAATTGGTCATTGTGATGCTGATTGGGCAGGAAGTGTTGATGATAGGAAGAGCACATCAAGAGGATGTTTCTTCTTGGGGAACAATCTTATATCGTGGTTCAGTAAGAAGCAAAATTGTGTCTCTCTGTCTACTGCTGAGCCTAAATACATAGCAGTAGGATGCATTTATTCACAACTAGATTGGATGAAGCAAATGTTGACTGAATACAATGTCAAACAAGATGTCCTGACATTATATTGTGACAATCTAAGTGCTATAAATATCTCCAAAAATCTTATTCAGCACAGCAAAACTAAACATATTGATATTCATCATCATTTTATAAGAGAACTTGTTGAGGACAAGATTGTTGCTCTAGAACATGTAGCTACTGAGATGCAACTAGCTAACATTTTCACTAAGGCCTTGGATGTTAATCAGTTTGAATTATTGAGGGGTAAACTAGGGATTTGCTTGTCTGAAGATTTGTAGCAATTAATGCCGTGTGGGAATGTTAATCGTGTTTCCTTATTTTTCCAATAAATAGGGCATATCTACCAAAGGAAATCATTTCATAGTAACCTAATCGTCTTTCCCACACGCTATCTTTATATCATCACTCTCAAAGATCCCATCCTAGAGAAAGAACCCATTTTACTCAGTGTCATTAACTTCTCAAAGATCCCAAGATGTCTCAACAACCTGCGTCCGCCCCTTCAAAAGATTCTTCTGGTAAGGCCAAGGTCTCTCCATCAAAAGCTAGGGCTAAATCTATGGGCATCTCTTTTAAAGACATTGTTGATGCTACTCCATTGTCCATGGTTCCTTGTGTTGCGCCGGAGTTGTAGAAGCCCTAAACTTCACATGCAAAAGGATCGAAGAACGCTTCTGTAAGTAATTTTTCTAGACCCTCTGTTGACTCCACCTCTAAGAAAGCGGAGGAAGAAAAAATTTATGTTGATAGAAACATTAGAAGGATTGTTGTTAGGGTTTTGAATGAAGGTAAAAATATTGTTGTGCCTGGTATTACAACACCCCTTTCCTAAGTTCATCCTACTGCTTCCCCTATGCCTGCTCAGTCTGTTATGAGTAGTGGTCATGACTCAAGCTCTTCTGAGTCTGAACAAAATGATGATGAAGAGAAGATAACTAATCCCTCTGAAACTGCTACATCTAAAGAAAAGGGTACAGATGGAAGTCTTCACAAGTTTGTTGACTCTGTGCTTGAAGAAGTTGGAACAAATGTTGTGCTAGATTTTGGGACATCATCGTTAATGGAGGATCCCCCTACCATAGGTCATGTCCATGAGCTTGCAGATAAAGATAGAGGTTCAAATAGAAGGAAGGATGATTTTGCTGGTGATGCTATGAATGTTGATGATTTGCCATCTGATGATGAAGTAATCAAGAGTCTTAACCTTGGCATTGCCAAAAGACTCAAGAATAGAAAAGGAAAGGTTGTTGTTGCTGAAAAGACGTCTCCCAAGAGTGTCAAGAAGGCTGCTGTAGTTGGTCCTAAAAAATCCTAGAGTAAAGTTGTCACCATCTCTAAAAACAGAAAAGTTGTGTCTGATAGTGAGTCAGATTATGATGTTGAAGATGATGTCCAAGACATCACTCATGTGAGAAAATCTGTGATTAAAAAGCCTACTGGTAGTGTGCCTAATGCTCCTCTTGACAACATCTCTTTTCACTCTGTTGAAAATGCAAAGAGATGGAAATATGTTTATCAAAGGAGGATTTCTCTTGAAAGAGAATTGGGAAGAGATGCCTTGGAATTCAAAGAGGTTATGGATCTTATTCATGCTGCTGGTCTAATTAAAATAGTGTCTAGTTTTGCTAAGTGCTATGACGTTCTGGTAAAGGAGTTTATTGTGAATATTTCCTTGGATTGTGTTGATAGAAAGAGTAAGGATTTTAGGAAAGGTGCTTGTTAGGGGCAGATGTGTTGAATTCTCCCCTGTTATCATTAACAGATATTTGGGAAGAAGTGGAGGTGACTGATAACCAAGTGTGCAAGGAGATTACTGCTATCCAGGTGGTGGAATGCCCTAGAAAGGGGTAGCTTTCTGCTAGGAACCTAAGTGTGAAATATGCAACTCTGCACAGAATTGGTGCATTTAATTGGGTGCCAACTAATCATACTTCGACCATTTTAACTAGTTTAAGGAAGTTTATTTATGCTGTGGGTACCAAGAAAGTGCTTGACTATGGTACATACATCTTTGATCAAACCTTGAAACATGCAGGAACCTGTGTTGTCAAAATGCCTATTGCATTTCCCTCTCTTCTTTGTGGTATTTACCTTTCTCAACATCCTGGGATTCTGTCTAGTACTGATGGTGGCTGTAAAAGGGAATCTTTTTTATCTCTCCATTACAAATTGTTTGAAGAAACACATGTCCCAGACATTGTTCTGACATCTTCTTCTGCTAAGAGCAAGCCTACAACCAAGGGTGGTGTGATAGTTGAGTTAAAAGAGGCCTATAAAGAGCTTGATGCAGTGATTCATGCAAGTACTGAGAGGAAAATGGGATTTTGACCACTAAGATTCCCATTATTGTACAAATCATTACCACAATATGGATGAACCATCATGCCTCGTCAATCTCCTCAAAGAGGGGTGAGCATTCACCACAATCAGAATTAGGGTTTTGAGCCCTCTTTGAGCACTTAGACAAAGGATCAATCAAGAATTGACATGATCTTCAACTTGTCTAAACTCTCCAACACCCATAAAGGATCAAGAGGACTCCCACATCAAGAAGCAAACACAAAGTTGCTACATTCCAAGTGGATTAAGCCTCAAGATCGCCAGTGTCACCAAATTAGAGTTTTGGTCAACCAGGGCCTCCAGATGGGAATTTTCCTCTGGGAATGAGCCAATGCTTCAAAGCATAACCTAATATACTCCATCGGACCTCATGGACCCAATCATCAAGTCAATTTAACCTCAGGGGATGCATTTATCCACAATCAGGAATTAGGGTTTCTTGACCTAATTCACCCCTAAGTTGACTTTTGGGACAAAACATCAGCCAAGAACTCAAGACATGATTTTAGGGTCTCCAATACACCATATTGATCCATTTGAAACAATGGATTGATCCAAGAAACTTGATTCACAAGTTTTAATTTCATCTAAACCACAATTAGGGTTTTGAAGAAAAAGTCAACTGTATCTTTGACTTTTGACCAGGACATGCTCCCAAACCTTGGGACATGATTCAATACACCCTATATCGCCTATGGAATCCATATATTAAGTTTGATTTAAGTCAAGGACTTGATTTCATAGAGGATCGCACAGTTTGGATTTCATCTGCTGAAAAAGTCAACTCTAAAAAAAGTAAAAGTTTGACTTTCTGATTTTTTGGTCAACCAAGATTCCTTAACCCTAAAATGATGTTAATGTGTGATTGGAATCATCATACACCTAGTGCAAGAGGTATTTATGCCAAGCCAAGACCATTGAACCATGGCCTTATCCTCTGAGCTTCAAGAGAACCACTTTAACACAACTCCTCTACTATAAATAGAGGTCCTAACTGATCATTCAAATCACACCAAAGCAGCTTACAACATTGCTTTCTCTCATTTCCTTCTTAAACTCCAAATTTCATTGTTCTTGAGAAAACACTATCGGGTTTTGAGTTGGAGACCAATGCAACTGAAGCCAATGATTCACACACATCACATATAACATATTGGAGGTGTCTGAACACTCACCCCCATCTATAACATCAAAATCACCAAATGGCCATCCAATTGCACAAAACTCATGACTTGCTGCAGAAGGAATCAGGTTAATCAATCTAGAGGTTTTCTAATCAACCTAAGTACTCAAACACATCCATTGAGGTACAAGGAAGCAATCCAAATTGTTGGAACTCAACTGTAACACCTCCATCATCAAATTCGATTCTCACTTGCATAGGTAAAACTTGAACTCTAAAACTCAATGAATCATGCATCATAAACATGTTTTCTTGTTATCATTGTGTTTCTGGATGTTTGTAGATCATTTACCCTCAATCAATTGTTGCTTAAAATTCGTGTATAGGATTTCATTGAGTTCATGCAAATTTTAGGGTTCTTCAAGTTTTATCATGATATGTTCTGATTCAATTAATTTCAATAAAATAGGGTATTGCCATTGTGTTCCTCATCTGAAAATGCATGATTTTCATATTTGGATCGTGTGAAATGGTTGAGAGATGAATGAGATATGGACCTTCACGTATCTGAGCTTGAGGTTGAAGATGGCCATGGCGCCATGCTTTAGAAATTGAACTTGTTCTCTATATATTTTTCATTTGCCATATGTTTAATGAATTGGCATTGCGCCCCAGTGGTTGATCAGCTAGTTTGTGAGTATTGGCAAGCGAGAGGTTTGGGGTTCGAATCCCCCTCGCCCCAGACCTCTTTTTTTATCACTTTTTCCACTTTTTATTATTTTTCATATTATTTTAAAAATGATTTGGAAAATTAATAACTCACTCAATTTTAATTATTTTTTATTGGTTCTTTTTGAAAAAAATCACAAAAATGTTAAAATATTTTATTCCACAAAAAAAAAAAATCAGATTTATATTAATTATTTAATATAGTTGGTATTTTTGTAAATAAATTCATTTTTAATTATTTTTAACACTTTTAAAATTGGATTTTTGTCTTGAAAATCAAAACCAAATGAGTTTAATTCATCTTGTGATTAAAACATCATTTTTAAAATCTTAAACAAAAGTCACAAGTTGTTTATTCAAGCTTATTTGGTATTTTATCATTATTTATTGATTTTCTTTAAGAATTTACTTTTAAAAATGATAAAATTAGGGTTTCTTTGATTTTCACCCTCACAAATCTTTTTCAAACACTCATGGGCCTCTAACAGAGTGTAAGACCCAACCCCCTTTTTGAAGCCAAAATAATTTAGGCCTCGGTCATCGTATAAGACCCACTGTGTTTTCAAACCTCGGCGCGATCGCCATTTTTCAAACAAATAATCATCTAGGCATCTCCTCGAGCTATAAGTCCCATTCCTTTTCTTAAAAAATCTTTTGGGCCTCTAATAGAGTGTAAGACCCAACCCCTTTGTAAATAATACCTTTTGGGCCTCACACATTGTATAAGTCCCTCTGTATATTTTCAAACGTTCGGCGAGATCCTCGCCTTCTTAACGAAATCAACTGGGCTTCTCCTTGAGCTATAAGACCCATATTTATTCATTTTCAAACTCTTTGGGCCTCTCTTTGAGGTGTAAGACCCAATCCCCTTTTGACCAAAAATTTTTGGGCCTCAGTCATTGTATAAGTCCCGATACAAAACAACAGTGCCCTCACTGTTAAAATTTGGGCCTCTCCCTGAGCTGTAAGCCCCGATCTCTGTTCAAATACTTTCTCCTTTGATTTTGAACCCAAATGTATAGTTGCTATCAAAACTTTCTTTAATTTCTTTGTTGAACAACTAACAAAACAACATGGAAGCCCTAAAACGGGTAAGTGTTTATCTGCTTTCTTTTATTTGCTTTCATAAACATAACTGTATTGTGGGAAGCTGCGCATGGTTAGTCTTCTTTAATTATTTTAAATGCTTTCATATACATAACTGTATTGTGGGAAGCTGCGCATGGTTAGTCTTCTTTCATACTCTTTTAAATACTCGTCATATATCAACTGTATATATACTAGTATAGTTATTTAGAGTTTTCCCCGACAACTAGGTCTAGAACTAGGTAAAGCCATGTTGTTCACTATTAAATATAGTCAAAACTAGATCCCAATAGGATTTCCAGATTCAGTCTTCCCTTCTCTTGGGTTAATCAATATGGAACAAAGAGAAAGGCAGTATTCTCGATGAACCTTTTCTCAGACTGTCACCCTTAGAAATTGTCAAAGAAATTCTACTCCCCAGAGTTGATCTATTCTCCGTGAATAGCATCTCTTGAGTTTCTTACAAATACTCAAACTTTCCTGGAATGATCTCTTCTCTGTGAATTGTATTTCTTGAACTTCTCTTGGTTTGGGGACCCACAGGCTTCCTAAAAGCATCCCCGCCTCCTCTTGGGCTTTGTACAAGGACCCTTCGGCTTCTTAGAAGTTCTCATGCCTTCTCTTGGGCTTCATACAAGGACCCTCACGACCTCTTAGAGGTATATGATAGAACTTAGTCATCCTTTGCTAGAGCTGTCTTTCTAAAAAGAGTCACCCAAAAGCCCTCAGACCAATTTTAGGGTTGATACTCATCCCTTAAAAGAGTCGGCCTCCTCTTGGGCATTGTACAAAGATAGACCATACTAATAGACTTGGACAGTCTAAATCCCATTGAGTCTCAAAGACATTCTCAAGTTCCCTACAAACATAGGGAGAAACCCCAGATTCTGGATTAATCTCCAGCAGAGTTAAAACATGTGGGTTTTAAAACCCCGTCTCTCTCCTAAAAACTCTCCAGCCAGGGTCAGTTTATCATCAGATAATACTATCCCAAATCAGAACCTCGAGGCATCTAATACCTCAACTCTTCTGTAATCCTCAACAAGAGTTGATTCTCCAATTGGACCTGCCTCGGGATCTCAATAACCCCCGGCAGAAGATAGCCTCCTCTTAGGCTTTGTATAATGATCATTTCCTTAGGAAAGTCAACATCCTCTTGGGCTTTGTACAATGATCCTCCCCAACGGAGCTAACCTTTTTAGACTCTCTTGTTGAGTCAATCACCCTTTTAGATTCTCTTGTTGAGTCAATTACTTTTCAGACTCTCTTGTTGAGTCGGTCACCTTTTTAGACTCTCTTATTGAGTCAACCACTCTCATAGACTCTCTTGTTGAGTCTGTCACCTTTTTGTACTCTCTTGTTGAGTCAACCATTTTTAGCCTCAATCTCGGGCTTCGTACGAGACAGATAAAAACACTCTCTTGTTGAGTCAACCCTTTTTAGCCTCAATCTCGGGCTTCGTACGAGATAGATAAAAGCACTCTCTTGTTGAGTCAAACCCTTTTTTGCCTCAATCTTGGGCTTTATACAAGACAGATAAATACCTCCCCAGCAGAGTTAGCCTCCTCTTAGGCTTCATATAACGATATCCCCAAAGAGTCAGTCTCTTTTAGCCTCCATCTTGGGCTTTGTACAAGACACCAATATATCCACTCTCTTGTTGAGTCGGTCTTATCCAGCCTCCTCTTAGGCTTTGTATAAGGACTTCCCCAGTGGAGTCAATCAAACTTTTAGCATCATACTTGTGCTTTAATCAAAGCGTACAAACATCAACAGTTCCTCTTTAGAGATGACAAATTCTCTCTCCGCCAAAACCCTTTAGCTTCATATCTTGGGCTTTGAGCAAGATACAAATCCCTTTTAGCCTCTGTCTTGGGCTTTAAACGAGACACCAAAACATCTTTTTCCTCCCTTAGAATAGGAGGAACTACGATTGCTCTGATTTCCCTGTTTCATTTAAACGGGAATACGTAGGCATAAGATTGTGAAATCTTAGCGAGCATACTAAATAAAAACTCTAGGTCCAATACCTTCATACATCAATCAAAACTGAGGTCCAATGCCTCACCAAAATCATCAAAAACTCTCAATTTTACTCTCTCATATCTCCCAAAGAAGAAACTTTCCCAACCCATTAACGGATAAACACCATCAATTACAAAGCAGAACCTAAAGCTAACATCCTGTGGATAACCACATATAGGATGGGTAATTGACACCTACCCATTGTATAACCTGACCCCGGACCCCCAATCTCTTTAAGCGTTTGTTTAGTTAAACATTCGCGTGCAAGGTTAGTTTTAGATAGCTTCCCTTTCCCTTCCAGCTTTACGGGATAAATAAGAAATCAGAAAGTAGCACCCCTCCTACCATTGCGGTGAGGAAAACTTCAGCGATAAGGTGGTCGAGTCACCGACAAAAATATCTCGCTACAGTAAAATGGCGACTTTATTGGGGACGCATTTTATTGTTTAGGACTAGGATTATTATAGCTCCTAAGAGGTCTAGGATGTTAGTTTTAGGAACAAATATATATACTGCTTTTCCTAATTGATATCCGTGTTTATTTTTCTGCTAATGGGAATGCGTCTGATGCCGCATCTGGGAAGATTGAGTATACACCTAAGATAGGTGATGGAATGAGACGGGTAATCTTACTGGAAGTGAATCCCAAATAAGAGGCCCCGGTAGACCATCAAATCAATGGAGATGCCCTTTGCAGATTCAATGCCTATACGACTTCGGTTGTTGAAAGCAGATTGTTCGATTGGGTTATCTGAGAAGTTGAGGATTTCATTAGACTGAAACCATGTTACTATTTTGTAGTACGGAAGCTATCGGAAATAATTTTCACACGATACTACCCTCATTTGAGATTACTCTAAGATACATCAGCTCGCTTGGGTGATTCCAACCTGCTGTTGTTATCCCAAGAGGGGTCAATAATTTTGCGGACAGGTACAAAAAATACCAGTAAAACCTTTGAGGATGGGTAGAGCCTTGACTTCATGACACCGACCCTTTGACCCCATGTTTTTTCTATGTTTTTGTGTGCTGCATTCATGCATTCATTTCATTAAAAAAAACTTTAAACAAAGAAAATTTTCTCTTCTAGTCTCTCTTTTTCAAATTAAACTGAGATAATGATTGCAAATGTCAGAGAAAAAGATTGCGTTATGGATTTCAGTAGAAGGAGGACTCACAAGTACACCTTCAAGGTTCCAAAACTAGAGGATTTGAGAGGATTGGCGAGGATGATCACCAACCCTGATGCTTTTAGAGCTAAATACCGAGGACTGCTGTCTCTGTTAAGGGTCCATGTAATTGAAGGAATACTGGCTACGCTCATTCAGTTTTATGATCCGGTCTATCACTATTTCACATTCCTGGATTATCAGCTAGCACCAACACTGGAGGAGTACTCTTACCTGATTGATTTACCTATTACTGACCAAGCTCCCTTTTCTGGACTGGAAGAAATTCCAAAAGATCAGACCATTGCAAGAGCAATTTATTTGGACGAGTCTGAAGTCAGGACTCACATAACCACTAAGGGTGGAATCCAGGGTCTGCCAGCCCAGTTTTTGATAAAGAAAGCCCTGTACTTTGCTAGTATAGGGAATGTGTCTGCTTTCGAAAGCATCTTTGTTTTTCTCACCTACGGGTTATTTCAGTTTCCCAACATTGATAGTTTTGTTGATATCAATGTCATTAAGATTTTTATATTTGGAAACCCCGTACCAACCTTGCTCGCAGATGCTTATCATTCTGTACACTTAAGGAATTTGTACAGCGGAGGAATGATCACATGTTGTGTACCCTTGCTATACAAGTGGTTCACTTCTCATTTACCCAAGTCTGCTGCTTTTTGGGATCAAAAAAGTACTTTACATTGGTCGCAGAGAATCATGTCTCTTACCAACTCTGACATAGACTGGTACAATCGAATCTATGATGGGATCAGAATCATTGATCGTTGTGGAAACTTCTCTAATGTACCCCTAATAGGAATTAAAGGAGGAATGAATTATCATCCAGCTTTAGTTTGTCGTCAATTCGGATACCCGATTAGGCATGTCCCGTGTAATGCTCATCTGGAAAGTCTCTTCTTTAAGGAAGGAGAAAATGACAGGGCAATAAAGACAGAAATAGTGCATGCCTGGAAACATGTTCACAGGAAAGGAAGAGAGTCTCTAGGAAAATCGGACTGTATCTTTGTGGAGCCTTATCTCCACTGGATGCAAACTAGAGCTCTCAAACTAAGGATGCCTTACCCTCGTCACAAATTTCTTCCATTAAGGGAATCTGTTCTTTATTTTATGTCTGATATGGAAAAACTTCAAGTTACTCTCAACAGAGTTCAACAGGAGAAGAGGTCTTGGAGGAACAAGTACCGCATTCTCAATGTGGAGTGTAACAAAATACAACAACTATTAAAAGAAAAAGATGCTCTGATTGAGATTTTAGAGCAACATACTGTAGAAAATCAGGATGACCAAATAAATTTGCTCGCTCCTTTCACTAGGCAAAGGAATGACAACCCGACAATGGCTCAAGAGCCCCGGTCAAAGAAAAGGAAAGTACCAGAACCAGCACCTGAGCCTTCCTCAGAGAGGACTCAGGGTCCATTAGTTTAGACAATTTCCTTTTACAGCACTATGTAAATTATTGTATTTCCATTTCCGCAATCTTTGAATTCAATAAAACGGGGTTTCCCCACTGTTTGATATTTACAATCCAATTGTCAAAATTTATTTTGATTAAACAAAAAATATTAATTAATATAATCATTGCATATCATTCATCATTCTCACGTAACGCGTTCTTCTTACCTACAAATCTTACGTTTGCTTCTTGATTCTAGAGTCAAACTGTCTCATTCGTACAATACTCGGGCCAATCGACAGAAAAAGATGCGACTCAACTATATCCCGGAAGGATATATTCCGCCGATCATGGAAGATCCGGAAACTGCAGCAGGAACCGCTGGGCCTGAAGGTTACAAACTTCGGGAAAGCGAAGATGCCAGGGGCATGACAGCAACTCCTGACGGTTACAAACTTTGGGAAAGGGAAGCACCAAGAGTCACTGCCGTAATGACTGTACCACCACCCGTGGTACACACTGTCCCGGAAGGACAGATTCCACAGATACCTTCTGGTGGAAATGAAAGTATAAACGATAAGATGAAGGAATTCTAGGAACAATTCCTGGAGATGCAGAAAGAACTGTGTAGCGCGAATTTTTGCGTGGTTGCGAAGCACTATCGCTTTGGGGGTACTACAGTTCGATTCATTTTTTATCCTATTGAAGCTGATTAAGGAAGGGAAATAGATGTCTCCAATTAACCCTGCTTGCATACTGAGTTTCAACAGATGACTGTTGGTTTACAGATGCTATTAAGATTGTGGGTCTCTCTTAGGTTATTTTGTTAAAAAAATAGAGTTCCTGGACTATTTGTGAGGTTTTTGGTAAGGTGTTAGGACTTGGTGCTTTTGGGTTGATTTGGTGGAGATACGGGATTTTGGGTTTTTATGCTCGCTAAGATTTTTTCAATCTTATGCCTACGTATTCCCGTTTGATGAAACAGGGAAATCAGAGCGATCGTAGTTCCTCCTATACTATGGGAGGAAAAGGGTGTTTTGGTGTCTTGTTCAAAGCCCAAGACGTGAAGCTAAAGGTGGTTTGTATCTTGTTCAAAGCCCAAGATGTGAAGCTAAATGGTTGGATGAGAGAGAATTTGTCATCTCTAAGGAGGAGTTGTTGATGTTTGTATGCTGTGAGCAAGGCACCACTTTGATGCTATAAGGTTGATTGACTCAACCGGGGTTTTCTTTATACAAAGCCTAAGAGGAGGCTAGTGACCCAACAAGAGGGTGTTTTTATATGTCTCTTACAAAGCCCGAGATAGAGGCTAAAAGGTTTGTGTCCCAACAAGAGGGTCTTTTATACTAAAAAAGAGAGTGTTTTGCTGTCTTATATGAAGCCCAAGATAGAGGCTGAAAGGGTTTTGACTTAACAAGAGAGTCTTTTACACTCAACAAGAGAGTGGTTTATATCTGCCTTGTAT
Source organism: Lathyrus tuberosus (assembly GCA_022829125.1). NCBI lineage: Eukaryota > Viridiplantae > Streptophyta > Magnoliopsida > Fabales > Fabaceae > Lathyrus > Lathyrus tuberosus. Next base: position 1,343,288 of record JALAZF010000702.1, read on the forward strand.
GAAGCCCAAGACGGAGGCTAAAGGTGTTTGACTCAATAAGAGAGTCTTTTATACTCAACAAGAGAGTGATTTTCTATCTCATACGAAGCTCGAGATGGAGGCTAAAAGTGTTTGACTCAACAAGAGAATCTTTTATACTCAACAAGAGAGTGTGGGGTGAATCATTGTACAAAGCCCAAGAGGAGGCTAACTTTGTTAGTGACTGTTTCAGTTTAGTGACAGGTCCAGTATGTTGGATAAAAGAGAAAATCGGTTCTTATGAAGGGAACGATTAAAGGTAAGGCTGTGCTTTGGTACTGATCAGAGGATCAGGGTTATTTCCTGTTCTTTAAGGAAATGCGAAATCCAAAGGGTATTGAGACTATCCAAGTCTACTGATGTTTTGATAAATCGATTCTCAGATAAGCGAATGATCTTTGTATGATGCCCAAGAGAAGGATGATATGTTAAGGGATGAAGGTCAACCCATTAACTGGTCTGATACTTGACTCAGAAAGACAGCTCTAGCAAATTGATGACTAGGTTATGTTCCTATACCTGTAGAGGTCTCTGGGTCCTTGTACTAAGCCCAAGAGAAGGCATGAGAGCTTTTAAGAAGCCGATGGGTCCTTGTACAACGCCCAAGAGGAGGCGGGGATGCTTTCAAGAAGCCCGTGGGTCCCCAAATCCCGAGAAGTTCAAGACATGCTATTCACAGAGAATAGATCAAGCCAAGAAAGTCTGAGAATTTGGAAGAAACTCAAGAGATGCTATTCACGGAGAATAGATCAACTCTGGGGAGTATAGTCTCTTTGACAATTTCTAAGAGTGACAGTCTAAGAAAGGGTTCACCGAGAAAGCTGCCTTTCACGCCTCCATATTGTTTAACCCCAAGAGGAGGGAAGACTGTATCTGGTAATCTTATGGGGATCTAGTTTTGACTGTATTTGAGAGTGACCAACAGGGCTTTACCTAGTGCTAGACGTAGTTGCCGGGTAAAACTCTAAATAACTATACTAGTATTACATAATTGATATTTGGCAAGTATATAAAAGGATGTGAAAGGAGACTTACAATGAGCAGCCCCACAATACAGTTATATATATATATATATATATATATATATATATATATATATATATATATATATATATATATATATATATATATATATATATGAAAGCGGATAAAGAAAGCGAGTAAACACTTACTCGGTTGTAGAGATTCCATGTTGTTTGGTTAGTTGTTCAACAAAGAAAACTTTGATAACAATATTATATTCTAAATCAAAGGAGAAAGTGCTTTGAAAAGTTGTTGCGGCTTACAGCTCAAGGAGAGGCCCAGGTTTTAACGATGATCGCACCATTGTTTTGAAAATTGTACAGAGGGACTTATACAATATGTGTAGCCCAAAAAGGTTTTCTGTACAAAGGGATGGGTCTTACACTCTCTCAAGAGGCCCAAAGGCTTATTTTTTTACAAGTGGCAGGGCTTACATTTCAAGGAGAGGCCCAAGGAGTTTTTGTTAAAAAGGCGACTATCGCGCCGAACTTTTTGATGAGATCGAGACTTATACAATACACTGAGTCCCAAATCATGTTGGTTTTCAAAAAGGATTGGGTCTTACACTTTACTAGAGGCCCACGTGTTTTTGTATCAGTGATAGGGCTTACTGCTCAAGGAGAGGCCCAGGGTTTTATTTTGAACTGGCGATCGTGCTGAGGTTTTTTTTCTTTTAACACAGAGGGACTTATAGAACATCTGAGGCCCAAAATGGTTTTGGTTAAAAGGGGGGTTGGGTCTTACACTCTATTAGAGGCCCAATGTGTTTGAAAAAGATTTGTGAGGGTGAAAATCAAAGAAACCCGAAATTCGTTTTCCTTTAAAAGTAAATATTTAAAGAAAATCAATAAAATGATAAAAAATACCAAATAAGTTTGAATAAACCACTTGTGATTTTTGTTTAAGATTTGAAAAATGAGTTTTTAATCACAAGATAAATTAAAACTCATTTGATTTTGATTTTCAAGGTAAATATTCACTTTTAAATGTTAAAAAATAATTAAAAATGAATTTATTCACAAAAATACTAATTATATTAAATAAATAATATAAATTTGATTTTTTTTGTGGAATAACATATTTCAACATTTTTGTGATTTTTTCCAAAAAGAACCAATCAAAAACAATTAAAATTGAGGGAGTTATTAATTTTTCAAATCATTAAAAATAATATGAAAAATAGTAAAATATGAAAAATATGAAAAAAGTGGTAAAAAAGAGGATCTGGGGCGAGGGGGATTCGAACCCCAGACCTCTTGTGTACAGGGCGCGTGCCTTACCATTGGGGTGGTGATACATCCGTTGATTGAAACACAACCACAAATATACAAGGCTTGCCTTGTTTTTGGCCTGGTCCAGGGCAAGGCAAGGCAAGATTTTGGTTAAAAACGTGAAGGCCATAACTTTCTCATTTCTCCATGGATTGGGACAAAATTTAGGTTTATCCTACCTAGAATTTCACAAGGAATCCAATGGTGGTGGTGTTTTTTTTCAGATCATGCTCCTATTGAAAAACCCGACAGTGATTTTGAAATAGGTCATGATTTGCATTTTCTGTGCTATCTCTTGGTACAGGTATGAATTATATGATAAATTGCTGCAAACACAACACATATAACATGTATAAGAGATGCATGATCAGTGGACATCAAAGGAAAGCATGATTCAAAGAATTCAAGTTGTGATGCTTACCTCTTTTTGGAGCTTTTGTGCAATCTGCCAAGCGCTTTATTCCAGAAATGATTTGATGGTTTGGACACACTCAAATGATCTCTTAGAAGCTTTTAGAGTGGTTGGAACCAGCTGGAAACCTCAGGAATGGAAATTGGCCCTTTCTTGCAAAAGGGGCAAAAGTGGCCAAAATAGCAACTCTCTCAAATGATGTTCCAGATGTGTGGAACCATTTGGGACAGTTTAAGGATGATATTTGGAGTGTGTTTGAGGTCTTATCTGGTTTGGAAAGTGACTGAATCAAGACATGGCTTGAAAAATGCACAAAAGTCCAATTTTGAGGTTTTGAGAGGTGACTTTGAGATTTTGGTGTTACAGGTCACTTGTGAGTGTTTGGATCACCTCTATATGATGTTTATGAGGTGTGTGTGTGTGTGTGTGATTGGTTTGATTGGAATTGCTTTCAAACTCAAAACCCGATGGTGACTTGCTTTGGAAGGCAAATTTGGAAGTGAGAAGGTGATTTTGAGGATCGCATTTGTTTGATGGCTTTGGTGTACTCAAATTGATCACAAATGATGTCTATTTTAGTGCAACAAGTTTGTTTTGGCATTAATAGTGAATGGTAACTACTGTAGAGGTTTGGCCAATGTTCATCAATGGGAATCTAAGTCTCCTCTAGCCATTGACTAGAGGTTAGGGCATAGGGTGCTGGTTCCCTTGGTCTTTGATAAGTCTTGACTGAATTCAGTTGGGAATGGCTCAGTCCATGCCACCTTGGTGCATCCATTGAATGCTCCAAAACAAAATTGGAGTCTTGTCCCTCTTTTAGGCATTTCTAGGTTTGGCATGCTACTTTTGGTTCCAAAGACTTGGGAGGCTGATGGATTAGTGTTTGTCCCTCCTTGGTCTCCCCCTGAGGTGTTCAGATGGATAAGTGTGTTTGTCATTTGCACAAATTTGGCAAATTGAGCAAAATGCAAAAATCTGCCTTGCTTCGACAGCTTTCAGCAAGGCATATTGCCATTGTCATGTCTCATGGCTCAAGTGGAATTTGATGGAGTTCTTGGCCATTTTGGAAAGCCCTCATATGATACAACAACTGTTTAATCATAGTTGGTTTTGATACGTTTTGGATCCAAATGAAAAATGCCCCTACATTTGGAAAAAAGTGAAGGCAGATTCTGACTTAGTGAAAATTTCACTAAGTGTTGGAAAAAAGTGACATTTTCACTTTTTGAGATTTTTATCATTCCATAACTTAAAATCCATGAGGAATTGGAATGAGTAGTGTTTGAAGCTTTTGTAGAGTGCCATGAGAGCTACAAATCCAGCTTTGAATGGGGAAAAATGGCCTTGTGGTTTAGGAGATATGATCCTCCAAAGTTGGTACCCTAGCCACTTTGTTTCATAACTTAGAAAAATTTCTAAGTTTTTATGGTTAACCCTTTTACAAGTTATCCCACTTTTCTTGATTTTTCTTGATGAATGATGATTCCAATCACACATTAACATCATTTTAGGGTCAAAGAACCATAATTGTGAAAAATCTCAAAAAGTCAAAGTTGACTTTTGTGCACAGTTGACTTTTTGTCAGATGAACTCCAAACTGTGCAATCCTTTATGAAATTAAGTCCTTGACCTAAATAAAACTTGATGGATTGATTTCATAGGTGTTATAGGGTGTATTGAATCATGTCCCAAGGTTTGGGAGCATGCCTGTGTCAAAATTCAAAAGCACAGTTGACTTTTCCCGCGAAACCCTAATTGTGGTTCTGATGAAATTGAAACTTGTTGCTCAAGCTTCTTGGATCAATCCATTGTTGTAAATGGATCAATGTGGTTTATTAGAGACCCTCAAATCATGTCTTGAGGTATTGGCTCATGTCTTGTCCCAAAAGTCAACTTAGGGGTGAATTAGGTCAAGAAACCCTAATTCTTGATTTTTTGATGAATGCATCCCCTGAGGTTAAATTGACTTGATGATTGGGTCCATGATGTCCCTTGGAGCATCTTAGGTTATACTTTGAAGCATTGGCTCATGCCCAGAGGAAAATTTCCATCTGGAGGCCCTGGTCGACCAAAACCCTAATTTGGTGACACTGGCGATCTTGAGGCTTGATCCCCTCAGAATGTTGCAGCCTTGCGCTTAATCCTTGAGGTGGGAGTCCTCTTGATCCATTGGGAATATTTGAGAGGCTAGACAAGTTGAAAATCATGTCATTCCTTGATTGATCCTTTGTCTAAGAGCTCTGAGAGGGCCTGAAACCATAATTTTGATTGTAGTGGATGCTCACCCATCTTTGGGGAGACTAATGAGGCATGATGGTTTACCCATATTGTGGTGATGATTTACACAATGATGGGAAATCTTAGTGGTTAAAATTTGGGGTATAACAAACTGCAAGCCATTTGCGGTCAGGATCTATTTGGAAAGGACACCGCGGACCTTTGTTTGGTCCCCAATGTGAAAGTTCCGTTCAAATTCAAGGTGCCCGAATTTGAAAAATACAAGGGTAACTCTTGCCCTCAAAGTCACTTGGTGATGTACGCTCGGAGGATGTCAACTCAGACAGAGAACCAACAGCTACTGATCCATTACTTCCAGGATAGTTTAACCGGTGCCGCACTCAAATGGTACATGGGTTTAAACCGCACTAAGATCGTCACTTTAAGAGATCTTGGTGCTGCCTTTGTTCAACAATACAAGTATAATCTGGACATGGCCCCAGACAGATATCAACTTAGAGCCATGTCGCAGAAGGATAAGGAAACCTTTAAGGAGTATGCTCAGAGATGGCGTGAAATTTCCGCCCAGATTTGTCCACATCTTGAGGAAAAAGAGATGACAAATATCTTCTTGAAAACCTTGAGTTCGTTTTACTACGACAGAATGGTCGCCAGTAAGCCCAGTGACTTCACTAAGATGGTGGGCATGGGAGTTCGTCTTGAGGAAGCTGTCCGAGAAGGACGTTTAATTAAAGATGCTGGACCATCAAGTAGTACCAAAAGATACGGTAGTGCTTTCCCTAAGAAAAAAGAGCAAGATATTGGCAATATCTCTCTCGGAAAGCAAAGGCGACGTTAGCAACCAATAGCAGCTGTAATTCCTGCTATCAACCCTGCACCTGTTCCAACGTATCAACCTTAGGTTGCTCAGAGCCAACCGAATCAACAACAATATCAGCAAAGGACACAACAGCCTTTTTAGCAGGCTCGTCCTCCGTACAACAACAACCGTACAACGTGACCACCAGGGTTCGACCCTATACCAATGTTGTACGCAAAATTATTTCCGTTACTAATGGTCAAGGGACACGTCCAAACCAGGTCTCCTCTTACAGTACCAGAAAATCTGCCTTTTTGGTTCAAAGCGGATCAGACTTGTCCTTACCATCAAGGAGGACCAGGGCATAACATAGGAAATTATCTCAGTTTCAAATACGATATGCAAAAGCTCATCAGAAGCGGGGTCTTATCCTTCAAGGATACAAATCCAAATGTTCAAACGAACCCGTTTCCTCAACACGAGAGTTGCAGTCAATTTGATAGAGGGAGAGTCTAACCACAACTATCAAATTCATGATGTACTCTTCTTAAGGGCTAATCTGGTCAAGATGCATCGCAGACAGAGTGGGTACGGCCATGTACCAGCTCTCAAGGAACATTATGTCGATCTTAGGCACGTCATTCCATTGACCTACACTAATCATGGAAGAGAGAGTGGCTAATGCATCAGCCATGTGATTCTCTTCACGAGGGATATGATGAAACTCGATTCAGTTGAAGAATGGTAACAACCTTCTCGCGTAATCTTTGTAAGGAATCAGTCCTGATTGGTATGTGTTCCAATCTCCTTTGATCTGATTGATAACAGGGCTGAATCGCCATATACATCCAAGTTTTTGCTCCTTAAGTCGATCGCTTCTTCGAGACCCATGATACAAGCTTCGTATTCGGCCTCGTTGTTTGTACACTTGAATGTCAGTCGGGCGGTGAAAGGAATGTGGATACCCTGAGGTGTTATGATGATTTCCCCAATTCCGTTTCCATAATGATTGACGGCTCCGTCAAAAATAAGTCCCCATTGGGAACCTGGTTCTGGCCCTTCACTGGGTAGCGGTTCATCGCAATCTTTCATTTTCAAATACATGACATCTTCGTCTGGGAAGTCAAACCCAATTTATTCCTGATCATCAATCAGTTGATGAGCCAAATGACCGGCTAATATACTCCCTTTAACGGCTTTCTGAGCATGGTACTGTAGCGAACGATTTTGGACGCGGTTCTTAAGCGCTGGTCGCTCTCTGCGGTTGAGCTTAAACTACAGGTTGATTCATTTTTTATCCTATTAAAGCTGATGAAGGAAGGGAAATAGATGTCTCCAATTAACCCTGCTTGCATACTGAGTTTAAACAGCGGTCTGTTAGGTTACGGATGCGATCAATGTGGGGGGGCCTTTCTTATGCTATTTTGACAGAATGGTTTCTGGCGGGGAACAAGGGTTAGGATGTTAGGACTGATGCTTTTGATAGATACATGAGAGTATGGGATTTTGGGTTTTTGTTTAGTGTGCTCGCTAAGATTTTCTTTCAATCTTATGCCTACGTATTCCCGTTTACCGAAACAGGGAAATCAAAGCGTTCGTAGTTCCTCCTATTCTATGGGAGGAAATGGGTGTTTTGGTGTCTTGTTCAAAGCCCAAGACGTGAAGCGAAAGGTGATATATATCTTGTTCAAAGCCTAAGATGTGAAGCTGAAAAAGTATATTTATATCTTGTTCAAAGCCCAAGATGTGAAGCTAAAGGTGTTGACTGTAGAGAGAATTCGTCATCTCTAAAGAGGTCTGTTTGTCACAACTGTTGGGTGACTGGTTATAAAGGGAAGATTACTTTAACCGGGATATGTGAATCCGGCAATGCCATAATTTCCTTTATAGGGGTTTTAACCTGAAGAAGAAGACTTTAACTCAGTTTAGAGCAATGCCATCTTTCCTTAGGAATTTCTCATGCTAAAAGAGGGACAGTGGCATAGATGTAAATAATCCAGAGGCTTGCCGCTTACAGCAATTAGATGGAAGGGAAGGAGTTGTTGATGTCTGTGTACTGTGAACGAGGCACAGTTTTGATGCTAAAAGGTTAATTGGATTAACCAGTGGTTTTCTTATATAAAGCCTAAGAGGAGGCTAATATGTGTCTCGTACAAAGCCCGAGAGAGAGGCTAAAAGGTTTTGACTCGGCGATGGAGTCTTTTGGGTATCTCGTATAAAGCCCGAGATGGTGGCTATTGTTTGTTTGGTTCAACAAGAACCCTTTTTTTTTGTATCTCGTATAAAGCCCGAGATGGAGGCGAAAGGGTGATTGACTCATTGATGGGACATCTTAGTGGTAAAAATTTGGGGTATGACAGATGCCCCTATTTAATCTTCTTGGACCCGAAGGTGTGAATGGCGAAGGTATTCGAGCATTCAGGGTGCAAGAGGATTAAATATTGGAATACTCGAAATTTTGATGGTGATTATGAATGGTATCTTACACATTCATCCTCTTTTGCTAAGCAATGATGCTTAGAAAAGGTAAAAACTTCCCCTCGATCCTGGTTTCCTACCAAGGAACTGGTCTTAGTTTTCGATGTAAACTTCCCTTCGATCCTAGTTTCCTACCAAGGAACTGGTCTCAGTTTCTTTTGTCAATAAACTTTACTGACAAGGAACGCTATTTGTAGTGGATTTCCCTCAAACTTCTCGCCGAATTTTCCTGGGGAGATGCCATTTGATGGAAAAAAGCTTTGATGTCAGACTTGCTGGAGAACCCAGTCGTCTGAGTTGTAGAGTTGCACAAACTTCTCTGTTGGAGACGCCATTTGTCGATTCTACTGGGGAAAGTGAGACTCTTGAGAGATGGTTCTCGTTTGGGTTACATCATATTTTTCTCGGGATCTTTCCGGAGAAATTCCATATGATGGGATCCAATTTTGAGGTGCCGATGACCTTTTCATCGGTGGGTTTTTCGGAGAATGGCAGCTATACTGCAAAATCTTAGCTTAGGAGGCTTTCTCTGGGGAATTTTCTTTAATCCGGGAAAGCAAGGATATCATCTTCAATGGCGAAGAGTGACATTTGTAGAAAGCTTCTCTGGCTTTTCAGAGGTTCAAGTTATCAAAGTGGTCAAAGGCCAACTTCTTCCCAGAAATAAACTGGAGGCGAGGCTGTTCAGACACAGCGTTTCCTGACGAGGCAAGAACTGACAACTCGATTGAGAGAACTTTTATCACTAGGGGACAAGACTAACTAGAGTGATAGTGATGCAATATGAAATGTGAATGCAAATCAATAATGCATGATGTATGTATGTTTATGCTGACAAAACTGACGCGACATACAAACTAATGGATGAACACGACTTGATACTCGACCATCACGGGGCGAAGAAGTACGTTGGTTCAGAATAGCAATTCCACCTTGCTTAGGAGAGATAGTCCCTGTTGGGAGCACCATTGATCGGGCTTAGGAGATAAGAACTCGGCCGAGGCGTGTCAGACGAAATAAGGTCTCTGACACAAATGATCCCTTCATTCAGGCGTACTGGTTTAGAAGGAGTACTTTGATTCTGCACTTTGAAGTTCGCTTACTTCTGAAGAAGTGGTTGATGTTCCTTTGATGTTCAACAATTAAAAGAAATTGCCGTCTTTATTTTAAAGCAGAAAAAGTTTTAACAAGTAAATTCATTTTTGTTTTATTTCAAGAATCGTTAATCATGTTAACAACGTCGTTATGTAAAGCTAAAACAAATAAGAATTACAAACAAAAGCACAAGGGCTCAAATTTTATTGATAAGATGGAGATCAGCCAAACGCGTGATTCCAAAGAGTATATACAAAGTTAGAAAATGGTAATTTACAGGGAAAAGGGCTATGTTGAAACATAACGACCACTATCCTTCTACCAACTTTGAATTCGGGACATCCTAAGCTTCTGTCGAAGATGACCTTGACTGGAGTTTTCTGACAGGTGATGTAACTGCTGCTGCTGAGAGACTTGCCTCTGTTGAACATAGTTACTTGCCATTATCCCTAATTTTTGCCTGGATTGTACTATGATGTTTCCAATCCAACGGGATGATTTTTTTTCATGTCTCTAACTTTTTCCTGGACCGCCCTTTCGGGTTTTCAATCCACCGAGACGTTTTTTTTTTAGTTTAGGCGAAGTATTTCTTGACTACATCAACATTCGTGGGGTAGGCAAATTCCTCTCCGTCCATGGTTGCAAGTCTCAAGGCGCCGCCTGAGAAAGCTTTTGTGACCACATAGGGGCCATCATAATTCGGAGTCCACTTACCTCGCGAATCAGTGAGAAACTGCTGTATCTTCTTGAGCACGGGGTCTCCTTTTCTGAAAACACGAGGTCGGACCTTTTTGTCAAATGCCCTCTTCATTCTCTGTTAATACAGCTGACCATGGCATAGTGCCGTAATTCGCTTCTCCTCGATCAGATTGAGTTCGTCGTGTCGACTTTGACACCAATCAGCTCCGGTGAGCTTAGCTTCCATCAATACTCGGATTGACGGGATCTCTACTTCTATGGGGAGCACTGCTTCCATGCCATATACTAGAGAGAAAGGGGTTGCTCCTGTTGAAGTGCGGACAGATGTGCGATAACCGTGAAGAGCAAAGGGTAGCATTTCGTGCCAGTCTTTGTAGGTTACAACCATCTTTTGAACGATCTTCTTGATGTTCTCATTGGCCGCTTCTACCGCTCCATTCATCTTGGGTCGGTAGGGAGATGAATTATGGTGTTCGATTTTGAACTCTGCACACAACTCTCTCATCATCTTGTTGTTCAAGTTAGATCCATTATCAGTAATGATCTCGCTTGGAACACCATAACGGCAGATGATATTGTTTTTGATAAATCGGACCACCACTTGTTGGGTTACATTAGCGTACGACGCTGCTTCGACCCACTTGGTGAAATAGTCGATGGCTACTAGGATGAACCGATGTCCGTTTGAAGCCTTAGGTTCAATCATGCCGATCATGTCGATTCCCCATATGGAAAATGGCCATGGGGAAGAAAGAACTTTGAGATGTGATGGCGGTACATGAATTTTGTCAAAGTATATCTGACACTTGTGACACCTCCTCATGTACTTGTAGCAGTCGGATTCCATTGTCAACCAATAGTACCCTGCTTTTAGAATTTTTCTCGCCATTGTATGTCCGTTGGCATGAGTGCTAAAGGACCCTTCATGAATTTCTTTCATAAGCATGTCTGCTTCTGGCCTGTCTACGCATCAGAGCAAGACCATGTCAAAATTTCTCTTATAGAGAGTGTCACCGCTCAGGAAGAAGTTTCCAGCCAATCTTCTAATGGTTTTTCTGTCTTTTCTGAGTGCCCCAGATGGGTATTCTTGTTTCTGAAGGAAGCATTTGATATCGTGATACCAAGGTTTGTCGTCTATGACTGCCTCAATCGTGAAGATGTAAGCGGGCCGTTCAAGGCGCATTATGTCGATCTTAGGTAGGTTATTCCATTGACCTACACTAATCATGGAAGAGATAGTGGCTAAAGCGTCAGCCATGTGATTCTCATCACGAGGGATGTGATGAAACTCAACTCTGTTAAAGAAAGGTAGCAACCTTCTTGCATAGTCTTTGTAAGGGATCAATCCTGATTGGTATGTGTTCCAATCTCCTTTGATTTGATTGATAACCAGGGCTGAGTCGCCGTATACGTCCAAGTTTTTGATCCTTAAATCAATTGCTTCTTCGAGACCCATAATACAAGCTTCGTATTCGGCCTCGTTGTTTGTACATTTGAACGTAAGTCTAGCAGTGAAAGGAATGTGGGTACCCTGAGGGGTAACAATGATTGCCCCAATTCCGTTTCCGTAATGATTAACTGCTCCGTCAAAGATAAGTCCCCATCGGGAACCTGGTTCTGGCCCTTCACTGGGTAACGATTCATCGCAATCTTTCATTTTTAGATACATGACATCTTCGTCTGGGAAGTCAAACCTGATTGATTCTTGATCGTCAATCGGTTTATGAGCCAAATGAACGGCTAAAATACTTCCCTTAGCGACTTTCTGAGCGTGGTACTCAATGTCATATTCTGATAACAGCATCTACCAACGGGCAATTCTTCCCGTGAGAGCAGGCTTTTCGAAAACGTACTTGATTGGATCCATTTCGGAGACCAACCAAGTAGTATGACGAATCATGTACTAGCGCAGATGTTTGGCTGCCCAAGCCAAAGCACAGCAAGTTTTCTCGAGCATCGTGTACCGAGTTTCGCAGTCAGTAAATTTCTTGCTCAAATAGTAGATGGCAGACTCTTTCCTTTTGGTTTCGTCTTGTTGGCCAAGTACACATCCCATTGAGTCCTCTAGGACTGTGAGGTAAATGATCAGTGGTCTTCCTTCCACTGGAGGTGATAGAATCGGAGGATTCAACAGATATTCCTTGATACTATCGAAGGCGGTTTAGCAATCTTCTGACTAAACGCAATCCTGGTTCTTTTTGAGTAATTTGAAAATCGGCGCACAGGTCGCGGTCATAAGGAATATGAATCTGGAGATGTAGTTCAAACGTCCCAAGAATCCTCTGACTTATTTTTCAGTTTTCAGAGAAGGCATTTCTTGAATGGCCTTGACCTTGTCAGGATCAACCTCAATTCCTTTCTGGCTGACGATGAACCCTAATAGTTTCCCTGAAGGGACACCGAATGTGCATTTGTTGGGATTCAAGCGGAGCTTAAATTTTCTTAGACGTTCGAACAATTTTGACAGATGTTCAACGTGCTCACTCTCTGTTTTTGATTTTGCAATCATATCATCGACATACACTTCGATTTCTTTGTGTATCATGTCATGAAACAAAGTAGTCATAGCCCTTTGATAGGTTGCCCCGGCGTTCTTCAAACCGAACGACATTACCTTGTAACAAAAGGTGCCCCATGGGGTAATGAACGAAGTTTTCTCCATGTCTTTCGGCGCCATTTTGATCTGGTTATAGCCCGAGAATCCATCCATGAAGGAAAAAACTTTGAACTTTGCGGTACTATCAACCAGCATGTCAATGTATGGTAAAGGAAAGTCGTCCTTTGGACTAGCCTTGTTCAGATCTCGGTAGTCGACACACATTCTGACCTTTCCGTCCTTTTTGGGGACGGGTACGATGTTGGCTAACCATTGAGGATATTCTGACGTGGCGAGGAAACCCGCGTCAATCTGTTTCTGCACCTCCTCTTTGATTTTGATGGCCATGTTCGGGTGAGTGCGTCTTAACCTTTGCTTTACTGGCGGATATTCAGATCTTAACGGTAAGTGATGTTCCACGATGCTGGTATCCAACCCTGGCATATCCTGATAGGACCAAGCGAATACATCAGGAAATTCTCTGAGAAGCTTTATCAAACTCTCTCTGGCAGTTGGACTGAGCAGTGCCCCAATCCTGATTTCTTTTCTCACTTTTTCTGAACCCAAGTTTACCGTTTCCAACGGCTCTTTGTGAGGTTCAATGGACCTTTCCTCTTGTCTGAGTAGTCAGGAGATCTCTTCTGGAATTTCGTTGTCATTTTCTTCTTCAGCCTCGAATACCAGGAACTCAAAGTTGGGAGAAGGCATCAGATCGTATGTTTCAACTGGGTTTAAAACAAGCAATCTGCATGACGTGATGATTCGTGTTTAGAAGAGATAGAGAAAATGCAAGTGTGTGCAGTGTATTTATTTTATTATTGCTTGTTTTTATTATTGAATTGTTTTTTAGGATTACCATTTTCTGAAAAATGAAAAGAGAAAACAGCAATTAATGCGGAAATTACATAACGACGTTATTTTATTAATGAACAAGTCGATTCTTGAAACTACGGCCCTATAAAACAAAACTCTGTCGCTTTGGGCAAAGCGAAGAGGGAAAATTTACAGAAAGCGAGCCCTATCAAAACATCTGTTTCACCTGGGCAAGGTGAAAGGTTAAAGAACGGCAATTACTTTGACTGATGAACGATCTTTGGAACTTCGACGGCAACCCATTGGCGGCGAACTCCTCGGGGAATCACAAAGTCTGGCACCTTCCTTGATTTGTCTTCAGAAATAATGTTGATTTCTGGTGGATCAGGATCATTGGAATCTGTCTCCCAGGCAGAGTTGCCGTAGGAGGATTCCTCTGTTGTATTTTGCATAGCATTTGTGCTCTCAGCTGTATCTCGCCATCCAGTTGGCTGGATATCTTCGAGCCTGATACGAGAGCTTTCGGGAATGGTGTACTTGACCATGAAGTCGTATTTTCCACTCGGTTGTCCCAAGGTGTCCCACACTTCTCTGGAACTGGAGGAGTCATCCCTCTCGATGACGTTGACCTCGGGGAAAGCATAGTTGATGAACTTTAGTCCTGCAAACGTTGCAAATTCATCTTCATGTTGAGTAGTTTTGAAATGACCTGAGTGTTGATCCCATGACATGGTGGGGACACAGGTATTCTATTCAATGACGGTCAGCTGATTTTCATTGCTCGGCTGACTCTCTTGCCCCAAGTTTCTTGGGTAAGGCTGCCACATTGGCAGACCATCCATTGGGCCATAGTAATCGTGGTCAAAGTCGTCTTTCATCAGAGTGTCCTCCTCTAATGAATTTGGCGGAGCACGGCATCCTTCCGGATCACAATCTCCATATATCATTTCGACGTCTGACCGTGGTATAAATCTCAGACTTTTTGTGGGAAAGCCAAAAGGCATAGGTACCTCTTCCTGAGACACTGGGTGAAAGAAACCTCCACTGGGTCAGAGGAATCTTCCTCATTGATAGCATGGACTGCTTGAGACACTGGGTGAAAGAAACCTCCACTGTGGAAGAAATTTTGAAGGGGATGAAGACTTTCATCATTGGCAGCTGTCTGGGTATAGGTTGCAGAAAAACCAAGACCCTTCTTTGTTTTATTGCCAGTAGGAATGACAAGCTGTCCCCATCTTATTGTATCGGTACTCTTGACCGCTTTAATAGCATCGTTGTATGAGGAAATCGAGGTTCCTCCTTTGAACTGATTGTTCTTGCTTACTGACAGTGCTTGGAACTGAGTTCCGATAACCTCCTCGGGTTCTATACCAGTGGATGATGACAAGTTTCTTACAAGCAAGGCTTGTTCCCCACAAACTGTGACAAGTTCATCCTTCTTGACGAATTTTAGCTTTTGGTGGATGGTCGAAGTGACCGCTCCAGCCTGATGTATCCAAGGTCTTCCTAATAAACAACTGTATGTTGCCCGGATGTCCATGACCTGGAAAGTGACTTGGAAAGTGTGAGGACCAATAGTTATGGGAAGATCAACTTCGCCGATAACTATTTTTCTGGATCCATCGAATGCTTTGACGACGACCTCGCTGATTCTCATCGGAGGGCCCTTGAATGATAATTGCATCAAAGTGGACTTCGGCATAACATTCAGGGATGACCCTGTGTCTACCAGTATGCTGGCTAAAGCATCATCCTGGCAGTTAATTGTGATATTGAGTGCCATGTTATGACGACGACCCTCTTCGGGTAATTCTTCATCACTAAATCCCAAATTATTGCAGGAAGTGATGTTAGAGAAAATGCTATCCAACTGTCTGATTGTTACATCTTGTTCCACAAAGGCTTGCTCCAAGACTTTCTGTAGAGCCTCCCTGTGGGCTTCTGAACTGAGTAACAGTGATAATACCGAGATCTTTGAAGGAGTTTGTAACAGTTGATCGACAATGTTGTATTCACTCCTTTGGATGAGCTTCAGCATCTCATCATTATTTTTCGAAAGGTCGGGATTACTGGATTGACCGACTAGTGGATCGGGAGCTTCCGTCAGAAGTTCCTTTTCCTTGTTAAGTTCTCCAACTCCTCGGTTGAAGATTCTACCACTCCGTGTTACACGACTGATGTCTGCAATGTTCACAACGGAGGGTAATGGAATTTCCTTTCCATTCTCGATTGTTGTTGCACCGTATTTGTAAGGGATAGCCTTAGTTAATTCATACGGTAGTGGTCCCGGTAGATAGATGACTATGGGAACCTTCTGGTTTTTCTGACCATTATAAGTAATCTCGATCCGTTCCCGGTTGGGAACTTTAGATTCGTTAAGTAGAGGGATAATGGCAAAAACATCCCTGGTCCTGTGATGACTAGAGATTGTAAAAACGTCCTCGACTTGCTCGACAAGGTAGTTCGGCGCCCAGTTGATGGGTCCAGAACCCGGATATGGGCGAATTTCTCCGCGATCGACCTAACCCTGAAGAGCTGCTCTCATAAGGTATCACCCTTGGTTACTTTCAGAACAGACGCTACAACTGTCATAGTTGTGTGGTGGCACCTGGCCATGCCCACTTTGAATACAATGTAACCTCACTAGGTTAGCTTCCACAGATCGGACATCCTGACTCTGACGCCGAGTGGGGTTTCTATTACTGATACTAATTTGCTGAGTATCTTCATCCATATAGATTGGCATCCACCAGTGATTTAACAAGTGCTGAAGTGCCTCCTAGACAAGGGTACAACCTCGATCGTTTTCGCAACCTGCTTTACAGCTTTGATAGTTATGTGATATTAAGAATCCGAGTCGGACCTGCTCAGCATGTAACTCTACCAGGTTGGTATTCATCACGCGAATATCGAAGATCTGAACCATGTTGACCTGATAAGGGTTCCTATCATGGTAGTCTTAGATCCATCCAAGATCCATCTGCCGCTGGAGGGCCTCTTGTATGAAAGAGCATCCCTGTTTGTTTACCGAGCAAGTCAGACAAGAACTGTAATCGTGCCGTGGCAGATTATGATACTGGCTTTGCCTTGAGTGCATTGCCACCAAGTTGACATTCATTACACGGATGTCGTGGTTCTGAATGATGTTAGAGTTTGTGTAGACCATGTTAACTCCACGAACTCGGTGCTCTTGGATCCATCCGAGATCCATTTGTTCCTATAGAGCTGCTTGCACCACAGAACATCCTTGATTGTTTTTAGAGCAGATATCACACTGATGATAGTTATGAGGTGGCACATGGCCATATCTACTCTGTCTACAATGCATCTTGACCAAATTGGTTTTCAACAAGAGTACATCGTGAATTTGATAGACGTTGTTAGATTCTCCTTCTATCAAATTGACTGCAGCCTTCTCGTGTTGAGGCAGCGGGTTTGTGAGAACATTAGGATTCGTATCCTTGAAGGATAAAACCCCGCTCCTAACAAGTTTTTGCACGTCGGACTTGAAATTGAGACAAGTCTCTATGTTATGCCCTGGACCTCCTTGATGATAAGGGCAAGTTTGATCCACCTTAAACCAAAAAGGCGGATTTTCCGGTACTGTAAGAGGAGATTTAGTCTGAATGTGCCCCTTAGCCAGTAGCAATGAAAACAACTTTGCGTACAACACGGGTATAGGATCAAATCCTGGTGGCCGTGTTGTACGGTTGTTGTTATATGGAGGACGAGCCTGCTGAAGAGGCTGTTGTGTCCTTTGTTGGTCAGGTTGGCTCTACGCAACCTGAGGTTGATACGTAGGAATAGACGCAGGGTTGATAGCAGGAGTCACAGCTGCTACCGGTTGATAACGTCGCCTTTGCTTTCCGAGAGAGATATTCCCAATATCTTGCTCTTTTTTCTTAGGGAGAGCACTACCGTATTTTTTAGTACCGCTCGTCGATCCAGTGTCTTTTACCAAACGTCCTTCTCGGACGGCTTCCTCAAGACGTACGCCCATGCCGACCATTTCGGTGAAATCACTGGGCACACTGGCAACCATTCGGTCATAGTAAAATGAGCTTAAGGTCTTTAAGAAGATCTTTGTCATCTCTTTTTCCTCAAGAGGTGGACAAAATTGGGCGGCAATTTCACGCCACCTTTGAGCATACTCCTTAAAGGTTTCCTTGTCCTTTTGTGACATTGATCTGAGTTGATCTCTGTCGGGTGCCATGTCCAAATTGTATTTGTATTGTTGGACGAAGGCAGTGCCAAGATCTCTGAAAGTACTGATCGTGGCGCGGTTTAAACCCATGTACCATTTGAGTGCAGCACCGGTTAAACTATCCTGGAAGTAGTGAATCAGTAGGTCCTGATTCTCCGTCTGGGCTGACATTCGCCGAGCGTACATCACCAGATGGCTTTGAGGGCAAGAGTTACCCTTGTACTTTTCAAAGTCGGGCACTTGAAATTTGTGCGGGACTTTCACATTTGGGACCAAGCAGAGATCTGCGGCGTCCTTTCCAAAAAGATCCTGACCACGAATGGCTTGCAGTTCCTTCTGCATTTCCAAGAACTGCTCCTGGAATTCCTCCATTCTGTCAAAGATAGTTTCCTTTTTACTAGAAGGTATCTGTGGAATCTGTCCTTTTGGGACAGTGTGCACCACAGGGGGTGATACCGTAACTATGGCAGTGAGTCTTGGCGTTTCCCAAAGTTTGTAACCTTCAGGAGTCTTCAGTATGCCCCTGGCATCTTCGCTTTCCCGAAGTTTGTAACCTTCAGGCCCAGCGGCTTCTGTTGAGATTCCCTGATCTTCAGTGATCGACGGAATATATCCTTCCGGGATATAGTTAACAGGCATGCCCCAAGGACGAACTTTCGATATTTGATACCTAGGATCATACTTCTCCATTATGGGCGTTGAGGTGATCTCTGAGATCACAGTCCTTTGTAGCTGAGCTTCTGCCATGGCTTGTATGTCGTTACGAAGCGTTCTCATATCCTCTCTCAGAGCGTCGATCGCTTCTTTCAACTCTCTGTTTTCTTCCTCAAGATCATCCATCTTTTTCTGACGATTGGCTTGAGTATTATACGAATGAGACAATTTGACTCTAGAACCGAGACACAAACGTGAGATTCGTAGGTAAGAAGAATACGCGATGTGAGAATGATGAATGCAATGATTATATTAATTATTCTTTTGGTTTAATCAAAATAAACTTCGACAATTAGATTGCAAATATCAAACAGTGGGGAAACCCCTTTTTATTGAAATTCAAAGGATTACAAAAACGGAAATACAGTAGATTACAAAGTGCAGAAACAGAAACCTAAACTAATGGGTCCCGAGTCTTCTCTGAAGAGAAATCGGGTGCTGATTCTAGTATCTTCCTTTTCTTTGATCGGGGCTCTCGAGCCATTGTCGGGTTGTCATTCCTTTGCCAGGTGAAAGGAGCGAGCAAATTCCTTTGATCATCTTGATTTTCTACAGCATGTTGCTCCAAAATTTCAATCAGAGCATCTTTCTCTTTTAGTAATTGCTGTATTTTGATGCACTCTATGTCGAGGGTGCGGTACTTGTTCTTCCAAGACCTTCTCTCCCGCTGAACTTTGTTGAGAGTAACCTGAAGCTTTTCAGTTTCCGTCATGAAGTACATGACTGATTCCTTTGGCGGAAGAATTCCGTAACGAGGATAAGGCATTTTTAGCTTGAAAGCTCTAGTTTGTACCCAATGGAGGTAAGGCTCCACCGAGACATAGTCTGATTTTCCTAGAGACTCTCGTCCTTTCTTATTAACATGCTTCCAAGCTTGCACTATTTCCATCTTTAGTGCTCTATCGTTTTCTCCTTCTTTGAAGAAAAGACCTTCCAGATGAACACCCTGTGGGATGTGTCTCATCGGGTACCCAAATTGACGGCGAACCAATACCGGATGGTAGTTGATTCCTCCTTTAGTTCCTATAAGGGGTACGTTGGGGAAGTTTCCACAATGGTCAATGATCCTAATTCCCTCATAGATCTTATTACACCAATCTATATCAGAGTTGGTAAGGGACATGATCTTCTACGACCAACGTAAGGCACTCTTACAATCCTAAAAAGCAGCAGACTTGGGCAAGTGAGAGATAAACCATTTGTAAAGCAGAGGTACACAGCATGTGATCTCCCCTCTGCTGTACAAATTTCCCAAGTGTACAGAATGATACGCATCTGCGAGCAAAGTCGGCACAGGGTTTCCAATGAGAAAAACCTTAATGGAGTTAATATCGACGAAGTTATTGATGTTGGGAAACAAAAATAACCCGTAGGCGAGCAAGACAAAGACGCTTTCAAAAGCAGTCACGTTTCCTATACTGGCAAAATACAGGGCCTTCTTTGTCAAGAACTGGGCTGGCAAACCTTGGATGCCACCCTTGGTAGTTAGGTGAGTCCTGACCTCAGACTCGTTCAAATGAATTGCTCTTGCAATAGTCTGATTCTTTGGAATTTCTTCCAGTCCCGAAAATGGAGCTCGATCTGTAATGTGCAGATCGATCAGGTGAGAATACTCCTCCAGCATTGGTGCGAGCTGGTAATCCGGGAATGTGAAACAGTGATAAACTGGATCATAAAACTGAATGAGCGCATCCATGATTCCCTCAATCACATGGACTCTTAACAGTGGTAGCAAACCTCCGTGCTTGGCTCTGAAAGCCTCTGGGTTAGTGATCATCCTCGCTAACCTTCTCAAATCCTCTAGCTTTGGAACCTTGAAGGTATACTGGTGAGTTCTCCTTCTATCGAAATCCATTAGTGCAATCCTTTTCTCTGATATTTGCAATCACAATCTTAGTTTAATTTGAAAAGCAGAGAGACTAGAAGAGAAGTTTTTTTGAATATTTTAATGTTTTTTAAATGAATGCATGAATGCAGCACACAAAAACATAGAAAAAACATGGGGTCAAAGGGTCGTTGTCATGAAGTCAAGGCTCTACCCATCCCCAAAGGTTTATACTAGGGTGATTTTTGTACCTGTACTCATTATCATCAACTCCTCCCAGGAAAGCAAAATAACAAGCGGATCGCCAGCGAGTTGTAGAGCAATTTTAAAGTAAGTGCCATTCACCGAGAATAGATCACCAGCCTCAAATGAGGGTAGTATCGCGTAACAACTATTCCCGATAGTTTCCGCACTACGAAAGGGTTTGGCTCCTCAGCTTCTCAGACTTAACAACCGGCCCATTGTCTAGGTGAGAGAATGGGTTGCGTTGGTCAGCCTCCACTGAGGTTGATGGTCGACCCCGTCGTCATCACTTATCTTAAGTGTATACTCAATC
The DNA here is from genome assembly GCA_022829125.1 of Lathyrus tuberosus. Taxonomy (NCBI): domain Eukaryota; kingdom Viridiplantae; phylum Streptophyta; class Magnoliopsida; order Fabales; family Fabaceae; genus Lathyrus; species Lathyrus tuberosus. The sequence goes on from JALAZF010000702.1 coordinate 1,364,029, forward strand.
TTTCCACATACGGCATCACCCGCATTCCCATTAGCAGAAAAATAAACACGTATAGCAATTAGGAAAAGCAGTATATATATTTGTCCTAATCATCCTAGACCTTTAAAGCTATGAATCTTAAGTTCCTGACAGAAAATGGGTTCTCCGGCGGAAGCCCCAATCTGTGGTATTCACATAAGTGAAGAGAAGGAAGACCGTGCCTAGATCTAACTTTGAAAGGCCCCACGGTGGGCGCCATTTTTCTATAGCGAGCGATTTTGGACGCGGTTCTTAAGCGCTTGTCGCTCTCTGCAGTTGAGCTTAAACTACAGGTCGATTCATTTTTTATCCTATTAAAGCTGATGAAGGAAGGGAAATAGATGTCTCCAATTAACCCTGCTTGCATACTGAGTTTAAACAGCGGTCTGTTAGGTTACAGATGCGATCAATGTGGGGGGGCTTTCTTATGCTATTTTGACAGAATGGTTTCTGGCGGGGAACAAGGGTTAGGATGTTAGGACTGATGCTTTTGATAGATACATGAGAGTATGGGATTTTGGGTTTTTGTTTAGTGTGCTCGCTAAGATTTTTCTTTCAATCTTATGCCTACGTATTCCCGTTTACCGAAACAGGGAAATCAAAGCGTTCGTAGTTCCTCCTATTCTATGGGAGGAAATGGGTGTTTTGGTGTCTTGTTCAAAGCCCAAGACGTGAAGCGAAATGTGATATATATCTTGTTCAAAGCCCAAGATGTGAAGCTGAAAAAATATATTTGTATCTTGTTCAAAGCCCAAGCTGTGAAGCTAAAGGTGTTGACTTTAGAGAGAATTCGTCATCTCTAAAGAGGTCTGTTTGTCACAAATGTTGGGTGACTGGTTATAAAGGGAAGATTACTTTAACCGGGATATGTGAATCCGGCAATGCCATAATTTCCTTTATAGGGGTTTTAACCTGAAGGAGAAGACTTTAACTCAGTTTAGAGCAATGCCATCTTTCCTTAGGAATTTCTCATGCTAAAAGAGGGACAGTGGCATGGATGTAAATAATCTAGAGGCTTGCCGCTTACAGCAATTAGATGGAGGGGAAAGAGTTGTTGATGTTTGTGTACTGTGAACGAGGCACATTTTTGATGCTAAAAGGTTAATTGGATTAACCAGTGGTTTTCTTATATAAAGCCTAAGAGGAGGCTAATATGTGTCTCGTACAAAGCCCGAGAGAGAGGCTAAAAGGTTTTGACTCGACGATGGAGTCTTTTGGGTATCTCGTATAAAGCCCGAGATGGTGGCTATTGTTTGTTTGGTTCAACAAGAACCCTTTTTTTTGTATCTCGTATAAAGCCCGAGATGGAGGCGAAAGGGTGATTGACTCAACGAGGGAGTCTCTTATTTGTCTCGTACAAAGCCCGAGAGAGAGGCTAAACGTTGTTTGAGTCCGCTGGGGAGGATCATTGTACAAAGCCCAAGAGGAGGCTATGGTTACTGTTTCAGTTGAGTGACAGGTCCGATATACTGATTTTGAAAGAGAAAATCAGTTCTTATATGAGCAACACTGTACTCATGGATTTGATTCAAGGATCCGGGTTATTCCGGTTTTTTGAGGAAGCGGAAAATCCGAAGGGTATTGAGACTGTCCGAGTCTACGGGGTTTTCTTCCTATTCAACGAAGGGGTCACTTGAGAATGTCTTTGAGACTCAAGGAAATTAGACTGTCCAAGTCTAGAGTGTCATCTCTTGTACTGTGCTTTGAGAAACAGTAGTAGACTCTATGAAAGGACTGTTCTATGCAGATGACTAAGTTCTGTTCCTATACCTCTAGGAGGTCGTCGGGACAATTTGTACGAAGCCCAAGAGGAGGCTGGAAACTTTTAAGAAGCCGATCGGTCCTTGTACTAAGCCCAAGAGAAGGCTATCATTCCCGAAGGAAGAGATCATTATACGAAGCCTAAGAGGAGGCTGTGAATACTTCTAAGAAGCCGTAGGGTCCTTGTACTAAGCCCAAGAGAAGGCTATCATTCCCGGAGGAAGAGATCATTATACGAAGCCTAAGAGGAGGCTGTGAATACTTCTAAGAAGCCGTAGGGTCCCCAAACCCTGAGAAATTCAAGGCAAGCTATTCACGAGGAATAGATCAAGTCAGGAAAGTTCGAGAATTTGGAAGAAACTCAAAGATGTCATTCACGGAGAATACATTCATCTCTGGGAATAGAGTTTCTTGATAATTCCTAATGTGGACAGCCGAAGAGAAGACTGTATCTGGTGATCCTATTGGGGGATCTAGTTGTCTATTTCTATGACTAAACGAAACGGAGTCACTTAGTTCTAGACGTAGTTGCCGGGGAAACTCGAAATATCTATACAATTATTACACAGTTGATATGAGTTTATGAAAGAAGACTTACAGTGAAACAGGCCCACAATACAGTTATATGTATATGAAAGCGGTAAATGAAAGCGGATAAGCACTTACCCGGTTGTAGAGCTTCCATGCTGTTTGGTTAGTTGTTCAACAAAGAAAGATTGAAAACAACAGTATATTCAAAATCAAAGGAGAAAGTGCTTTGAAAAAGAAAGATTTGGGGCTTAAAGCTCAAGGAGAGGCCCAGGGTTTTATCAGTGAGCGCACTGTTTGAATTTGTACGGAGGGACTTATACAAGTGACTGAGGCCCAAAATGTTTTCTGTACAACGGGATGGGTCTTACACTCTCTCAAGAGGCCCAAAAAGTTTAAAGAAAAAGAGTGGGGCTTATAACACGAGGGTAGGCCCAAATGATTTTTCAGTTTAAGATGGCGATAGCGCCGAGGTTTCCTTTTAACGCAGAGAGACTTATACAATAAGTGAGGCCCCAAAATGTTTTGGTTAAAAAAGGGGTTGGGTCTTACACTCTATTAGAGGCCCAAAGATTTATTTTTGTACAAGTGATGGGGCTTACAGCTCAAGGAGAGGCCCAAGGTTATTTTTCAAAAGGCGACGATCGCGCCGTTTGTTTTTTACGGTATCGGGACTTATACAATACACTGAGGCCCAAAAATGCTTTGGTCAAAAAAGGATTGGGTCTTACACTCTATTAGAGGCCCAAAGATTTATTTTTGTACAAGTGATGGGGCTTATAGCTCAAGGAGAGGCCCAAGGTTATTTTTCAAAAGGCGACGATCGCGCCGTTTGTTTTTGACGGTATCGGGACTTATACAATACACTGAGGCCCAAAAATGGTTTGGTCAAAAAAGGATTGGGTCTTACACTCTATTAGAGGCCCAAAAGTTTTGAAAATGATTTATGAGGGTTGAATTAACCCAAAAACCCTAATTTATTTTCAAAAATGTATTTAATTGAATAAAAGTTCAATTAAAATGATCAAAATTGTTTAACATGTGAAAAACAAATTGTGATCTTGAATTAATGCTTCAAAAATTAAGTATTGACCTACAAAATATTTAGAAAGCATTAAAAGTTGCAAAATCAATGTGGAAAAAATATTTAAAATGTCAAAAACAATTAAAATATTAATTCTTTGCAAAAATATCAATTATATGAAATAAATAATATTTTTGGGATTTTTTGATAAAATAAAATATTTTAACATTTTTGTGAATTATTAAAAAAAGAATCAACTCAAAATCATTAAAACTCAGAGAGAAATTAATTTTTGAATCAATTAAAGAAAAATCACACAATTCAAATATTTGAAAATTCAAAAAAGGCGCCAAGAACAGCTGAAGAACACGCGCGTGTTCTGGGTTTGGCTGATTTGCATTTTCTATCCAATCTCCCTGAATACTTGATTATAACATGCAATCCACATATCATTATGCTCGTCTCAACCTCACGATCATGTCTATGTCCATTAATTTCATTTAAATTAAACATATAACAAGAAATCATGAAAAATCCTCAAGAACCCTAATTTCTGCATGAAGGCTAGGATTTTTGATACACGATTCAAACAATGCAATTAATTGAGGGAAAACATTCCATGCATGATTATGAACATATGGCCAAATTATTGTGCAGCAAAAATTGCATGGATCATAGAGTTAGAAGAGCTCATGCTTACCACTTGCAGCTGGTGATCGTGATTTGTGTTGGAGGTGTTACAACTAGGTTCCAATGATGTGGATAGCTTCCCAAGGTACCAAGTGACGTGTCTGAGTGCTTGGAATGGATTGAAATGGTTTGAAGTTGAAGATGGCACCTCAACTGCAAAACTGTCAAGAACTTGAGCAATTGGCTGGTGATTTTGTGAAATCAGTGTTCCAGATGTTATGTGAGTGTTTGGATCACTTCTATATGATGTATGTGAGGTGTGTGAGTGATTGGTTTGATTGGAAAAGCTCTCAAACTCAAAACCCGATAGCTACCTTGCTAAGAAAGGCATTTTTGCCAAGAGAAAGAGATTTTGAGGAAAGCATCTGTTAGATGGCTTTGGTGTACTCAAACTGATCACAATTGAGCTCTATTTATAGTAGAGCAAGTTTGTTTTGCAAGGAATAGTGAATGGCAACTGGTAAGTAGGTTTGGCCAATGTTGTCCAATGGAAATCCAAATCTCCTCTAGCCATTGACTAGAGGTTAGGGCATAGAGTTGTGGTTCCCTTGGTCTTGGATAAATCTTGACTGATTTCAGATGAGAATGGCTCAATCCATTCCACCTTGATGCTTCCATTGAGTGCTTCAATCCAAATTTGGAGTCTTGTCCCTATTTTGGCCATTCTAGGTTCAACATGCTATTTCTTGTTCCATGGACTTTGGAGGCTTGGCTCAGTGATTGTCCCCTTTAGATTCAATCCTCAGATGTGTCCAAGTGGATAGGAGCATTTGAATTTGGCTGATTTTGGCAAATCGAGCAAAGTTGCAAATTCTGCCTTGCCTTTGACAGATTTCAGCAAGGCAACTTTCCAATGTCATAACTCATAGCCCAAATGGAATTTGGCAATGTTCTTGGCCATTTTGGAAAGCCCTTACATGATACAACAACTGTTTGAACATATTTAGTTTTGATCTCTTTTGAATCCAAGTGAAAAATCCCTCTACATTTGGCAAAAAGTGAAGGCAGATTCTGACTTAGTGAAAATTTCACTAAGTGTTGGAAAAAGTGACATTTTCATTTTTCAGCCATTTTGATCACTCCATAACTCAAAATCCTTAATGAATTGGACTTAGGTCTAGTTGAAGTTTTTGTAGAGGGTAATGAGGGCTACAAATCCATCTTTGGATGAGGGAAAATGGCTTTGTGGTTTAGGAGTTATGATCCTCCAAAGTTGGTACCCTTGTCACTTTATTTTTAACTTAGAAAATTTTCTAAGTTTTTATGGTTACCCCTTTTACAAGTTATCCCACTTTTCTTGATTTTTCTTGATGAATGATGATTCAAATCATACATTAACATCATTTTGGGGTTAAAAATCCATTTTGGTGAAAAATCTCAAAAAGTCAAAGTTGACTTTTGTGCACAGTTGACTTTTTATCAGATGAATTCCAAACTGTGCAATTCTTCAGGAAATCATGTCCTTGACCTAAATCTAACTTGATGGACATGTTCCATGGGTGTCATAGGGTATATTGGGGCATGTCCTAGGGCTTGGGAGCATGTCCTGGTCAAAAGTCAAAGTTACAGTTGACTTTTTTCCTTAAAACCCTAATTGTGGTGCAGATGAAATTGAGACTTGTTGCTCAAGCTTCTTGGATCAATCCATTGTTCCAAATGGATCAATATAGTTCATTAGAGACCCTCAAACCCTCTCTTGAGGTCTTGGTTCATGATTTGTCCCAAAAGTCAACTTAGGGGTGAATTAGGTCAAGAAACCCTAATTCCTGATTTTTTATGAATGCATCCCCTGAGGCAAAATTGACTTGATGATTGGGTCCATGAGGTTCCATGCAGTATATTAGGTTATGTTTTGGATCATTGGCTTGTGCCCAGATGAAAATTTTCCATCTGGAGGCCCTGGTCGACCAAAACCCTAATTTGGTGACACTGTCGATCTTGAGACTTGATCCACCTAGAAGGGAGCAGCCTTGTGCTTATTCCTTGAAGTGGGAGTCCTTTTGATCTATTGTGGATATTTGAGAGGTTAGACAAGTTGAAGATCATGCCATTCCTTGATTGATCCTTTGTCTAAGCACTCAGAGGGGGGCTTGAAACCCTAATTTTGATTGTAGTGGATGCTCAACAACCCTTGAGGCATTTGATGAGGCATGATGGTTCATCCATATTGTGATGATGATTGACACAATGATGGGACATCTTAGTGGTCAAAATTTGGGGTATGACAGGTACTCTATGTCATATTCTGATAACAACATCTGCCAACGGGCAATCCTTCCCGTGAGAGCAGGTTTTTCAAATACATACTTGATGGGATCCATTTTGGAGACCAACCAAGTAGTGTGACGAATCATGTACTGGCGCAGACGTTTGGCTGCCCAAGCCAAAGTGCAGCAAGTTTCTCGAGCATCGTGATCCAAGTCTCACATTCAGTGAACTTCTTGCTCAAATAGTAGATGGCAGACTCTTTCCTTTTCGTTTCGTCTTGTTGGCCAAGTACACAACCCATCGAGTCCTCTAGGACTGTTAAGTAAATGATAAGTGGTCTTCCTTCCACTGGAGGTGATAGAATTGGTGGGTTCAACAGGTATTCCTTGATACTGTCGAAGGCGGTTTAGCAATCTTCTGTCCAAACGCAATCCTGATTCTTTTTGAGTAATTTGAAAATGGGTGCACATGTCGCGGTCATGAGGAATATGAATCTGGAAATGTAGTTCAAACGTCCCAGGAATCCTTTAACTTGTTTTTCAGTTTTTAGAGAAGGCATTTCTTGAATGGCCTTGACCTTGTCAGGATCAACCTCAATTCCTTTCTGGCTGACGATGAACCCTAAGAGTTTCCCTGATCGAACACCAAATGTGCATTAGTTGGGATTCAAGCAGAGTTTATACTTTCTTAACCGCTCGAATAGTTTTGACAGGTGGGTCACATGCTCCTCCTCTGTTTTGGATTTAGCAATCATATCATCGACATATACCTCGATTTCCTTGTGTATCATGTCATGAAAGAGAGTAGTCATGGCCCTTTGATAGGTTGCCCCAGCATTCTTCAAGCCGACCGAAATTACCTTGTAACAAAAGGTACCCCATGGGGTGATGAACAAAGTTTTCTCCATGTCTTTCGGCGCCATTTTAATCTGATTATAGCCCGAGAATCCCTCCATAAAGGAGAAAACCTTGAACTTTGCTGTACTGTCCACCAACATGTCAATGTGTGGTAAAGGAAAGTCATCCTTTGGACTAGCCTTGTTTAGATCTCTGTAATCCACACACATTCTGACCTTTTCGTCCTTTTTCGAAACGGGTACGATGTTGGCTAACCATTGAGGCTATTCTGACGTGGCGAGGAAACCCGCGTCAATCTGTTTTTGTACCTCCTCTTTGATTTTGATGGCCATGTCCGGATGAGTCTGTAACACCCTTCTAAACCCTGCAGAAAACATATAAATAAATCAGAGTAAATATCATGCATTTCACAAAAGGGTGTCACACATAATCATAAAACATCATAAAACACCTGTCATGCTCATTAACACTTAAATGATTTCATGCTTTTCAAAAACTTTCACATAAGCATGTAGCAGCGGAATCACTTCCATTAAGAATCTCATAACATTCAAGTCTCAAATAAACTTCCTTCATTAAATCAACTTAGGCATAAAAGCCACTTCACCATAAAATTCAAATCAGATTAACAAATAAATAGAGTATACAATCGTATCTCTTAAAACATGAATCCAACGTTCCCCAGTGTTACATCATCAGAGCACGACTCGACCCAAAATGAATAAAGACACTAAACAGCTACTCCAAATAGCTATCCTCGTACTAGCAAGCAACTCTAATCTTCGGTACCTGAGCGATGTCGTATAAAACATCATTCCAACAGAAGGGTGAAAATTCACATCAATATTGAAATTATAAGATAATGATTATTGTAAAACATATAACCATAAATATAAACAATCTCACACTTCAACATTCCTCAACAAGTATCACTCAAGTATTCACGCAATTCATATCAAATTCCAATATTCAACAAGTCACAATCACATATAAACTTCCATATAACAATCATATATGCAATGCGACTCAATGTAAACTCAATACAAACTAATGCCATGTGGTACCAACACTTGTTATTTTTTTTCGGTTTTTACATTAAACCGGGTCCGTTCTCTATACCAATAACACACCAAAGACTGTTCTCTAAGCTTTCAAACCCCTCTCTAGGTTTGGGACAAGTCACTAGCTCCCACGGAACTAGCAAGCATTGCCTCTTGACACAAATGATGCGTATGCAATCAACAACCATATGCAATTAAGACCATTCTCTAATCTTAATCTCATGCATATCTCAAATAATTCATCACACTTGAATTATCACACAATTGCACACACAAACACATTTTCATAGTTAAAGTATTCATACTTTAAACATCATCGCTACAATCAACAATAATACACAAGGACTAATTAGATCCAATCACAACTAACAAACACAATTTACCGATTAAATATAGACTAATTAATCAATCACTAATAATTGAACCCAATATCCAATAATATTCCACTATTCAATAAACATTAATCAATATTTAAATAAATAGTCAATATTTAAATTAATAATCAATTTAATATTCAATAAATAATTACTATTTTAGTAAACTACCAATATTTCAATAGTTAGTCAATATTTAAAATTAACTAACCAATATTTAATAAATAATTAATAATTAAATAAATAATCAGTTTCTAAATTAAATAATCAACATTTTAATTAAATAATTAACATTTCACAAGACCTTAAATCTTTTAACATAAATTCTAATTTATAATAACTTATATATATATAAACCTCATTCATGTGTCAATATATTGCTCACATAATATATGTCTATACATTTACTGACTACAACAGGGAGTAAAAATAAAACTACACTTCTTCAATTTCATAAAAGGGTGGCGTAGCAATGTTATATAAATAGTATTCTATTTCTACTACTTTAATAGGAAGGTGGCGCTGAATCTTGGTAGTAGAGAAAGGGAACTTAGTCACTACAGATTACTACCTATATATTAATCCATCATTAATTGCTAACATCTATTGCTTGCCTTTATTAATATATACTCACGTGAACTATTTTTCCATTCAGTAATCTATATAGCCTACCAAATAAAATGGTTTCAAACATGATAGCCTGCCAACTTTTTCAAATACGTCCAAATTAAAATTCCTTTGAGTTGGCTAGCCAATCATGCTCTCTTCCAATTTTAAGCTGAAAAGTTCATGATCCATACCAAGTTCCATGTGTAATAATTAATTATTCTATCCGTAAATAATTGAAACAAACATTTTTTTTAATATGTTAGGAAGATTGGAATATTCAAAAGTATAAAGCATTTCCATTAACTATTATTGCCAATTGCTTCAGTATTTGAGGAAAAGAAACAGAATATTACTTTTGTTCATTAATTCCATGCGCTAGTGTAGTATTGGAAGGAGAATAGCAAACATTCACATTTACCTATTACAATAAACTTCATACGCATGGCCACAGTGATAAGAATTGAACATAATTTCTCATTGTCTTTTACGGACATTTCATTCGCATAAGAGAGTAAATACAGTCATCATTGTTTCAACTCCAGTGGTTACAGTAAAACAACTATTCAATATTCCAACTCCAAATGGGTAGTCTAACTATTAAATGGGTCTCTAAAATATTATCAAAATCAATTCTAAACACACTAAAAATTAATAATTTCAGAATTTAACATTAACCTAATAAATTTCAATTTCATAGCAAAAGTTTGGGGATTTTTCACCAACTTCATTTCTACCCAATAATCAACACCCAATAATTCCAATAATGAGAGAAAACCCACCCTTACCTTAGATTTCTTGGTGATTTGTTCTTGCTCTATAGTTTTCTCTTCTTCTCCTCTTCCTCCTTTCTCTTCTCCTCTTCTACACTTTCCTCTTCTAATTTTCTGATTTTTTTCACTCCTTCAACTCTTACTAACTCTCTAAACCCTACTATTCATTCCACAAAATGGGCCTAACCCAGCCATTATTAATTTACTGCTAACACCTCCCACAAAGCCCACTAATTTCCAACAACTATAATATCATATAAAATATAATAGATTAAGTATTTTACTAAATACTAACAATCTAATTAAAATAAATAATTAGATAAATTCCACAATTCAATTTATTTTCAAATAATAAATTAAATCACATATTTCAATTTAATCAATTAAATCACATAAATTAAATATATCAATTAATTTATATAAACTCAATAATTTATATAAATCAAATAATTCATATAAATTCACTAAATCAAGTAATTCATTTAAATTAAATATTTCAAATAACTTAGATAAATCACATAAATCAATATTTCGCAAAATCACTCAATAATTAATATAAATAATTAATTACTAAAATCGGGGTGTTACAACTCTCCCCCACTTAAAAGATTTTCGCCCTCGAAAATTACCTCAAACGAATGACTCGGGATATGACTCCCTCATCTGACTCTCAAGCTCCCAAGTCACGTCTCTACCGGCCGGTCCTCCCCAAGCGACCTTCACCAACGCGATCTCTTTACCTCGAAGTTGCTTCGACTCTCGATCTTCAATCCGCATAGGTGATGTCTCCACAATCAGGTTATCCCTCACCTGCACATCATCTACTTGGACTACATGAGACAGATCCGCACTGTATTTCCTCAACTGAGATACATGGAACACGTCATGGAGATTAGCAAGCAACGGCGGCAAGCAATCCCCTCTCATATCTTAAGAAACACATGATCTCTTTCTTGAAACTCAAGTGCCTTCCTCCTTTTGTCATGATAACTCTTCTGACGACTCTGAGAAATCTTCATCTTCTCCTGAATCATCTTAATCTTATCCGTGGTCTGTTGAATTATCTCGGGTCCAACCACAACACTCTCTCCCGACTCATATCAACACAACGGCGTCCTACACCGCCTATCATATAATGCCTCAAACGGTGCCATACCAATACTCGAATGAAAGCTGTTGTTATAGGTAAACTCAATCAAATGCAAGTAGTTATCCCAAGTTCCTCCTTTCTCTAACACACAAGCTCTCAAAAGGTCCTCAAGTGACTGAATCGTCCTCTCAGTATGACCATCGGTCTGCGGATGATAAGCAGAACTCAAACGTAACTTCGTACCCAAGGCACCTTGCAAACTCTCCCAAAATCTCGAAGTGAACCTCGAATCTCTTTCTGACACAATGCTAGATGGAATACCATGCAAACTGACAATCCTCTCAATGTACAACTTTGCCAATCTCTCCAATAGGTAATCCATCCGCATAGGAATAAAGTGAGCAGATTTTGTCAATCTATCCACAATAACCCAAATAGCTTCAAAGTTACTCGATGTCCTAGGTAACCAGAAAAAAAATCCATAGATATACGATCCCATTTCCATTAAGGAATAGATAATGGTTGCATCAACACACCTCCCAATTCCATCAACGAAGCATCACAATACACAACAAATGGTTATGTCGGATTCGGTAAAATCAAAACAGGAACTGTAGTCAATCTTCTCTTAAGTTCTTGAAAACTTTCCTCACACTTTGCATCCCAAACAAAAGCTTGACCCTTCCTAGTCAATAGTGTCAATGGCAAGGATAACTTAGAAAATCCTTCAATAAACTTCCGATAGTAACCTGCTAAACCAAGAAAACTTCTAATCTCAAAAACTGATTTCGGAGCTTCCCATTGTGATACAACTTCATCCTTCAACGGATCAACCGCAATGCCTCTACTCGAAATCACATGTCCAAGAAAACTCACTTCCTTCAACCAAAACTCGCACTTAGAAAGTTTAGCATACAACTGCTTCTCTCTCAACACAGATAACACAATCTTCAGATGCTCAGCATGTTGCTTTTCACTCTTCGAATAGATCAAAATATCATCAATGAACACAACCACAAACTTGTCCAAATAAGGATGGAAAATCCTATTCATGTACTCATAAATACACCTGGTGCATTAGTTACACCAAATGGCATCACAGAATACTCATAATGTCCATACCTCTTTCGGAAAGCAGTCTTCTGAATATCTTCAGCCTTCACACGAATCTGATGATACCCAGATCTCAAATCTATCTTACTAAACACACTTGCACCAACCAACTGATCCATCAAATCATCAATCCTCGGAAGTGAATACTTATTCTTGATAGTCACCTTGTTCAATTGTCTGTAATCCACACAAAGCCTCATAGAACCTTCTTTCTTCTTAACCAACAAAACTGGTGCACCCCACAGTGACACACTCGGACGAATAAACCTCTTCTCAAGCAAATCTTCAAGTTGACTCTTCAACTCTTTCAATTCCAATGTGGACATACGGTATGGAGCCATCGATACCGGACTAGTTCCAGGAACTAAGTCGATCGAAAACTCCACCTCGCGTTCCGGCGGTAAATCACTTATCTCATCAGGAAAAACTTCTGGAAAGTCACGAACAATTGGTAAAGCATAAATTGCTCCACTTTCACCAATGCTCAAAGTTTCCAGCAACATAAACTTCTCAGCACCATCCTGCATCGACTCATCAAAACAATCTGTAAGCACTTGGCTTAACTCTAAATAATTCATTGCACACACCATCTAAGCTCGCAAGACACGTCTATGCCATCCAACACGATCCTGTCTACTATCAACAAGAGATTAAGGGTGATCAGTTCCTCAATTTGTCAATAGACAGTCGACAATCATGATGGGGCATAAACCATCTTTACCAAAATATAATTGCGTTCCTTGCAATCAGCAGCACACCAAACCAACATTCCACAACTTAAACATCTCAGAGAAGCAAAAGCTTCTCCCCCACTTGTTTCAATCTCACTCTTGCAGACAAAGGTTAGAAAGACAAACGTGTACCGACAGTGTTTTTACACACATGTCGCATACTAGGGAACAAACAACGTTAGACAACCTGGCCGGATGGACCGACCTGCTCTGATACCACTAATGTAACACCCTTCTATACCCCGCAGAAAACATATAAATAAATCAGAGTAAATATCATGCATTTCACAAAAGGGTGTCACACATAATCATAAAACATCATAAAACACCTGTCATGCTCATTAACACTTAAATGATTTCATGCTTTTCAAAAACTTTCACATAAGCATGTAGCAGCGGAATCACTTCCATTAAGAATCTCATAACATTCAAGTCTCAAATAAACTTCCTTCATTAAATCAACTTAGGCATAAAAGCCACTTCACCATAAAATTCAAATCAGATTAACAAATAAATAGAGTATACAATCGTATCTCTTAAAACATGAATCCAACGTTCCCCAGTGTTACATCATCAGAGCACGACTCGACCCAAAATGAATAAAGACACTAAACAACTACTCCAAATAGCTATCCTCGTACTAGCAAGCAACTCTAATCTTCGGTACCTGAGCGATTTCGTATAAAACATCATTCCAACAGAAGGGTGAGAATTCACATCAATATTGAAATTATAAGATAATGATTATTGTAAAACATATAACCATAAATATAAACAATCTCACACTTCAACATTCCTCAACAAGTATCACTCAAGTATTCACGCAATTCATATCAAATTCCAATATTCAACAAGTCACAATCACATATAAACTTCCATATAACAATCATATATGCAATGCGACTCAATGTAAACTCAATGCAAACTCATGCCATGTGGTACCAACACTTGTTATTTTTTTTCGGTTTTTACATTAAACCGGGTCCGTTCTCTAGACCAATAACACACCAAAGCCCGTTCTCTAAGCTTTCAAACCCCTCTCTAGGTTTGGGACAAGTCACTAGCTCCCACGGAACTAGCAAGCATTGCCTCTTGACACAAATGATGCGTATGCAATCAACAACCATATGCAATTAAGACCATTCTCTAATCTTAATATCATGCATATCTCAAATAATTCATCACACTTGAATTATCACACAATTGCACACACAAACACATTTTCATAGTTAAAGTATTCATACTTTAAACATCATCGCTACAATCAACAATAATACACAAGGACTAATTAGATCCAATCACAACTAACAAACACAATTTACCGATTAAATATAGACTAATTAATCAATCACTAATAATTGAACCCAATATCCAATAATATTCCACTATTCAATAAACATTAATCAATATTTAAATAAATAGTCAATATTTAAATTAATAATCAATTTAATATTCAATAAATAATTACTATTTTAGTAAACTACCAATATTTCAATAGTTAGTCAATATTTAAAATTAACTAACCAATATTTAATAAATAATTAATAATTAAATAAATAATCAGTTTCTAAATTAAATAATCAACATTTTAATTAAATAATTAACATTTCACAAGACCTTAAATCTTTTAACATAAATTCTAATTTATAATAACTTATATATATATATAAACCTCATTCATGTGTCAATATATTGCTCACATAATATATGTCTATACATTTACTGACTACAACAGGGAGTAAAAATAAAACTACACTTCTTCAATTTCATAAAAGGGTGGCGTAGCAATGTTATATAAATAGTATTCTATTTCTACTACTTTAATAGGAAGGTGGCGCTGAATCTTGGTAGTAGAGAAAGGGAACTTAGTCACTACAGATTACTACCTATATATTAATCCATCATTAATTGCTAACATCTATTGCTTGCCTTTATTAATATATACTCACGTGAACTATTTTTCCATTCAGTAATCTATATAGCCTACCAAATAAAATGGTTTCAAACATGATAGCCTGCCAACTTTTTCAAATACGTCCAAATTAAAATTCCTTTGAGTTGGCTAGCCAATCATGCTCTCTTCCAATTTTAAGCTGAAAAGTTCATGATCCATACCAAGTTCCATGTGTAATAATTAATTATTCTATCCGTAAATAATTGAAACAAACATTTTTTTTAATATGTTAGGAAGATTGGAATATTCAAAAGTATAAAGCATTTCCATTAACTATTATTGCCAATTGCTTCAGTATTTGAGGAAAAGAAACAGAATATTACTTTTGTTCATTAATTCCATGCGCTAGTGTAGTATTGGAAGGAGAATAGCAAACATTCACATTTACCTATTACAATAAACTTCATACGCATGGCCACAGTGATAAGAATTGAACATAATTTCTCATTGTCTTTTACGGACATTTCATTCGCATAAGAGAGTAAATACAGTCATCATTGTTTCAACTCCAGTGGTTACAGTAAAACAACTATTCAATATTCCAACTCCAAATGGGTAGTCTAACTATTAAATGGGTCTCTAAAATATTATCAAAATCAATTCTAAACACACTAAAAATTAATAATTTCAGAATTTAACATTAACCTAATAAATTTCAATTTCATAGCAAAAGTTTGGGGATTTTTCACCAACTTCATTTCTACCCAATAATCAACACCCAATAATTCCAATAATGAGAGAAAACCCACCCTTACCTTAGATTTCTTGGTGATTTGTTCTTGCTCTATAGTTTTCTCTTCTTCTCCTCTTCCTCCTTTCTCTTCTCCTCTTCTACACTTTCCTCTTCTAATTTTCTGATTTTTCTCACTCCTTCAACTCTTACTAACTCTCTAAACCCTACTATTCATTCCACAAAATGGGCCTAACCCAGCCATTATTAATTTACTGCTAACACCTCCCACAAAGCCCACTAATTTCCAACAACTATAATATCATATAAAATATAATAGATTAAGTATTTTACTAAATACTAACAATCTAATTAAAATAAATAATTAGATAAATTCCACAATTCAATTTATTTTCAAATAATAAATTAAATCACATATTTCAATTTAATCAATTAAATCACATAAATTAAATATATCAATTAATTTATATAAACTCAATAATTTATATAAATCAAATAATTCATATAAATTCACTAAATCAAGTAATTCATTTAAATTAAATATTTCAAATAACTTAGATAAATCACATAAATCAATATTTCGCAAAATCACTCAATAATTAATATAAATAATTAATTACTAAAATCGGGGTGTTACAGAGTCCGTCTCAACCTCTGTTTCACTGGCGGACATTCCGATCTTAACGGTAGATGATGTTCCATGATGCTAATATCCAACCCTGGCATGTCCTGGTTAGACCAACTGAATACATCGGGAAACTCTTTGAGAAGCTTTATCAAACTTTCTTTGGCAGTTAGACTGAGCCGTGCCCCAATTTTGACTTCTTTTCTCTCTTTTTCCGAACCCAAGTTGACCATTTCCAACGGCTCTTTGTGAGGTTCAATGAACTTTTCCTCTTGCCTGAGTAATCGGGAGATCTCTTCTGGAATTTCTTTGTCCTCTTCTTCTTCAGCCTCAAATACCGGGAATTCAAAGTCGGGAGAATGCATTGGATCGTATCTCTCAACGGGGTTTAGAATAAGCCATCTGCATGACGTGATGATTCGTGTTTTAGAAGAGATAGAGAGAAATGCAAGAGTGCGTGCAGTGTATTTTCTTTTTTGAAAAACTGCTTGTTTTTATTATTGAGTTGTTTTTTTAGGATTACCATTTTCTAAGAAAAAGCAAAAAGAGAAAACAGCAATTAATGCGGAGATTATAGAACGACGTTATTTTATTCATGAACAAGTGGATTCTTAAAACTACATCCCTATAAAACAAAACTCTGTCGCTTTGGGCAAAGTAAAGAGGGATAATTACAAAAAGTAAGCCCTATTAAAACAGCTGTTTCACCTGGGCAGGGTGAAAGGTTAAAGACGGTAATTACTTTGACTAATGAACAATCTTCGGAACATCGACAGCAACCCATTATCAGCGAACTCCTCGGTGAATCACAAAGTTTGGTACCTTCCTTGATTTGTCTTCAGAAATAACGCTGATTTCTGGCGGAGCAGGATCATTGAAATCTGTCTCCCAGGCAGAGTTGTCGTAGGAGGATTCCTCAGTTGTATTTTGCATAGTATTTGTGCTCTCGGGTAAATCTCCCCATCCAGTTGGCTGAATGTCTTCGAGCCTGATACGAGAGCTTTCAGGAGTGGTGTACTTGACCATATAGTCATATTTTCCACTTGGTTGTCCTAAGGTGTCCCACACTTCTTTAGAACTAGAGGAGTCATCCCTTTCGATGACGTTGACCTCGGAAAAAGCATAGTTGATGAATTCTAGTCCGGCAAGCTTTGACAATTCATCGTCGTATGGGATATTTTCTGAATGACCTGAGTTTTGATCCCATGACATGGTGGGGACAAATGTATTCTGTTCAATGATGCTCAGCTGATTTTTATTGTTCGGCTGATTTTCTTGTCCCGAGTTTCCTAGGTACGGCTACCAGATAGGCAGGCCATCCATTGGGCCATAATAGTCATGGTCAAAGTTGTCTTTCATCAGAGTGTCCTCCTCTAATGAGTTCGGTGGAGCACGACATCCGTCCGGATCACAATCTCCGTATATCATTCTAACATCTGACCTGGGTATAAATCTCGGACTCTGTGTGGGATAGAAAAATGGTATAGGCACCTCTTCCTGAGACATATAACCGTCCTCGTTAAGATAGGATTTCCATTCCTCATCTGTATCGGAGGAATCTCCCTCGTTGATGGTATGGACTGCTTGAGGCACTGGGTGAAGGAAACCTCCACTGTGGAAGAAGTTCTGAATGGGATGAAGACTTTCATCGTTAGCAGCTGTCTGGGTGCAGGTCGCAGAAAAACCAAGACCCTTCTTTATTTTATTATAAGTAGGAATGACAAGCTGCCCCCATCCTTTCGTATTGTTACTTTCAATTGCCTCGAGAGCATCTTTGTATGAGAAAATAGAGGTTCCTTTCCCTGATTGATTCTCAATGCTCACCGAAAGTGCTTGGAACTGAGTTCCAACAACCTCCTCGGGTTCTATACAAGTAGATAATGACAGGTTACTCACGATCAAGGCTTGTTCTCCACAAACCGTGACGAGTTGATTGTTCTTGATGAACTTCAGTTTCTGGTGCAGCGTAGAAGTGACTGCCCCAGCCTGGTGTATCCAAGGTCTTCCTAATAAATAACTGTATGTTGCTCGGATGTCCATGACCTGGAAAGTGATTTGGAAAGTGTGAGGACCAATAGTTATGGGAAGGTCGACTTCGTTGATAACTGCTTTCCGAGATCCGTCAAAGGCTTTGACGATGATCTCACTGCCCCTCATCGGGGATCCTTTGAATGATAGTCGCATTAAAGTGGACTTCGGCATAACGTTGATGGCCGATCCTGTGTCTACCAGTACACTGGCTAAAGCATTGTCCTGGCAGTTAACTGTGATATTGAGCGCCATGTTGTGGCGTTTGCCCTCCTCTGGAAAATCCTCATCACTGAATCCTAACTTGTTGCAGGAAGTGATGTTAGAGATAATACTATCAAACTGTCGGATTGACACATCCTGTTCCACAAAGGCCTGCTCTAAGACTTTCTGTAGAGCCTCCCTGTGGGCTTCAGAACTGAGTAAAAGTGATAGCACAGAGATCTTTGAAGGAGTTTGTAACAGCTGATCATCAATGTTGTATTCACTTCTTTGGGTGAGCTTCAGCATCTCATCATTGTTTTTCGAAAGGTCGGGATCACTAGATTGACCGACTGGTGGATTGGGAGCTTCTGTCTGAAGTTCCTTTTCTTTGTTAGGTTCTTCAACTCCTCGGTTGAAGATTCAACCACTCCGTGTTACTCGACTGATATCTGTAGTATTCACGATGGAGGGTAATGGAATTTCCTTCCCATTCTCAATTATTGTTACACAGTATTTGTAAGGGATCGCCTTAGATGATTCATACGGTAATGGTCCCGGTAGATAGATAACTACAGGAGCCTTCTAATTTTTCTGACTATCGTAGGTAACTTCAATCAGTTCCTGGCTAGGAACCTTTGATTCGTCCAGTAGAGGGATGATGGAACAAACATCCTTGGTCCTCTCAGGATCAGAGATTACAACCACATCTTTAATTTGATCAGCGAAGTAGTCAGGCGTCCAGTCAACGGACCCCAAAGCTGGGTACGGGTGAATCTCTTTGCGGTCCAAATGACCTTGAAGGGCTGCTCGCACGAGGTAACATCCTTGGTTATTTTCCGAGCAGACTCTACAGCGCTCATAATTGTGTGGTGGCACCTGACCACGTCCTCTTTGAATGCAGTGTAACCTCACTAGATTTGTTTTCGTAGACCGGACATCCTGACTTTGATGCCGAGTAGGGTTCCCGTCAACCACACTGATTTGCTGCGTGTCTTCATCCATATAGATCGGAAGCCACCAGTGGTTTAATAAGTGTTGTAAAGTTCTTTGAACGAGAGCGCACCCTTGGTTACTCTCACTGCATACCTTACAGTTCAGATAATCGTGAGAAGTGAGAAAACCAAGTTGAACCTGCTTGGCGTGTAACTCCACCAAGCTGGTATTCATCAAACGAATATCAAAGATTTGGATCATGTTGATCTGATAAGGATTTTTATCATGGTAGTCCTGGATCCATCCAAGATCCATCTGATGCTGGAGGGCCTCTTGTACAAAAGAGCATCCCTGCTTGTTTACCGAGCAAGTCAGACAGGAAATGTAATCATGCCGCGACAGATTATGGTACTGGCTTTGCCTTGAGTGCATCGCCACAAAGTTGACATTCATTGCACGGATGTCGTGGTTTTGAATGATGTTGGAATTTGTATAGGTCATGTTGACTCCACAAACCCGATGCTCTTGGATCCACCCAAGATCCAATTGTTCCTTTAGAGTTGATTGCACCACAAAACATCCTTGATTATTTTTAGAGCAGATATCACACTGGTGATAATTATGAGGTGGCACATGGCCATATCCACTCTGTCTACAATGCATCTTGACCAAATTGGCCCTTAATAAGTGTACATCATGAATTTGATAGCTGTTATTGGACTTTTCCTCTATCAAAATGACTGCAGCTTTCTCGTGTAGAGGCAACGGGTTCGTGAGAACATTTGGATTCATATCTTTGAAAGATATGACCCCGCTCCTAACAAGCTTTTGTACGTCGGGTTTAAAACTGAGGCAAATCTCTATGTTATGCCCTGGTCCTCCTTGATGGTAAGGGCAAGTCTGATCCGCTTTGAACCAAAAAGGTGGATTTTCTGGTACTGTAAGAGGAGCCCTGGTTTGAACATGCCCCTTGACCAGCAGTAACGGAAACAATTCTACATACAACATTGGTATAGGGTCGAACCCTGGTGGTCGTGTTATACGGTTGTTGTTGTATGGAGGACGAGCCTGTTGAAGAGGCTGTTGTGTCCTATGCTGATATTGTTGTCGATTAGGTTGGCTCTGAGCAACCTGAGGTTGATACGTAGGAACAAGCGCAGGGTTAATAGCAGGAGTTACAGCTGCTACTGGTTGGTACCGTCGCATTTTCTTTCCAAGAGAGATATTCCCAATATCCTGCTCTTTTTTATTAGGGAGAGCACTACCATATCTTTTTGTACTGCTTGATGATCCAGCGTCTTTAACTAAACGTCCTTCCCAGACCGCTTCATCAAGACGAACTCCCATGCCCACCATCTCGGTGAAGTCACTGGGCGCACTGGCGACCATTCTATCGTAGTAAAATAAGCTCAAGGTTTTCAAGAAGATCTTTGTCACCTCTTTTCCTCAAGAGGTGGACAAATCTGGGCAGCGATTTCACGCCATCTCTGAGCGTACTCTTTAAAGGTTTCCTTGTCCTTTTGTGACATCGATCTAAGCTGATCTCTGTCCGGTGCCATGTCCAAATTGTATTTATATTGTTGAACGAAATCAGCCCCAAGATATCTGAATGTGCCGATCGTAGCGCAGTTTAAACCCATGTACCATTTTAATGCGGCGCCGGTTAAACTATCTTGAAAGTAGTGAATGAGCAGCTCCTGGTTCTTTGTCTGAGCTGACATTCACCGAGCGTACATCACCAAATGGCTCTGAAGGCAAGAGTTACCCTTGTACTTTTCAAATTAGGGCACTTTGAATTTGTGTGGAACTTTCACATTGCGGACCAAACAAAGGTCTGCGGCGTCCTTTCCAAATAAATCCTGACCGCGAAGGGCTTGCAGCTCTTTCTGTATTTCCATGAACTGTTCTTGGAACTCATTCATTCTGTCGACTATGCTGTCGTTTCCACCAGAAGGTATATGTGGAATCTGTCCTTCCGAAACAGTGTGTACCACGGGTGGTGGTATAGTCATCATGGCAGAGACTCCAGGTGTCTCCCGACGTTTGTAACCTTCAGGAGTTGCTGTTATGCCCCTGACATCTTCGATTTCTCGAAGTTTGTAACCTTCAGGCCCAGCGGCTCCTGCTGAAGTTTCTGGATCTTCAGTGATCGGCGGAATATATCCTTCTGGGATATAATTAATAGGTATGCCCCAGGGACGATCTTTCGGCATTTTGTACCTAGGATCAGACTTTTCCACTATGGGCATCGATGTGATCTCTGAGATCACATTCCTTTGTTGTTGCATCTGAGCCTCTGCAAGAGCTTGCATGTCGTTTTGAAGCTTTCTCAGATCCTCTTTCAGAGTATCGATCTCTTCCCTTAACTCTTTGTTCTCTTCCTCGAGATCATCCATCTTTTTCTGACGATTGGCCCGAGTATTGTACGAATGAGACAGTTTGACTCTAAAATCGAGACACAAACGTGAGACTCATAGGTAAGAAGAATGTGTTTACGCGAGAATGATGAATGATATGCAATGATTATATTAATTGTATGTTTTTATTTATTCAAAGTAAACTTCGACAATTGGATTGCAAATATCAAACAGTGGGGAAACCCCGTTTTATTGAATTCAAAGCATTGCAGAAATGGAAATACAGTAATTTACATATTGCTTTGAAGGAAATGCCTAAGCTAATGGATCCTGAGTTCTATCTGAAGAGAGCTCAGGTGCTAGTTCTGGTGCTTTCCTTTTCTTTGACCGGGGCTCTTCGGCCGTTGTCGGGTTGTCATTCCTTTGCCAAGTGAAATGAGCGAGCAAATTCCTTTGGTCATCCTGATTCTCTACAGCATGCTGCTCTAAAATCTCAATCAGAGCATCCTTTTCTTTTAACAATTGTTGTATTTTCCTGCACTCCACATTGAGAATACGGTACTTGTTCCTCCAAGACCTGTTCTCCTACTGAACTTTGCTAAGAGTAACCTGAAGCTTTTCCGTCTCAGACATAAAATAAAGGGCAGAGTCCCTTAATGGAAGAACTTCCTGACGAGGGTAAGGCATCCTCAGCTTGAGAGCTCTAGTTTGTACCCAGTGGAGATAAGGCTCCACCGAGACACAGTCTGGTTTTCCTAGAGACCCTCTTCCTTTCCTATGAACGTGTTTCCAGGCATGCACTATTTCCATCTTTAGTGCCCTGTCATTTTCTCCTTCTTTGAAGAAAAGACCTTCCAGATGAGCATTACGTGGGATATGCCTCATTGGGTATCCAAATTGATGACCAACTAAAACCGGATGATAATTGATTCCTCCCTTAGTTCCTATAAGGGGTACATTTGGGAAATTTCCACAACGGTCAATGATCCTGATCCCGTCGTAGATTTGATTGTACCAATCGATGTCAGAGTTGGTAAGAGACATGATTCTCTGTGGCCAACGTAAAGTATTCTTTTGATCCCAAAATGCAGCAGACTTTGGCAAATGGGAAGTGAACCATTTGTAAAGCAGGGGTACACAGCACGTGATCATTCCTCCGCTGTATAATTCCTTAAGTGTACCGAATGATACGCATCTGCGAGTAAGGTCGGTACAGGGTTTCCGATCAGGCATATCTTAATGGCGTTGATATCTACGAAGTTATCAATGTTGGGAAACAAAAATAACCCGTAGGTGAGCAAAACAAAGTTGCTCTCGAAAGCTGCCACGTTCCCTATATTGGAAAAGTACATGGCTTTCTTTATCAAGAACTAGGCTGGCAAACCCTAGATACCACCCTTAGTGGTCATGTGAGTCCTGACTTCTGACTCGTCCAAATAAATTGCTCTTGCAATGGTTTGATCCTTTGGAATTTCTTCCAGTCCAGAAAAGGGAGCCTAATCAGTGATATGCAGATCAGTCAAGTGAGAATATTCCTCCAGCGTTGATGCTAGCTGATAATCCGGGAATGTGAAATAGTGATAGACCGGATCATAGAACTAGATTAGTGTGGACAGGATTTCTTCGATTACATGGACCCTTAATAGAGACAGTAGTCCTCCATACTTTGCTCTGAAAGCCTCGTGGTTGGTGATCATTCTCGCTAAACCTCTCAAATCCTCTAACTTTGGAACCTTGAAGGTGTACTTATGAGTTTTCCTTCTACCGAAATCCATTAGCGCAATCTCCTTTCTCTGACATTTGTAATCATTGTCTTAGTTTAATTTGAAAAAGAGAGACTAGAATTTCTTTGGTTTAATGTTTTTTTAAATGAATGTATGAATGCAGCACACAAAAACATAGAAAAAACATGGGGTCAAAGGGTCGGTGTCACGAAGTCAAGGCTCTACCCCCCCCCCCCCCAAAGGTTTATACTGGTGATTTTTTGTACCTGTCCGCAAAATCATTGACCCTTCTTGGGATGACAACAGCAAGCGGATCGCCAACGAGCTGATGTATCATAGAGTGATCTCAGATGAGGGTAGTATTGTGTGACAACTATTTCCGATAGCTTCCGCACTACAAAATGGTTTTAGTCTACTAAAAACCTCAGCTTCTCAGATAACCCAGTCGACCACACTACTTTCAACAACCGAAGTCGTATAGGCAATGTATCTGCAAAGGGAGTCTCCACTGAGTTTGATGGTCGATCGGGGACTCTTAACTGAGATTCACTCCCCGCACGATTACTCGCATTTCCACACCTATCTTAGGTGTATACTTAATCTTTCCACATGCGGCATCACACGCATTCCAATTAGCAGAAAAATAAACACAAATATCAATTAGGAAAAGCAGTATATATATTTGTCTTAATCGTCCTAGACCTCTAGTCTTATGATCCTATACAGACAATGACTCCCCAGTAGAGTCTCCATTTCTGTGATATTTTGTGAACTCAGGGTTTCCACCGAAGATTGTAAGAAAGAGAAGAGGGCCCCACGGTGGGCGCCATTTTTATCTGTGGCACTTTTTTAAGGTTTCTACCTAAGAGATGGGAAGAGAACAAGATCTCGTTGTCCCTAGTGAAGTCGCCATCTTTTCTGTAGCGCGAATTTTTGCGTGGTTGCGAAGCACTATCGCTTTGAGGTACTACAGTTTAATTCATTTTTTATCCTATTGAAGCTGACTAAGGAAGGGAAATAGATGTCTCCAATTAACCCTGCTTGCATACTGAGTTTAAACAGATGACTGTTGGTTTACAGATGCTATTAAGATTGTGGGTCTCTCTTAGGTTATTTTGTTAAAAAAATAGAGTGCCTGGACTATTTTGAGGTTTTTGGTAAGGTGTTAGGACTTGGTGCTTTTGGGTTGATTTTGTGGAGATACGGGATTTTGGGTTTTTATGCTCGCTAAGAATTTTTCAATCTTATGCCTACGTGTTAGTTCTCTTGGTTTAAGATTGGCTTAATTTAGGTAAAACAAATAATAGCAGCAATATTGTTATAGAGAATAGGAAGTTTAAAACTTGATAAGAAGAACAGGTACAACTAGATGTCCTTCTGAAATGCTAGAACATGTTGTGTTGAAGTTATTTAACAACTGGAACAACATGTCGAAGAAGATGTCTTATGAGGAAGCATTCGACATCGCGCCTGCTGAGCTGGATTAATAAGATTCAGCTAGGTTTTGAATTGTGCAGAATTTTGAGAGAAATTTATGCATTCTATGTGGCATTTTTTTAAAGGTCGAGAAGATTCAATCAGATATCAAGACTTTCTAAATATGGAGACATTTTAGGAAATATAATATTGTATGCCTACTTTCTTGGAGTATATTTTGCAGCTTTGTAACAGCTATTGAAGCTGTGTTTGAAGGCCCAAATCCAGTTGGGTACAGGGTATAAATAGAAGGGTTTGTAACCCTGGAGAGCAATGAGCCCAACATGTAGAAGACTAGGGTTTGTCTAGGTAAACCTCCCGACCTGTGGGAAGGTTACCCGTATTCCTCAAAACCTGTAGGTAAGAGACAGTACGTTGTGCTACTTGGAGGAAGCTTTTAAGTAACTCTAAGTTGTGTCCTAAAGGATAATTTCCTTGTTGAATTATTGTATAGGTAAAGAGCCGTTGATGCAGTGGCTGAGATGTCATCTGCTAGGCATCATTGCGATGATTGGGAGTGAGAAGGGTTTCTCATATCTAGAGAGGGTCTAGGTAGAAGGGTCATTGGGTAGTGATTAAGTGATAAGTTGTAAACGGGTTGTTTAGCTTTGAATTGAAACTACTAATAGTGGACTTCATCCCTGGCTTGGTAGCCCCCAGATGTAGGATAGTTAGATCCGAACTGGGTTAACAATTCTGTGTGTCTTGCTCTTATCTTTTCAGTACTATGATTTGTGTAATATACCTTGCCCTTTGTGATCATGTCAGACCAGATGTCGAATGGCATGTTCTAAGACATCTGAATTCTGCACATGTACCAAAATTTCAATTGGTATCAAAGCAGGTCATTCTGTTCTATATCTGAATGAGATCCGAGGGAAGATACTTTCTGGTTCATGGTCAAGGTAGAAGCTTTCTACTGAAAAGATGTTTGAACTTGGAGTAGTTCATATAGGTGTGAGAATGGTCCCTAAAAGTGGAGGATGGACTGTTCGTGGCATGTACTGAAGGATTGGAGGAATGATTGAAAAGCTGTTGTGTTGGGGTTTGATTTATTTTCAAACCTGTGGTATTGTGGTGTCACCTGAATTATGATGCTAGGTCTAATATGTGACACCTGAAAGACTTGAGGAGTTTGTGTTTGATCTGCTGCGAATCTATCTGAAAACTCCTGAGGTTGTATATCCTATGGTGAAAGGATATATGCGAGACTGCTTCAACTTACTTTGTCAACGATACTTGAAGATTATTGTTCAAGTCCACTCATAAAGGCATTGATAAGTGAAGGTGTGAGGAAGAGAAGTAATTTACTTTTTCTTCTACTCCTAAGAGGACTAATCTCCAGTCTTTGATCTCTTGTTGTGTTCATTAGAATGATGTCCTATCTTGTGTTAGAACATCACGCCAGAATTATGCTGTCTGATGGAATGGCACAGCAGATGCTCTGGGTGCTAAACTAATGTGGTTTGATCACATGAGTTTGGAGCCTACTCCTGATCTGGAAGAGTAGGCATCTGGGTGGTATGTCTAAGAAGGTTCTGGCCCTGGAACTTATCTTAGTTGTGTGAGTTGGTCAAGGTGTGATCAACATACTCCTGAGGTCAGTTTATTTCTGGTCCTTGCTGCAGGAGTAGAAAACCTGAGATTCAAGAAGTATTATCTCTAGCAGACTTCTTGGACATGAAGGTCAAAGCTCATAAAGTCTTGTTCTTGTATTGACTGCGTGCACTTAAGGATCTAATCACAGTCTGTGCTGCTATTAAAGGGAAGAATGTTTTATAAGTCCTTGAAGACATGTCTTAAGCCATCTGGATGATGAGAGTTGGATGAAAGATTACTACTCTCACGCTTCTGTGATGAGATGGCTGGTCCCAAGGCTTAAAAAGGGATGTTTGGAGATTCTGGTTGTGAAATGGGGTGCTTTTCTTAGTACAGCTGGATTCTTTTCATGATGTCAAGACTGATGTCCTAACATTTGTTGACACAACAGAATGCTGTGGTGTGCGTCTCCAGAGATCACATGTCTCTACTTGACTTATCGACTGATGTAAGAGTTAAGCTGTAGGTGAATGTGTTCAGCAGGTGTGTTGAACAGAGAGTGTTCTCTTGAAAACATGAAGATGAGTCTCATGTTCTCCATTCATTTAAGGCATTATTCTTGCTAAGGAGTACTGGTAGTCTTAAATAGAGAAAAGTTGATCAGATTGAGATCATGTGAGTGTTGGTACAAGTGATGATTGTGGTCAACTTGTGAGTTGAACAAATAGTGAGCTCTTGAAAACATGAAGATGAGTCTTGTGTTTTCCATTCTTCAATGTACTAAGAAGCACATGATAGGGGGAGAGTGTACAATTCTATGCAGCTGGACGTGTGATGTTAAGGGGGAGATTGATAAATATGTTAGCACATATTTTGTAGCAGACATAAGGATTTAGTATGGAACAGAATTAAAACAGAATTTTATTACATATTTTCTGAAAGCATACAAGATTTGTGAAAACACCATACAAAGGGTCTAAAGGTTATCCCAACCCCCCGAATCAAGAAAAGCCTTCCAATCTTCGTCCCATTCGCCATCAGAAGCTTGAAGTTGCACTTGAGTTTTCTTGATGGTCTTCATCCTTGTTTCTGATGCCTTTCGTGTTCGTGTTGCTCCTGAAGATGCCCCAGCTATGGACAGTATTGTGTCCCTCAACTTCTGAGGATCTGGCTTCTTGTCCTCCTGCATGTGTCTCTTTCCTGCACTCTTGTTAGACTGACTCATGCTTCCTTCCTTGGTGTACTGGTAGGAGCAAGGAGGCTTGGTATTTATAATGGATGAAGCAACCTTGGTTGTATCGCCTGACCGGTCAAAGCTGCCTTTGGCATGGGAATTTGTTTTCTTGAGAACCTGTTTTTTTTTGGCACATTGGATACCAGAACTTCGTGTCTGGTGCCCTGGTAGAGGCTGCCCTAGTAGGATGAGCCTAGGCCTTGTCTGGCTGTTTACTGGTTGCTAGTTGCTGGTTGTGATCAAGTGGTGTGGTCTTTAGTCTCGTGTTGATGTCCTACATTTTGTTACAACATTTTAGTTTGTTGTGTACCCTACTTATGGAGTTGGAAGAGGCAGCATTATCGTCTGAAGTGGCAGTTCTGACATAATGTGGATTAGAATGGGCAGATTCTAATCTTGATGGCAAGTAGCTCCGGAAAACATGGCTACTTTCATGTTGAAGACCCTATCAGGGTGTTATAAGGAGGTTTCTTCTAATACAAGTAAAAGGTGGTGGCAGTCCTTATCTTGTGTTGAAAGACATTTGTTTAGAATGTGTGAGAAATCTCAAATCAAGTGGGCTTGTGTTTATTGGACTTGGTAGACCTTGTATCCAAAATCAACATGGTGAGGCCTTGCTCAACATTTACCAGAATGTGGCATTATTGGGGTAAGATCATAAAAGGCATTGAATGTTAAGGCTGTAGTCTATAGCCTATTGTAGCTTGTGTGTTGGTCAAGTTTGTGTTGTGTAATGTCAAACATCATGATGGGACATATCATAGCTGTGTGGAGTTAGTGCCTATACTTTTTCTCTGCTGTTTTTGAAGGAATCCAAGAAAATATGCTTGGAATGTATAAGTTTCAGAGGAATCTTGGGTTGATAAATTTGTAAACAAGCAGACAAACTTTTTTGGTAAGAAGTCAGAACAGCACTCCAGACATGTTTCCCTGAGCCAAACAAAGGAATATTCTGGACTGTGCAACCAGCCACGCGCAAGAAGGGAGCCTAGTAAGTGTTGATTGGTCATGTAAGACTGGTCTAAGAGCTATTAAAGGCGTTCAAAGTCAGTTTGGACGGTGCACCTTGAATTAAGCTACAGTTTTTCCATGCTCCATTAACATTTTATTTGACCAAGAATTAAAGATCATTAATATCTAAGAAACTGCTCTGCTATTTATAGAGGCTTCTCCTATGCTCCCCCATCAGGTAAGGGTTGTTCTCATAAAGACTATGGGTTTTGTTCGGGTCTGGGTTAGTTGTGCCTGGGTCTGGTTTTGTGATGGCCTCCTTTGTCAATTTTTGGCCAAAAAGGGGGAGAAAGGGATTGTTGCTCAGAGGTTCAGACAGGAGTCTGTGGTTGCATATGTTGCATGTGTTGTCCAAACATGTCATAGCAAATGTCTATCATGTTTTTTTGAATATCTTTTTGTGACCTGTGATCTGAGTTATGAACACGGTTGTGACATGTGTTCTGAGTTACCAGGAGTGGTGGAGGGGTTGGTCTTAAGTTTCTTCTTATGCCCTGCAAAGAGCAATTAAGAGTTCTCTTATTCCACCATTGGTCTTCAAATTTAGAAGAGGTTCCTGGTTTGAGGGGGAGTACTAGCTGGCTTCTGCTATCTTCTTCCTCGTGTGCATCAACAAACTTCAGGACCTTCCTTCCTTTTATCCTGAAGATTGTTGTTCGTTGGTGATGATACATGCAGTGGATTTCTTCAGAAGGTTGCAAAGAAGATGTCAAACAAATATGTTGAGACGTTATCTTCAAACTGAAGATCTGTTGCTGTGTGCTATAGAATCTGAACTCTACAGTTGTTGTATTTTTCCTGTAAACTCCTGGATTGTAATTATTTGTAGATTATTTGTTTTAGCCAAAATTTGCCAAAGGGGGAGATTGTTAGTTCTCTTGGTTTAAGATTGGCTTAATTTAGGTAAAACAAATAATAGCAGCAATATTGTTATAGAGAATAGGAAGTTTAAAACTTGATAAGAAGAACAGGTACAACTAGATGTCCTTCTGAAATGCCAGAACATGTTGTGTTGAAGTTATTTAACAACTGGAATAACATGCCGAAGAAGATGTCTTATGAGGAAGCATTCGACATCGCGCCTGCTGAGCTGGATTAATAAGATTCAGCTAGGTTTTGAATTGTGCAGAATTTTGGGAGAAATTTATGCATTCTATGTGGCGTTTTTTTAAAGGTCAAGAAGATTCAATCAGATATTAAGACTTTCTAAATATGGAGACATTTTAGGAAATATAATATTGTATGCCTACTTTTTTGGAGTATATTTTGCAGCTTTGTAACAGCTATTGAAGCTGTGTTTGAAGGCCCAAATCCAGTTGGGTACAGGATATAAATAGAAGGGTTTGTAACCCTGGAGAGCAGTGAGCCCAACATGTAGAAGACTAGGGTTTGTCTAGGTAAACCTCCCGACCTGTGGGAAGGTTACCCGTATTCCTCAAAACCTGTAGGTAAGAGGCAGTACGTTGTGTTACTTGGAGGAAGCTTTTAAGTAACTCTAAGCTGTGTCCTAAAGGATAATTTCCTTGTTGAATTATTCTATAGGTAAAGAGCCGTTGATGCAGTGGCTGAGATGTCATCTGCTAGACATCATTGCGATGATTGGGAGTGAGAAGGGTTTCTCATATCTAGAGAGGATCTAGGTAGAAGGGTCATTGGGTAGTGATTAAGTGATAAGTTGTAAACGGGTTGTTTAGCTTTGAATTGATACTACTAATAGTGGACTTCATCTCTGGCTTGGTAGCCCCCAGATGTAGGATAGTTAGATCTGAACCGGGTTAACAATTCTGTGTGTCTTGCTCTTATCTTTTCAGTACTATGATTTGTGTAATATACCTTGCCCTTTGTGATCATGTCAGACCAGATGTCGAATGGCATGTTCTAGGACATCTGAATTCTGCACATGTACCAGAATTTCACTACGTATTCCCGTTTGATGAAAGAGGGAAATCAGAGTGATCATAGTTCCTCCTTTTCTATGGGAGGAAAAATGTGTTTTGGTGTCTTGTTCAAAGCCCAAGACGTGAAGCTAAAGGTGGTTTGTATCTTGTTTAAAGCCCAAGATGTGAAGCTAAAGGGTTGGATGAGAGAGAATTTATCATCTCTAAGGAGGAGTTGTTGATGTTTGTATGCTGTGAACAAGGCACCACTTTGATGCTAAAAGGTTGATTGACTCAACCGGGGTTTTCTTTATACAAAGCCTAAGAGGAGGCTAGTGACCCAACAAGAGGGTGTTTTTATATGTCTCGAACGAAGCCCGAGATAGAGGCTAAAAGGTTTGTGACCCAACAAGAGGGTATTTTATACTCAACAAGAGAGTGTTTTGTTGTCTCGTACGAAGCCCGAGATAGAGGCTGAAAGGGATTTGACTCAACAAGAGAGTCTTTTACACTCAACAAGAGAGTGGTTTATATGTTCCTTGTATGAAGCCCAAGACGGAGGCTAAAGGTGTTTGACTCAACAAGAGATTCTTTTATACTCAACAAGAGAGTGATTTTCTATCTCGTACGAAGCCCGAGATGGAGGCTAAAAGTGTTTGAATCAACAAGAGAATCTTTTATACTCAACAAGAGAGTGTGGGGTGAATCATTATACAATGTCCAAGAGGAGGCTAACTTAGTTGGTGACTGTTTCAGTTTGGTGACAGGTCCAGTATGTTGGATAAAAGAGAAAATCAGTTCTTATGAAGGGAACGATTAAAGGTAAGGTTGTGCTTTAGTATTGATATGAGGATCAGGGTTATTTCCTATTCTTTAAGGAAATGGGAAATCCAAAGGGTATTGAGACTGTCCAAGTCTACTGGTGTTTTGAGAAATCGATTCTCAGATAAGCGAATGATCTTTGTATGATGCTCAAGAGAAGGCTGGTATGTTAATGGATGAAGGTCAACCCATTAACTGATCTGATACTTGACTCAGAAAGACAGCTCTAGCAAATTGATGACTAGGTTCTATTCCTATGCCTGTAGAGGTCTATGGGTCCTTGTACTAAGTCCAAGAGAAGGCATGAGAGCTTTTAAGAAGCCGAAGGGTCCTTGTACAACGCCCAAGATGAGGCGGGGATGCTTTCAAGAAGCTCGTGGCTCCCCAAACCCCGAGAAGTTCAAGACATGCTATTCACAGAGAATAGATCAAGCCAGGAAAGTCCGAGAATTTGGAAGAAACTCAAGAGATACTACTCACGGAGAATAGATCAACTCTGGGGAGTAGAGTTTCTTTGACAATTTCTAAGAGTGACAGTCTGAGAAAGGGTTCACCGAGAATGCTGCCTTTCACGTCTCCATATTGTTTAACCCCAAGAGGAGGGAAGACTGTATCTGGTAATCCTATGGGGATCTAGTTTTGACTGTATTTGAGAGTGACCAACAGGGCTTTACCTAGTGCTAGACGTAGTTGCCGGGGAAAACTCTAAATAACTATACTAGTATTACACAGTTGATATTTGGTAAGTATATAAAATGATGTGAAAGGAGACTTACAGTGAGCAGCCCCACAATATAGTTATATATATATGAAAGCGAATAAAGAAAGCGGGTAAACACTTACTCGGTTGTAGAGCTTCCATGCTGTTTGGTTAGTTGTTCAACAAAGAAAACTTTGATAACAATATTATATTCTAAATCAAAGGAGAAAGTGCTTTGAAGAGTTGTTGGGGCTTACAGCTCAAGGAGAGGCCCGGGTTTTAATGATGATCGCACCGTTGTTTTGAAAACTGTACCGAGAGACTTATACAATATGTGAGGACCAAAAATGTTTTCTTTACAAAGGGATGGGTCTTACACTCTCTCAAGAGGCCCAAAGGTTTATTTTTGTACAAGTGGTGGGGCTTACAGCTCAAGGAGAGGCCCAAGGAGTTTTTGTTAAAAAGACGATTATCGCGCTGAACTTTTTGATGAGATCGGGACTTATACAATACACTGAGGCCCAAATCATTTTGGTTTTCAAAAAGGATTGGGTCTTACACTCTACTAGAGGCCCAAGTGTTTTTGTATCAGTGATGGGGCTTACAGCTCAAGGAGAGGTCCAGGGTTTTATTTTGAACTAGCGATCGTGCCGAGGCTTTTTTCTTTTAACACAGAGGGACTTATACAACATCTGAGGCCCAACATGGTTTTGGTTAAAAGGGGGATTGGGTCTTACACTCTATTAGAGGCCCAATGTGTTTGAAAAAGATTTGTGAGGGTGAAAATCAAAGAAACCCTAAATTCGTTTTCCTTTAAAAGTAAATATTTAAAGAAAATCAATAAAATGATAAAAAATACCAAATAAGTTTGAATAAACCACTTGTGATTTTTGTTTAAGGTTTGAAAAATGAGGTTTTAATCACAAGATGAATTAAAACTCATTTGGTTTTGATTTTCAAGGTAAATATTCACTTTTAAATGTTAAAAAACAATTAAAAATGAATTTATTCACAAAAATACTAATTATATTAAATAAATCATATAAATTTGATTTTTTTGTGGAATAACATATTTCAACATTTTTGTGATTTTTTGCAAAAAGAACCAATAAAAAATAATTAAAATTGAGGGAGTTATTAATTTTTCAAATCATTAAAAATAATATGAAAAATATGAAAAAAGTGGTAAAAAAGAGGATCTGGGGCGAGGGGGATTCAAACCCCAGATCTCTTGTGTACAGGGTGCGCGCCTTACCATTGAGGTGGTGATACATCCGTTGATTGAAACACAACCACAAATATACAAGGCTTGCCTTGTTTTTGGCCTGGCCCAAGGCAAGGCAAGGCAAGATTTTGGTTAAAAACGTGAAGGCCATAACTTTCTCATTTCTCCATGGATTGGGACAAAATTTAGGTATATCCTGCCTAGAATTTCACAAGGAATCCAATGGTGGTGGTGTTTTTTTTTTCAGATCATGCTCCTATTGAAAAACCCGATAGTGGTTTTGAAATAGGCCATGATTTGCATTTTCTTTGCTATCTCTTGGTTCAGGTATGAATTACATGATAAATTAGCGCAAACACAACACATATAACATGCATAAGAGATGCATGATCAGTGGACATCAAAGGAAAGCATGATTCAAAGAATTCAAGTTGTGATGCTTACCTCTTTTTGGAGCTTTTGTGCAATCTGCCAAGTGCTTTGTTCCAGAAATGAATTGATTCTTTGGACACCCTCAAATGATCTCTTAGAAGCTTTTAGAGTGGTTGGAACCAACTGGAAACCTCAGGAATGGAAATTGGCCCTTTCTTGAAAAAGGGGCAAAAGTGGCCAAAATAGCAACTCTCTCAAATGATGTTCCAGATGTGTGGAACCATTTAGGACAGTTCAAGGATGATATTTGGAGTGTGTTTGAGGTCTTATCTGGTTTGGAAAGTGACTGAATCAAGACATGGCTTGAAAAATGCACAAAAGTCCAATTTTGGGTTTTGAGAGGTGACTTTGAGATTTTGGTGTTACAGGTCACTTGTGAGTGTTTGGATCACCTCTATATGATGTTTATGAGGTGTGTGTGTGTGATTGGTTTGATTGGAATTGCTCTCAAACTCAAACCCGATGGTGACTTGCTTTGGAAGGCAAATTTGGAAGTGAGAATGTGATTTTGAGGAAAGCATATGTTTGATGGCTTTGGTGTACTCAAACTGATCACAAATGATGTTTATTTATAGTGCAACAAGTTATTTTTGGCGTCAATAGTGAATGGCAACTGCTGTAGAGGTTTGGCCAATGTTGATCAATGGGAATCCAAGTCTCCTCTAGCCATTGACTAGAGGTTAGGGCACAGGCTGCTGGTTCCCTTGGTCTTGGATAAGTCTTGACTGAATTCAGTTGGGAATGGCTCAGTCCATGCCACCTAGGTGCATCCATTGAATGCTCCAAAACAAAATTGGAGTCTTGTCCCTCTTTTAGGCATTTCTAGGTTTTGCATGCTACTTTTGGTTCCAAAGACTTGGGAGGCTGATGGATCAGTGTTTGTCCCTCCTTGGTCTCCCCCTGAGGTGTTCAGATGGATAAGTGTGTTTGTCATTTGCACAAATTTGGAAAATCGAGCAAAATGCACAAATCTGCCTTGCTTTGACAGTTTTCAGCAAGGCATATTGCCACTGTCATATCTCATGGCTCAAGTGGAATTTGATGGAGTTCTTGGCCATTTTGGAAATCTCTCATATGATACAACAACTGTTTGATCATAGTTGGTTTAGATACTTTTTGGATCCAAATGAAAAATGCCCCTACATTTGGAAAAAAAGTGAAGGCAGATTCTGACTTAGTGAAAATTTCACTAAGTGTTGGAAAAAAGTGACATTTTCACTTTTTGTGATTTTGATCATTCCATAACTTAAAATCCATGAGGAATTGGAATGAGTTGTGTTTGAAGCTTTTGTAGAGTGCCATGAGAGCAACAAATCCAGCTTTGAATGGGGAAAAATGGCCTTGTGGTTTAGGAGATATGATCCTCCAAAGTTGGTACCC
This sequence comes from Lathyrus tuberosus, assembly GCA_022829125.1. Taxonomy (NCBI): domain Eukaryota; kingdom Viridiplantae; phylum Streptophyta; class Magnoliopsida; order Fabales; family Fabaceae; genus Lathyrus; species Lathyrus tuberosus. The sequence goes on from JALAZF010000702.1 coordinate 1,399,075, forward strand.
TAGCCACTTTGTTTCATAACTTAGAAAAATTTCTAAGTTTTTATGGTTACCCCTTTTACAAGTTATCCCACTTTTCTTGATTTTTATTGATGAATGATGATTCCAATCACACATTAACATCATTTTAGGGTCAAAGAACAATAATTGTGAAAAATATCAAAAAGACAAAGTTGACTTTTGTGCACAGTTGACTTTTTGTCAGATGAACTCCAAACCGTGTGATCCTCTATGAAATCAAGTCCTTGACCCAAATCAAACTTTATGGATTGATTTCATAGGTGTTATAGGGTGTATTGAATCATGTCCCAAGGTTTGGGAGCATGTCTGGGTCAAAAGTCAAAGGCACAGTTGACTTTTTCCCGCGAAACCCTAATTATGGTTCTGATGAAATTGAAACTTGTTGCTCAAGTTTCTTGGATCAATCCATTGTTGTAAATGGATCAATGTGGTTTATTAGAGACCCTCAAATCATGTCTTGAGGTCTTGGCTCATGTCTTGTCCCAAAAGTCAACTTAGGGGTGAATTAGGTCAAGAAACCCTAATTCCTGATTTTTTTATGAATGCATCCCCTGAGGTAAAATTGACTTGATGATTGGGTCCATGATGTCCCTTGGAGCATCTTAGATTATGATTTGAAGCATTGGCTCATGCCCAGAGGAAAATTTCTATCTGGAGGCCCTTTTCGACCAAAACCCTAATTTGGTGACACTGGCGATCTTGAGGCTTGATCCCCTCAAAATGTTGCAGCCTTGTGCTTAATCCTTGAGGTGGGAGTCCTCTTGATCCATTGGGGATATATGAGAGGCTAGAAAAGTTGAAGATCATGTCATTCCTTGATTGATCATTTGTCTAAGAGCTCTGAGAGGGCCTGAAACCAAAATTTTGATTGTAGTGGATGCTCACCCATCTTTGGGGAGACTAATGAGGCATGATGGTTTACCCATATTGTGGTGATCATTTACACAATGATGGGAAATCTTAGTGGTCCAAATTTGGGGTATGACAAACTGCAAGCCATTCGCGGTCGGGATCTATTTGGAAAGGACGCCGCAGACCTTTGTTTGGTCCCCAATGTGAAAGTTCCGCTCAAATTCAAGGTGCCCGAATTTGAAAAATACAAGGGTAACTCTTGCCTTCAAAGTCACTTGGTGATGTACGCTTGGAGGATGTCAACTCAGACAGAGAACCAACAGCTACTGATCCATTACTTCCAGGATAGTTTAACTGGTGCCGCACTCAAATGGTACATGGGTTTAAACCGCACTAAGATCGTCACTTTAAGAGATCTTGGCGCTGCCTTTGTTCAACAATATAAGTATAATCTGGACATGGCACCGGGCAGAGATCAACTCAGAGCCATGTCGCAGAAGGATAAGGACACCTTTAAGGAGTATGCTCAGAGATGGCGTGAAATTTCCGCCCATATTTGTTCACATCTTGAGGAAAAAGAGATGACAAAGATCTTCTTGAAAACCTTGAGTTCGTTTTACTACGACAGAATGGTCGCCAGTGCGCCCAGTGACTTCACTAAGATAGTGGGCATGGGAGTTCGTCTTGAGGAAGCTGACTGAGAAGGACGTTTACTTAAAGAAGCTGGACCATCAAGCAGTACCAAAAGATACGGTAGTGCTTTCCCTAAGAAAAAATAGCAAGATATTTGCAATATCTCTCTCGGAAAGCAAAGGCGATGTTACCAACCAGTAGCAGCTGTAACTCCTGCTATCAACCCTGCGCCTGTTCCAACGTATCAACCTAAGGTTGCTCAGAGCCAACCGAATCAACAACAATATCAGCAAAGGACACAACAGCCTTTTCAGCAGGCTCGTCCTCCGTACAACAACAACCGTACAACGTGACCACCAGGGTTCGACCCTATACCAATTTGTACGTAGAACTGTTTCCATTACTGCTGGTCAAGGGACACGTCCAAACCAGGTCTCCTCTTATAGTACCAGAAAATCTGTCTTTTTGGTTCAAAGCGGATCAGACTTGTCCTTACCATCAAGGAGGACCAGGGCATAACATAGGAAATTCTCTCAGTTTAAAATCCGATGTGCAAAAGCTCGTCAGAAGCGGGGTCTTATCCTTCAAGGATAAAAATCCAAATGTTCAGACGAACCCGTTGCCTCAACACGAGAAAGTTGCAGTCAATTTGATAGAGGGAGAGTCTAACCACAGCTATCAAATTCATGATGTACTCTTATTAAGGGCTAATCTGGTCAAGATGCATCGCAAACAGAGCGAGTACGGCCATGTACCACCTCATGACTATCACCAGTGTGATATCTGCTCAAAAAACAATCAAGGATGTTCTGTGGTGCAATCAGCTCTACAGGAACAGTTGGAACTCGGTTGGATCAAGGATCATAGAATTTGTGGGGTCAATATGACTTACACAAATTCCAACATCATTCAGAACCACGACATCCGTGCGATGAATATCAACTTGGTGGCAATGCACTCATGGCAAAGCCAACATCATGATCTGCCTTGACACGATTATGATTCCTGCCTGATTTGCTCGGTAAACAATCAGGGATGCTCTTTTGTACAAGAGTCCCTCCAGCGTCAGATGGATCTTGGATGGATCCAGGATTACCATGATAAAAATCCCTATCAAGTGAATATGATTCAAATCTTTGATATTCTCTTGATGAATACCAGCTTAGTGGAGTTACACGCTAAGCAAGTCCAGCTCGAATTTCTGACTTCGCACGACTATCAGAACTGTAAAGTGTATCATGAAAGTAACCAAGGCTGTGTGCTCGTTCAGAGGACACTTCAACACTTGTTAAACCACTGGTGGCTTCCGATCTATCTAGATGAAGACACATATCAAGTCAGTATGATTAATGGGAACCCTACTAGGCATCAAAGTCAGGATGTTCGGTCAATCGGAACCGATCTGGTAAAGTTGCACTGCATTCAAAGCGGATGTGGCCGGGTGCCACCACACAACTACGAGCGCTGTAGAGTCTACTCGGAGAATAATCAAGGGTACTACCTCGTGCGAGCAGCCCTTCAAAGTCAGTTGGACCATAAGGAAATTCGACCATGGTCAAGCTATGATTCAATGTCAAACTATCATCCTAATCAAAGCAAGGATGTTATCTTGATCCCTAAGCAAGAAGTGGCCAAAGATGTGTGCGCCATAATCCCTTTACTCCGTGAATCAAGAGTCCCTCTTGATGGTGGGAAGGTTCTCAATCTCGAACCAATTGAGGCCAGTTATGATGGTCAGAAAAGTCAGAAGGCTCCTGTAGTTATCTATCTGTCGGGACCAGTACCGTACAAATCCAACAAGGTTATCCCTTACAAGTACGGTGCAACAATAGTTGAGAGTGAAAAAGAAGTTCCATTTCCCTCCGTCGTGAATATTACAGACATCAGTCGAGTAACACAGAGCAGTCGAATCTTCAACCGAGGAGTTGGAGAACCTAACAAAGAAAAGGAACCTCAAACAAATGTTCCTAATCAACCAGCCGTTCAGTCCAGTGATCCCGACCTTTCACAGAACAATGATGAGATGCTGAAGCTCGTCCAAAAGAGTGAATACAATATTGTTGATCAGCTGTTGGAAACTCCTTCAAAAATCTCTGTGTTATCTCTTTTACTCAGTTCTGGAGCTCACAGAGAAGCTCTACAGAAAGTCTTAGAGCAAGCCTTTATGGAACAAGATGTAACGATAAGACAATTCGACATCATCATCTCAAACATCACTTCCTGCAACAACTTGGGGTTTAGTGATGAGGAACTGCCGGAAGGAGGCAAAAATCACAACATGGCGCTCAATATTACAGTCAACTGCTAGGACGATGCTTTAGCCAGCGTACTGGTAGACACCGGATCGGCTCTGAATGTTATGCCGAAGTCCACTTTAATGCGACTATCATTCAAAGGATCCCCGATGAGGGGCAGTGAGGTTATCGTCAAAGCATTTGACGGATCCCAAAAAGCAAGTATTGGCGAAGTCGACCTTCCCATAATTATTGGTCCTCACACTTTCCAAGTCACTTTCCAGGTCATGGATGTCCGGGCAGCATACAGTTGTTTATTAGGAAGACCTTGGATACACCAGGCTGGGGCAGTCACTTCAACACTGCACCAGAAATTGAAGTTCGTCAAGAACGACCAACTAGTCACAGTATGCGGAGAGCAAGCCTTGACCGTGAGTAACTTATCATCGTTTACTTGTGTAGAATCAGAGAAAGTTGTTGGAACTCAGTTCCAAGCACTGTCGGTGAGCAATGAGGTTCAATCAAAAAAAGGAACTTCGATTTCCTCGTACAAAGATGCTCTCAAAGTGATCAAAAGTAACAATACAAAAGGGTGGGGACGACTTGTCATTCCTACTGATAACAAAACAAAGAAGGGTCTTGGTTTTTCTTCAACCTGTACCCAGACTGCTACTAACAATGAAAGTTTTCATCCCATTCAGGATTTCTTCCACAGTGGAGGTTTCCTTCACCCAGTGCCTCAGGAAGTATATACCATCAACGAGGGTGATTCCTCCGATACAGATGAAGAGTGGAAGTCCTATCTTAACTAGGACGGTTATATGTCTCAGGAATAGGTGCCTACGCCATTTTGCTATCCCGCACAGAGTTTGAGATTTATACCAAGGTCAGATGTCAAAATGATATATGGGGATTGTGGTCCGGAAAGATGTTGTGCTCCACCAAACTGATTAGAGGAGGACACTCTAATGAAAGACAACTTTGACCACGACTATTATGGCCCAATGGATGGCCTGACAATCTGGAAGTCGTACCCCAGGAGACTTGAGGCAAAAGAGTCAGCCCAATGATGCATATCAGCTGAGCATCATTGAAAAGAATACCTGCGTCTCCACCATGTCATGGGATCATTATTCAGGCAATTCAGAACCTATCCAGCACGACGATGAATTTACAAAGCTTGCAGGACTAGAATTCATCAACTATGCTTTTCCTAAGGTCAACGTCATCGAAAGGGATGACTCCTCCAGTTCCAAAGAAGTTTGGGACACCTTAGGACAACCGAGTGGCAAATTCGACTACTTGGTCAAGTACACCGCTCCTGAGAGCTCTCGTATCAGGCTCGAAGACATCCAGCCAACTGGATGGGGAGATTTACCTGAGAGTACAAATACTATGCAAGATACAACAGAAGAGTTCGTCTATGACAACTCTGCTTGGGAAATAAATTCCAACGATCCTGCTTCGCCAGAAATCAGCGTCATTTCTGAGGACAAGTCAAGAAAGAAGGTGCCAGACTTTGTGATTCACCGAGGAGTTCGCCGCCAATGGGTTGCTGTCGATGTTCCGAAAGTCGTTCATAAGTCTAAGTAATTGTCGTCTTTATCTTAACCTTTCACCCTGCCCAGGTGAAACAGATGTTTTGATAGGGCTCACTTTCTGTAAATTTCCCTCTTCGCTTCTATTCGCTTTGCCCAAAGCGACAGAGTTTTGTTTTATAGGGTTGTAGTTTCAAGAATCGACTCGATCATAAATAAAATAACGTCGTTCTATAATTTCCGCATTTATTGTTGTTTTCTCTTTTCGCTTTTTCAGAAAATGGTAATCCGAAAAAACAACTCAAATAATAAAAACAAGCAGTTTTCCAAAGAAAATACACTACACACACTCTTGCATCCTCTCTATCTCTTCTAAAACAAATCATCACGTCATGCATATTGTTTAGTTTAAACCCCATTGAAACATACGATCCGATGCCTTCTCCCAACTTTGAATTCCCGGTATTCGAGGCTGAAGAAGAAGTTGACGACGAAATTCCAGAAGAGATCTCCTGACTACTCAGACAAGAGGAAAGGTCCATTGAACCTCACAAAGAGCCGTTGGAAACGATCAACTTGGGTTCAGAAGAAGAGAGAAAAGAAATCAGGATTGGGGCGCTGCTCAGTCCGACTGTCAAAGAAAGTTTGATAAAGCTTCTCAAAGAATTCCCCTATGTATTTGCCTGGTCCTATCAGGACATGCCAGGGTTGGTTACCAGCATCGTGGAATATCATTTACCATTGAGGTCAAAATGTCCGCCAGTAAAACAAAGGTTGAGAAGAACTCACCCAGACATGGCCATCAAAATCAAAGAGGAAGTACAGAAACAGATTGACGCGGGTTTCCTCGCCATGTCAGAATATCCTCAATGGCTAGCCAATATAGTACCAGTTCCAAAAAAGGACAGAAAGATCAGAATGTGTGTAAACTACATGGATCTAAACAAGGCCAGTCCAAAGGAAGACTTTCCTTTACCACACATTGACATGCTGGTAGACAGTACAGTAAAGTTCAAAGTATTCTCCTTCATGGATGGATTCTCGGACTATAATCAGATAAAAATGGCGCCGAAAGACATGGAGAAAACTTCATTCATTACCCCATGGGGTACTTTTTGTTACAAGGTAATGCCGTTCGGTTTGAAGAATGTCGGGGCAACCTATCAAAGGGCCATGACTACTCTCTTTCATGACATGATACACAAAGAAATCGAGTTATATGTCGATGATATGATTGCCAAATCTAAGACAGAAGAGGAGCATGTAACCCACCTGTCAAAACTATTCGAGCGTCTGAGAAAGTACAAACTCCGCTTGAATCCCAATAAGTGCACATTTGGTGTCCGTTCAGGGAAACTTTTAGTGTTCATCGTCAGCCAGAAAGGGATTGAGGTTGATCCTGACAAGGTCAAGGCCATTCAAGAAATGCCTTCTCCAAAGACTGAAAAACAAGTCAGAGGATTTCTGGTGCGTTTGAACTACATTTCCAGATTTATATTCCTCATGACCGCGACATGCGCACCAATTTTCAAATTACTCAAAAAGAATCAGGATTGCATTTGGACAGAAGACTGCCATACTGCTTTCGACAGTATTAAGGAATACCTATTGAACCCACCGATTCTATCACCTCCAGTGGAAGGAAGACCACTGATCATCTACTTAACAGTCTTGGAAGAATCCATGGGCTGTGTACTTGGCCAACAAGATGAAACAAAAAGAAAAGAGTTTGCCATCTACTATCTGAGCAAGTAATTCACAGACTGTGAAACTTGGTACACTATGCTTGAGAAAACTTGATGTGCTCTGGCTTGGGCAGCCAAACGTCTTCGCCAGTATATGATTCGTCACACTACTTGGTTAAACTAAAAAATGGATCCAATCAAGTATGTCTTTGAAAAGCCTGCTCTCACGGGAAGGATTGCCCGTTGGCAGATGTTGTTATCAGAATATGACATAGAATACCACGCTCAAAAAGCCGTTAAGGGGAGTATTTTGGCTGATCATTTGGCTCATCAACTGATTGACGATCAGGAATCAATCGGGTTTGACTTCCCAGACGAGATTTCATGTATTTAAAAATGAAAGATTGCGATGAACCGCTACCTAGTGAAAGGCCAGAACCAGGTTCCCAATGGGGACTAATTTTTGACGGAGCTGTAAATCATTATGGAAACGGAATTGGGGCAATCATCATAACACCTCAGGGTACCCACATTCCTTTCACCGCCCGACTAACATTCAAGTGTACAAACAACGAGACCGAATATGAAGCTTGTATCATGGGTCTCGAAGAAGCGATCAACTTAAGGATCAAGAACTTGGATGTATATGGCGACTCAACCCTGGTTATCAATCAGATCAAAGGAGATTGGAACACATACCAATCAGGATTGATTCCTTACAAAGATTACGCAAGAATTTTGTTACCATTCTTTAACAGAATCGAGTTTCATCACATCCCTCGTGAGGAGAATCACATGGCTGATGCATTAGCCACTCTCTCTTCCATGATTAGTGTAGGTCAATGGAACGATGTGCCTAAGATCGACATAATGTGCCTTGAGAGACCCGCTTATATCTTCACGATTGAAGCAGTCATAGACAATAAACCTTGGTATCACGATATCAAATGCTTCCTTCGGAAACAAGAGTACCCACCTGGGGCACTAAGGAAAGACATAAAGACCCTCAGAAGACTGGCAGGAAGTTTCTTCTTGAGCGGTGATACACTCTATAAGAGAAACTTCGACATGGTCTTGCTCCGATGTGTAGACAGGCCAGACGCAAACATGCTGGTAAAAGAAATTCACGAAGGATCCTTTAGTACTCATGCCAATGGACACATAATGGCGAGAAAAATTCTAAGAGCAGGGTACTATTGGTTGACAATGGAATCTGACTGCTACAAGTATATGAGGAGATGTCATAAGTGTCAGATATACTCAGACAAAATCCATGTACCGCCAACACATTTCAAAGTTTTTTCTTCCCCATGGCCTTTTTCCATATGGGGAATCGACATGATTGGCATGATTGAACCCAAAGCTTTGAACGGACATCGGTTCATCCTGGTAGCCATTGACTACTTCACCAAGTGGGTCGAAGCAGCGTCGTACGCCAATGTAACACGACAAGTGGTGGTCCGCTTTATCAAAAACAATATCATCTGCTGTTATGGTGTTCCGAGCCAGATCATTACGGATAATGGATCCAACTTGAACAATAAGATGATGAAAGAGTTGTGCGCTGAGTTCAAGATCGAACACCATAACTCATCTCCCTACCGACCCAAGATGAACGGAGCGGTAGAAGCGGCTAACAAGAACATCAAGAAGATCGTTCAAAAGATGGTTGTAACCTACAAAGACTGGCACGAAATGCTACCCTTTGCTCTTCACGGTTATCGCACATGTGTCCGCACTTCAACAGGGGTAACCCCTTTCTCTCTAGTATATGGCATGGAGGCAGTGATCCCCATAGAAGTAGAGATCCCATCAATCCGGGTATTGATGGAAGCTAAGTTAACAGAGGCTGAATGGTGTCAAAGTCGACATGACGAACTAAATCTGATAGAAGAAAAGCGAATAACGACTCTATGCCACGATCAGTTGTATGAGTAAAGGATAAAGAAGGCGTTTGACAGAAAGGTCCGACCTCGTGTGTTCAAAAAAGGAGACTTTGTGCTCAAGAAGATACAATCATTTCTCACTGATTCTCGGGGCAAATGGACTCTGAATTATGACGGCCCCTATGTGGTCAAGAAAGCTTTCTCAGGTGGTACCTTGAGACTTGCAACCATGGATGGAGAAGAATTTGCCTATCCCACAAATGTTGACGTAGTCAAGAAATACTTTGCCTAAAAAAAAAGAAAACAGAACATCTCGGTGGATTGAAAACCCGAAAGGGCGGTCCAGGAAAAAATTAGAGACATAATAAAAAAAATCATCCCGGTGGATTGGAAATCTCAAAGTACAATCCAGGCAAAAGTTAGGGATAATGGCAAGTAACTACGTCCAACAGGGGCAAATCCCCCAGTAGCAATCATGCCATCCATCAGAAAACTCCAGTCAAGGTCATCTTCAGCAGAAGCTCATGATGTCCCGAATTCAAAGTTGGTAGAAGGATAATGGTCGTTACGTTTCAATGTAGCCCTTTTCCCTTAAATTACCATTTTCTAAACTTTGTAAATACTCTATGGAATCATGCGTTTGGCTGATTTCCATCCTATCAATAAAATTTGAGCCCTAGTGCTTTTGTTTACAATTCTTATTTGTTTTAGCTTTACAGAACGATGTTTTAACATAATTAACGATTCTTGAAATAAAACAAAAATGAATTTACTTGTCAAATTTTTTCTGCTTTAAAATAAAGATGGCAATTCTTTTGACTGTTGAACATCGAAAGAACATCGATTGCTTCTCCAGAAGTAATCGAGCTTCAAAGTGCAGAGTCAAAGTACTCCTTCTAAACCAGTACGCCTGAACGAAGGATCAACTGTATCAGATGTGATTTTCCCATCTGATATCCCCGACATAGTTCTTACCACCTAAGCCCGACCAACATTTTTCCCCGCGGGAACTAATTTCTCCTAAGCAAGGCAGAAATGCTATTTTGGACCAGATGATACTTTTCGTCCCCTGCAGTGGCCAAGTATCCAAACGTGTTCATCTATTAGTCTATGTGTCATGTCAGTTTTGTCAGCATAAACATACATACATCATGCATTATTGATTTACATTCATATTCATATTGCATCACTATCACTCTAGTCGGTCCTATCCCCTAGTGATAAAAGTCCTCTCAATCGAGTTGTCAGTTCTTTCCTCGTCAGGAAATGTTGCGTCTGAACAATATCTCTCCTCCAGTTTATTTCTGGATCGGAGATGGTCATCGGCCACTTTGATAACTTGAACCTCTGAAAGACTAGAAAACCTTCGACCAATGTCACTCTTCTCCATTGAAAATGATATCTTCGCTTTCTGGGATTAAGGAAAATCCCCAGAGAAAGCCTCGCAACTAAAGACTCTCAGCAACACATTGATTTTTCTCTCCAGGAGAGTCAATGTTAATAAAGTCATCAGCACCTCAAAATTGGGATACATTGTATGGCATTTCTCCGAGAAGATCTCAAAGAAAATTATGATGTAATATCCCTAAGCCGAAAGCAGTCTCTCAAGAGACTCGTTTTCCCCAGTAGAGTCGGCAAATGGCGTCTCCAAACAGAGAAGTTTGTACACCTCTACAACTCAGACGAATGGGTTCCCCAGCAAGTCTGACATCAAAACATTTTCTGTCAAATGACATCTCCCCAGGAAAATTTGGCGAGAAGTTTAATGAAAACCGCTACCAATAGCGTCCCTTGTCAAGAAAGTTTATTGACAAAAGAAACTTAGACCAGTTCCTTGGCAGGAAACCAGGATCGAGGGGAAGTTTATTTCAGAAACTTAGACCAGTTCCTTGGTAGGAAACCAGGATCGAGGGGAATTTTATATCAAAATCTGAGACCAATTCCTTGGTAGGAAACCCGGATCGAGGGGAAGTTTATTTCAAGAAACTTAGACTAGTTCCTTGGCTGGAAACCAGGATCGAGGGGAAGTTTATTTCAAAAGAAAACTGAGACCAGTTCCTTGGCTGAAGACCATGATCGAGGGGAAGTTTACCTTTTCTAAGCATCATTGCTTAGCAAAAGAAGATGGATGAGCAAACTGCCATTCATAACCACCGTCAAAATTTCGCGTATTCCGATATTTAATCATCTTACACCCCGAATGCCCGAATACCTTCGCCATTCTCACCTTCGGGTCCAAGAAGATTAAATAGGGGCATCTGTCATACCCCAAATTTTGACCACTAAGATTCCCATCATTGTATAAATCATTACCACAATATGGATGAACCATCATGCCTCGTCAATCTCCTCAAAGAGGGGTGAGCATTCACCACAATCAGAATTAGGGTTTTGAGCCCTCTTTGAGCACTTAGACAAAGGATCAATCAACAATTGACATGATCTTCAACTTGTCTAAACTCTCCAACACCCATAAAGGATCAAGAGGACTCCCACATCAAGAACCAAGCACAAAGTTGCTACATTCCAAGTGGATTAAGCCTCAAGATCGCCAGTGTCACCAAATTAGAGTTTTGGTCGACCAGGGCCTCCAGATGGGAATTTTCCTCTGGGCATGAGCCAATGCTTCAAAGCATAACCTAATATACTCCATGGGACCTCATGGACCCAATCATCAAGTCAATTTAACCTCAGGGGATGCATTTATCAACAATCAGGAATTAGGGTTTCTTGACCTAATTCACCCCTAAGTTGACTTTTGGGACAAAACATGAGCCAAGACATCAAGACGTGATTTTAGGGTCTCCAATACACTATATTGATCCATTTGCAACAATGGATTGATCCAAGAAACTTGATTCACAAGTTTCAATTTCATCTGAACCACAATTAGGGTTTTGAAGAAAAAGTCAACTGTATCTTTGACTTTTGACCAGGACATGCTCCCAAACCTTGGTACATAATTCAATACACTCTATATCACCTATGGAATCCATCTATTAAGTTTGATTTAAGTCAATGACTTAATTTCATAGAGGATCGCACAGTTTGGGTTTCATCTGCTGAAAAAGTCAACTGTACAAAAAGTCAAAGTTTGACTTTTTTATTTTTGGGTCAACCAAGGTTCCTTAACCCTAAAATGACGTTAATGTGTGATTGGAATCATCATTCATCAAGAAAAACCAAGAAAGTGAAATAACTTCTAAAAGGGGTAACCATAAAAAACTTAGAATTTTTCTAAGTTATGAAACAAAATGGCTAGGGTACCAACTTCCAAGGATCATAACTTGAGATCCAAGCAACCATTTTGGATGATCCAAAGATGGATTTGTAGCTCTCATGGCATACTTTAAAAGTGTCAACTACACCTCATTCCAATTCATTATGGATTTTAAACTATGGAGTGATCAAAATGGTTGAAAATATGAAAATGGCATTTTTTCAACACACAGACAAATTTATGTCCAAGACAGATTTTCTTGAAAACACCAAAACCTGTGAGGTTTTTTCACATATTTACAAGGGAAATCAACTCCAACTATAAACATCAATGTTATTGCCAATGTTGCTAAGAATTCAAAGAACTTATTAGCATGAATTGATTTAACTTGAGCCAAGAGAAATCCATGGTCAAACATGCCTTGTTGCAACTGTTTTGCAACAAATTTTGTTGCATAACTTAATGAACTTGATCCTTATCCAAAGAGCATTAATCACAAAGCCTACTGCACTCACTTTGATGGTTACAAGCTCTGCACCACCTGCCAATTCAGTTCAAGGCCAGCAAATGGGAGCATGAACATAAGAGAATATGCTTGGAATCCAATGTGCATTTATGAGCAAATAGTGAATATTCAACATTACCTCTAGGATCAGTCAAGCTGCCTTCATAATCCACCAATAAGAAGACTCCAGAATGTGGAATTTGTCAGATCATAGCTGAGCTATTTGGGGCAGCTGTTACACCTAGTGCAAGAGGCATTTATGCCAAGCCAAGACCATTGAACCATGGCCTTATCCTCTGAGCTTCAAGAGAACCACTTCAACACAACTCCTCTACTATAAATAGAGGTCCTAACTGATCGTTCAAATCACACCAAAGCAGCTTACAACATTGCTTTCTCTCATTTCCTTCTTAAACTCCAAATTTCATTGTTCTTGAGAAAGCACTATCGGGTTTTGAGTTGGAGACCAATGCAGCTCAAACCAATGATTCACACACATCACATATAACATATCGGAGGTGTCTGAACACTCACCTCCCATTTGTAACATCAAAATCACAAAATGGCTATCCAATTGCACAAAACTCATGACTTGCTGCAGGAGGAATCAGGTTGATCAATCCAGAGGTTTTCCAATCAACCTAAGCACTCAAACACATCCATTGAGGTACAGGGAAGCAATTTAAATCGTTGAAACTCAACTGTAACACCTTCATCATCAAATTCGACCATTTTCAACTCTTCTGTAATCCTCAGCAAGAGTTGATTCTCCAATTGGACCTGCCTCGGGATCTCAATAACCCCCAGCAGAAGATAGCCTCCTCTTAGGCTTTGTATAATGATCCTTTCCTCAATAAAGTCAGCCTCCTCTTGGGCTTTGTACAATGATCCTCCCCAACGGAGCTAACCTTTTCAAACTCTCTTGTTGAGTCAATTACTTTTCAGACTCTCTTGTTAAGTCGATCACCTTTTCAGACTCTCTTGTTGAGTCAACCACTCTCATAGACTCTCTTGTTGAGTCTGACAACTTTTTGTACTCTCTTGTTGAGTCAACCATTTTTAGCCTCAATCTCGGGCTTCGTACCAGACAGATAAAAACACTCTCTTGTTGAGTCAACCCTTTTTAGCCTCAATCTTGGGCTTCGTACGAGACAGATAAAAACACTCTCTTGTTGAGTCAAACCCTTTTTCACCTCAATCTTGGGCTTTATACAAGATAGATAAATACCTCCCCAGCGGAGTTAGACTCCTCTTAGGCTTCATATAATGATATCCCCCAAAGAGTCAGTCTCTTTTAGCCTCCGTCTTGGGCTTTGTTCAAGACACCAATATATCCACTCTCTTGTTGAGTCGGTCTTATCCAGCCTCCTCTTAGGCTTTGTATAAGGACTTCCCCAGTGGAGTCAATCAACCTTTTTGCATCAAACTTGTGCTTTGATCAAAGCATACAAACATCAACAGTTCCTTTTTAGAGATGACAAATTCTCTCTCTGCCAAAACCCTTTAGCTTCATATCTTGGGTTTTGAACAAGATACAAATCCCTTTTAGCCTCTGTCTTGGGCTTTGAACGAGACACGAAAACATCTTTTTCCTCCCTTAGAATAGGAGGAACTATGATTGCTCTAGTTTCCCTGTTTCATTTAAACGGGAATACGTAGGCATAAGATTGTGAAATCTTAGCGAGCATACTAAACAAAAACTCTAGGTCCAATACCTTCATACATCAATCAAAACTGAGGTCCAATGCCTCACCAAAATCATCAAAAACTCTCAATCTTACTCTCTCATATCTCCCAAAGAAGAAAATTTCCCAACCCATTAACGGATAAACACCATCAATTACAAAGCAGAACCTAAAGCTAACATCCTGTGGATAACCACACATAGGATGGGTAATTGACACCTACCCATTGTATAACCTGACCCCGGACCCCCCAATCTCTTTAAGCGTTTGTTTAGTTAAACATTCGCGTGCAAGGTTAGTTTTAGATAGCTTCCCTTTCCCTTCCAGCTTCACGGGATAAATAAGAAATCAGAAAGTAGCACCCCTCCTACCATTGCGGTGAGGAAAACTTCAGCGATAAGGTGGTCGCGTCACCGATAAAAATCGCTCACTACAAGTGCTTGTCATATTATGGCTAAAAAGGGGGAGTATTATTGAAGATAAAACTGAATTGAACTAAGCTAATCTGGCTTGTGAGATTAAGGGGGAGTAATAATTAATCTTGAAGATAAACCTGAACTATGCTGATGTGTGAGTTTAAGAGGGGGGGGGGGGGGGGGTAATGAGAATCTGTGATAGTAGTGACATATTTTTTGTGTGTATGATGTTCTGAATTTTTTTTCTGCTGCGTGTGTCTCTGGTATGGTGTGTTTCCCTGGTAACTTACTCAAAGAAGGTTTTAGCCAAAATTTTCCAAAGGGGGAGATTGTAAGTTCTGTGTTGGCTGCATTTTTGCTAAAACATGTTGTTTCAGCTATATGTTGTGCAAGATGTCTTGACCTGTGGGTCAAACATCTTTGCAGGTCGTTTATTCAGGTAGTGTAGGGTTCAAGTACAGGATGTCATGACTGATGTTCTAACATGTTTTTACAGAACTGAACAACATTCTATTCATAATGTTGTGATTTGCTTGTTACTATTCATTAGTAATCTTTTGTGCTATTCTGGTGAGAGATATTACTGGAGAAAATCAAGGGGGATATTTTCTTTAAACAAAAGAATTTTGGTGCATAATTTGTGGAGTTATTTTGGAATCGTTTGTTCTATTTTCATGTAGAAAATATTGAGAAGATTTGAAGTTTTATTTGATTTGATTTTATCAAATATGAGTTTGTTTTTTCCTAATGCCAAAGCCCATGCGAAGTGTTTTTATATAAAGACTCTTTAACCCTATTTGGTGTTTAGAGAAGCTAGGGTTGAGACGTGTGCATTGCTTATGAATTAGGGTTTTAGTTTTCTGTGCTTTTGTTATTTGTGAGCCAGTCATTCATCACCTAAATGCTTGAACTGGACTGAGTTTATTGAGTTGTAATTATGAATCACTCATGAGCTTTTAAGAAAGAGTGAACTCTGTGTCTTTGGAAGTGTGTCTTCTGTTGTTCAATGTTAGAAGTCTTATCACTGCTGTGTGATTGAAGGGAAGTGAGGTGTGTCTCATATCTAGGAGAGTCCTAGATAGAAATTGCACGGGTAGAGATTAGGTGAGAAGATTGTAAACCAGAGGTTGTGTGCTGAGAATCTTCAAACTAATTGTGTTTTAGTGAATTTCTTTCATGGCTTGGTAGCCCCCAAATGTAGGTGAGTTGCACCGAACTGGGTTAACAATTGCTTGTGTTATTTACTGCTTTCCTATTGTGTTTATTACCTTGTTCTTAAGTTGATAACAATTTAGATATTAGTGTCGTAACATCTCCTTCGACATCTCATATCTGATACCAGAATTTCATATATATTAATAATAAAAAAAATACAATGTGATCAAAATATGATTCAATAAATCTCCCTTAACTTGCCTTGGTACCAATTAAGTTTCCCAGACACTCTCGCACAAAATATCAATAGATAGAACTAGGTACCAAATTTTTGTTGGATCTTTGGGGTTTAGTTAAAGAACACTTAGGTATCCAAGCCATGGTACCATGATGAACTTTGACACTCCTAATGTGGCAAGTGGGCCTAATGTAACCTTTATCACCACAATAATGACATGTAGCTTTAAATGAAATACTATTTCTATTTCTTCTAGTAAGTCGAGGATTTTTGTTTAAAAATCAATCCCTCTTTCACTTGAAAAAGTAGAACTAGTAGTAGATAGAGAAATAACTAGTGTTGATTGTCCTTTGAGATTTTCATTTTCAAGTTTTAAAATTAGATAAGCAACACAATCCATTCTTAGAACCTTTGCAGCTAAAGTATCAGAAGCATTAAAACACTCATCTACGAGAGATGCATGCTCTTTATTTAAGGAATTGAAAACACTATCAAGATTATTAATCTCAATTTCAAATTTTGAAATAATTTTTCTTTGAAAATATTTTTTCTTAAAAGCACTTAGAGCATTTGCATGCATTTTATTAAACACTTTCGACAATTGTTTATAAGGAGGTTTAACTTCATGGTCAAAAGTATATACCTCAAAGTCTTCACTTTTCTTGTGTGCCATCAAGCATAGGTTGACACATTCATCATTTAAACTTGAACCGGACAAAGTAAAGGAGCTTTCATCTTATTTTTCTCAAGCGATATAGGCTCTACGACCATTAACATGTTTGATATTCGTCTTGTAGAATTCCTTATCTTTTTCTTATGATGTTTATTGAGACTCGGACACGTGGTTCCATAATGACCCAATTTAAGCATTCTAAGCATGTGGCATCTTCTTATTTTCTTTTACGTTCCTTCTTGTGTGGATTCGACTTCTTAAAATTAATCATATTTTTGTCATAATGCTTGAGCTTATGTTTCCTCATATATTGATTTTAGAACTTGACGAAAAACCTCATCTCTTCTTCTTTAGAAGAGTCTTCGTCAGAACTATCATGTCCATCTTATTTTTCTTTTTCCTTAATGATTAAAATTTCAAGGATATATCCCGCTTTTCTTCTTTGACCATCTCTTTCTCTTTCAACTTTACTTCGCTTTCAACGAGCCATTTAAGTTCATTATCATGTTCGACTAGCTTTCCAAATAATTTGGTAATATCCAAATCATTAAGATCATTTAATTCTTTGATGGTTGTAACCTTTGGTTGTCATTCCTTGCACATAGACCTTAATATTTTGTTAGCACAATCTTTGTTAGAAAAAGACTTTCCCAAGTTATCTAACTTGTTTATTAAACCGAGAAAATAAGTCTGCATGGAATCCACCAATTCTTCGGGTTCCATACGGAAAATTTCATACTCCTCTATCAACATATTAATTTTGCAAGCCTTAGCGTATTCAGTTCCTTCGTAAAGGACTTCAAGAGCTCTCCACATAGATTGGGCGCTCTTATGATATGAGATAGAATAATATAATTTAACGCTTAATGTATATATAAGTATATTTCTTACCTTCAAATCATATTAAGTCTTTTTGGTTTCATCATCGGTCCAATCTTTTGAGAGTTTAACATAATTATTGGCTTCGTCTTTTGGGATAAAATGCTCATCAGTAATTGCTGCCTAGAGATGCTTGGCAATTGACATTAAATGTACGTACATGTTTTCCTTCCAATAAGCATAATTATTGACTTTAAAAAGTGGTTCTCTATTGTACGCTCTCTTCGGATTGTCATCGCCTATATTTCCAAACTTTTGATTCACTTAGAATTGATCAAAAGACCACTTTAGAGGCCAATTGTTGGGTGAGAATATGGACAATAAATGGGCTAGGGGGAGGGGTGACTAGACCTTTCGGATAAAATTTCTTTGAAAAATAGTTTAATCAGAGTTTCTAAAACAAAAGTGATTTTTTGCATGGCGGAAACAAATTTTAGCGTAAAAGAGAATATGCTTATCGATTGGAATCGGTATGTAACTACTTAATCAATGAACAACACAAGTAAGATTATTACACAATTATAAGTTATATTGGTGAAAATTACAGATGTACATGTCATCCTTGCAAAGGGCAGAGATGTTCAGAGGGCTTAGTACGTATATTACATTTTATGGTGGTTAGGGCTTTTCCACGGTGGCGAGAAACCCTGTATGGTGGTGTTTTGTGTTGGTTTAGAGGTCTTGCTCATGTGAGGTGAGAACCTTTGTTATTGAATGACGCACTTAGGTATAAACGTAGTTGAGGTGTGATTTGTATGGCTTAATATTTGTCCTATTACCCCCACGGGGGAGAAGTATTTATAAAGGCTTCTTGGGCCTAGGGTTTGGTTAACCCTTAGAGGCAACAATCGCTCCCTCTTGGCTAGGGGAAATTGTTGACCACCTAATCTTCAGGGGTAGTGGTGGACTCCCTTTTTTTTTACTAACGACATTACACACATCATCAATTCCAAGGGAGAGCCCTCTCTCCTTGCGGGCACCCTTGTTTAGGATACTTACAAAAATAATGCTACATAACCAAAATATACAAACTAACATTGTATCGAATAATTGGAAAATTACATAAGTAGTGTGATTTTACAATAACAATACTTAGATATTCTTCAACCACGATTTTTAGGTTTAATCGACAAAAAGAATAAATTGAAGTACCAATTCTAACAAAACGTATACTTGTACAATTATTAGCTACCAAAATAAATCCTAATAGCATGCAATTATAGAAAGCAATAAAAGAACAACCTAATCATGTAATTAACTATGAAAATGAAAAGGATAGAGAGAAGAGAGTACACTGAGATGTATACTAGTTCAGTTAGTTCGTCCTTGCTTTGCGCATAATCTTGTCTCCATTTGTTTCCCATTGAAATTTTGTCGGTCTTCCAATATGATTTGTAACAAAATTATAAGATTTTGTACAATCATAATATCCGAAGTAAATGCTGAAAAATAAATTTCTTCTTTCTAGATTTTTGACTTGTTAACAGTCTGTGAACTGAACTTTATGCGAAATCTTTACTCGTATTTTCTTCTTGAATCTTCCATCCCTAAAAACTTGCTCCTAAGCCTCCTTTATGAGGAAATCTTTAACTGATTCCACTGGTATCTTGAGCGTGGGTTTGTCTGAAGATTAAGAAGAACTGTTAGCCTATTTGCAGGCTTCCATACAACACTACCAAGGTCAATCTGGAGAGAAGAACCTCCTTATTTTCAGCTAGAACTTTCATAACTAATCATAACACCACACACCCTTGTAAAACTCTGAAATATTAACCAAATCTCTAAAGAAACGCTAAATTCAAAAATGAATCTCTAACAATCATGAATCTTCAAAGATAAGATTCATAACCATGCAATAATGGAGAAAAGAATTAGGTAGAAGATGAAAGAAATCATTTGCAATTGTTCGCAAAAGATCAAAAACTCTTTTTAAAAATGAAAGAGAAAATGGTTTCTGAGTTTTAAATCATTAATTGAGTATGAGTTTTCTAACATTGTGAAGGATTTGAGAGAAAAAAATATATATTTATAGGTGTTATAGATTAAGCAAAAAAAGAATGAAAAAACCATGCTTGATTCGAGTCATGAACTCTTGTGTAATTTGAGTCAAGTGGAAAAGTAATTTTGAAAAAATATCTTCATCTATGAAAAACTCATTTTAGCCATGATTCGAGTCAAGGAAAATATGTGATTCGACTCATGCAAGGTTGTGATTTGAGTCAAGACAACGTTATGATTCGACTCAAGTAAGTCATTGGCTAACCAGAATTGTGTGTGTGTGTGTGTGTGTGCATGTGCGCGTGTGTGCATGTGTGTGTGTGTGTGCGCGCGTGTGTGTGGGTGTGTATGCATACGTGTGTGTGTGTGTGTGTGTTTATTTTATAATTCAACGATAAAATCTTTGAGTTATTTTAAATGTTGTTAAAAACTTAAAAGATAAGATATTTTATAAATGGTTGATTTATTTTTACTATAAATGCGAGTAATGATTACAGATATATGTATTTAGGTACCCACAAAGTACGAGTACGCGTACACACATTGGTACCCATGCGGGTATGGGCTCGTGTACAGTGATTTTTTTAAAACTCGGGTATGGGGACAAGTACTATAATACCCTGAGAATTTCATTTCTATACATCGTTGAAGACCCCTGATCGACCTATGTTGGGATTCTAGGACTTTAAGAATGTGGACAAAATTCCTAATGAAATTTCCCCCTAGTGATTACAGCTATAATCTGGCAGTTTGACGTGTCCTGCATCCTAATTGACGGCAGGAGCTATTGCGACATCATGTATTCAAACTGTTTGAAAAAACGTGTCTAGAAAGAGGAAGCTTATGGTACTATGAAGACTTAGACTTACAAGTATTCAACAGAACGACCACCCGTCCGTGGGGGTATGTCGAGCTGATGGTATCAATAGGAAAAATAATAGACATTCAAACAGTTAATTCATAATTCCTCGTCTTCCCTAATAGGAGCGTCTACAATTGCATTATAGGAAGATCCTTTATAACCATGTTGGATGTTGTAGCCTCACCGGTCTACCTCAAGCTCAAGTACCATACTCTCCAAGGGAATTATCCATCATCTATACCAATCTTGAATGGGAAAAAAGAATCTATCAAGCGCTCCAGCGAGACCAAGAAGAGGGTGTAGCCACGGAGATCAATGTGGTGTCCTTGACTGGGCAGCTCTGAAGCTTGAACGTCTGCCCACCAAGACGTGGTTGCACTATAAGAAAGTAGACAGGGAGAATAAGCAGCAACTAGCTCACTCGACAATGTTTCCTTATTATTTGTATTACACATTATGTCTGTATACTTACTCTCCCCTTATGCAAGAGTAATCCCCAAATATAAATGGAATATTTCAAGTTTGATATATTCATTTCTTTGTGGTTGTATACAGTAAGACTAAATCTGAGGTACAATCGAAGCGATCGAATCCCCACCGTGAAAAGCACACACAAAGAAATTTAAAGGTGTTGTCACAAATTCCTAGCTTATGTGACCATATTAATTGATTCCTCGTCGAAAGTCAGGGGCATTGTCGCAAATTCCTCATGCGTGCAACCATAACAATCACTTCCCCACCGATTATTTTTTTCATTACAGTGTGACAATATGTTTTTTCATTACAATGTACTATGCATACAATAGACACACAATTAAAAAACAAACAAAAATAGTGGTTGACAGGGCTACTTTAACAATGAGACGATCTCCCCATCTTAGAGCATGTGATTTGGTCGAACCTGTTCCCTCAAGATAAGTAGAAGATGGTGAATGTGATCCACTTGCTGCAAGGTGTAACGCTCTACTTCCTGACTCGATAAGTAGATGATGGTGAAAGTGATCCATATGTATAACACATATATCCTCCAAGTAGGATGCTACTCAAACATGTATCAACCCATATTTGCACCACATAAGTAAAAATTAAATCCTTTGATAAGCAACTGAAATTATAAAATAGTCAGCATAAAATGTAATGCCATGTATAATATATATCTAGAAAAATACAATACAAGCATTTTATTTGGTACTGACAGCATCATAAGTGCCTAATGGCTTAATTCACATACTTTACCATTTCTAAAACACAAACACAATCTATGGTACAAGATACGGAAACTAGCCAAAACAAAAATCTAAGATTAATATACAATATCTTCAATTGTATACAACAAATACACAGCAGAATAAGCTCATCTAATCTTCTCTTGAAATATCCAAGCATAGCTCCACTAGTAAATCAACCTGTAAATACCTCCTGAAAATAATCAACAATAGTGGGGTGAGATACATCAAATCTCAGTGAGTTCCCTATCTAATGGATTCTCTCGGCTTTACAGGGTTCTAGCCAAATCCTAACCCAAGTCAAGGGGAAGGGAAAATGACCTTGAGTTTACAATCTCACACTATATGGAAACATGTTCATGAGTTCATCAACTCAAAATATCACTAATCGATAACCTTACCAAGGCATCCCTTTTTCCCGTCCGCTTCTACTTCTAGAAGTCGACCAGAGTCATGGATCCTTGTAGTTACTTGGCATACGAAATGGATTCGGGTTCTACAGGCCTTTAACCGTTATGAACCGTCACTTCACACGGGCCATTAACCGTCACAAGTCTCTACCCATAGGTTCCATTCGTACTACAAGCGGGAATCAAACCTGCCAAGTAATTGTGCATCCATTTCAGAGGAGCTCGAGACTCATGAAACTGCACTCAAGATAACCAGTTACGATTACGTGATCACACACGAACAAACATGATTATATTAGACAATCACAAGGCCACATTCGCCTTAAGGCCTCTTTAGCCTTTTCTCATATTCACAATGGTTCACACATGTTCCATACTAGTGTTCACTCTCTCCTAGACCAATACTCGTCACAGATACACCTTTCTACATCAAGTGCCCGAGCATCACCATCTAGGTTTTCTATCACATTCTTATTCACAACCTAGAATCATATCATTAGGTTTGGGGTAAGTTTTCTCACTCCTCCTAATTCATTTTTAAGCATACAAACTCTCACAATCAAGTTAAACAAAAATAAGATAGACAAAACGTATTACAATTTCACAATAGAATTACATGTGATAATTCAAACATAAGTCATACCAATTTCGGGTTTCCTCTGATTATTTAATCGGGCAATAAAACCAACATTTTTCACCTTCATCATATAGATTATTTTCACAGCTTTCCATCAGCTTTCCATCGGTACCAAGAACATTTAAATCGGATGAACGAGTCAAAAGTTATGGAATTTAAAAGAAAAGAAAAACATTTGAAAAAGTCCCAGGAGCGCCCGGCGCTGCCCCCCTTCGCCTCTACTTCGCCCGACGAAGCATGGGCGTAAGACCCATGCCAAAATCCCAAAGTTACAGAATCAAAACTTGTTGTGCCTCTTGGCTGTCGCCCGGCGAAGCACCGGCACACGCCTGGCGTCGCCCGGCGCTCTGCACCAAAAGAAGAATTTCTGCTTGCATTTTACATGGTTCCCAAGCCTCAAAATCCAACTTTTCCAAACCAAAATAAGTATCAACAATGTTCATATGCATATTACGATTATACTATGCAATTTATATCGATTTCCAACCGTTAGATTCATGATTTTAGCAAGATTACTCATTTTCTCACAATATCAAACCTAACTCCAAAACTCAAGAAACTCTACAACTAAAGCATCTATCTAAAACCCATCCTGATAATCGAAGAGGAGTTTGAAGAAGATGAAGATGATGATCCATGAGTTTTTCTCTGCTTCCTCTTTCTCCACTTTCTCTCTTCCTCTTCTTTCCTCTTCTTCTTGCTAACTTCTTCTTCTTTTCTTTCTCTTTCCAAATACACACATATATATATATATATATATATATATATATATATATATATATATATATATATATATATATATATAATCCTTATTATATAATATAATCCAACAGGGTAAAATATCTCCAATTGATATTTTATCATCTTACACCAATTGATCAATTATTAGAGTTACCATAATACACTCTCTTGAACTAATAAAATTGATCTGTTCCTTTAATAAAATAATTGATCCCTTTAGAGTTCACCAGTTGCTCTATTGATCCCAATTTTCCATACTTAAAACACTTAGAGGATTCCATAAGTCCAATTAATCAAAGATAGAGCACATAAATACTCATTTGATATCCTCTGATATCCAATTGAGCACTTAAATAATACGGGGTATTACACTCTCCCCCCCCCCCCCCCCTTAAGTTGAAATTCGCCCCCGAATTTCCTCTACTCAATAATAACCACAACTTGCATCATTGTCTTAGATCCACACTTAATCTTTACTTCTGCTCAAATTTATGACGTACTCAAATTCCAACTTGACTTCACAGACCAAAATCCTTATTTTCACAACTAACAAACTTCACGTCCTTACTCATACTATTTTACCTATTGTCGCTCCCGGGATTTTCATCCAAGTATAAACGCGAAAGTGGTGCCAAAACAGAGTCACCAGCAATGTGTATTTATCCCAAGAGAGGGAAAGGAAACACTGTGTAAACCTGAGGGAAAGAAAAAGCATGGTCTTGCGACCAAGAGAAACGGGTAAGGGAGTTAGTTACGCGAAGGGAAGGTATTAGCACCCCCTCGCGTCCATCTTACTAGATGGGATTCACGCTTGTTGTTATCGATTAAAGGGTGTAGGTCATCTGGAACTCTGCTGCTACTGGAAGGGAAAAGGAACGGGAACAGAAAAGAACGGAGGAACAGGGAAGAAAAGAAAATAAGTGACTCGATAGGACGTCGCATCCTAGGCCTACGTATTCCCTCGTTCAATGGGAAATTTAGAGTCGACGTAGTTCGGACACGAACTAGGGGGAGGTTGCTCGCCTAGACATCGCCGTCTTGTGCCTACGTACCCTCAATCTAACCAGAGAGAGGAAGTCAGAGCAGTCGTAGTTCGACTTAGCCAAGGATGGATTTGCTTTGTTTATGTTTTTTTTAACAGAAGACGCCAAGGTTCGCGTTCCAGCAGTTAGGTGTCGCAGCTCGTTGTACGGAGTCTTAGGCATTTACCTGTTTGCGGTAGAACGGAAGTGACGCATCCTTAATGAGTGAAGTGAGGAAGATGAGAAGAGAATTATTTGTTTTTGTCTTTTAAGAATAAGTGTTTTGATTGTTTTGTGTTCATAACAAGTATTGCACTAAAGTCTATGACATAGGAACGAATGCCTCGCATGGTCGTCCTAACAGGACGTATGCTAAACACTCTAGAAAGGCGAAGGGAAACCCTTCTCCTTCCATTTCCCATGTACTTAAGGCTTATGGAGTACAATACTTGTTGCCTTTATTACATGCTTTTTGATTTTTGTTATGAGATGAGAAAGAGACTCAAAGGAAGAAAGGAAAAAGTCTAAATGGGGGAAAGACTAAAAATCCTAATGTTGTCATACATGGACGTCCTATGCTTATGTGGGGCATAAGAACCACCTAAGTCTAAAGAGAAGAGAGGGATAACACTATCTAATGCTTATCCTACCTCACCTTAATCAAAAATTAAGGATGAGCTAGGATCCCTAAGGGATGTGAGAAAGTTCTACACAATCAAGCATTATATCATGCTATTCACAAAAGAGAAATAGTAATGAAATAGATGAGATGAAAGAAGAGATGAATATGGATTAACATCCACATACTCAAATGTCTTACCTATGTCCCTACACAAAAGGTTAGTATATAATCAATCACAAGTAATGAATTCAAGTGAAAGAAGCTAAACAAACAATACTAGTTGTTTTAGGAAGACAACTTAAGAAGAAAGTAAAGTTCAAACCAAAAGGGAAAGGTCCTAATGGTTAAGGGACATGCCAAGTCAGTATATACATGTTAAAGGATCCTACTAATGTAAACATGCCACATGGGATCAAACAAAAGCAAACTAGGCACCAAACAATCATACAAATGCAAATGAAACATTAATAATGCAATATGAATGCAAGTGAATCATGAATATGGATGAATGCACATGTAAGCATCAAAGTCAGAATTGAATGACATTTAAGGATGTATGGAGATGTCATTAATGTAGCATATGATTCATGAATTCAAGCATTGAACAAGTAGAAAGAAGTGGAAGCAAACATCATTCAAGTTCCAACAATGAAGCATACTTGTAATGCAAGTAAGAAATAAAGATGAAAATGAACAATCATGCCATATGAATGCAAGTCAGTATCTTAAGACATTTAACATTATGTTTAAAAGTCAAGGATAGAAGCACAATGTCTACACAAGTGTCATATTGAAGCACATTGATGATTAAGAGCAAACATGTTCAAGTTAGGTCAAACAAGTATACAAAAGTTTATGCACTTAAGAAAACTTGTAATGTGAAATTATGGGTCATGACATATGGTTGAGGATGATTGCAAATAGAAGTGAATCATGTTCAAGTGATTTTTCAAGATCATGCAAGTGTTGGTACAAACATACACTCAAAGAAGATCCAAGAAGAATGCACAATTACACAAGGTATTTCAAGTTAAAACAAATGCATACAAGTCATGTAAGGATGAACTTTGAATGACCTATAACATGATGAAAGTGACCTATAATATTCATGCAACATGAATTAAAAAGCCTCAACAATGTTCAAAAGAATAGCACACAATGCTTATCAAGACCTAAACATAAGTCTTCTACATTCACACAAACCGACATGCTTTCACACCATCCATAAAGTCATGTCAAGATAAAGAGAAATTAAGAAAAGGCAAGTGAACTGAGGTGCATTCAGTGTGTAAGCATACTCCAAAAGGATGGCTCAAAAAACATTAGGGATCATGCTCAAAGATGTTTCACAATGCCATACGAAACACACAAACAATTGGCTCAAAGACCTCATTCAAAAGTCAACAAGAAATGACTAGAAAAATTCACAAAAAATGCATAACATGCCTCAACATATCATAAATGCATGCACCAATTATTAGGAAAAAATCAGGGCACAACTATGTTAAACAAAATCAAAATGAAGCATAGGTCATGATTTAATGCTCACACAAAAGAAAATAAAAGAATATTCATGAAAATATAGTAAAACATGATAAAATCAGAAACTAAAATGTGTAAAAATTATTTAAATGTTTCTAGATGCTTCATGAATTTTTATATAATTTTATCATGCATAAAAGTATTTTTAAAAATCAAATATCAAACACATATGAAAAACAAAATTAAAAAAACAAAGAAAAAGCCCAGGGGGGTGCACAGATAGAAAAAATTCAGTTATAACATGCATTGGGGTCAGAAAGCGTGGTGTGTGAATAGGAAAAATGTCAGGCCCAAGGCGCGTGTAAATCTGAGGGTTCATACCATGTTCTCAGTCAACAAATTGACTAAATCAAAGCCATAGGATCAGTCAATGATAAGATGATCAAGCAAGTAAGCACATCACACGCATCACAATGCAAGCACATGGTATGTAAAAAGGGTACACACACATGGAATCACACAATTCAAAATTTAATCAAAAAAAGAAGCACGTGAGTGGTGCGTGGTTCATTAATGTGCTGGCATGTTATCATCCCTTGGATCAAAAGCATCTAACGACCACAACTTAAACTGGACTCAAGCTAGGGTTTATGTGAGTTCATCAACTCAGGTGGCCGGAGAGGACTCCGGTCGTCTTCTCCGGTGATCCTCCGCCGTGAACAAAATTTCAGGTGACCAGAAACACACAAACCTTATATCAAAAAGTTCCTCTACACTAGTAGATTATGAATCTAGCATCAAAAATCACAAACAAAACACATACAGAGAGAATCGAAGCCAACAAGTTTTCCCTAAGATTTTAAACTAAGCACCTAAGGTGCCTATCAACTAGCCAGAGGTCACATTGCTCCTACTGAGCTTCAATCATCAAAACAAGCTTAAATCAGCATAAAATGCAAGAGAAAAATTGAAACAAAACCTGTGTCGTTGATGAAACTTTGAGCACTAGAAAACCAGAGGTGAGATTCCTTTTGCTTGAGCTTCAAATCAGCCATATAAAGGTTATGGAAGATCTTGTTGTGCTTGCAAATCCAATTGAAACAAATGAAGAAAATTGAAGTGTGATGCTAAGCTTTTTAGTTGCTATTCCATTGATGCTTCTTGATGAAGAATGGAAGAGAAATTTTGCACAAAGATTGATGAAGCTTCGAGAGAAAGAAAGTGCAAATTCAGAGAGAGAATGTGTGAGATTTTGGTGAAAAGTGAAAAATGAACCAACCTCCTCCAAATTCTGTTATGAAATGGTTTTATAGGGTGAGTTAACTGTTAACCACCTTGGTTAACAGTTAGAACCCTGGTTAACTGAGTTGAGGGTGAGTTTCAGTTAGTTAGGGCACGAGTTGTGTGGTTTTTATTTAAGTGTGGAGAGATAATGAAGCTTTATGGTGAGGATTAAGGGAATGTAAGGTGATGATGATAGGTACTGAGCAACACAGCTTGCTCTGCAAGTTTTCTCTCTTTCCCTTGTTTGTACATGTATGGTAAAAAGGACATGGTCATGTGTAGTGTGTAAGGACATGGTTTAGCTTAAAAGGGCAATGTTTTGGTGACATGATACATGATGGCATGCGCATAGAAGGCTGACAACAACAATGCAACCTGATTTTTCCTTGCATTTGGTTACTTGGCATGTAAGAAAATTAGATGGCATGTTGTTGACTTTGGCAAGAAATATCTCCATGACCATGGAATGATATGACATGGTTAGTGGCTCTTTGGAAAGAGGACATGGAGTAGAGCAAGGTTGATGTTCAAAACAATTGTAAATAAAACCTCTAAGGTAATAAAAAATGATCATGAAGATGGGTATGCATAAATGATGTAGCAGGTCAACCTGACTTGGCCTGACCAGCTCATGCACGTGTGGAAAAAAATTAGTGAAGCTACCTACTTTGACTCACCATAACTCCTCATACATGATCAAATGAAAAATTGTCCAACACCAAAGTTGAAGGGGATATGGAAATGAACAAAAGTCACGTTGAACTCTTTTCCATTTGGAGTCTCTATCATTGAGAAATTTGACCATGAACTTAGGCACCACATGCACACCAAGTGTTTGTGGAAATGACTGCGTGCTGGCTGGTCATGACTTGCCATTTTGACTTGATTTCTCCTCACTTTGATCCATCATATCTCTCTCAATTTTGATCCAATGGGGATGTTCTTGGTATGGATTTGAAGCTTAAAATGTGAACTTTTGATAGACCTCCCTAGCCTTTCACTTTGGTGCTTGGATCATGGAGAAAGAAAGCTCTAAAGTTGATCCTTCAGCTTGTCAAAACTTGCCATAAATGGCAACCCTACATTGCTATATTTGGCAACTTTGTATATTTCGTGATTTTTGATGAATCTTTCATTATTTCTTGATCAAATCCTCACCAAAGATCATATTTGACATGAGGAACATGAATTTGACCTCAAAAAGTCAAGAGTTGACTTTTTCCTCTGCACAGTTGACTTTCCCCCAAATCTCCTGATTCTCAATCAATTGATTAATTGAAACCCTTCCAAATCAAATTGATGGACAATTCTTAATCCTTAGACCCTTGAGGACATGTAGAATACCATAGAATCAAGTCTTGCCCAAAAAATCAGAAATAAACTGATTTTATGGCAAACCCTAATTTTGACCCCTCAGTCTAGGAGAAATCAGCGCATCCTCCCAATCCAAATTCCTCTGAGTATAATGTATATCCTCTCTAACAAAGATGATATATGCCATTTGGAAATGATAAAAGCTTAAAGGTCTTGCCATTGGGGTGTTATACTTCAGAATTCCAAAACCCTAGTTTGCATTGGTTAGGAGAATATGACTTCCTTCAATCTTCTATTGAATTCTCATCTTGTGATACCTTGAGGACTCAAATGAGATGAATTGAGATGTGAGAAACCCTTATGACTTGTTTGGAAAAGCTTTTTACTCTTCTCCTTTGGCTTTGAACTGTCCACACCTTGATGTACTTGATACCATGCCTTGCAACCAATGATGTGTATGATTTTTAATATGACCTATTATGAAATGCAAATGAATGAAACATAAGCCAATTATTGGAGAGAGATAAGAGGGAAAATTTTGAGGTATTACAACTGCCCTTATTCAATCAACTGTGGACCTGAAGGGATGAGATCAACGGCTGTCAGACATTCAAGGTACATAGGGATTGAATACAAAAATAACCAGAAAATTTGCGCTCTGTGGGTAAAAAGAATGGCTATATGACAAACACAATAGTTGTGGTGATGGATGTTGGTGGAAAAGAGTCCAGAACAAATGAAATTCAAAGGTCTCCTGTCGGGAACGACTAAGGTCTATTGCTTATAGTATGCCTGTCGGGAACGGCTAAAGTTGAAAACCTATGGCTTACTTGTCGGGAACGGTAAATGGGCCTGTCTGGAACGGCTAGGTTTAAAACTCAAAGCTCGCCTGTCGAGAACGGCTAAAGTTGAAAACCTATGGCTTACCTGTCGGGAACGGTAAATGGGCCTGTCGGGAACGGCTAGGTTTAAAACTCAAAGGTCACCTGTCGAGAACGACTAAAGTTGAAAACCTATGGCTTACCTGTCAGGAACGGTAAATGGGCTGTCGGAAACGACTAGGTTTAAAAATCAAAGGTCGCCTGTCGGGAACGGCTAAAGTTGAAAACCTATGGCTTACCTGTCGGGAACGATAAACGGACCTGTCGGGAACGGCTAGGTTTAAAACTCAAAGTTCGCCTGTCGGGAACGACTAAATTTGAAAACCTATGGCTTACCTGTCGGGAACGGTAAATGGGCCTGTCGGGAACGGCTAGGTTTAAAACTCTAAGGTTCGCCTGTCGGGAACAACTATAGTTGAAAACCTATGGCTTACCTGTCGGGAACGGTAAATGGGCCTGTCGGGAACGACTAGGTTTAAAACTCAAAGGTCACCAGTCGGGGACGGCTAAAGTTGAAAATCTATGGCTTACCTGTCGGGAATGGTAAATGGGCCTGTCGGGAACGATTAGGTTTAAAACTCAAAGGTCACCTATCGGGAACGGCTAAAGTTGAAAACCTATGGCTTACCTGTCGGGAACGGTAAATGGGCCTGTCGGGAACAGCTAGGTTTAAAACTCAAAGGTCGCCTGTCGGGAACGACTAAAGTTGAAAACCTATGGCTTACCTGTCGGGAACGGTAAATGGTCCTGTCGGGAACGGCTAGGTTTAAAACTCAAAGGTCGCCTGTCGGGAACGGCTAAAGGAATCCTATCGGGAATGATTCCTAAGAGATACAGTTAAAATGTAAGATCAAAAGGATCTACAAACCGAAAAAAGGGAATCTGGTGAGGAAGAAAGAGGTGAAACCCTAGTACTGCTTTGAAATATTCATTGGGGAATGAACGAGGCATTCTTTTTGGTTTTGTCAATATGATAGAAGGGAAACAATTTTGGGCTCTCACACGAGGTACCAAAACTGGCTTATGCTTCGCATGCATATGTTTGAATTTTTCCATGGCGTAATGCTCCATCTCGACGGAAATGCTACGCGTTTTTGAGGATGCAATGATTACTATATGCAAAATGCAAGGAGGCCCCTCAGCAAAATAAATGCTGAGGTAAATGAAGTCAACTCTGCTGGGTATAGCAAACTGAATTGTCTTCGTGGTCACAAACCGTGCCGAGGAAGACAAATTACTTGATCTCCTGATCTGGGCTCTGACCTGACAAACCTGTTGAGGTTGCTGTAGGCAATAATAACTTTGCTGAGGAGGCATCATCTGAACCAGTCTGCTTGGACTATAACCATAGAACTCCGCTGGGGAAATAATAATTTTCTGACTTGGCTGCTAGGGAGTTGAGATCAAACGAACTCTTGCTGAGGAAGGAAATACCCGCTGAGAGACTGAGATTCACCATGTTTCTGCTGGGGATAACAACCTTAAGGAAGAAAATTCCTGTTGAGGTAACCGCTTCTGCTTGGGGGGAACTATTATCTGAGTCCTGCTGGAAAAGACACTGAAGACATCACTTGCCCTTGATGGGCTAACCAGCGAACATTAACACCTGCAAATGAAAGGGTGTACACATATGCCCCAGGGTATCACTGAGTATTGAATTCATCACCCAAGAACACCTGGCATTTAAAGAAATTTTAATTATTTTCTTTTGCGCGCATGTCATTGTAAAACCTCGATGTTTTCAAATGCAATGTTTATCAAAAACTCGGATGTTTTTTGCAATCAAAACAAACTATAAAAGAAAACACAAGAAATGGATATTCGGAATAAAGAAAATTTTATTGATTGAAAAGCCCGAAAATAGGCGTTTACATCAAGAGGCAATTCCTAGAAAGAGTTAATTGCTTGAAAGAGAAAATAAACTATCCTAATGGCAATGTAGAAAATGGAAATACATTGAGTTTCAATCCTGCTATGATTCATATGTCTTCAAGACTCTCTAAGTTCTTTGCTTTCCGAGGGGGATGATTGAACCGATTCCTATCCTTCGGAATGCCTCTTGTTGAAACGAGACGGGATACAGGTTACTTAGATCGCAGCCTTTCGCTAAATCCCTCTTTTGCCTGGATCGCCCTTTGCGGGTTTTCAATCCACCGGGATACCCATTTTTGCCTAAGTTGCCCTTTCGGGTTTTTAACTTACCGGGTGTACTCGTTCATTTTTTTTTATCCCTAATTTTTGCCCGAACCTTTTTCCTTTTTTATGGTTCGCCGGGATGCCCTTTTATGTCTGGACTCTCTTTTTACTGTCCAGCGGGTCCATTTATGCGAAGTATTTTTTGACTGCGTCTGAGTTCACAGGCGACGGAAAATCCTCACCATCCATAGTTGTAAGCATCAAGGCTCCGCCCAAGAAAACCTTCTTGACAACATATGGACCTTCATAATTCGGAGTCCATTTGCCACTGTGATCTGTATTAGGAGGAAGAATCCTTTTCAACACCAAGTCACCTGTTTGATAATTCCGAGGACACACTTTCTGATAGAATGCCCGTTTCATCCTTCTCTGATACAGTTGCCCATGGCATACTGCTGTCAATCTCCTCTCTTCTATGAGACTCAACTCGTTGAACCTCGTTCGAACCCATTCAGCCTCATCAAGCTTGACATCCATCATGACCCTTAGAGAAGGAATCTCAACTTCAACCGGTAAGACCGCTTCCATACCATACACAAGAGAAAACAGGGTTGCCCTAGTAGACGTACGTATTGATGTACGGTACCCATGCAAAGAGAAAGGCAACATCTCATGCCAATCCTTGTACGTCACGACCATCTTTTGCACAATCTTCTTGATATTTTTATTGGCTGCCTCGACGGCACCATTCATCTTTGGGCGGTACGGAGAAGAATTTTGATGTTCAATCTTGAAGCTCTGGCACAACTCTTGCATCATTTTATTATTAAGATTAGAACCATTATCAGTGATGATCCTCTCGGGCACCCTGTATCGACAAATAATCTATTTCTTGATAAACCAGGCAACCACCTGCTTGGTGACATTTGCAAACGAAGCAGCTTCCACCCACTTGGTGAAGTAATCAATGGCAACCAGAATAAAACAATGTCCATTAGAGGCGATGGGCTCAATCTTCCCAATCATGTCAATGCCACACATGGCAAAGGGCCAAGGGGAACTCATCACGTTTAAAGGATTCGGTGGCACATGCACTTTATCAGCATAAATCTGGCACTTGTGCATTTTCGAGCATATTTGAAACAATCAGCCTCCATGGTCATCCAGTAATAACCAGCTTGCAACAATTTCTTTGCCATGGCATGTCCACCAGCATGGGTACCAAAGGAACCTTCGCGCACTTCTTGCATTAACACGTCTGCTTCGTGTCTATCCACGCATCTGAGCAAGACCATGTCAAAATTTCTTTTGTACAATATGCCATCTTCATTCAAGAAGAAACTGCCCGCCAACTTTCTCAAAGTCTTCTTATCATTATTGGATGCCCCAGCCGGATACTCTTGACTCTCCAAGAAACGCTTGATATCATGATACCAAGGTTTATCATCGGTCGCTGTATCGGCTGCAAACACATGAGCAGTTCTATCAAGCCGCATCACATCAATTTTGGGTATATGATTCCACCAATTCACTTGAATCATTGAAGATAATGTTGCCAAAGCGTCTGCCATCTGATTCTCATCACGAGGTACATGATACATCTTTACTGTTTTGAAGAAAGTCAACAGTCTTCTCGTATAATCTCTGTAAGGGATAAAATTGGGTTGATGGGTGTGCCAATCTCCATTGACCTGATTGATCACTAGAGCAGAATCCCCAAATACATCAAGAGTCTTGACCCTTAAATCAATGGCTTCTTCAATACCCATAATGCAAGCTTCATATTCGGCTTCATTGTCGGTGACATCAAAAGTTAGTCTGGCAGTGAAAGGTATATGGGAACCTTTCGGGGTTATGAGAAATGCCCCAACGCCACTACCATTCACATTAACAGCCCCGTCAAACATCAATTTCCACTTGTCATCAGGATATGGTCCTTCATCAACTTGTGGCTCGTCACAATCTTTCATTTTCAAGTACATGATGTCTTCATCAGGGAACTCAAACTTCATTGGCTGATAATCATCAATTGGTTGCTCAACGAGATAGTCAGACAGAATGCTACCCTTTATGGCTTTTTGGGAAGTATATTGTATGTCATACTCTGTCAACACCACCTGCCAACGGGCAACCCTTCCGGTGAGAGTTGGCTTTTCAAAAATGTACTTGACTGGATATATCTTTGATATCAATAGAGTTGTGTGAGTCAGCATATATTGTCTCAAATGCTTAGCAGCCCATGCAAGTGCACAACATGTCTTCTCAAGCATTGAGTATCTAGACTCGCAATGTGTGAATTTCTTTCTCAGGTAGTATATGGCATGTTCTTTCCTACCTGTCTCGTCTTGTTGACCGAGAACACAACCCATTGAAATTTCACGTACCGAAAAATACATTATCAGTGGTCTCCCAGGAACTGGAGGCATCAGAATTGGAGGCTTCTGCAAATACTCTTTTATTTTGTCAAATGCCCTTTGGCAATCATTATTCCAATGAATTGATTGATCTTTTCTCAACAATTTGAATATTGGCTCGCAAGTGGCTGTAAGATGAGATATGAATCTAGCAATGTAGTTCAACCTTCCTAAGAAACCACGAACTTGCTTTTCTGTTCTTGGCTCGGGCATATCTTGTATTGCTTTTACTTTTGCTGGATCAACCTCGATTCCTCTTTCACTGACAATAAAACCCAATAGCTTACCAGATCTCACCTCGAAAGTACACTTATTCAGGTTCAGCCTCAGTCTGAATTGTTCACCAAGTGCTCTTCCTTAGTCTGCGACTTAGCAATCATATCATTAACATAAACCTCAATCTCTTTATGAATCATGTCATGAAAGAGCATCACCATAGCACGCTGATAAGTTGCCCCTGTGTCTTTCAAACCAAAAGGCATCACTTTATAGCAGAACGTACCCCATGGGGTAATAAACGTTGTTTTCACCATGTCTTCTGGTGCCATTTTTATCTGATTATAACCGGAAAAGCCATCCATGAAGGAAAATACCGAGAATTGAGTTGTATTATCTACCAACACATCAATGTGAGGTAATGGAAAATCATCTTTTGGACTTGCTCGATTTAAATCACGATAGTCAACACACATCCGGACCTTACCATCTTTCTTAGGCACCGGGACGATATTCGCAACCCATGGTGGATAGTTGGTGACGGCCAAGAAACCTGCATCCAACTGTTTCTGCACCTCCTCTTTGATTTTAATGCACATTTCCGGTTTAGTTCTTCTGAGCTTCTGTTTAACGGGGGAGCAACCTTCTTTGAGAGGCAACCTGTGCACAACAATATATGTATCTAATCCTAGCATATCTTAATAAGACCAGACAAAGATATCAACATATTCCCGTAGCATATCAATCAGCTCTTTCTTCACATTCTCTGCTAGGCTTGCGCCTATTTTGACCTCTTTCTTCACATCCTCGGTGCCAAGGTTGATGACTTCTAACGACTCTTGATGAGGCTCAATAGCTCTTTCCTCCTATTTTAATAATCTGGCCAATTCTTTGGGAAGTTCACAGTCTTCCTCACCCCCTCTTCAGCTTGGTAAATTGGATTATCAAAGTCATACCGAGCCATAGCAGAACTGTTATCAACTGGGTCCATAAGATTGTTTATGAATGAATGATGGTTCATGCTTTATTTTAGAAAGAGCTTTTTGAAAAGAAAGAAAACAAACTATGGAGAAAAACATTGCCATTTTTATTTGAAATAAAATGAAAAGTGTAAAATGAAAGACAGGGAACACAATTTTTGAATAAAAAAAACGTCCTTTTATTGATGATAAACTTGCATATGAAACAAATGTGGCCCTACAATGAAATCACTAAGCCTTGGGCAAGGGCATAGGATTTTACATGCAACATGAAAAAACAAAGAAAATTACTCTTTCTGCAGGGTGACTTGGATGAGGTCTTCAGAGAACCAATTATTCAGCTCCTTCCCTGGGACACATGGACGCACCCAATTGTCCATATCATAATCTATGTCCCCATCATCTTCATTTGCAGCAAAGACTTGACCATGATTGATGATCCCCCCACTAGAAAAAGAGATAGGTCCTTGACTCTTTTGGCCTTCTGGCTGCGAAGCTTGAGTAGACTAGTAACCAATCTCCCACTTGTCTTCCTTGAAAGGCAACTTAATCAACTGGCCCCAACCTTCAGCATGGCCTGACTGTACTACTTCGAGAGCCTGTTTGTAAGAAAATATAGAAGTCCCCGCTTTTGTTTCACTGGAAGGAGGATCACCTTCAATACTCACTGCTTCGAATGCTTGACAAAGAGTTTCATGGATCTCGCCGTCCATCTCCACATATTTGAATGACGACAAATGACTTACAAATATATCCTCCTCTCCACATACCATGACAACCTGACTATTCATGACAAACTTTATCTTCTGGTGGAGTGTTGACGAAACGGCCCCTGCAGCATGTATCCACGGGCGCCCTAGCAAGCAGCTATAAGCTGGCTGGATTTCCATCACATAGAAAACCGTATTAAACACTTGGGGTCCAATCTTCATAGGCAACTCTACCTCCCCAAAAACTGATATTTTAGAGCCGTCGAAAGAGCGCACCACTAAATCACATGGTCGGAGTACAACCCCCTCGACATCCAACTTTCCCAAAGCCTTCTTCGGCAGCACATTCAGGGACGAGCCAGTATCTACCAACACATGGGACAAGACTTCCCCTTTGCACTCCATGGAGATGTGGAGAGCTTTGTTATGATTTCTTCCTTCTGGCATTAGATCAAAAATCAGTAAATCTCAATCCATTGCTGGCGTTGACGTTGGCGATAACACCCTTAAGCTGGTTCACCGATATTTCCTGTGGGACGTACGCCATATTCAATATTTTTAGCAGGGCATTACGATGTGCCTCGGAACATAACAGTAGTGACAAGATAGAAATCTTGGAAGTAGTTTGATGCAGGTGATCCACTATTTTATAATCGCTTTTTTGGATAATCCTCATAAACTCTTCAACGTCCTTTTCAAAGGAATTACCAGGCTCCGCCCTTTTCACGGGCTCTTCGTTTACTACCTGCTTGCCTTTAGCTTTCGCCAAAGCTTCAGCATCATCGTTTCGGAGCGTCTGTGGAGCAAAGAGCCTTCCACTACGGATAAAACCACCCATTCCTCCTACATTCCCCACACTTGAACCAGTTTCCTTGGGAACCTCCACTTCCTGTTTTTGTCCTTGATAATAAACATCAGCCTCGTAATGCCATGGGATCGCTTTTGTAATTTCATATGGCATAGGACCCAGAACAGTTATAGTCACGGGGGCTAACTGCTCAGGCACGGGGACCTGTACTGGCGTATGCACAGGAATCTCTGCCGGAGTAAAGTAAATGGTAATTGTTGAGACCGTATCATCCTTCTTTCGCATTTGATCAAATTGTAAACAACCCTCGTCTATCAACTTCTGAAGGCCCTTCCTCAATTCATCACAACCATTCATCGCAGTCAAACATTCTGAGCAGTTTTCCAGACAACCGGGGAACACACCCCCTTTCAACAAACGCTTTTTCACGATCCCCAAAGATGTTCTGACTTTGTTAACATCTGACACCAGATTCAAGCCTCTGTCCTCTTCTATTGCATTGGCCTTTGGTCCGCCATGTGGGGGCATGGGGTTTTGAATCACATTGGGATTAGGAGCGAAGTTGATAGCTTTCGAATCAACCAGATCCTAAACTACGTGCTTAAAAGCTTTACAGTTCTCTATATGGTGGCCGGGCACATCCAAATGGAATTCACACTTCACATTTGCATCATAGCCATAGGGTAGCCTGCCTGTTGGTGGTGCTAGCGTTCTCAACTATACCAACTTTAAGCGGAGAAAATTCTGCAACATCTGGGCATATGTCATAGGTAAAGTGTCAAAGTGGCGATCACTCAATCTCTGCCTCGGTTGGTATTGTCTTTGAGATTGTGACTGAGATTCGGCAGCTGGAACCGGAATAGTTACAGCTGCTGCTTGATGGTACGAGCTCTGACGTCCTTTACCTTCGCCCCCCTGTCCATAAGCAGTACTAGTTTCACCTTCACATTTCTTCGAGCCATTCCCAAAAATCCTTTTTGCATTGGAAGAGCCTGTCCCGCTTCCATCTTGAATTTTCCCTGATTTCAATAGATTTTCAATTCTCTCTCCTGCTATCACAATGTCAGAGAATCCGGTGGATGGACATCTGGCCAAGTGATCCAGATATGGGCCCCGTAAAGTATTCATAAACATATCAGCCATTTCCCTTTCCATCATCGGGGGTTGTACTCGAGCTGCTAGCTCACGCCACCTTTGGGCGTATTGTTTGAAATCTTCCTTCGGATCCTGTGTCATATTCTGCAATTGGGTACGATTAGGGGCCATGTCAATATTATATTGATACTATTTTAAGAAAGCATCGCCCAGGTCCCTCCAGTTCCTGATATAAGCTCTTTCCAGCTTCATGTACCATTCCAATGAAGCTCTTGACAGGCTATCCTGAAAGAAGTACATCCACAGCTTTTCATCGTCAGAATATGCAGAAATCTTCCTGAAATAAGCCTGAATGTGAGTCTTAGGACAGGTACAACAATTAATGCGGAAATTACAGAACGACATTATTTTATTAATGAACAAGTCGATCCTTGAAACTACAGCCCTATAAAACAAAACTCTGTCGCTTTGGGCGAAGCGAAGAGGGAAATTTACAAAAAGCGAGCCCTATCAAAACATCCGTTTCACCTGGGCAGGGTGAAAGGTTAAAAACGGCAATTACTTTGACTGATGAACGATCTTCAGGACCTCGACAGCAACCCATTGGCGGCGAACTCCTCGGTGAATCACAAAGTTTGGCACCTTCCTTGATTTGTCTTCAGAAATAACGCTGATTTCTCGTGGAGCAGGATCATTGGAATCTGTCTCCCAGGCAGAATTGTCGTAGGAGGATTCCTCAGTTATATTTTGCATAACATTTGTGCTCTCAGCTGTATCTCCCCATCTAGTTAGCTGGATATCTTCGAGCCTGATACGAGAGCTTTCGGGAGCGGTGTATTTGACCATATAGTCGTACTTTCCACTCGGTTGTGCCAAGGTGTCCCACACTTCTTTCGAACTGGAGGAGTCATCTCTCTCGATGACGTTGACCTCGGGAAAAGCATAGTTGATAAATTCTAGTCCTGCGAACGTTGCAAATTCATCGTCATGTTGAGTAGTTTCTGAATGACCTGAGTGTTGATCCCATGACATGGTGGGGACACAGGTATTCTGTTCAATGACAGTCAGCTGATTTTCATTGTTCGGCTGACTTTATGGCCCCAAGTCTCCTGGGTAAGGCTGCCACATTGGCAGACCATCCATCGGGGCATAGTAATTGTGGTCAAAGTTGTCTTTCATCGGAGTGTCTTCTTCTAATGAATTTGGTGGAGCACGGCATCCTTCCGGATCACAATCCTCGTATATCATTTCGATGTCTGACCTGGGTATAAATCTCGGACTCTCTGTAGGAAAGCAAATAGGAGTTTGCGTTTCGTCCTGAGACATATAACCGTCCTTGTTAAGATAGGACTCCCACTCTTCCTCTGTGTTAGAGGGATCTTCCTCATTGATATCATGGACTGCTTGAGGGACTGGGTGAAGAAAACCTCCACTGTGGAAGAAATCCTGAATGGGATGAAGACTTCCATCGCTAGCAGCTGTCCGGGTACAGGTTGCAGAAAAACCAAGACCCTTCTTTGTTTTATTGTCAATAGGAATGACAACCTGTCCCCATCCGGTTGTATCGGTACTCTCGACCGCTTTGATAGCATCTTTGTATGAGGAAATTGAGGTTCATCCTTGGGACTGATTGTCCTTGCCGACCGACAGCGCTTGGAACTGCGTCCCGATAACCTCCTCGGGTTCTACACAAGTAGATGATGATAAGTTACTCACGAGCAAGGCCTGTTCTCCACGGACTGTGACAAGTTGATCGTTCTGAATGAACTTTAGCTTTTAGTGGAGGGTCGAAGTGACCGCTCCAGCCTGATGTATCCAAGGTCTTCCTAATAAACAACTGTATGTTGCCCGGATGTCCATAACCTGGAAAGTGACTTGGAAAGTGTGAGGACCGATAGTTATGGGAAGATCAACTTCGCCGATAACTGTTTTTCTGGAT
The DNA here is from genome assembly GCA_022829125.1 of Lathyrus tuberosus. NCBI lineage: Eukaryota > Viridiplantae > Streptophyta > Magnoliopsida > Fabales > Fabaceae > Lathyrus > Lathyrus tuberosus. Next base: position 1,439,469 of record JALAZF010000702.1, read on the forward strand.
CCGTCGAACGCTTTGACGACGACCTCGCTGATTCTCATCGGAGGGCCTTTTAATGATAATTGCATCAAAGTGGACTTCGGCATAACATTCAGGGCTGACCCTATGTCTACCAGTACGCTGGCTAAAGCATCGTCCTGGTAGTTAACTGTAATGTTGAGCGCCATGTTATGACGGCGACCCTCTTCGAGTAATTCCTCATCACTAAATCCCAAATTATTGCAGGAAGTGATGTTAAAGACAATGCTATCGAACTGTCTGATTGTTACATCCTGTTCTACAAAGGCTTGCTCCAAGACTTTCTGTAGAGCCTCCCTGTGGGCTTCTAAACTGAGTAATAGTGATAATACCGGGATCTTTGAAGGAGTCTGTAACAGCTGATCAACAATGTTATATTCACTCCTTTGGATGAGCTTCAGCATCTCATCATTATTTTTTGAAAGGTCGGGATTACTGGATTGACCGACTGATGGATCGGGAGCTTCTGTCTGAAGTTCCTTTTCCTTGTTAGGTTCTCCAACTCCTCGGTTAAAGATTCGACCGCTCCGTGTTACACGACTGATGTCTACAATATTCACGACGGAGGGTAATGGAATTTCCTTTCCATTTTCAACTGTCGTTGCACCGTATTTGTAAGGGATATCCTTAGTTGATTCATATGGTAGTGGTCCCGGTAGATAGATGACTATGGGAACCTTCTGATTTTTCTGACCATCATAAGTAATCTCGATCCATTCCCGGTTGGGAATTCTAGATTCGTCAAGTAAAGGGATGATGGCAAAAACATCCCTGGTCTGGTGACGAGCAGAGATTGTGACAGATCCTCGACTTGACTGGCAAGGTAGTTCGGCGTCCAATTGATGGGTCCGGAACCTGGATATGGGCGAATCTCTCCATGATCCACCTGACCCTGAAAAGCTACTCTCACAAGGTAACACCCTTGGTTACTTTCCGAACAGACACTACAACAGTCATAGTTGTGTGGTGGCACCTGACAACGCCCACTTTGAATACAATGTAACCTTACTAGGTTAGCTTCCACAGATCGGACATCCTAACTTTGACGCCGAGTGGGATTCCTGTTATTGATACTAATCTGCTGAGTATCTTCATCCATATAGATTGGCATCCACCAGTGATTTAACAAGTGCTGAAGTGCCTCCTGGACAAGGGTACAACCTCGATCGTTTTCACAACCTGCTTTACAGCTTTGATAGTCGTGTGATATTAAGAATCTAAGTCGGACCTGCTCAGCATGTAATTCTACCAGGTTGGTATTCATCACGCGAATATCGAAGATCTGAACCATGTTAATCTGATAAGGGTTCCTATCATGGTAGTCTTGGATCCATCCAAGATCCATCTGACGTTGGAGGGCCTCTTGTATGAAAGAGCATCCCTGTTTGTTTACCGTGCAAGTCAGACAGGAACTGTAATCGTGTCATGGCAGATTATAATATTGGCTTTGCCTTGAGTGCATCGCCACCAAGTTGACATTCATTGCATAGATATCGTGGTTCTGAATGACGTTGGAGTTCATATAGACCATGTTAACTCCACGAACTCGGTGCACTTGGATCCATCCGAGATCCATCTGTTCCTGTAGAGTTGTTTGCACCACAGGACATCCTTGATTATTTTTAGAGCAGACATCACATCGATGATAATTATGAGGTGGCACATGGCCATATCCACTCTGTCTACAATGCATCTTGACCAAATTGGTTTTCAACAAGAGTACATCGTGAATTTGATAAACGTTGTTAAGTTTTTTCTCAATCAGGTTGACTGCAGCTTTCTCATGTTGAGGCAGCGGGTTCGTGAGAACATTGGGATTCGTATCTTTGAAAGATAAGAGCCCGCTCCTAACAAGCTTTTGCACGTCGGATTTGAAATTGAGACAATTCTCTATGTTATGCCCTGATCCTCCTTGATGATAAGGGCATGTCTGATCCACCTTAAACCAAAAAGGCGGATTTTCTGGTACTGTAAGAGGAGACTTAGTCTGGATGTGCCCCTTAGCCAGTAGTAATGGAAATAGTTCTGCGTACAACATAGGTATAGGATCAAACCCTGATGGTCGTGTTGTACGGTTGTTGTTATATGGAGGACGAGCCTGCTGAAGAGGCTGTTGTGCCCTTTGCTGATTAGGTTGGCTCTGCGCAACCTGAGGTTGATACGTAGGAATAGGCACAGGGCTGATAGCAGGAATTACAGCTGCTACTGGTTGATAACGTCGCCTTTTCTTTCCGAGAGAGATATTCCCAATATCCTGCTCTTTTTTCTTAGGGAGAGCATTACCGTATCGTTTTGTACTGCTTGATGGTCCAGCGTCTTTTGCCAAACGTCCTTCTCGGACGGCTTCCTCAAGATGAACTCCCATGCCCACCATCTCGGTGAAATCACTGGGCGCACTGGCAACCATTCTGTTATAGTAAAATGAGCTTAAGGTCTTTAAGAAGATCTTTGTCATCTCTTTTTCCTCAAGAGGTGGACAAATCTGAGCGGCAATTTCGCGCCATCTCTGAGCGTACTCCTTAAAGGTTTCCTTGTCCTTTTATGACATTGATCTGAGTTGATCTCTGTCCGGTGCCATGTCCAAATTGTATTTGTATTGTTGGACGAAGGCAGTACCAAGATCTCTGAATGTACTAATCGTAGTACGGTTTAAACCCATGTACCATTTTAATGCGGCACCGGTTAAACTATCCTGAAAGTAGTGAATCAGCAGGTCCTGATTCTCCATCTGAGCTGACATTCGCCGAGCATACATCACCAGATGGCTCTGAGGGCAAGAGTTACCCTTGTACTTTTTAAAGTCGGGCACTTGAAATTTGTGCGGAACTTTCACATTGGGGACCAGACAAAGGTCTGCGGCGTCCTTTCCAAATAGATCCTGACTGCGAATGGCTTGCAGTTCCTTCTGCATTTCCAAGAACTGTTCCTGGAATTCATCCATTCTACCGAACATAGTTTCCTTCTTATCAGAAGGTATCTGTGGAATCTGTCCTTCCGGGACAGTGTGCACCACAAGGGGTGGTACTGTGACTACAGCAGTAAATCTTGGTGTTTCCCGAAGTTTGTAACCTTCAGGAGTCTTCAGTATGCCCCTGGCATCTTCGCTTTCCCGAAGTTTGTAACCTTCAGGCCCAGCGGCTTCTGTTATGATTCCCTGATCTTCAGTGATCGGCGGAACATATCCTTCCGGGATATAGTTTGCAGGCATGCCCCAGGGACGATCTTTCGGCATCTGATACCTAGGATCAAACTTCTCCACTATGGGCGCTGAGGTGATCTCTGAGATCACAGTCCTTTGTAGCTGAGCTTCTGTCATGACTTACATGTCACTACGAAGCTTTCTCATACCCTCTCTCAGAGCGTCGATCTCTTCTTTCAACTCTCTGTTCTCTTCCTCAAGATCATCCATCTTTTTCTGACGATTGGCCCGGGTATTATACGAATGAGACAGTTTGACTCTAGAACCGAGACACAAAAATGAGATTCGTAGGTAAGAAGAATACGCGATGTGAGAATGATGAATGCAATGATTATATTAATTGTTTTTTTGGTTTAATCAAAATAAACTTCGACAATTAGATTGCAAATATCAAACAGTGGGGAAACCACTTTTTATTGAAATTCAAAGGATTGCGGAAACGAAAATACAGTAGATTACAAAGTGCAGAAACAGAAACCTAAGCTAATGGGTCCCGAGAGAACTCGGGTGCTGATTCTGGTATCTTCCTTTTCTTTGACCGGGGCTCTTGAGCCGTTGTCGGTTTGTCATTCCTTTGCCAGGTGAAAGGAGCGAGTAAATTCCTTTGGTCATCCTGATTTTCTATAGCATGTTGCTCCAAAATCTCGATCAGAGCATCCTTATCTTTCAGCAGTTGCTATATTTTGATACACTCCACGTTGAGGGTACGGTACTTGTTCTTCCAAGACCTCTTCTCCCGTTGAACTTTGTTGAGAGTAACCTGAAGCTTTTCAGTCTCAGTCATGAAGTACATGACAGACTCCCTCGGCGGAAGAACTCCGTGACGAGGATAAGGCATCTTTAGCTTGAGAGCTCTAGTTTGTACCCAGTGGAGATAAGGCTCCACTGAGACACAATCCGGTTTTCCTAGAGACTCCCGTCCTTTCTTATGAACATGTTTCCAAGCGTGCACTATTTTTGTCTTTAGTGCTCTGTCACTTTCTCCTTCCTTGAAGAAAAGACCTTCCAGATGAACATTCCTTGGGACGTGCCTCATCGGGTATCCAAACTGACGACGAACAAGAACTGGATGGTAATTGATTCCTCCCTTAGTTCCTATAAGGGGTACATTGGGGAAGTTTCCACAATGGTCAATGATCCTGATTCCATCATAAATCCTATTACACAAATCTATGTCAGAGTTGGTAAGAGACATGATCTTCTGCGACCAGCGCAAGGCACTCTTATGATCCCAGAAAGCGGTAGACTTAGGTAAATGGGAGATAACCCATTTGTAAAGCAAAGGTACACAACATGTGATCTCTCCTCCGCTGTACAAATTCCCTAAGTGTACAGAATGATATGCATCTGCGAGCAAAGTCGGCACAGGGTTTCCAATGAGAAAATCCTTAATAGCGTTGATATCGACGAAGTTATTAATGTTAGGCAACAGAAATAACTCGTAGGTGAGTAAAACAAAGATGCTTTCAAAAGCAGTCCCGTTCCCTATACTTGCGAAGTACAGAGCTTTCTTTGTCAGAAACTGGGCTGGCAAACCTTGTATGCCACCCTTGGTAGTCATGTGAGTCCTGACCTCGGACTCATCCAAATGACTTGCTCTTGCAATGGTCTGATCCTTTGGAATTTCTTCCAGTCCAGAAAATGGAGCTCGATCAGTGATGTGTAAATCAATCAGATGAGAATATTCCTCCAGTGTTGGTGCTAGCTGGTAATCCGGGAATGTAAAGCCGTGATAAACCGGATCGTAGAACTGAATGAGCGCATCCATGATTCCCTCAATCACATGGACCCTTAACAGAGGTAGCATACCTCCGTATTTGGCTCTAAAGGCCTCTTGGTTTGTGATCATTCTCGCCAAACCTCGCAAATCCTCTAGTTTTGGAACCTTGAAGGTGTACTTATGAGTTCTCCTTCTACCGAAATCCATTAGCACAATCCTTTTCTCTGATATTTGCAATCACAGTCTTAGTTTAATTTGAAAAACAGAGAGACTAGAAGAGAAATTTTTTGAATGTTTTAATGTTTTTTAAATGAATGCATGAATGCAGCACACAAAAACATAGAAAAAACATGGGGTCAAAGGGTCGTTGTCATGAAGTCAAGGCTCTACCCATCCCCAAAGGTTTATACTAGGGTGATTTTTGTACCTGTACTCAAAATCATCAGCTCCTCCCAGGATAACAAACAGCAAGCGGATCGCCATCGAGCTGTATGAAATCTTAGAGTAAATGCTATTCACCGAGAATAGATCATCACCCTCAAATGAGGGTAGTATCGCGTGACAACTATTTCCAATAGTTTCCGCACTACAAAAGGGTTGGCTCCTCAGCTTCTCAGACATCACAATCAGCCCATTGCCTTTTAGAGGGAATGGGTTGCATTGGGAAGCCTCCATTGAGGTTGATGGTCGACCTCGTCGCCATCACTTATCTTAAGTGTATACTCAATCTTTCCACATGCGGCATCACACGCATTCCCATTAGCAGAAAAATAAACACAGATATCAATTAGGAAAAGCAATATATATATTTGTCGTAATGTCCTAGACCTTTTAAAAGCTAAGAATTTTAAGTTCCTGACAGAAAATGGGTTCCCCGGTGGAAGTCCCAATCTGTGGTTAGAAGAGCCCCTACGGTGGGCGCCACTTTTAAAGTTTCCATCTAAAAGATGGGAAAAGAACAAGATCTCGCTACAGAGGTGAGATAGATCCTAATGACAGCTCCCCAACAGAGTCGCCATTTTCCCCAGTGAAGTCGCCATTTTTCTATAGCGAGCGATTTTTGGATGTGGTTGCGAAGCACTACCGCTCTTTGGTATCTACAGCTCGATTCATTTTTTATCCTATTAAAGCTGATGAAGGAAGGGAAATAGATGTCTCAAATTAACCCTGCTTGCAAACTAAGGTTAAACAGTCAAAACTGTTGGTTTACAGATGCTACAAAGATTCGGGGTCTCTCTTGGGTGTATTTTTTTAAAAGTGGTGTTTTGTTGATTGGTGAGAGGTTTAAATATTAGGACGTATATATGAAAGTATGGGATTTTGGGTTTTTGTTTAGTGTGCTTGCTAAGATTGTTCTTTCAATCTTATGCCTACGTATTCCCGTTTTCCGAAACAGGGAAATCAGGGCGTTCGTAGTTCCTCCTATTCTATGGGAGGAAATGGTGATTTGGTGTCTTGTTCAAAGCCTAAGACGTGAAGCGAAAAGTAGTTTGTATCTTGTTCAAAGCCCAAGATGTGAAGCTAAAGGGGTGTTGACTTTAGAGAGAATTTGTCATCTCTAAAGAGGGGGTTGTATATCACAACTGTTTATAAAGGAGAATTACTTTAACCGGGATGTGTGAATCCGGCAATGCCATAATTTCCTTTATAGGGGATTTCCAACCTAAAGGAGAAGACTTTAACTCAGTGTAAAGCAATGCTATCTTTCCTTAGGAATTTCTCATGCTAAAAGAGGGACAGTGGCATGGATGTAGATGATCTAGAGGCTTGCCGCTTACAGCGATTAGATGAAGGGGAAGGAGTTGTTGATGTTTGTGTACTGTGAACGAGGCACAACTTTGATGCTAAAAGGTTGATTTGGATCAACCAGTGGTTTTCTTATACAAAGCCTAAGAGGAGGCTAATATGTGTCTCGTACAAAGCCCGAGAGAGAGGCTAAACGGTTTTGACTCAACGAGGAAATCTTTTGGTATCTCGTATAAAGCCCGAGATGGAGGCTATTTGACTCAACAAGAGAGTTTTTGTATCTCGTACAAAGCCCGAGATAGAGGCTAAACGTTGTTTGACTCCGCTGGGGAGAATCATTGTACAAAGCCCAAGAGGAGGCTATGGTTGCTGTTTCAGTCGAGTGACAGGTCCAGTATGTTGATTTAAAGAGAAAATCAGTTCTTATATGAGTAATGTTGGCCCTCAGGGATTTTGATTCGAGGATCAGGGATATTTCCTGTTCTTTAAGGAAGTGGGAAATCCGAAGGGTATTGAGACTGTCCGAGTCTGCGGGTTTCCTTCCTATTTTTGAAGGGGTCACTTGAGAATGTCTTTGAGACTCAAGGATGTTTAGACTGTCCGTGTCTAGAGTTTCATCTTTTGTACTATGCTTTGAGAAACAGTAGTAGACTCTTGGAAATGACTGTTCTATGAAGATGACTAAGTTCTGCTCCTATACCTCTAGGAGGTCGTCGGGACAATTTGTACGAAGCCCAAGAGGAGGCTGGAAACTTTTAAGAAGCCGCGTGGTCCTTGTATGAAGCCCAAGAGGAGGCTATCATTCCCGGAGGAAGAATCATTATACGAAGCCTAAGAGGAGGCTGAGAATACTTCTAAGAAGTCGTAGGGTCCTTGTACTAAGCCCAAGAGAAGGCGGGGTTGCTTTTAGGAAGCCGGTGGGTCCTTGTACAATGCCCAAGAGGAGGCCGATGCTTTTAAGAAGCCGATGGGTCCCCAAACCCCGAGAAGTTCAAGACAGGCTATTCACAAGGAATAGATCAAGCCAGGAAAGTCTGAGAATTTGGAAGAAACTCAAGAGATTCCATTCACGGAGAAAAGATCATCTCTGGGGAATAGAGTTTCTTGACAAGTGCTTTTAAGAAGCCTGTGGGTCCCCAAACCCCGAGAAGTTCAAGACAGGTTATTCACAAGGAATAGATCAAGCCAGGAAAGTCCGAGAATTTGGAAGAAACTCAAGAGATGCAATTCACGAAGAAGAGATCATCTCTGGGGAGTAGAGTTTCTTTGACAACTTCTACGAGTGACAGTCTATGAAAGGGTTCACAGAGAATGCTGCCTTTCATATCTCCATATTGTTTAACCCCAAGAGGAGGGAAGACTGTGTCTGGTAATCCAATGGGGATCTAGTTTTGACTATTTAAGAGTGATCAACGGGCTTAATGCTAGACGTAGTTGCCAGGGAAACTCTAAATATCTATACTATTATTACACAGTTGATATGAGTTTATGAAAGAAGACTTACAGCGAAACAGCCCCACAATACAATTATATGTATATGAAAGCGGTAAATGAAAGCATATAAACACTTACTTGGTTGTAGAGCTTCCATGCTGTTTGGTTAGTTGTTCAACAAAGAAAGATTGAAAACAATAGTATATTCAAAATCAAAGGAGAAAGTGCTTTGAAAAAGAAAGATTTGGGGCTTACAGCTTAAGGAGAGGCCCAGGGTTTTATCAGTGAGTGCACTGTTTAAATTTGTACAGAGGGACTTACACAAGTGACTGTGGCCCAAAAATTGTTTTCTATACAAAGGGATGGGTCTTACACTCTCTCAAGAGGCCCAAAAAGTTTTAAAGAAAAAGAGTGGGGCTTATAACATGAGGGTAAGCCCAGATGATTTTTCGTTTAAAATGGCGATCGCGCCGAGATTTTCTTTTAACACAAAGGGGCTTATACAATATCTGAGGCCCAAAGTTGTTTTTTGGTTAAAAGGGGGTTGGGTCTTACACTCTAATAGAGGCCCAAAAATTGTGAATGGGTCTTATAGCTCAAGGAGAGGCCCAGATGGTTTATCTTTAAACTGGCGACGATCGTGCCGAATTTAAAAATGTACAAAGGGACTTATACAATAAGTGAGACCCAAAATATTTCTGTACAAGTGGGTTGGGTCTTACACTCTAATAGAGGCCCAAAAATATTTGAAAATGATTTGTGAGGGTTGAATTAATCAAAAACCCTAATTTATTTCCAAAATGTATTTTAATTGAATAAAAATTCAATTAAAATGATCAAAAATTGTTTAACATGTGGGAAACAAATTATGATCTTGGATTAATGCTTCAAAAATCAAGTATTGACCTACAAAATAATTAGAAGTCATCAATCTTTTCAAAATCAAGAGGGAAAAAATATTTTAAATGCCAAAAACAATTAAAATATTAATTCTTTGCAAAAATATCAATTATATGAAATAAATAATATTTTTGGGATTTTTTGGGAAAATAAAATATTTCAACATTTTTGTGAATTATTAAAAAAAGAATCAACTCAAAATCATTAAAACTCAGAGAGAAATTATTTTTTGAATCAATTAAATAAAAATCACAAAATTCAAATATTTGAATTTGAGAGAAATGGCGCCAAGAACAGCTGAAGAACACGCGCGTTTTTCAGTTTTCCCCAGATTTGCATTTTCTATCCAATCTCACTGAATACTTAATCATATCATGCAATCCACATACCAATCAACTCGTTTCAACCTCACGATCATGTCTATGACAATTAATTTCATTTAAATTAAACATAAAACAAGAAATCATGAACAATCCTCAAGAACGGATTTTTGATACACGATTCAAACAATGCAATTAATTGAGGGGAAACATTCCATGCATGATTATGAACATATGGCCAAATTATTGTGCAGTAAAAATTGCATGGATCATAGAGTTAGAAGAGCTCATGCTTACCACTTGCAGCTGGTGATCGTGATTTGTGTTGGAGGTGTTACAGATGAGTTGTGATGATCTGAACAGTTTCCCTACACCCTATGGAGTGTGTTTGAATGTTTGGACTTGATTGAAGTTGGCTGGATCACTTCATGGCATCTCAACTGCAACTTGGTTAAAAACTTGAGCAATTGACTGGTGATTCTGAGAAATCAGTGTTCCAGTTGTTGTTTAAGTGTTTGATCAGCTCATATGTGATGTATATGAGGTGTGTGTGTGATTGGTTTGATTGGAAAAGCTCCCAAACTCAAAACCCGATAGTGACTTGCCTTAGAAGGCAAAATTGGAGTGAAAGAAGATATTTTGAGGAAAGCATCTGTTTGATGGCTTTGGTGTACTCAAACTGATCACAATTGAGCTCTATTTATAGTAGAACAAGTTTGTTTTGCAAGGAATAGTGAATGGCAACTGCTGAGTAGGTTTGGCCAATGTTGGCAAATGAAAATCCAAGTCTCCTCTAGCCATTGACTAGAGGTTAGGGCACAGGCTGATGGTTCCCTTGGTCTTGGATAAGTCTTGACTGAATTCAGTTGCTAAGAGCTCAGTCCATGCCACTTTGATGCTTCCATTGAATGCTCCAATCCAAAATTCGAGTCTTGTCCCTATTTTGGCAATTCTAGGTTCAACATGCTATTTCTTGTTCCAAAGACTTTGGAGGCTTGGCTCAGTGATTGTCCCCTTTAGATTCAATCCTCAGATGTGTCCAAGTGGATAGGAGTGTTTGGATTTGGCTAATTTTGGCAAATCGACCAAAAGTGCAAAAATCTGCCTTGCCTTGGCAGATTTCAGCAAGGCATCTTGCCAATGTCATATCTCATAGCTCAAATTGAATTTGGTAATGTTCTTGGCCATTTTGGAAAGCCCTTACATGATACAACAACTGTTTGAACATGTTTGGTTTTGATCTCTTTTGAATTCAAGTGAAAAATCCCCCTACATTTGGAAAAAAGTAAAGGCAGATTCTGACTTAGTGAAATTTTCACTAAGTGTTGGAACAAAGTGACTTTTCTTGATTTTGATCACTCCATAACTCAAAATCCATGAGGAATTTGGACATAGGTCAGTATGAAGCTTTTGTAGAGGGCAATGTGATCTACAAATCAAGCTTTGAATGGGGAACAATGGCCTTGTGGTTTAGGAGTTATGGTCCTCCAAAGTTGGCACATTAGTGTCACTTTTTCCATAACTTAGAAATTTTTCCAAGTTTTTATGGTTACCCCTTTTACAAGTTATCCCACTTTCTTTGATTTTTCTTGATGAATGATGATTCCAATCATACATTAACATCATTTTAGGGTTAAAAATCCATTTTGGTGAAAAATCTCAAAAAGTCAAAGTTAACTTTTGTGCACAGTTGACTTTTTATCAGATGAATTCCAAACTGTGCAATTCTTCAAGAAATCATGCCCTTGTCCTAAATCAAACTTGATGGACATGTTTCATGGGTGTCATAGGGTATATTGAATCATGTCTTAGGGTTTGGGAGCATGTCCTGGTCAAAATTCAAAGTTACAGTTGACTTTCCTCGCGAAACCCTAATTGTGGTGCAGATGAAATTGAGACTTGTTGCTCAAGCTTCTTGGATTAATCCATTGTTAGAAATGGATCAATATAGTATATTAAAGACCCTCAAATCATGTCTTGAGGTCTTGGCTCATGATTTGGCCCAAAAGTCAACTTAGGGGTGAATTAGGTCAAGAAACCCTAATTCCTGATTTTTGATGAATACATCCCCTGAGGTCAAATTGACTTGATGATTGGGTCCATGAGGTTCCATGGAATATATTAGGTTATGTTTTGGATCATTGGCTTGTGCCCAGATGAAAAATTTCCATCTGGAGGCCCTGGTCGATCAAAACCCTAATTTGGTGACACTGTCGATCTTGAGACTTGATCCACCTAGAAGGGAGCAGCCTTGTGCTTAATCCTTGAAGTGGGAGTCCTTTTGATCCATTTTGGATATTTTAGAGGCTATACAAGTTGAAGATCAAGTCATTCCTTGACTGATCCTTTGTCTAGGGCTCTGAGAGGGCTTAAAACCCTAGTTTTGATTGTAGTGAATGCTCAACAACCCTTGAGGCATTTGATGAGGTATGATGGTTCATCCATATTGTGATAATGATTGAAACAATGATGGGAATCTTAGTGGTCAAAATTTGGGGTATGACACTACGTATCAACCTCAGGTTGCGCAGAGCCAACCTAATCAGCAAAGGACTCAACAGCCTCTTCAGCAGGCTCGTCTTCCATACAATAACAACCGTACAACGCGGCCACCAGGATTTGATCCTATACCCGTATTATACGCAGAACTATTTCCATTACTACTAGCTAAGGGGCATGTTCAGACTAAGTCTCCTCTTACAGTACCGGAAAATCTGCCTTTTTGGTTTAAGGTGGATCAGACTTGCCCTTACCATCAAGGAGGACCAGGGCATAACATAGAGAACTGTCTCAATTTCAAATCTGACGTGCAAAATCTTGTTAAGAGCGGTGTCTTATCTTTCAAGGATACAAATCCTAATGTTCTCATAAACCTGCTGCCTCAACACGAGAAAGCTGCAGTCAATTTGATAGAGGGTGAGACTAACAACGTCTATCAAATTCATGATGTACTCTTGTTAAGGACCAATCTGGTCAAGATGCATTGTAGACAGAGTAGATATGGCCATGTGCCACCTCATAACTATCATCAGTGTGATATCTGCTCTAAAAGCAATCGAGGATGTTCTGTGGTGCAATCAGCTCTACAGGAACAGATGGACCTCAGATGGATCCAAGAGCACCGAGTTCGTGGAGTTAACATGGTTTACACGAATTCTAACATCATTCAGAACCACGACATCCGTGCAATGAATTTCAACTTGGTGGCAATGCACTCCAGGAAAAGCCAGTATCATAATCTACCATGGCACGATTACAGTTCCTGTCTGACTTGCTCGGTAAACAAACAGGGATGCTCTTTTGTACAAGAGGCCCTCCAGAGTCAGATAGATCTTGGATGGATCCAGGACTACCATGATAGGAATCCCTATCAGATCAACATGATTCAAATCTTTGATATTCGCTTGATGAATACCAGCCTGGTGGAGTTACATGCTAAACAGGTCCGGCTCGGGTTCCTGGTATCACATGATTATCAGAGCTGTAGGGCGGGTTGCGAAAACGATCAAGGCTGTGCCCTTGTCCAGGAAACCCTTCAGCACTTGTTGAACCACTGGTGGCTTCCAATCTATATGGATGAAGACACCCAGCAGATTAGTATTACCAATGGGAACCCTACTCGGCATCAAAGTCAGGACGTTCGATCTGCGGAAACTGACCTAGTGAGGTTACATTGTATTCAAAGCGGGCGTGGCCAGGTGCCACCATACAACTATGAACGTTGTAGAGTCTGTTCGGAAAGTAACCAAGGATGTTACCTTGTGCGAGCAGCTCTTCAAGGTCAGGTGGATCACAGAGAGATTCGCCCATATCCGGGTTCCAGACCAATCAACTGGGCGTCGGACTACCTCGCTGATCAAATTAAGAATGTTGTCGTAATCTCTGATCATTAGAAAGCTAGGGATGTTTGTACCATCATCCCTCTACTTGACGAATCGAGAGTTACCAACCAGGAACGGATCAAAATTGCTTACGATGGTCGAAAAAATCAGAAGGCTCCCATAGTCATCTATCTACCGGGACCACTACCGTATGAATCAACTAAGGCTATCCCTTACAAATACGGTCCAACAACAGTCGAGAATGGAAAGGTAATTCCATTACCCCCTTCGTGAATATTGCAGACATTAGTCGAGTAACACGGAGTGGTCGAATCTTCAACTGAGGAGTTGGAGAATTTAACAAAGAAAAGGAACCTCAGACAGAAGTTCCCAATCCACCAGTCGGTCAATCCAGTAATCCCGACCTTTCAAAAACCATGATGAGATGCTGAAGCTCATCCAAAGGAGTAAATACAACATTGTTGATCAGCTATTACAAACTCCTTCAAAGATCTCTGCGCTGTCACTTTTACTCAGTTCAAAAGCGCACAGGGAGGCTCTACAGAAAGTCTTGGAGCAAGCCTTTGTAGAACAGGATGTAACAATCAGATAGTTCGATAGCATTGTTTCTAACATCACTTCCTACAATAACTTGGGATTTAGTGATGTGGAATTACCTGAAGAGGGTCGCTGTCATAACATGGCGCTCAATATCTCGGTCAGCTGCCAGGGCGATGCTTTAGCCAGCGTACTGGTAGACACAGGGTTAGCCCTGAATGTTATGCCGAAGTCCACTTTGATGCAATTATCCTTCAAAGGACCCCCGATGAGAACCAGTGAGGTCGTCGTCAAGCCATTTGACAGGTCCAGAAAAACGGTTATCGGCGAAGTCGACCTTCCCATAACTATTGGTCCTCACACTTTCCAAGTCGCTTTCCAGGTCATGGACATCCGGGTAACGTACATTTGTTTATTAGGAAGACCTTGGGTACATCAGGCTGGGGCGGTCATCTCGACCCTCCACCAAAAGTTAAAGTTCGTCCAGAACAACCAGCTCGTCACGGTCTGTGGAGAACAAGCCTTGCTCGTAAGTAACTTATCATCATCTACTGGTGTAGAACCCGAGGAGGTTATTGGAACTCAGTTCCAAGCACTGTCGGTGAGCAGGGACAATCAATCCGAAGAGGGAACCTCGATTTCCTCGTACAAAGATGCTATCAAAGCGGTCGAGAGTACCAATACAACAGGATGAGGACAGCTAGTCATTCCTACTGACAATAAAACAAAGAAGGGTCTTGGTTTTTCTACAACCTGTACCCAGACAGCTACTACCAGCAATGAAAGGCTTCATCCCATTCAAGACTTCTTATACAGTGGGGGTTTCCTTCACCCAGTGCCTCAAGAAGTGCATACCATCAATAAAGATGATCCCTCTGATATGGAGGAAGAATGGGAGTCCTATCTTAACAAGGACGGTTATATGTCTCAGGACAAAATGCAGACTCCCTTTTGCTTTCCTACACAGAGTCCGAGATTTATACCGAGGTCAGATGTCGAAATGATATATGGAGATTGTGATCCGAAAGGATGTCGTGCTCCACCAAACTCATTAGAGGAGGACACTCTGATGAAGGACAACTTTGAGGACAACTATTATGGCCCGGTGGATGGCCTGCCAATGTGGCAGCCGTACCCAGGAGACTTGGGGCAAGAAAATCATCCGAACAACGAAATTCAGCTGAGCGTCATTGAACAGAATACCTGCGTCCCCACCATGTCATGGGATCAATAATCAGGTCAGTCAGAAAACGTCCAGTACGACGATGAATTTGCAACATTTGCAGGACTTGAATTCATCAACAATGCTTTTCCAGAGGTCAACGCCATCAAGAGGGATGACTCCTCCAGTTCCAAAGAAGTGTGGGACACCCTAGGACAACCAAGTGGGAAATCTACCTGAGAGCACCAGTGTTATGCAAAATACAACAGAGGAGTCCTCCTACGACAACTCTGCCTGGGAGACAGATTCCAATGATCCTTCTCCACCAGAAATCAGCGTTATTTCTGAAGACAAATCAAGGAAGGTGCCAGACTTTATGATTCACCGAGGAGTTCACCGCCAATGGGTTGTTGTCGAGGTTCCGAAGATTGTTCATAAGTCAAAGTAATTGTCGTCTTTAACCTTTCACTCGGCCCAGGTGAAACGGATGTTTTGATAGGGCTCGCTTTCTGTAAATTTTCCCTCTTCGCTTTGCCCAAAGAGACAGAGTTTTGTTTTATAGGGCTGTAATTTCAAGAATCGACTTGTTCATTAATAAAATAACGTCGTTCTGTAATGTCCGCATTAATTGCTATTTTCTCTTGTTGTTTTTTCAGAAAATGGTAATCCTAAAAAACAAATCAATAATAAAAACAAGTAGTAAAAGAAATACCCTGCACACACTTGCATTCTCTCTATCTCTTCTAAACACAAATCATACCGTCATGCAGATTGCTTATTTTAAACCCCGTTGAAACATATGATCTGATGCCTTCTCCCAACTTTGAGTTCCCGGTATTTGAGGCTGAAGAAGAAAATGACGACGAAATTCCAGAAGAGATCGCCCGATTACTCAGACAGGACGAAAGGTCCATTGAACCTCATAAAAAGCTGTTGGAAACGGTAAACTTAGTTTCGGAAAAAGGGAGAAAAGATATCAGGATCGGGGCACTACTCAGTCTAACTGCCAAAGAGAGTTTGACAAAGCTTCTCAAAGAGTTTCCTGATGTATTCGCTTGGTCCTATCAGGATATGCCAGGGTTGGATACCAGCATCATGGAACATCATTTACCGTTAAGATCAGAATGTCCGCCAGTAAAACAGAGGTTGAGACGGACTCACCCGGACATGGCCATCAAAATCAAAGAAGAGGTACAGAAACAGATTGACGCGAGTTTCCTCACTACGTCAGAATATCCTCAATGGTTAGCCAACATCGTACCCGTTCCCAAAAAGGACGGAAAGGTCAGAATGTGTGTGGATTACAGAGATCTAAACAAGGCTAGTCCAAAGGACGACTTTCCTTTACCACACATTGACATGCTGGTTGACAGTACAACAAAGTTCAAAGTGTTCTCCCTCATGGATGGATTCTCGGGCTATAATCAAATCAAAATGGCGCCGAAAGACATGGAGAAAACTTCGTTCATTACCCCACGGGGTACCTTTTGTTACAAGGTGATGCCGTTCGGTTTGAAGAACGTCGGGGCAACCTATCAAAGGGCCATGACTACTCTTTTTCAAGACATGATACACAAAGAAATCGAGGTATATGTCGATGATATGATTTCCAAATATAAGACAGAGGAGGAGCATGTGACCCATCTGTCAAAGTTATTCGAGCGGTTAAGAAAGTACAAACTCCGCTTGAATCCCAACAAATGCACCTTCGGTGTCCGTTCGGGAAAACTCTTAGGGTTCATCATCAGCCAGAAAGGAATTGAGGTTGATCCTGACAAGGTCAAGGCCATTCAAGAAATGCCTTCTCCGAAAATAGAAAAACAAGTCAGAGGATTCCTGGGACGTTTGAACTACATCTCCAGATTCATATTCCTCATGACCGCGACATGTGCGCCGATTTTTAAATTACTTAAAAAGAATCAGGACTGCGTTTGGACAGAAGACTGTCAAACCGCCTTCGACAGTATTAAGGAATACCTGTTGAACCCTCCGATTTTATCACCTCCAAAGGAAGGAAGACCACTGATCATCTACCTCACAGTCCTGGAAGACTCCATGGGCTGTGTACTTGGCTAACAAGAGAAACCAAACGGAAAGAGTCTGCCATCTACTATTTATGCAAGAAATTCACCGACTGCGAGACTCGGTATACTATGCTTGAGAAAACTTGTTGCGCTTTGGCTTGGGCAGCCAAACATCTGCGCCAGTACATGATTCGTCACACTACTTGGTTGGTCTCCGAGATGGATCCAATCAAGTATGTCTTTGAAAAACCTGCTCTCACGGGAAGGATAACCCGTTGGCAGATGTTGCTATCAGAATATGACATAGAGTATCATGCTCAAAAACCCGTTAAGGGGAGTATTTTAGCCGATCATTTGGCTTATTAACCGATTGACGATCAAGAATTAATCGGGTTTGACTTCCCAGATGAAGATGTCATGTATCTAAAAATGAAAGATTATAATGAACCGCTACCCAGTGAAGGGCCAGAACCAGGTTCCCAATGGGGGCTTATCTTTGACAGAGTTGTCAATCATTACGGAAACGGAATTGGGGCAATCATTGTCACCCCTTAGGGTACCCATATTCCTTTCACCGCCAGACCGACATTCAAGTGCACAAACAACCAGGCCGAATACGAAGCTTGTATCATGGGTCTCGAGGAAGCGATTGATTTGAGGATTAAGAACTTGGATGTATATGGCGACTCAGCCCTGGTTATCAATCATATTAAAGGAGATTGGAACACTTACCAATCAGGATTGATTCCTTACAAAGATTATGCAAAAAGGTTGTTACCCTTCTTCAACAGAATCGAGTTTCATCACATCCCTTGTGATGAGAATCACATGGATGATGCACTAGCCACTCTCTCTTCCATGATTAGTGGAGGTCAATGGAATGACCTACCTAAGATCGACGTAATGCGCTTTGAACGGCCCGCTTACATCTTCACGATTGAAGCAGTCATAGACGACAAACCTTGGTATCACGATATCAAATGCTTCCTTCAGAAACAAGAGTACCCACCTGGGGCACTAAGGAAGGACAGGAAAACCCTCAGAAGGCTGGCAGGCAGTTTCTTCCTGAGCGGTGGTACACTCTATAAGAGAAATTTTGACATGGTCTTACTCCGATGTGTAGACAGACCAGAAGCAGACATGCTGATAAAAGAAATTCACGAAGGGTCCTTTGGCACTCATGCCAATGGACACACGATGGCGAGAAAAATTCTAAGAGCAGGGTACTATTGGCTGACCATAGAATCCGACTGCTACAAGTACATGAGGAAGTGTCACAAGTGTCAGATATACTCCGACAAAATTCATGTGCCGCCAACACATCTTAAAGTTCTTTCTTCCCCATGGCCTTTTTCCATATGGGGAATCGACATGATTGGCTTGATTGAGCCCAAAGCTACAAACGAACATCGGTTCATTCTGGTAGCCATTGATTACTTCACTAAGTGGGTCTAAGCAGCGTTGTACGCCAATGCAACCCGACAAGTGGTGGTCCGATTTATCAAAAACAATATCATCTCTCGTTATGATGTTCCGAGCCGGATCATTACTGATAATGGATCTAACTTGAACAATAAGATGATGAAAGAGTTGTGCGCAGAGTTCAAGATTGAACACCATAACTCATCTCCCTACCGACCAAAGATGAATGGAGCGGTAGAAGCGGCTAACAAGAACATCAAGAAGATTGTTCAAAAGATGGTTGTAACCTACAAAGACTGGCATGAGATGCTACCCTTTGCTCTTCACGGTTATCGCACATCTGTCCGTACTTCAACAGGGGCAACCCCTTTCTCTCTAGTATATGGCATGGAAGCAGTGCTTCCCATAGAAGTAGAGATCCTATCAATCCGGGTATTGATGGAAGCTAAGCTTACAGAAGCTGAATGGTGTCAAAGTCGACACGACGAACTCAACCTGATCTAAGAGAGACAAATAATGGCACTATGCCACAGTCAGTTGTATCAGCAAAGAATGAAGAGGGCGTTTGACAAAAAAGTCCGACCTCGCGCCTTCAGGAAAGGAGACCTCGTGCTCAAGAAGATACAATCATTTCTCACTGATTCTCGGGGCGAATGGACTCCGAATTATGATGGCCCCTATGTGGTCAAGAAAGCTTTCTCAGGAGGCGCCTTGAGACTCGCAACCATGGATGGAGAGGAATTTGCCTACCCCAGGAATGTTGATGTAGTCAAAAAATACTTCGCCTAAACTAAAAAGAAACGTCTCGGTGGATTGAAAACCCGAAAGGGCGGTCCAGGAAAAAATTAGAGACATGATCAAAAATCATCCCGGTGGATTGGAAATCTCAAAGTACAATCCAAGTAAAAATTAGGGATAATGGCAAGTAACTACTTTCGACAAAGGTCCATGTCCCTCAGCAGCAGTTACAGCATCCGTCAGGAAAACTCCAGTCAAGGTCATCTTTGACAGAAGTTCAGGATGCCCAGAATTCAAAGTTGGTAGAAGGATAGTGGTCATTATGTTTCAATGTAACCCTTTTCCCTGTAAATTACCATTTTCAAACTTTGTAAATGCTCTATGGAATCACGCGTTTGGCTGATTTCCATCCTATTAATAAAATTTAAGCCCTTGTGCTTTTGTTTGCAATTCTTATTTGTTTTAGCTTTACAGAATGACATTTTAACATGATCAACGATTCTTGAAACGAAACAAAAATGAATTTACTTGTTAAAATTGTTCTGCTTTTAAAAATAAATAGGGCAATTTCTTTTGACGGTTGAACATCGAAAGAACATCGATCGCTTCTCCAAAGGTGTTCAAGCCTCAAAGTACAGAATCAAAGTACTCCTTCAAAACCAGTATGCCTGAATGAAGGATCAGCTATGTTAGATGCGAATGCTCTATCTGACCTCTTCGGCCGAGTTCTCATCTCCTAAGCCTGACCAGCGTCGCTCCCAACAGGGACCGTTTCTACTAAGCAAGGCGGAATTGCTATCTTGAACCAGCGGTACTTCTTCGCACCGCGATGGCCGAGTATCCAGTCATGTTCATCTATTAGTCTGTATGTCGCGTCAGTTTTGTCAGCATAAACATACATACATCATGCATTATTAATTTACATCCGCATTCATATTGCATCACTATCACTCCCGTCAGTCTTGTCCCCTAGTGATAACAGTCCTTTCGATCGAGTCGTCAGGTCTTTCCTCGTCAGGAAAGGTTCCGTCGGAACAATCTCTCTCCTCCAGTTTATTTCTGGATCAGAATTGGCCCTTGACCACTTTGATAACTTGAACCTCTGAAAGACCAGAAAACCTTCAACCGATGTCACTCTTCGCCATTGAAGATGATATTTTCGCTTTCCCGGATTAAGGAAAATCCCCATAGGAAGCCTCTTAAGCAGAGATTCGGCAACACAACAGTTTTTCTCCAAAAAAAAACCGCTGATGAAAAGGTCATCAGCACCTCAAAATTGGATCACATCATATGGCGTTTCTCCGAGAAGATCCCGAGAAAAGTATGATGCAATATCCCCAAGCGTGAAAGCAGTCTCTCAAGAGACTCATTTTCCCCAGTAGAGTCGGCAAATGGGGTCTCCAAACAGAGAAGTTTGTACACCTCTACAACTCAGACGACTGGGTTCCCCAGCGAGTCTGACCATCATTTTTTTCTCCCAAATGGCATCTCCCCAGGAAAATTCGGCGAGAAGTTTGAGGAAAACCGCTACGAATAGCGTCCCTTGTCAAGAAAGTTTATTGACAAAAGAAACTAAGACCAGTTCCTTGGTAGGAAACCAGGATCGAGGGGAAGTTTATTTCAGAAACTAAGACCAGTTCCTTGGTGGGAAACCAGGATCGAGGGGAAGTTTATTTCAGAAACTAAGACCAGTTCCTTGGTAGGAAACCAGGATCGAGGGGAAGTTTTTTTACCTTTTCTAAGCATCATTGCTTAGCAAAAGAAGAAGGATGCGCAAGCTGCCATTCTTAACCACCATCAAAATTTTGGGTATTCCGATATTTAATCCTCTTGCACCCCGAATGCCCGAATACCTTCACCATTCACACCTTCGGGTCCAAGAAGATTAAATAGGAGCATCTGTCATACCCCAAATTTTGACCACTAAGATTTCCCATCATTGTGAAAATCATCATCACAATATGGATGAACCATCATGCCTCATTAGTCTCCCCAAAGATGGGTGAGCATCCATTACAATCAAATTTAGGGTTTCCAGCCCTCTCAGAGCTTTTAGACAAAGGATCAATCAAGAAATGACATGATCTTTAACTTGTCTAGCCTCTCAAATATCCACAAGGGATCAAGAGGGCTCCCAGTTTAAGGATTAAGCATAAGGATGCTCCCTTCCAGGTGGATCAAGCCTCAAGTTCGCCAGTGTTACCAAATTAGGGTTTGGTCGACTAGGGTCTCCAGATGGAAATTTTCCTCTGGGCATGAGCCAATGCTTCAAAGCATATCCTAAAATACTCCATGGAACCTCATGGGCCCAAGCATCAAGTCAATTTGACCTCAGGGGATGCATACATCAAAAATCAGGAATTAGGGTTTCTTGACCTAATTTACCCCTAAGTTGACTTTTGGGACAAATCATGAGCCAAGACCTCAAGAGAGGATTTGAGGGTCTCCAACATACCACATTGATCCATTTGTAACAATGGATTGATCCAGAAAGCTTGAGCAGCAAGTCTCAATTTCATCAGTACCATAGTTAGGGTTTCGCAAGAAAAGTCAACTGTATCTTTGACTTTTGACCAGGACATGCTCCCAAACCCTAGGACATGATTCAATATACCCTATAACACCCATGGAACATGTCCATCAAGTTTGATTTAAGTCAAGGACATTATTTCCTAAAGGATCGCACAGTTTGGAACTCATCTGATAAAAAGTCAACTGTGCACAAAAGTCAACTTTGACTTTTTGAGATTTTTCACAAAAATGGTTTTTTAACCCTAAAATGATGTTAATGTATGATTTGAATCATCATTCATCAAGAAAAATCAAGAAACGTGGGATAACTTGTAAAAGGGGTAACCATAAAAACTTAGAAAATTTTCTAAGTTATGAACAAAGTGGCAAGGGTACCAACTTTGGAGGATCATAACTCCTAAACCACAAACCATTTTTCCCCATCCAAAGCTTGATTTGTAGATCTCATTACCCTCTACAAAAGCTTAAAACTGACCCCCCTCCAAATTCCTCATGGATTTTGAGTTATGGAATGATAAAAATCACAAAAAGTGAAAAAGTCACTTTTTTCCAACACTTAGTGAAATTTTCACTTAGTCAGAATCTGCCTTCACTTTTTTCCAAATGTAGGGGGATTTTTCACTTGGATTCAAAAGGTATCAAAACCAAATATGATCAAACAGTCGTTGTATTATATGAGGGCTTTCCAAAATGGCCAAGAACATCACCAAATTCCACTTGGGCCAAGCGATATGACAATGGCAATATGCGTTGCTGAAAACTACCAAGGCTAGGCAGAATTTTTCATTTTTGCTCGATTTGACAAAATCAGATAATTACAAGCCTTGTCATCACTTTGCACACATCTGAGGATCAAATCTAAAGGGGACAAACACTGAGCCAAGCCTCCAAAGTCCTTGGAACAAGAAGTAGCATGCCAAACCTAGAATTGCCTAAAAGAGGGACAAGACTCCAATTTTGGATTGGAGCATTCAATGCATACACCAAGGTGGCATGGACTGAGCCATTTGCAACTAAATTCAGTCAAGACTTATCCAAGACCAAGGGAACCACAGCCCTGTGCCCTAACCTCTAGTCAATGGCTAGAGGAGACTTGGATTCCAAAGTGCAACCATTGGCCAAACCTCTGTTATAGTTGTCATTCACTATTGCTTGCAAAACAAACTTGCTCTACTATAAATAGAGCTCAATTGTGATCAGTTTGAGTACACCAAAGCCATCAAACAAATGCTTTCCTCAAAATCTCTTCTTTCACTCCAATTTTGCCTTCTAAGGCAAGTCACTATCGGGTTTTGAGTTTGAGAGCTTTTCCAATCAAACCAATCACTCACACACCTCATATACATCACATAGAAGTGATTCAAAAACTTAAACAACATCTGGAACACTGAAACCACAAAATCACCAGCCAGTTGCTCAAGTTCTTGACAGATTTGCAGTTGGGGTACCATCTCAAGTTCCAGATCATTTCACTCCATTCCAAGCATCCAGACACACTCCATGGCACCTAGGGAAGCTATCCAGATCATTGGAACCTAGCTGTAACACCTCTAACACAAAACACGATCACCAGCTGCAAGAGGTAAGCATGAGCTCTTCTAACTCTATGATCCATGCAATTTTTGCTGCACAATAATTTGGCCATATGTTCATAATCATGCATAGAATGTTTTCCCTCAATCAATTGCATTGTTTGAATCGTGTGTGGAATTTCTGAACCTTTATACAGAAATTAGGGTTCTTGAGGTTTCTCTTTGATTTCTTATTCCATGTTAAAAATAAATGAAATTAAAGACCATAGACATGATCGTGAGGTTAAAACGAGTAGATTGATATGTAGATTGCATGATATAATCAAGTATTCAGTGAGATTGGATAGAAAATGCAAATCTGCAGAAACAGAGGGTGGCGCGTGCTCTTGCCCTTGTTCTTGGCGCCATTTTTTGAAAATTTGAATATTTGAATTTTGTGATTTTATTTAATTGATTCAAAAATTAATTTCTCTCTGAGTTTTAATGATTTTGAGTTGATTCTTTTTTTAATAATTCACAAAAATGTTAAAATATTTTATTTTCCCAAAAAATCCCAAAAATATTATTTATTTCATATAATTGATATTTTTGCAAAGAATTAATATTTTAATTGTTTTTGACATTTAAAATATTTTTTCCTTCTTGATTTTGCAAATTTTAATGACTTCTAATCATTTTGTAGGTCAAAACATGATTTTTGAAACATTAATCCAAGATCACAATTTTTTTTCCACATGTTAAACAATTTTGATCATTTTAATTGAATTTTTTATTCAATTAAAATACATTTTGGAAACAAATTAGGGTTTTGGATTAATTCAACCCTCATCAAACTTCTTCAAACACTTTGGGCCTCTATTAGAGTGTAAGACCCAATCCTTTGTAAATACAAACCTTTTTTTTGCCTCACTTATTGTATAAGTCCCGTTGTATTTCAAAAAGTTCGACGCGATCATCGTCCGTTGAAAAACAAACCTTAGGCCTCTCCTCGAGCTATAAGACCCATTCAAAATCTTTTGGGCCTCTATTAGAGTGTAAGACCCAACCCCCTTTGAAAACCAAACCATTTTGGGCCTCAATGCATTGTATAAGACCCATCGCGTTTTCAAAAATCTCGGCGCGATCGCCATTTTCAAACAAATGACCCTGCGCCTCTCCTTGAGCTGTAAGCCCCACCACTTGTACAAAAATAAATCTTTTGGGCCTCTATTAGAGTGTAAGCTCCAATCCCCTTTTAACCAAAACTTTTTGGGCCTCAGACATTGTATAAGTCCCCCTGCGTTAAAAGAAAACCTCGGCACGATCGCCAATAAAAAACCAATCATCTGGGCCTACCCTCGGGTTGTAAGCCCCATTCTTTTTCTTTAAACACTTGGGCCTCTTGAGAGAGTGTAAGACCCATACCCTTGTACAGAAAACTTTTTTTGGGCCTCAGTCACTTGTATAAGTCCCTCTGTACAAATCGACAGTGCGATCACTGATAAAACTTGGGCCTCTCCTTGAGCTGTAAGCCCCAACATCTTTTCAAAATACTTTCTCCTTTGATTTTGAATATACTGTTATTTTCAATCTTTATTTGTTGAACAACTAACCAAACAGCATGGAAGCTCTACAACCGAGTAAGTGGTTATATGCTTTCTTTATCCACTTTCATATACATATAACTGTATTGTGGGGCTGTTTCACTGTAAGTCTTCTTTCATAAACTCATATCAACTGTGTAATACTAGTATAGATATTTAGAGTTTCCCCAACAACTACGTCTAGCACTAAGCCCTGTTGGTCACTCTTAAATAGACAAAACTAGATCCCCATAGGATTACCAGATACAGTCTTCCCTCCTCTTGGGGTTAAACAATATGGAGACGTGAAAAGCAGCATTCTCGGTGAACCCTTTCACAGACTGTCACCCTTAGACATTATCAAAGAAACTCTACTCCGCGGGGATGATCTTTTCTCCGTGAATGGCATCTCTTGAGTTTCTTCTAAATTCTTGGACTTTCCTGGCTTGATCTATTCTCTGTGAATAGCCTGTCTTGAATTTCTCGGGGTTTGGGGACCCATATACTTCTTAAAAGCATCCCCGCCTCCTTTTGGGCATTGTACAAGGACCCTACGGCTTCTTAGAAGTATTCACAGCCTCCTCTTAGGCTTCGTATAAGGATTCTTCCTTCGAGAAGAGAGCCTCCTCTTGGGCTTCATACAAATTGTCCCTCGGCTTCTTAAAAGTTTCCAGCCTCCTCTTGGGCTTCGTACAAATTGTCCCGACGACCTCCTAGAGGTATAGGAACAGAAATTAGTCATCTTAATAGAACAGTCTTTCAAAGAGTCTAGATCTTTCTACCGCAGACGTACTACTACTGTTTCTTTAAGCATAGTACAAAAGATAAAACTCTAGACTTGGACAGTCTAATCTCCTTGAGTCTCGAAGGCATTCTCAAGTAGGAAAAACACCCGTAGACTCGGACAGTCTCCAACACCCTCTGGATTCCCCATTTCCTTAAAGAACAGGAAATAACCCTGATCCTATGATAAATCCCAAAGCATAGCCTTACCTTTAATCAGTCTCTTTATAAGAACTGATTTTCTCTTTTAACCAACCTACTGGACCTGTCACTCAACTGAAACAGCAATCCTTTTAGCCTCTATCTCGGGCTTCGTACGAGATACAAAAAGACTCTCTTGTTGAGTCAATAATCCTTTTAGCCTCTATCTCGGGCTTCGTACGAGATACAAAAACACTCTCTTGTTGAGTATAAAAGACTCTCTTGTTGAGTCAATAACATTTTTAGCCTCTATCTCGGGCTTCGTACAGGATACAAAAAGACTCTCTTGTTGAGTCGATCTCTCTTTTAGCCTCCATCTCGGGCTTCGTACGAGATACAAAACCACTCTCTTGTTGAGTATAAAGCACTCTATTATTGAGTCAAACCCTTTTAGCCTCCGTCTTGGGCTTCGTACAAGACACATACAAAAAACACCCTCTTATTGGGCCAATAGCCTCCTCTTAGGCTTTGTATAAGAAAAACCCCGGTTGAGTCAATCAACCTTTTAGCATCAAAATTGTGCCTCGTTCACAGGATACAAACATCAATAACTCCTTTCATCTAATCACTGTAAACGGAAAGCCTCTGGATTATTTACATCCACGCCACTGTCCCTCTTTTAGCATGAGAAATTCCTAAGGAAAGATGGCATTGCTCTACACTGAGTTAAAGTCTTCTCCTCCAGGTTAAAACCCCCTATAAAGGAAATTATGGCATTTCTAGGATTCACATATCCCGGTTAAATTAATCCTCCTTTATAGTCAGTCACCCAACAGTTGTGACAAACAGACCCCCTTTAGAGATGACAAATTCTCTCTAAAGACAACACCTTTTCAGCTTCACATCTTAGGCTTTGAACAAGATATAAACCACCTTTAGCTTCACATCTTGGGCTTCGAACAAGATACAAATAGACCTTCAGCTTCATGTCTTGGGCTTTAAACAAGACACCAAAACACCATTTCCTCCCATAGAATAGGAGGAACTACGATCGCTCTGATTTCCCTATTTCGGTAAACGGGAATACGTAGGCATAAGATTGAAAGAAAAATCTTAGCGAGCACACCACATCAAAAAACCTCAGGTCACAAATCCTCACATATCCACCAAAATATCCGAGTCCGTATTCCCTACCAAAAGTCTAAATTCAACCAAAATAACCTAAGAGAGGCCCCCCACATTGATCACATCTGTAAACCAACAGTTTTGACTGTTTGACCTCAGTTTGCAAAGCAGGGTTAGTTGGAGACATCTATTTTCCTTCCTTCATCAGGTTCAATAGGACAAAAAATGAATCGACCTGTAGTAACCCAGAGCGGCAGTGCTTAAGAACCACGTCCAAAATCGCTCGCTACAGGGTCCTCATTTCAGTGAGTTCTGCCGCACCTGCTCCATGATTCTGGCTTGATTTTGTTGAGTCGCGTAGCGATGAATGTTGAGATTAGCTATTCTTCCTGCAACCCAAATAAAGGTTAGAAACTCCCTGGGACGAGTACCTATTATGCAAAATGATATGTTATGAAATGCATGCAAATGTCATGTTTAACCACTTCCAGGGCATTTCACACCCTGATTCCAGTCTTAATCACAAGAAGCTGAGCAATATAGAGATATTGTTGAGAGAAATTCTTTGAGAAGAAATGTGTTGTGATAAAGTGTTGTGATAATGTGCCGGTGCACAGAACACTACTAAGGAACCATTTCTGAGTAAACCAATCATTTGAATTAACAGAGAGCCGAAAAGTGCTGAAGCATTCTACAACGAGTTTGCAAACTGGAAATACATCAAGAAAGTGGCTCCATCAACAAGCTTGATGGTAACCATAGTACATCAACAAAAACTATATTAGGAAAATGAAGAGAGAACTATCAATCATTTAGCTCCATATCTTTCAACTGCTCACTAGAAGGCCTGATTTCTTCAAAGAGTATTCTGGTGCGCTGATGGCTTGGTTTTTCAATCATTTCCCTAATCAAAACATCCCTTTTCTTCAGAGCTTCAACTAATGAGTCCACGTGCATTAAGAGAGCCTCGTCATTACTCACTTCTCTAGGCTTTTTCACACCAGCTAATATTTTGAGTTCTTCTGTTTCTGCCAGAGCATCTTCAAGTTCTTTCTTGGAAGCTTTCAACGCATCTCTAACCTTCTTCAACTGTTCTTGGCTTTTACCGACATCTTCACGATGCTTTCTTCGTTGTGCATGTGCTCTCTGAAGTTCATCGTCTATGGATTTTAACCGCTCTTGCAGCTCTGCATGACGTGTAAAGATAGAATTGACCCAAGCAGAAGGATGAACTGCACCTTGTGCAAATTGGTGATATGCCTGCTCTGCGCCAATTTCTATTTCCAGATAAAGCTCCAACCCAAAGGAGAGCAGAAAAAGTATATAGGCAACAAAGACATCCTCATCAAGGAGTTATGTCAGTACGTTGACTATCTCCAGACAGAAAATGAAAGGCTACAAAAAATGGTGAACCAAAAGATCCAAATAGAAGCGGAGGAAGTGATCAGGACATCAAAAGAAGGAACTCATGGCAGAGTTGCAGACGAAGATGTCACATCAGAAACCGCGGCGTTGGGACAAGAAGAGCAAATTCTAAAGACTACAGAAGTGCAGAAACCTGGAAGGATAAGAAATAAACTCTACAACATGGTGGTCGAGTTTGAAATACCAGGGGTAAAACCCTTTGAAGTCCAAGCCATACTCGACACAGGGGCAACATCATGTTGTCTGAATGTCAGCAGCGTACCAAAAGAAGCTCTAGAACCCAATCCATACCTCACTTACTTCAGCGGAATAAGCTCAACAAAACAAGAGGCAAAATGGAAACTAAAGTACGACATGATGAAGATAGGAGAGAACAAATTCAGAATACCATTGGTGCACGCATTCGATATGAGTACACTAGATGGCATTCAAATGCTGATTGGTTGCAACTTCATAAAATCAATGTATGGGGGGCTGAGAATTGAAGGAAACACGCTAACCTTCTACAAAAACATCACCTCCATAAACACAAGTGAAGAGGCTACCATAGCCGCAGCAATAGAAGAACTCGACATGGAAGAGACAGAGTACTTGGCAACA
Source organism: Lathyrus tuberosus (assembly GCA_022829125.1). Lineage (NCBI taxonomy): Eukaryota > Viridiplantae > Streptophyta > Magnoliopsida > Fabales > Fabaceae > Lathyrus > Lathyrus tuberosus. The sequence goes on from JALAZF010000702.1 coordinate 1,468,228, forward strand.
AAAGAGATAGTTCTATTCAATATAGGGGAAACAAAAACCTCCTTTTTGAATAAATTCTACAAAGAAGTAGAGGCCTTAAAAACAGCAGGGTACATTGGAAATGAACCTCTGAAGCATTGGCGTAAAAACCAAATCAAATGCAAACTTGATATCATAAACCCAGAAGTAACCATTGAGGATAAGCCCCTAAAGCATGTTACACCAGCAATGGAGAAATCATTCAGGAACCATGTAGAAGCATTACTCCATCTTGGAGTAATAAGACCAAGCAAGAGCAAGCACAGGACAATGGCAATAATGGTGAACTCAGGAACGGAGATTGATCCACTCACCGGAAAGGAGAGAAAAGGAAAGGAGCGCATGGTGTTCAACTACCGGACACTGAATGACAACACTCACAAGGACCAGTACAGCTTACCAGGAATCAACACCATCTTAAAGAAGATCGGAAATAGCAAGATATACTCAAAATTTGACCTCAAGTCAGGTTTTCACCAAATTGCTATGGAAGAAGAATCGGTGCCATGGACGGCCTTTATTGTCCCAGGAGGACTGTACGAATGGCTTGTAATGCCGTTTGGACTCAAGAATGCGCCTGCAGTATTCCAGAGGAAGATGGACGATTGCTTCAGAGGGACAGAGGACTTCATCGCCGTCTATATTGACGATATTCTGGTTTTCTCAAGGACAGAAGAACAGCACGCACAACACCTGATGCGATTCGCAGAAATTGTCAAGAAAAACGGGCTAATCTTATCTCCAACAAAGATGAAGATAGCAGTCCAAGAAATCGAGTTTCTAGGAGAAGTGATAGGCAAAGGAAGGATTAAGTTACAACCCCACATAATCAAAAAAATCATGGAGTTTAAGGAGGAGAAACTACGGGACAAGAAAGGTTTACGAGGATGGCTGGGATTGCTGAACTATGCAAGAAACTATATCCCTAACCTGGGGACATTAGTTGGACCTCTGCATTCAAAAACAAGCCCCCATGGCGACGAAAGGATGAAGCCTAGTGACTGGGAGATAGTAAACAAAGTCAAAGGGATAGTTCAAAATCTTCCAGATTTAGAACTGCCTCCTCAAAAGGCATACATAGTTATCGAAACTGATGGGTGCATGGAAGGATGGGGAGGAATATGCAAATGGAAAAGGGCAGAAGGAGACCCAAAGTCTGAAGAAAGGGTATGCGCATATGCATCAGGGAAATTCCCTAAAGTAAAATCAACCATTGATGCAGAGATATATGCTTGCATGGGTGCCCTGCAAAACTTCAGAATCCATTTCCTAGATAAACAACAACTAACCCTTAGAACCGATTGCCAGGCGATCATTAGTTTTTACAACAAATCAGTCCAAAATAAACCGTCTAGAGTTAGGTGGTCAAATTTTACTGATTTTATTAATGGTTCCGGGGTAGAAGTTAAGTTCGAACATATTAAGGGGAAGCACAATGTATTAGCTGACACATTATCCAGATTGGCTCATGAAATTGCTTATGCAGGATGTCAAGAGGAGGGTCCTCAAGTTCTCAGCTTCCAGGAAGATCTGCAGCTTTTGGAAGAATCCCTAAAGGAGTTCCAGGAAGTTCCTCATCAACAGCAGAGTCAATATATGGAGAGGCTTTTCAAGAGTACCCAGAAAATGTTCCAGACAACATCGAGATCGTCGCAGACCTGTACAAATCATCCAGAAAAGAACAGAGCTCAAGGGAGTCTGGGGAAAAGAGATACTTGGCAGCACAAGTCATCTCAAGGCAAGCTAAAAGAACAATCGCAGAACTCAAAGTTTTACAACAAATGGCGACAATCCGAGCACAGGAATGTCTCATCAGAACGACCAAGAACAACTACTGGGGGGATCAACTGTCCATTGTCGATTCAGCAGTCATGGAGTTGGAGGACATCAAAGACAAAATGGAACAGTGGGTCAAGGACCTCGAAGGAGCACATGTCTAAAGGCGGAGAAGCATGGTGAGCCCACTTAGGAGACGTGTGCGGTTGAGAATAAAAGACATGACAACATCACCTTTCCAAGATTCCCACTCCTTAAAGTATTTTGGCATATTAGGGAAAGTAGATTCCCACTCAGCAATAATGGGTAATAATGCCTACCCACTTTGTAAAGTTGTTTGGCGTGTTTTAATCAGTGTGCATCTTAGTCAAAAAGCAAAGATTCTAGGAGATTTGAGATAATGACGATGGGGCCCAATGTTGTACTCGGTTGTCTCAATTACTCACCAATCTATTGCTATATAATAGGATTTCATGGTTCGTTTCAGATCATCGAGAAAACACACAACTCTCATACTCTGAAACACACTACAAACCATAATTTCCTTTTTCTTATTTCTCTTGTAAGTTTGTGAAGTTTGTACAATAAACTCTGTAAAATATTTCAGTTTGAAGGTATAAAAAGTTCTGAACCTTATCTTTTTCCTTCATTATGTCTTTTATGCTTCCGCCCCTTTCTGGTATCAGAATCCTCTTTTTGTGTAATAACACCAGAAAACCAGGTATGTGGGAGGTTATGGTTACCTGCAAACCTGTAAACAACCCGCCCCTCTCACATGTGGGTACTAGAAAGGCGAGGATCCTCAATATCACGGGCTCTCAGGTCGAGAGATGATGATACATTCACCATTTCTGGTTTGGCATCATCATCAATCGAGGAGGCCTCAACTGATTCCTCTAAAAAAGGATATCCTATAGCAAGTTCCCAGCATTGGGTCCTCGGATCAAGAATGCGTAATGGGTTTGCCATTTCTGGTCTGCCATTATCACATCTCGGGAGGAGTGCCGCAACTGAGTCCTCGGGAATGGTCACCAGAGTCGACGGTTCCTCAAGAGAATAACTACTTGAAATTCTGGTATCAGATGTGTGATGTTAAGTGTGATGTCATAACAATACAATCTGCTAATATGAACAAGGATATAACAACAGTAAATCAACACAATGAATTATTCACCCAGTTCGGTCTAACTACCTACGTCTGGGGGCTACCAAGCTAGGGATGAAATTCACTATTAGTAGTATTAAATTACAGACTCAACAATCCCAGTTGACATCTACTAATCTTAATCACTACCCAATGACACTTCTACCTAAGAGACCACTTAGATATGAGAAACCACTCACTCCCTAAATCACCTCAGTGATACAATTCAAAGATTACAAATTGAAACCACAACTTGATCTTGCTTACAAGCTTTGATCAAGAACAACTCTCTCTTGCTTAACATCTCTAGAGAAACTGATTACAACTCAAAATAGTAACACCAATTCAAACATGAATGGTTTACAAAACACACACGAAAACTCAAATTGACTCTCAGTTTATGCTCTCTATCTTCGTTATTTTCCAACATAGGGTTGAGGCTGCTTTAAATATCATTCTGACTTGGGCTTGGACCTCTTCCAAATATCTGATTTGATTTGTTATTAAACAGAATTTAAAACAGATTTGATCTTCTAATCTTTTTAAATCTTTTCAAATCAGCCTTAATGTAGTTACATGATCTGCTCCATATCTGATTGAAAATATCTTCTCCAAGAAATTCACATCCAATCTCTCTAACAGATCTCCTCAAAACAAACTAACACGCGCAACCCTAAAACATCACAACCTGATGTTCTGATGTTCTGATACTGATGTCAAGACATCAAGTATAACATCAACACATAAAACTTCAACCCTGCAACAACTAATGTTAGGAACCAATGTTAAGACATCAGACATATGACATCAACATTGTTCAACTTTGTTTTACCAAAATTCCATCCAATACAAGAACTAACAATCTCCCCCTTTGGCTAATTTTGGCTAAAATAATCTCTGCCAACATCAGAGATACCTGCAGCGGAAAAACTTCATACTCCTAACATTCCACAACACAACCAGCAGCAATCACATCCAAAATCTGCACAAAGCTAAACTCCCCCTCAACACAAGCAAAATCTGCACAAAGCTAAACTCCCCCTCAACACAAGCACCAGCATATACCAACTGTTCAAACATGCACACTCCCCCTCAAGCCTAGAACCATAACAGACAACTAGGCAACACATAGGCTAACTCTCCCCCTTTTTAGCCATAATTGGACAACTTCTACATCAAACACAAAGATCTGACAGCCATTAAGACATGGTCAAATAACAAGCTTCCCAAGGAACACAAATTCCAAACACTTTGACTGGTCAGGCGATACAACCAATGGATTCTTATAGAACTATAAAATCCAAGCCTTCTTCCTTCTAACAGCACCAGAAAACAAACAAGTATGATTCAGTCTAACAAAGATGCAGGGAAGAACCACATGCAGGAGGTCAAGAAACCAGATCCACTGAAGAATAAGAACAAATCAATGACAGCCGCTGGGACTTCTTCAGGAGCAACAAGCACAAGAAAAACATCAGAGACAAGAATGAAAAACATCAAAAAACCTCCAGTGCAACTTCATGCTTCTGAAGATGAATGGGATGAAGATTGGAAAACTTTTCTTGATACAGGGGGTTGGGATAATCTTTAGACCCTTTATATGTTGCTTTTGATGTACTAAAATCTAATCTTGTATGCTTTCAGCAGTTGAAAAAAAAATATGTTTCCATATGCAATAAGGATCACAACTGCACACGACACTTCCCAGCACATTTAATCCTCATATATGCAAATTCCTAATTTGCTTCTTCATTTTTCAAATTGATTTGCATCTAAGGTCTTGGTAAAAATATCTGCTAATTGCTTTTCAGTAGCCACATGTTCCAGAGTAACTACTTTGTCTTCAACCAAATCTCTTATAAAATGATGACGTATGTCAATATGCTTAGTTCTGCTATGTTGAATAGGATTCTTAGAGATATTGATAGCACTCAGATTATCACAGTACAATGTCATGACATCTTGCTTGACATTGTATTCTGTTAACATCTGCTTCATCCAAACAAGTTGAGAACAACTACTCCCTGCTGCTATGTACACAGCTTCAGCAGTAGAAAGAGACACACAGTTCTGCTTTTTACTAAACCATGATATCAGATTATTCCCTAAGAAGAAGTAACCTCCTGAAGTACTTTTTCTATCATCAGCACTCCCTGCCCAATCAGCATCACAAAAACCGCATAACTTAGTGCCTGATCCATGACTGTAAAGCATACCATAGTCACTAGTCCCATTCACATATTTCATAATCCTCTTCACTTGATTCAAGTGACTAACTTTAGGCTCAGATTGATATCTGGCACACACTCCAACAGCAAAAGAAATATCAGGTCTGCTAGCTGTGAGATACAATAAGCTCCCAATCATGCTTCTGTATAGACTTTGATCCACACTCACACCATGTTCATCCTTGGACAACTTTAAGTGAGTAGGAGCAGGTATCCTCTTGTGATTAGCATTTTCCAGACCAAACTTCTTAACAATGTTCTTAGCATACTTGCTCTGGGATATGAATATGGAGTCTTCCATTTGTCTAACTTGTAGACCTAGAAAATAACTGAGCTCTCCAACAAGACTCGTTTCAAACTCAGACTGTATCTATTCCACAAAATGTTTCACCATTGCATCTGACATCCTACCAAATATTATGTCATCAACATATATTTGAGCTATCATCAGTTTTCCTCCTTCCTCTTTAACAAACAAAGTCTTGTCAATCCCTATTTTTCTGTAGCCATTCACAGCCAGGAATTCAGTAAGCCTTTAATACCAAGCTCTTGATGCTTGCTTAAAACCATAGAGAGCTTTCCTTAGTTTGTAAACATGGCCAGGACATGTTGGATCAATAAATCCTTTTGGTTGATCAACATACACCTCTTCATTTAAGTAACCATTCAAGAAGGCACTCTTAACATCCATCTGAAAAAGCTTGAATTTGAAATTACAAGCCACCCCTAAGAGTAATCTGATAGATTCTAGTCTTGCCACAAGAGCAAAGGTTTCATCATAATTAATTCCTTCAACCTGAGTGTATCCTAGAGCTACTAATTTGGCCTTGTTTCTGGTGACCACTCCTTGTTCATCAAATTTATTCTTGTAAATCCACTTGGTGCCTATCACATTAACTCCATCAGGCCTTGGAACAAGATCCCACACTTCATTCCTCTTGAATTGTTCCAGCTCTTCATGCATGGCATTAATCCAGAATTCATCAGTCAGAGCTTCTTTGACATTCTTGGGCTCAATTTTGGAAACAAAACAAGAATTTGACACAACCTCTCTTGATCTAGTGCTAACCCCTGATTTAGGATCACCTATGATAAGCTCCTTTGGATGGTCCTTTTGCACTCTAATAGATGGTTCTTTATTAGATTGTTCAGGTTCAGGCTCAGCATCAACAGGACTGGGAGACCCACTTCTGTCTTCAGTTTCTGTTGTGACTTCTTCAACTGATGTTTCAACATCATCCAGGACATCAGCATCTTCCTGCTTATCAATGTCATCAATCACTACATTTATAGACTCCATCATAACCTTTGTTCTGGAGTTGAAAACCCTGTAAGCTCTGCTATTTGTAGAGTATCCTAGAAAGATTCCCTCATCACTTTTAGGATCCAATTTTCTCCTCAATTCATGATCTGACAAAATGTAACATTTACTTCCAAAAACATAAAAGTACTTCACAGTTGGCTTTCTCCCTTTCCACAGTTCATACAGAGTAGCTGAAGTGCCCCTTCTCAAAGTAACTCTGTTGTGAATATAGCAAGAAGTGTTCATGGCTTCAGCCCAGAAATGGTAAGGAAGCTTTTTGGCATGAATCATTGCTCTAGCAGATTCTTGGAGAGTTCTGTTCTTCCTTTCAACAACTCCATTTTGCTGAGGAGTAATAGGAGAGGAAAACTCATGACTGATGCCTTCAGCAGAGCAGTAATCAGCAAACTTGCTATTTTCAAATTCCCTCCCATGATCACTCCTTATTCTGATGACATTGCTCTCTTTCTCTCTTTGGAGTCTTTGACACAAATCTTTAAATACATCAAACACCTCTGTTTTGTCTTTGATGAAGCTTACCCAGGTGTACCTAGAATAGTCATCTACAATAACATAAGCATACTTCTTCCCACCTAGACTTTCTACCTGCATAGGTCCCATCAAGTCCATATGAAGAAGTTCCAAAACTTTGGAGGTGGTGTTATGTTGAAGCTTCTGATGTGACATCTTGGTCTGCTTCCCTATTTGACAATCTCCACAAACTCTTCCTTCTTCAATATTGAGTTTAGGAATTCCTCTGACAGCTTCTGAATATATGATTCTCTTCATTCCCTTCAGATGAAGATGTCCCAACTTTTGATGCCAGATTTTGACTTCATCATCTCTAGCAAACACACATGTTGAGGTACTTGAGTCTTGTTGTACCCATAGATAACAGTTGTCCTTAGACCTAACACCCTTCATGATGACTTCTCATTTCTCATTTGTGACATTGCACTCAGATTTTGTAAAGTTTACTTTGAATCCTTGATCACAAAGTTGACTAATACTGATCAAATTTGTTGTTAACCCTTTGACAAGTAGAACATCATCCAGTCGAGGAGCACCAGCACAATTCAGCTTTCCCATCCCCTTGATTTCTCCTTTGACACCATCACCAAAGGTTACATACCTGAAGAATGGAGCTTAACATCTACCAACAAATTCTTAACTCCTGTCATGTGTCTTGAACACCCACTATCAAAGTACCAGTCTTCTTTGGTAGAAACCCTAAGAGAAGTGTGAGCTATTAAGCTGGTAACTTTACCTTTTGGAACCCATTGCTTCTTATAATTGAAGGCCTTATTACCTTTGTGAAACTTCTGTCTGGGAGTATACTGATGTGTCTTCTGAGGATACCCATGTAGCTTATAACAATAAGCCTTTATGTGTCCAAAACGCCCACAGTGATGACATCTCCAGCGCCTGAATTTCTTCCTAGAAGGAATCTTGTCAGGATGTTTGAACATCTGTTGTAACATCACTGGTTTGGTACTGCACTATTGTTGAATCCCAAACCAATTTTGTCTCCAGCAAGTTTTCCAATACTAAGAATGTTGTCTAGAGCATCAGTACCATTATTCAACATTCTGACAGGTTTGGTCATAGAATCCATTTTAAAGTTAAGCATACTGACTTCATTTTCTAGTTCAGTTTTTTCAGCTTCTAACTGCACTATGATTTTCTTTAGCTTTTCTCCTTCATGACAGACTTGTTCACTTCTCATGCACAGTTCTTTATAAGAGGCAGCAAGCTCTTCATAAGAAACCTCATCATCACATAAATCATCATCTGACTCACAAACCCCAATCATAGCTCTAACAAGCTTAGATGATTCTTCTTCAGATTCACTCTCACTATCAGTATCCAACCAGGAAGCAGATAACCCCTTTTTTTGCTTTTTGAGATATGTAGGACATTCTTTCTTGACATGACCATACCCTTCACACTCAAAGCATTGAACTCCTTTGTCATTATTGGTCTTTTCTTCATCTCTAGTTTTCTTCCCCTGGTCTCCTGATCTGTTGGTGTCAGATGTGATGTTCTTGACATTAGGTTTGTAGCTCCTGTCTATCCTTTTTAGAACCTTGTTAAACTGTCTTCCCATCAGAACAATAGCCTTTAAAAGCTCCTCCTCAGTCTTAGGATCACATTCTTTCTCTTTAGACACCAATGCTATGCTTTTGGTCTTCTTTTCAGATTCCTCATTCATCCCTAATTCAAATGTCTGAAGAAAACCAATTAACTCATCAACACTCATCTTGCTGATGTCTTGGGCTTCTTCAATAACAGTCACCTTCATTTTGTATCTCTTAGGAAGGGATCTAAGAATCTTCCTTACCAACTTCTCTTCAGTCATTCTTTCTCCTAAAGCACTAGAAGCATTGGGCAGCTCAAGAATGTTCATGTGGAAGTCATGAATGGTCGCATCATCTTTCATCTTTAGATTTTCAAAATTTGTTGTCAGAAGTTGAAGTCTTGACATCTTAACCTTGGAGGTTCCTTCATGAGTAATCTTCAAGATATCCCATGCTTCCTTAGCTACTTCACAAGTGTTGACCAACCTAAAGATGTTCTTATCAACACCATTGAATATGGAATTCAAGGCTTTAGAATTCCCAAGGGCAAGTTCATCTTCTTCCTTGGTCCATTCTTCTTCAGGTTTCAGTTTTGAGCTACCCTCTACTTCCTTCTCATTCTCATCTTTTTCCATAATAACAGGATGTTTCCATTCTTTCAAAATTGCCTTCCAGGCCCTGCTGTCTAAAGACTTCAAGAATGTAACCATACGAGGTTTCCAATAGTCATAATTTGATCCATCTAAAATAGGGGTCTATTCACAAATCCACCACACTCCTTGTACATTGCACCAGAAAGTATCAGCCCTAGATCTCACCCAAATGCAGAGCAGGATGCCTGCTCTGATACCAATTGAAATTCTGGTATCAGATGTGTGATGTTAAGTGTGATGTCACAACAACACAATCTGCTAATATGAACAAAGCTATAACAACAGTAAATCAACACAATGAATTGTTCACCCAGTTCGGTCTAACTACCTACGTCTGGGGGCTACCAAGTCAGGGAGGAAATTCACTATTAGTATTATTAAATTATAGACTCAACAATCCCAGTTGACATCTACTAATCTTAATCACTACCCAATGACACTTCTACCTAAGAGGCCACTTAGATATGAGAAACCACTCACTCCCTAAATCACCTCAGTGATACAATTCAAAGATTACAAATTGAAACCACAACTTGATCTTGCTTACAAGCTTTGATCAAGAACAACTCTCTCTTGCTTAACAGCTCTAGAGAAACCGATTACAACTCAAAATAGTAACACCAATTCAAACATGAATGGTTTACAAAACACACACGAAAACTCAAATTGATTCTCAGTCTATGTTCTCTGTCTTCGTTATTTTCCAACATAGGGTTGAGGCTGCTTTAAATATCATTCTGACTTGGGCTTGGACCTCTTCCAAATATCTGATTTGATTTGTTATTAAACAGAATTTAAAACAGATTTGATCTTCTAATCTTTTTAATTCTTTTCAAATCATCCTTAATTTAGTTACATGATCTGCTCCATATCTGATTGAAAATATATTCTCCAAGAAATTCGCATCCAATCTCTCTAACTGATCTCCTCAAAACAAACTAACACACGTAGCCCTAAAACATCACAACCTGATGTTCTGATGTTCGGATAACTGATGTCAAGACATCAAGTATAACATCAACACATAAAACTTCAACCCTGCAACAACTAATGTTAGGAACCAATGTTAAGACATCAGACATATGACATCAACATTGTTCAACTTTGTTTTACCAAAATTCCAGCCAATACAAGAACTAACACTACTGGCCTGTATAAACATACAGTATCAGATAGCTCCTGATAGAACCTCGTCTGGCTGTGGGTCTCGTGAACAACAATATGTGGTCACCACCATGCAAGTGTCACGACTATCCACTCTAATGCCTATGTGTATGCTCAAGCCTGGGGAGTGGGCTTATCTCTCAGAACACCCTGCCCACCAAACAGAAAAATCCAGCACAGTCCAACATAGTATGATATATGACAACAGTAAATGAAAAGCATGTCAATGCAATAAAATAGTAAACATGCAACAATGCCATAAATAAAGCGAGTAAAGCAAGCAGATAAAACACCCTATAATCGAAAGCAAACAAGCGCTAGGACTAACTCGCTTAGGAAACCAGGTCCCCATTAGAGTCGCCAGCTGTCGCTCCTGGGATTTTCATCCAAATACAAACGCGAAAGTGGCACCGAAACAGAGTCGCCACCAATGTGTATTTATCCCAAGAGAGGGAAAGGAAAAGCATGGTCTCGCGACCAAGAGAAACGAGTAAGGGAGTCGGTTACGCGAAGGGAAGGTATTAGCACCTCCTCGCGTCCATCGTACTCGATGGGATCCACGCTTGTTGTTATCGATTAAAGGGTGTAGGTCATCTGGAACTCCGCTGCTACTGGAAGGGAGAAGGAACGGGAACGGAAAAGAACGGAGGAACAAGGAAGAAAAGAAAAGAAGTGACTCGATAGGACGTCGCATCCTAGGCCTACGTATTCCCTCGTGCAATGGAAAAGTCAGAGTCAACGTAGTTCGGACACGAACTAGGGGAGGTTTCTCGCCAAGACATCGCCGTCTTGTGCCTACGTACCCTCAATCTAACCAGAGAGAGGAAGTCAGAGCAGTCGTAGTTTGACTTAGCCAAGGATGGATTTGCTTTGTTTATGTTTTTTTTAAACAGAAGACACCAAATTTCGCGTTCCAGCAGTTAGGTGTCGCAGCTTGTTGTACGGAGTCTCAGGCATTTACCTGTTTGCGGTAGAACGGAAGTGACGCATCCTTAATGAGTGGAGTGAGGAAGATGAGAAGAGAATTATTTGTTTTTTTCATTTAAGAAGAAATGTTTTAATTGTTTTGTGTTCATAACAAGTATTGCACTAAAGTCTATGACATAGGAACGAATGCCTGGCATGGTCGTCCTAACAGGACGTATGCTAAACACTCTATTTCCCATGTACTTAAGGCTTATGGTGTACAATACTTGTTGCCTTTATTACATGCTTTTTTATTTTTGTTATGAGATGAGAAAGAGACTCAAAGGAAGAAAGGAAAAAGTCTAAATGGGGGAAAGACTAAAAATCCTAATGTTGTCATACATGGATGTCCTATGGTTATGTGGGGCATAAGAACCACCTAAGTCTAAATAGAAGAGAGGGATAGCACTATCTAATGCTTATCCTACCTCACCTTAATCAAAAATTAAGGATGAGCTAGGATCCCTAAGGGATGTGAGAAAGTTCTACATAATCAAGCATTATATAATGCTATTCACAAAAGAGAAATAGTAATGAAAGAGATTAGATGAAAGAAGAGATGAATATGGATTAACATCCACATACTCAAATGTCTTACCTCTGCCCCTACACAAAAGGTTAGTATATAATAATCACAAGTAATGAATTCAAGTGAAAGAAGCTAAACAAACAATACTAGTTGTTTTAGGAAGACAACTTAAGAAGTAAGTAAAGTTCAAACCAAAAGGGAAAGGTCCTAATGGTTAAGGGACATGCCAAGTCAGTATGTACATGTTAAAGGATCCTACTAATCTAAACATGCCACATGGGATCAAACAAAAGCAAACTAGGCACCAAACAATCATACAAATGCAAATGAAACATTAATAATGCAATATGAATGCAAATGAATAATGAATATGGATGAATGCACATGTAAGCATCAAAGTCGGAATTGAATGACATTTAAGGATGTATGGAGATGTAATTAATGTAGCATATGATTCATGAATGCAAGTATTAAACAAGTAGAAAGAAGTGGAAGCAAACATCATTCAAGTTCCAACAATGAAGCATACTTGTAATGCAAGTAAGAAATGAAGATGAAAATGAACAATCATGCCATATGAATGCAAGTCAGTAGCTCAAGACATTTAACATGATGTTTAAAAGTCAAGGATGGAAGCACAATGTCTACACAAGTGTCATATTGAAGCACTTTGATGATTAAGAGCAAACATGTTCAAGTTAGGTCAAACAAGTATACAAAAGTTTATGCACTTAAGAAAACTTGTAATGTGCAATTATCGGTCATGGCATATGGTTGAGGATGATTGCAAATAGAAGTGAATCATGTTCAAGTTATCGTTCAAGATCATGCAAGTGTTGGTACAAACATACACTCAAAGAAGATCCAAGAAGAATGCACAATTACACAAGGTATTTCAAGTTAAAACAAATGCATACAAGTCATGTAAGGATGAACTTTGAATGACCTATAACATGATGAAAGTAACGTATAATATTCATGCAACATGAATTAAAAAGCCTCAACAATGTTCAAAAGAATAGCACACAATGCTCATCAAGACCTAAACATAAGTCTTCTACATTCACACAAACCAACATGCTTTCACACCATCCATAAAGTCATGTCAAGATAAAGAGAAATTAAGAAAAGACAAGTGAACCGAGGTGCATTCAGTGTGTAAGCATACTCCAAAAGGATGGCTCAAAAAACATTAGGGATCATGCTCAAAGATGTTTCACAATACCATACAAAACACACAAACAATTGGCTCAAAGACCTGATTAAAAAGTCAACAAGAAATGACTAGAAAAATTCACAAAAAATGCATAACATGCCTCAACATATCATAAATGCATGCACAAATTATTAGGAAAAAAATCAGGGCACAACTATGTTAAACAAAATCAAAATGAAGCATAGGTCATGATTTAATGCTTACACAAAAGAAAATAAAATAATATTCATGAAAATATAGCAAAACATGATAAAATCAGAAACTAAAATGTGTAAAAATTATTTAAATGTTTCTAAATGCTTCATGAATTTTTATAGAATTTTATCATGCATAAAAGTATTTTTAAAAATCAAATATCAAACACATATGAAAAAAAATTAAAAAAACAAAGAAAAAGGCCAGGGGGTGCACAGATAGCAAACATTCAGTTATAACATGCATTGGGCTCAGAAAGCGTGGTGTGTGAATAGAAAAAATGTCAGGCCCAAGGCGCGTGTAAATCTGAGGGTTCATACCATGTTCTCAGTCAACAAATTGACTAAATCAAAGCCATAGGATCAGTCAATGATAAGATGATCAAGCAAGTAAGCACATCACACGCATCACAATGCAAGCACATGGTATGTAAAAAGGATACACACACATGGAATCACACAATTCAAAATTTAATCAGAAAAAGAAGCACGTGAGTGGTGCGTGGTTCATTAATGTGCTGGCATGTTATCATCCCTTGGATCAAAAGCATCTAATGGCCACGACTTAAACTGGACTCAGGCTAGGGTTTATATGAGTTCATCAACTCAGGTGGCCGGAGAGGACTCCGGTCGTCTTCTCCGGTGATCCTCCGCCGTGGACAAAATTTCAGGTGACCAGAAACACACAAACCTTATATCAAAAAGTTCCTCTTAACTAGTAGATCATGAATTTAGCATAAAAAATCACAAACAACACACATACAGAGAGAATCGAAGCCAACAAGTTTACCCTAAGATTTTCAACTAAGCACCTAAGGTGCCTATCAACTAGCCAGAGGTCACATTGCTCCTACTGAGCTTCAATCATCAAAACAAGCTTAAATCATCATAAAATGTAAGAGAAAAATTAAAACAAAACCTGTGTCGTTGATGAAACTTTGAGCACTAGAAAACCAAAGGTGAGATTCCTTTTGCTTGAGCTTCAAATCAGCCAAATAAAGGCTATGGAAGATCTTGTTGTGCTTGCAAATCCAATTGAAACAGATGATGAAAATTGAAGTGTGATGCTAAGCTTTTCATTTGTTATTCCATTGATGCTTCTTGATGAAGAATGGAAGAGAAATTTTGCACAAAGATTGATGAAGTTTCGAGAGAAAGAAAGTGCAAATTCAGAGAGAGAATGTGTGAGATTTTGGTGAAAAGTGAAAAATGAACCAACCTCCTCCAAATTCTGTTATGAAATGGTTTTATAGGGTGAGTTAACTGTTAACCACCTTGGTTAACAGTTAGAACCCTGGTTAACTGGGTTGAGGGTGAGTTTCAATTAGTTAGGGCACGATTTGCGTGGTTTTTATTTAAGTGTGGAGAGATCATGAAGCTTTATGGTGAGGATTAAGGGAATGTAAGGTGATGATGATAGGTACTGAGCAACACAGCTTGCTCTGCAAGTTTTCTCTCTTTCCCTTATTTGTACATGTATGGTAAAAAGGACATGGTCATCTGTAGTGTGTAAGGACATGGTTTAGCTTAAAAGGGCAATGTTTTGGTGACATGATACATGATGACATGCGCATAGGAGGCTGACAACAACAATGCAACCTGATTTTGCCTTGCATTTGGTTACTTGGCATGTAAGAAAATTAGATGGTATGTTGTTGACTTTGGCAAGAAATATCTCCATGACCATGGAATGATATGACATGGTTAATGGCTCTTTGGAAAGAGGACATGGAGTAGAGCAAGGTTGATGTTCAAAATAATTGCAAATATAACCTCTAAGGTAATAAAATATGATCATGAAGATGGGTATGCATAACTAATGTAGCAGGTCAACCTGACCTGGCCTGACTAGCTCATGCACGTGTGGAAAAAAATCAGTGAAGCTACTTACTTTGACTCACCATAACTCCTCATACATGATCAAATGAAAAATTGTCCAACACTAAAGTTGAAGGGGATATGGAAATGAACAAAAGTCATGTTGAACTCTTTTCCATTTGGAGTCTCTATCATTGAGAAATTTGACCATGAACTTAGGCACCACATGCACACCAAGTGTTTGTGGAAATGACTGCGTGCTGGCTGGTCATGACTTGCCATTTTGACTTGATTTCTCCTCACTTTGATCCATCATATCTCTCTCAATTTTGATCCAATGGGGATGTTCTTGGTATGGATTGGAAGCTTAAAATGTGAAATTTTGATAGGCCTCCCTAGCCTTTCACTTTGGTGCTTGGATCATGGAGAAAGAAAGCTCTAAAGTTGACCCTTCAGCTTGTCAAAACTTGCCATAAATGGCAACCCTACATTGCTATTTTTGGCAACTTTGTATATTTCTTGATTTTTGATGAATCTTTCATTATTTCTTGATCAAATCCTCACCAATGATCATATTTGACATGAGGAACATGAATTTGACCTCAAAAAGTCAAGAGTTGACTTTTTCCTCTGCATAGTTTACTTTCCCCCAAATCTCCTGATTCTTAATCAATTGATCAATTGAAACCCTTCCAAATCAAATTGATGGACAATTCTTCATCCTTAGACCCTTGAGGACATGTAGAATACCATAGAATCAAGTCTTGCCCAAAAAATCAGAAATAAACTGATTTTATGGCAAACCCTAATTTTGACCCCTCAGTCTAGGAGAAATCAGCAAATCCTCCAAATCCAAATTCCTCTGAGTATGATGTATATCCTCTCTAACAAAGATGAGATATGCCATTTGGAAATGATAAAAGCTCAAAGATCTTGCCCATTAGGGTGTTATACTTCAGAATTCCAAAACCCTAGTTTGCACTGGTTAGGAGAATATGACTTCCTTCAATTTTCTATTGAATTCTCATCTTGTGATACCTTGAGGACTCAAATGAGATGAATTGAGATGTGAGAAACCCTTGTGACTTGTTTGGAAAAGCTTTTTACTCTTGTTCTTTGGCTTTGAACTGTCCACACCTTGATGTACTTGATACCATGCCTTGCAATCAATGATGTGTATGATTTTTAGTATGGCCTATTATGAAATGCAAATGAATGAAACATAAGCCAATTATTGGAGAGAGATAAGAGGGTAAATTTTGAGGTATTACAGCTATATCGAGTGAACTGCAAACTTTGCTTCTCCTCAATTCATCTGTTGTTTCATACTAAGAAACTTGGCCACATTCTACCTTCGAAAAGAATGTAACATTCCATATTCCTCTAATGAGCCACAACAAAACCGTAACACCTTTTCTTGGTTCAGGATAACAAACACTCATCAAATTCTCATGAGGTAAATCAGTGGTTCCTTTCCTTTAGCAATTTCCGACAACTATCCTTCATAAGTCCTTCAACGTCCAAAACCACTTCATAATTAGTCAAATGACTTCTTACCAATCCTACTTGATCTGACGCTACACATTGTACTCATCACGTCCGATATTTTGTCTCTTTTATATCACACCAAAATAACACACTTAGAATAAATTCTTCTTATTTCCATACTTATAAGTAACGATCATTCTAATCCTTATTATTCTGACTGAACTCTTTCATCTGTCACTTCCACTGCGCAATCCAAATTCTAACAGTGGAACACCACAAATTCTTAAGCACTACCAAGTAGCTAACAGTCCACGGAGAAACACACTTATCCAATGGGATCCTTACTAACCAACTATACAAGAAACTTACTGACGTCCTATGGTCGAACAATTTCTTTTCCAACACACAATATTATAACATCTGCCCAACACTCTCCAGACAATAAAGATGCAGGAGTTACACTGTTACAACCATAACATATACAACTCCAAATCCATTCCAAACTCGAAATAATATATACAAGGTAGTTTAACAACCTCCGGTACTGGTTACTACATTATATAACAATCCTTCTTACGGTTTTCCGACTCACTCAAGGTTCCTTGTTGACACGAGATCTCAACCAATAACACGTAACACCACCACGAAACTTCACTCATGCGCGAATCACCACTTATAAAAAACTTAAACCATTCAAGGCACAACTGTGAGTTTCCATACTACTCACCAATTCACATACAACACTTCACATACACCCACACTTTCGAAGGTCATGCCATGATTCTCAATTAAATCCACTTTTCTTAATCGTTTTATTCAATAAACGATCCAAGTTAAATGCTTAACTTCGGAACGTCCAATTCTCACTCTTACTTGGAAATATAACTTTCAAATTTCCTTCTCTATGTAAAACACGACTGCACACAACTGGTACCACTCTCACGGTCTAAATCCAAAACCATGAACTCACGGAAGATAACAATTACTAAACTCTGACCAACCGCTCATACCTTACTAACACCATAATTAAATTATCTTAATATTCCTTGCGAGATCAATACTTCGTGAGTATTCTCTAACTTCGTCCTTAAGGCTCTCAACAGTAATGATAACAATACACTTAAGACTTTCTCACACTCAACACAATTCACAAGATTATTTTCCCAAAAGTCAAACTCCCTCGTCGTCTAAACAAATGGTCAACTATGTAACACCTTTCAGAATTTCTGATATCGAAACACAAATCCTTCTTTCGTTTATTTGCAATCCCGTTTACATTCGCACAATACTTTCCACTCTGAGCAACATAAGGTAACAAAACGCAGATGATGGTTCCTAAGGGATTTCACAATTTACACACATGTTAACCGATTACCCTTCTAAGGCTAATCGGTTAACTCCTCCAAATTCAACAAAAAATACCATCCTTGCACGTGTTAATCGGTTAACCACATGGTGTAAATTGGTTAACACTGCTGTCGAAGCTGAAACCAATTCTTCTAATTCCAAAAACCATCCCTATTCAAAACCATCAATCCGGCTTGCTCTAACCCATAATAACATTCGCAACTCGTGGCTTTTAACTGGTATAACTTTCACTAACCATGATCCACTCAAGGTAAAACCGACAAGGTCGACGACACACTCCAACCAAGTGACAAGGCAAAAATTCGAAATTCTGACGCGGTCACACTACAAAACTTCAGCGGGATAGTTCATTTTTTGCTCAAACAACTACACTAGCGGGAATTCAATAATGACGACATTATAGGGTTTTAGCCATAACTCATACTCGATTCGTCCATAAGCAAAACCCAACACACAACCATTACACGATACTACGAAATAATGGACATATCATGTCAAGCATACAACCTTGTTCTCTCATTTGAATTCCTTGGTGAGAACAAAAACAACTACTCCTTGGTTCAACAAAAAGTAGATTCCGAATATTCTGATTATTCACAAATAAAGAAGTTTCTCTATACTTGAAAATAAATCGGGGCAATGCATCCTCTTGAAAAACCTTTCCATCACTTCGCACACACTAACCGGGATTCCTTGCCCTTTACTATCCATTGCACACCATATTTACACCAAATTACTTAATGGAAGATTCACAACCGACAACTCTCATAAACTATTTACAAAACCCTTTCGGTATAAACCATTCCATGATTTACACTTAGTTCGTAATAAGTCCTGAATTACTTTTCGTTGTTTTACCGTAATCTTATTTCCTCAAATGCAATACTCACTGTTCCACAAAGTACGCCCCTTCACACTTATCTCAAGAATAAGAATCCATCACGTACAATTGTGACCACGATGCTACCACTACGCTTGTTCTTAATACCAAGGTGTGACTTTCCCATTCCACATCATACTACTAGGGTCCTCATGGGTGAACCATCCTTGATTACACTTCCTTAACTATAGGTTCATCAACACCTTAAAACCTTATTGCACACTCGTCCAAAATACATTTCGTCATCACTTTCTCATAACATACTGTTAATACCGTTTCCTACATCGCGTTTACTTTGCTCTCTCCATTGTAATCCTCTTATGTCCAAATATAAAATCATCATACTAAAATTTCCTTAAATCTAAGATACTTACTCTATTCCTTAACACGCACTTCTTCCGGTCTATATCACTACACTTTCCGTTACTAAATAAAGTTCAAACTTCCTCCGACACAATAGCTTATAATGTTCCTCGGGTAATTTAACATGTCCAAATTCCAAATTGGTCTCTCATCGAATACAGAAAATCCCGATGTAATATCTCGAACTTAATCTCTCTACATAACTGAATATACACAATTCATCTCCCACTCTTCGTCCGGCACATACTTGTTTCACTTGAAGCATGTAAACACATCCTTGTGTTCCTTCACACACTTCTCTACTACTTTAGGTTCCCATAGAAGCCGAACGTCCTTAACTCTCCACTTTTAACCAATTGGAAGATATTGTTCCGAACACATTCCTTAAGGCACTCTCATCCATTCAAGATACCATAGCGACGTTAGAACTGAAGCACCAATACTTATCTCACTTCCGGACCTCACGTCATGCGTTCCACAAAACAACTTTCTTTTTCACAGAAGGAGATTACTTGAAATCTTGTCTATACTAGTGGTCAATCCAGCTCTACTAGTGATTTTACATATTCCTCAATATCTTAACCAATCATCCGATAGAGATCCTTAACTTTCAGACTCCATCAATTCCAAAGGATTACTTGAACAACACATCACTCTTAAATTCCATGCTACCCAAAGCATAACCTCTACTAAGACCTCAACTGAGCTGACCAAAACTCCTCACTACTAACTCTTGGCTTGAGCCTACTCTCACCACACAAGTTCCGAAAACACTTCGGAGTCCTCGTGGTCGCTCACCCATTATTCTACCTATCACATACATAGCATTAGGTTAATCAGGCCCAATACTACATAGTATGATATTAAGATTCATGCTGGCAAGACACACTTAAGAGGCAGGAATAGATTTACTTATGATGTTTCAAGGCTAGGTCGAGGACACGACTGGCTCTGATACCAACTGTAATGCCCTGTATAATATATATCTAGAATAATACAATACAAGCATTTTATTTGGTACTGACACCATCATAAGTGCCTAATGGCTTAATTCACATACTTGACCATTTCTAAAACACAAACACAATCTATGGTACAAGATACGGAAACTAGCCAAAACAAAAAATCTAAGATCAATATATAATATCCTCAATTGTATACAACAAATAGACAGCGGAATAAGCTCATCTAAGTTTCTCTTGAAACATCCAAGCATAGCTCCACTTGTAAATCAACCTGCAAATACCTCCTAAAAATAATCAACAATAGTGGGGTGAGATACATCAAATCTCATTGAGTTCCCTATCTTATGGATTCTCTCGGCTTTACAAGGTTCTAGCCAAATCCTAACTCAAGTCAAGGGGAAGGGAAAATGACCTTGAGTTTACAATCTCACACTATATGGAAACATGTTCATGAGTTCATCAACTCAAAATATCACTAATCGATAACCTTACTAAGGCATCCCCTTTTCCCGTCCGCTTCAACGTCTAGAAGTCGACCCGAGTCATGGATCCTTGTAGTTACTTGGCATACGAAATGGATTCGGGTTCTACGGGCCTTTAACCGTTATGAACCGTCACTTCACATGGGCCATTAACCGTCACAATTCTCTACCCATAGGTTCCATTCATACTACACGCGGGAATCAAACCTGCAAAGTAATTGTGCATCCATTTCAGAGGAGCTCGAGACTCATGAAACTGCAGTCAAACCGGTTACGATTACGTGATCACACACGAACAAACATGATTGTATTCGACAATCACAAGGTCACATTCGCCTTAAGGCCTCTTTAGCCTTTTCTCATATTCACAATGGTTCACATATGTTCTATACTAGTGTTCACTCTCTCCTAGACCAATACTCGTCACAGATGCACCTTTCTACATCAAGTGTCCGAGCATCGCCATCTAGGTTTTCTATCACATTCTTATTCACAACCTAGAATCATATCATTAGGTTTGGGATAAGTTTTCTCACTCCTCCTAATTCATTTTTAAGCATGCAAACTCTCACAATCAAGTTAAACAACAATAAGATAGGAAAAACATAAATTTCACAATAGAATTACATGTGATAATTCAAAACATAAGTCATACCAATTTTGGGTTTCCTCCGATTATTTAATCGGACAATAAAACTGACATTTTTCACCTTCATCACATAGATTATTTTCATAGCTTTCCATCGGTACCAAGAACATTTAAATCGGATGAACGAGTCAAAAGTTATGGAATTTAAAAGAAAAGAAAAGCATTTGAAAAAGTCCCAGGAGCGCCCGACGCTCCAGGCTTTGCCCGGCGCTGCCCCCTTCGCCTCTAATTCGCCCGGCGAAGCAGGGATGTAAGACCCATGCCAAAATCCCAAAGTTACAGAATCAAAACCTGCTGCGCCTCTTGGCTGTCGCCCGTTAGATTCATGATTTTAGCAAGATTACTCATTTTCTCACAATATCAAACCTAACTCCAAAACTGAAGAAACTCTACAACTAAAGCATCTATCTAGAACCCACCTGATAATCGAAGAGGAGTTTGAAGAAGATGAAGATGATGATCTATGAGTTTTTCTCTTCTTCCTCTTTCTCAACTTTCTCTCTTTCTCTTATTTCCTCTTCTTTCCTCTTCTTCTTACTAACTTCTTCTACTTTTCTTTCTCTTTCCAAATATATATATATATATATATATATATATATATATAATCTTTATTATATAATATAATCCAGCAGGGTAAAATATCTCCAATTGATATTTTATCATCTTACACTAATTGATCAATTATTAGAGTTACCATAATACACTCTCTTGAACTAATAAAATTGATATGTTCCTTTAATTGATCCCTTTAGAGTTCATCAGTTACTCTATTGATCCCAATTGACCGTGCTTAAAATATTTAGAGGATTCCATAAATCCAATTAATCAAAGATAGAGCACATAAATACTCATCTGATCTCCTCTGATATCCAATTAAGCACTTAAATAATACGGGGTATTACATAAAAGCCTCAACAACATTATTAGTTTGAAAAGTGGTTCAACACCAAAATAAATGAAAGATATGGAACATAATAAAATAATAAAAGAACAATTTGTTTCCCTCGTGTTACATATCAAAGTGACTCTAACTATAAGACTCGATCGACAAGCAACTAAAGAGGCATAACGTCATCCTCAACATTAAGCTCCTACTCAGGTACTTGAATATCTGTACTCTAGAGGGGCACTGACGCAACAACACAAAAGGGGTTAAGAATACGTTCAAATAATAATTTGCGCACAAAATAATCAGAGTAGATTCACACATCAAAAATCATGCAAATATCAACAAGCACCACAATATCACATATTCATATTTCACCCACATCACGATCAATCACCAATCACACACATCCATACAAGAGAATCCAACAATGAACAAACATCCCATTTTCATAACCGTTATGCAATGCAATATGACATCAACTTAACTCATGCTAGTCACGGTCCCCACTCTGAACCGGATTCGTAACTTATTTCTATATGCATGCAATACCGACTCAACATTTGGTTCTTCATACGAATTAGGTTTCAACATCTAAACCCCAAGCCCCCACTCTGAGCTCCAAACCCTTACTCTGAGATTTGGATAAGACACTAGTCCTCACTCTAAACTTGTGACTCGCCTCTTTCACAACAACGACAACATATGATGCATGTCATATAACAATGCAATGACAGCAACACAACAATGAATACATCCCCACTTTGACTGTAAATAATTATTCAACAATAACATAGAAATGAATACAACCTCACTCTGACCATGGTCAAGCAAGCATTTGATGCTTCACCAGGAGTTCTCAATCTGAACCACTCATCTCATCAATCATCAACAAGCATGTACATTAATTCTCACAATTATACATACAATTCATAACATATATTCACACATTTAACATACATTCACATTTCACATGTCAATTATCTCATAAGGAACTACCATGAGGTAGCTTTGCGTGTTAGCTCTCGAACGCTTCAAACGACACCCCATATGGGCTTACAAAACTAAAGTTATGACAAAAATAGTCGGGTAATGAAATATGGTTCAGTTTAGCAATTTTTCAAAAACTGGCTAGCATCAATCGATTGACACGAGATGTCAATCATTTGACATCAACCCCTTTTACACACTGCCTTCCCAATTTTTCACGTTTTGGCTACATATAATAGATAAATTCATTGCATTAATCAATTTTCATGGTTAAAATTTTCATATTTTTCTAAAATAACACGCATGGAATCGATTGACATCAACCCACAATGCAAAAATCCTTGTTTTCTCAGACGTACTTCATCTTCTTCATCCCTTATCCCTCCCCTCATACATCATCCCAACCCTCATTATATCATTCAAATGCATCAAATACACATTCTGCTATGATCAAATACATTTATTACTCACTGATTGACATTAATATATCACTTTTATCATGAATTACTCAATTATGTCCATACCCTAAAACACCCAATTGCAACACAAATTCATCATCTAATCAGTTAACTCATGAAGATAAAGTAACACAACATCCAATACAAATTTCACATCAGTTCATGGCATAAAAAAATCACATTCATCATTTATTAGATTATCATCAAGCAATAGAGAAAAGAAAAACCCCTATTAGAGGTTAAGGTAAACTTCTCTACCCCTTCATGATTAGAGCACCCTTAGATGAATAGTCTCCCCATTACCTTGTAATTCCAACAAAAGCAAGCAAGCAACTCTTCTATAGTTCTCCTTCCCCAAGCCCTAGCTCTCTTCCAATGCTCTCCAACTTTTTCTTTTCACGTTTACAGTAAAACTCCCAATAACCATTATTTCTCTATTTCTCTAATTATAATAACCTAATTAAATTTATCAAAATTGTAATTTTGGCCCAACTAAACACCAACTTCTCTTCACTAACCACCTAATTGTATTAATTTAGAAAATTAGACCAACTCCTCATATTCTACATGTTCTTGCTAAAAACACTAAAAGGTTGACTTCCTTGTTCTAAATCAATAAGAGCCTAAAATGATTGGCTGGAGTGTCTATTATGTGTGTATTTGCAGGTTTTTTCCCTACCGTTTCCTTCCAAACCATCTCCTATTTATAGGTCCCAACCTCCCTCTGTTCTCATCCATTTTACTTTTCATATTCTTGACTAGAGAGTTACAATCATTGAAGAGGTGGACATTATAGGGACAATTATGGAGGCGGTGGACGTTTCAGGAATGTGCATCAGTAAAAGGAGACCTATAACTAAGGAGTTCTAGAAAACAAAGAAAAAAACCAATACACATTACTCATACACAAAATAGACATCTGAAACCATTTATCTAAGACTCTCCTCGAGCAATAACGAGGAAGTCAACCTTTTAGTGTTTCAGCAAGAAGAAATGTTAGTCTTGGTTTATTCTTTTTCTCCCAAAATATTTTGATTCATAGCAACATTCTTTGTGGTTCATTAATGCTATCTACCAAATATTATCTAATTTTTTACTGGTTAGTTTCTTTATTTTTTAATTGCAGTTCTCTGGTTGTTGGTTTCGATAGAGCATGATGCATGATAGTTTCAATTGGCCTGCATATGTAATTAGTGTGGGAAAACAGATATTCTAAAATTTTGGATACCTTCGATGGACTTTTAGAGTTGACTTTATAAAACTTGACTATAACGTCGGTCAGGCCCACACTAGACATGATTTACTGACTTTTGAAATTTGACTTTAGCGTCGGTCTAGTCGAAGCTTATATATTTTAGTTGACTTTTCAAGTTTGAATTTAGCATCAGTTAGGCCAAAGCTAACACATTTTGTTGACTTTTGGGCTTTGATTTTAGCCTCGGTTGAGCTGACGGTAACATATTTTATTAACTTTTGGAGTTTACCTTTACCCTCGGTTGAGTCAACACTAACATATTTGTTGACATTTGGAGTTTGACTTTAGCCTCTGTTGAGCTGACGTTGGCATGTTTTGTTGACTTTTGGAGTTTGAATTTAGCCTCGATTGAGCCGACGCTAACATATTTGTTGAACTTTGGAGTTTGACTTTAGCCTCGGTTGAGCCGCCACTAACATATTATGTTGACTTTTCGAGTTTGACTTTATCCACGGTTTAGCCGACGCTGACATATTTGTTGACTTTTTGAGTTTAACTTTAGTCTCAGTCAGGCCCACGATATTAAATTTTTGTTGACTTTTGGAATTTGATTTTTTGTGTTGGCTTCAAGTTAGCCTCGACGTAAAATCGGCTTGGCCAAGGCTACCGTAGACATGACTCTTTTTAGCCGACACTAAAATGTTAGCTTCCAGCGTTTTAGCATGACCCCAACACCGATGCTAATCCTGATAGTAGTTCTGACAGATCTGCCATTAAAGCAAGTGCTCTGCCGCCGAGATTTAGCTGGATGGATGACGAAATGGTCTATCAAAATGTCCGAGGTTGACATCTTCTTTGATGCAAGGAAAGCTTGAAAAGTCCAACAATTGGCCGACTTCATTGCAGAAATGACTACAGACATAATAGAGCCAACCCACACATGGCTCAATTTTACGAATTTATCATCCAATAGTCAGGGTAGCAGGGCTGATCTCATTTTGGAGAATGAAATGGATTAGTCATTAAATTATCATTACATTTTTAATCATCTACCATCAATGATCAGGCCAAATATGAAATTTTCATCGTCATTCTCACATTAGATTGCGAACAGATTCCCAACTCATAATATCAATAGATATTCTTAGATAACAATCACATATACTCATTTTAGTAAATTTGAAGCACAATTACGTCTGAACTTAGGCATGTCGTTCTAGTGATAACTTTGAAACATAAACACCTCTGATATTAGATACGTCATTCTAGTGGTAACTTTGAAACGCAAACATCTATTAAATTAGCATGTCATTCTTGTAGTAACTAGACAGATACTTGTGCGGCCGCACGAGAAAATTTATTTAATATGACAATTTTAAAAATAAACAATGATTATATAAACTCAATTTTATTAAAATACAAAAAGAAAAAAATGACACGTGAGATAAAAGAAAAAGGAATATTTAAGATTTGAAAATACAGATTTTATCTTTTAAATTAAGGTAATTGTTGATTAAAATAAAATATTTATTGTGCTAATAGTGACATGTGAAATAGAAAGTTTATTTGATACAATATAAAATGTATTTATTTACATATGTAAATTTGAAATTACTTACGTAATTGTTAAATGAAAAATAATTATATAAACTCAATTCTATTAAATAATCATACAAAAAGAAGAGAAAAAAATAACTCGTGAGAAGAAGAAAGAAAAAAATTAATATTTAGAAATAAAGATTTTGTCTCTCAAATTAATGCAATGGTTGATTAAAATAAAATAGATATTGTGTTGATAATAACACGTGAGATAAAATAAATTGTTAATTTTATAAAAATTAAAAAATAGATTATTAGTATTTGTAGTGATAATTAATAAATAGAGAAAAAAATTAAATTGAAAGTGAGAAAGTGTGAGAAAAAGAAATGTGAAAGAGATTTAAAATTTTAATCAAGAGAGAGAATGAATGGATGTACTATTTAATTGTGATTTAATTGGTGAATGTTTGAAAATGAATGCCACATGTCATACTCTTATAAGAGATGAGAATGTAAAAAATTAACATTACTTGATTACTTAAATGCCATTTTTTAGTGTAAATAATTTGTATCAAGGGATTTTGGAAAGTTATAAAGGGCGACTTCGATAGATTTTTATCAGAATTCCACAGTAATGGAAAACTGGTCCGAGAAGAAAACAATGTGTTCTTAACACTAATTCTGAAAATAGAACACCCAGGGAGATTGTCGGAATTCCGACCAATCTCTTTAATTGGTTGTATGCAAAAGGTGTTGTCCAAGATATTAGCAAGCAGACTGAGATTAGTAGTGTAAAAGGTCATTTCGGAATCTCAATTCACATTTTTAGAAGGAAGACAGATAGTAGACGATATCCTAATTGCGAACGAGATGGTTGATAAGGCGAAAAGAAAGAAATCAAAAGCATTAATATTCAAAGTAGACTTCGAAAAGACATTTGATTCAGTGGACTGGATGTATATAGACTACATGATGGAGAAGATGGGATTTCATGTGAAATGGTGCAAGTGGATATCTGAATGTTTGCGGTCAGCTACGGTTTTAGTCCTAGTAAACAGAAGTCCTACCAAGGAGTTTGGGGTCGGAAGAGGCCTGAGACAAGGAGACCCTCTATCCCCGTTACTCTTCTTAATAGCAAAGGAGGGGCTGAACCAAATGGGATTCCAAGTTGGCAATGATTGAGTGTCTGTATCACACCTGTAATACATTGATGATACACTAATAGTGGGTAAAAAGAAATGGGAAAATGTATGGGTAATCGAGGAAATATTGTAGCTATTTGAATTGGCATCGAGACTAAAGATAAATTTTCACAAAAGCCATCTAATTGGAGTTAACGTGCAGCAGGCCTGGTTAAAAGAGGTGGCGTTGGTTCTCAATTGTAGAGTTAGAAATCTTCTGTTTTCATACCTGGGTTTACCGATCAGGAGTAATCCTCAAAGATTAGGAATGTGGAAACAAGTTGTGGATACAATTAGGCAAAGATTATTTAAATGGAATAACAAACACTTATCCATTAGGGGGATACTTGTTATCTTGAAATAAGTCATGTATGCTCTACTAGTCTACTTTCTTTCCGTTTTCAAGGCACCGTCAGGTATCATCTCCAAACTTAAATCTCTCTTCAAAAATTTCTTGTGGGATGGGCGAGAGGATACTAGGAAAATTAATTGGGTGCAATGGGATAGAGTGTGTTGGGACAAAAGTGAGGGGGTTTGGGTATTAAGAATTTAAAAGCTTTTAATTTAGAGTTACTAAAAAATGGAAGTGAAGATTACTTTTGGATAAAAATAGTACATGGTACAAAGTATTGGCAAGCAAGTATGGAGAGAGTAATGGTAAAATAGTAAGGGAATGAAGTCTTGGTTCAATTTGGTGGAAGAATATACAAGGCATAGAAAAGGAGTTTGGGGATTTGAATCTAATTGGATGGCGAGGAATCTTAAAAGAAGTATAGGAAATGGTGAGGATTCTTTTCTGTGGTTCGATCCGTGGTGTGATGACGTAGCGTTAAAAGATAGATATCCTTGTCTCTTCAATTTACCTAAAGAGAAAAACGTCTTGATTAGTGACATGCTACTAATAGATCGAGAGGAAAGACATCATAGATTTAAGTGGAGTAGAGCTCTATCATAAGAATAAATATCATTTGAAATCGAAATTGGAGATAAAATTCAGAATTTAACATTCAATCTGGGGATGAGGGATAGTTGGAATTGGGGTATAGGGCAATACACAGTCAAAGAAGCCTGCAAGATAATTATGATGAAACTATCATCTGATGACGAAGGATCGAATTTCATAGAAGCTTGGAATAAATACGTACCGATAAAGATGGCAGTCCTAGTATGACGATAATTTCAAAACAAGATTCCTTCGAAGGACAACCTGATGAAAATAGGAGTGCTCAACCAATCATAATCAGAATGCCTTTTTGGATGTGCGGTTACTGAAACACTTCTCACATTTTCTTTGAGTGTAGTTTTCTTTCTATCCAAGTTTGGTCATTGGTCCTTAGGTGGCCGAACATCTATGCAGTGCTGCACAACAAGGCTATAGAAAACTTCCTCCAGTTCGAAGGTCTATGCGGAGTAGGTAGCGTTCGAGCGGAGAAATTCATTGTGATTTGGTTCGTATGTATTTGGGTAATTTGGAACGGGCACAATATAAGAGTGTTTAGAGATAGGCCTGGATCGGCGGAGCATCTGAGTTGTATCATGGAATTGGCCGAAGTGCAAACTTAAAGGTTTCAACTACTCCCTCAATCAGTGGTTACTCAATCCAGTGACTTGCTTGGGAATCAGAGGATGACTAGCTGGCATACCCGTAGTAGGGCTTATATAAGAGATCATTGAAGAGTTTTTCAACTCAGCAAGCGTATAATTCTTTCGTTTCGTCTCTCTGTTTCTGAGATGTGTGAATGGGTGAATCTTGTGTCTCCTGAAAGATTTATGTTCTCTGTTTCTAGCTGGTCTTAGTTGCTTTTGTTTTGTTGTGGTTGTTATTATTCGTGTGCGCCATTTGTGCTGCGTACTTGCTTCAATATGGTTTTGCAGCAGGGTGTTACAGCTAGCACAACCAAGATCCACATTCTTTTTTGATCGATTATCAGTGAGCTTCTGGGATTCTATTGTGATACAGGTTGATTTAAGTGATGTCATGTCTTATCAGTAGTGTTTTATTTGGCTGCCAGTTCCGTATAAGTTTTCAATTGGGTTATTAAGGTGTTGAAAATTGTGGCTGTGGAGTTTTGCTATTTGGTTTGGAGAGAATTTGCTTTTGTGTTTTATATTAAAATTTATTATCATTTTACTAATTATATATTAAAAAATAGATCGTATAATTTTACAAATGATTCCCAAAATATTAAAAATAGAGGATGAATCATTAATCCTAAATTAAGAAAAATAGAGAAACTAAAACTCCTAAACTATGTGAATGCATCCAAACGAAGCCTTCAAATAACTCATTATCGTTCCCCGCCGCCGCAACGGTCGGACCATTTCCCAACAACTCTCTCCACCGCCGTCCTCCTTCGTCGTAAACTTCGGAAGCGGCACCGGCTCCCTACGCTCTTGCCTCATCTTAATATCGCTCAGTTCCATTTGTAACGGAAACTTCACCATCCCAAACAAACCAGTATATTTCTTCCTCTCACTACCGCTCCTCCGGTACCGGCTTTCCTTGCCAGACGATGATTGAATTCCCGGAACAACCGCGTTCTCTCTTACTGTTTGCGGTTCTGTTTTGCGTGTTATAATTTTTCCGAAGAAAACCACGTCGTTTGGCAGCTCAGTCAAAGTACTGGTGGAAAATTCAAAGTCGGTTCGGGTTGTACCCGTTTTGGAAACGGATCCGGGTTCAAGTAGTTTGTTACTACTACGTTTCATGGTTTTGATGGAAAAAAAGAGTGAAGGAGTTGTAAATGAAACAAAAAACGAGTGGAGGAGTTAGATGCGTATTTTCTTTTGAGGTGTATACATATTTATATAGTTTTTTTTCTTCTCAAGAAATATATAATATAGTTAATTAGTTGGAATGAAAATGAAGGAAAAGATATGGGTCCATGCATGCTCGGCGTCGTATCATATGTGTGGGTAACACGTTAATGAACTATACCATGAGTCATATGATATGACTTTGTGAGTCTTATTTTCTAGAATGTTTTTTTTTTTTGGTCGATTCTTTTTCATCTAGAATGCTAAAAGATATTAAGATGACGAGAGAGAAAACTTCTTTAAATGATACTATCTATGATTGTAACTATTCATAGATCTTGTTCTCATATGGAATAAGAACTATTCGTAAATTGATGATGTGGATGTTTGATATGGTTGTTGAAAGTCATTTTAAGTTTTTGGAAGCTTTACATAGAATAGTCACAATTTAACAATAACACAATAATTAGGGGTCCTATTTTATCATATTTTAAAAATATTAAAGATTTTTGAGGTCCTATTTAAGTTGGGTTTAACTGTGAAAATTTTGAGATTCTATGTGATAGTCCGTCTTACACACTTTCAAAGATAGTCTTACGGTTGTGTAGAATTTTAGTGTAGTTATTTGATGGATCTAAGGTTAACATTTTAAATTTTAAATTAATAATTAAATGAAAAGGGATTAATAAGAATTATGACATCCACTCAAAGACGGCCTTATGGTTGTGTAGAATTTCAGTGTAATTATGTGATGGATCTAAGGTTAACATTTTAAATATTATGTTAATAATTAAATGAAAAGGAATTAATAAGAATTATGACATCCACTCAAAGACGGCTATATAGTTGTGTAGAATTTCAGTGTAATTATGTGATGGATCTAAGGTTAACATTTTAAATATTAAGTTAATAATTAAATGAAAAGGAATTAATAAGAATTATGAAGGATTTTAGATTAAACCTGATACGTTTAAGCACTTCTTTTATATATATATATATATATATATATATATATATATATATATATATATATATATATATATATATATATATATATATGAGAGAGATAAAATTCAAGTAGCCAATAATATAAAACTAACTAATTAACATAATTGTAAAAACAATTCTGTATTACAAAATAAAAGTGACTTAATACCCCATCAAACTAGAACGTAGTTAATTGAGATTCTTAACTTGGCCAAGCTCAAGCAATCTTCAGCCCAGTCAGGGGCATCTCCTTCAGTTCATGGGCGTTCCTCATGAAGTTCCTCAACCTTTTGTTGATAAAGTTGTCATCCTCAGCTCAACTAATAAACATTCCTCCAAGGATGGTGTTCCTCAGTGACTTCTTTGCTTCAACCTTTTGTTGATGTCTCCAAATAAGCCTCACCCATCATATCCCCAGCAAACTTGACCTTTTGTCAATTACCTTACTATCATCCTTTTGGTGATAGCCAAACCCAATCAACTCAACTCAACCTGCATCCTTTTGTTGTTGGTAACCCTCAAATTAGAAATTCCCTATTATCCTTTTGGTAGTAGCAGGTTTTAACCTCATTTTCATCCTTTTGGTGGAAGGGTTTATATGTGCGTGTGTGCCATATTATCCTTTTGGTAATAGCAGGCTTTGAACTCATTTTCATCCTTTTGGTGGAAGGGTCTGTATGTGTGTGTGCCCTATTATCCTTTTGGTAGTAGCAGGTTTTGACCTCATTTTCATCCTTTTGGTGGAAAGGTCTCTGTGTGTGTGCCCTATTATCCTTTTGGTAATAGCAGGCTTTGACCTCATTTTCATCCTTTTGGTGGAAGGGTCTGTGTGTGTGTGTGTGCCCTATTATCCTTTTGGTAGTAGCAGGCTTTGACCTCATTTTCATCCTTTTGGTGGAAGGGTCTCTGTGTGTGTGCCCTATTATCCTTTTGGTAATAGCAGACTTTGACCTCATTTTCATCCTTTTGGTGGAAGGGTATGTGTGTGTGTGCCCTATTATCCTTTTGGTAATAGCAGACTTTGACCTCATTTTCATCCTTTTGGTGGAAGGGTATGTGTGTGTGTGCCCTATTATCCTTTTGGTAATAGCAGGCTTTGACCTCATTTTCATCCTTTTGGTGGAAGGGTCTGTGTGTGTGTGTGCCCTATTATCCTTTTGGTAATTGCAGGCTGTGACCTCATTTTTCATCCTTTTGGTGGAAGGGTCTGTGTGTGTGTGTGCCCTATTATCCTTTTGGTAATAGCAGGCTTTGACCTCATTTTTCATCCTTTTGGTGGAAGGGTCTATATGTGTGTTTATTATCATCCTTTTGGTGATAGGTATGTCATCCTTTTGGTGTCAGATTTCTTGTATTTCAACTTTCCAATCCCTTTTCTTTCTTTCGGACAAATTTGTGGTCTTTTTTTATATCTAATAGACTTATACCTCGATTGAACGAACACCGTAGCAGTTCATCTTACTCGGTTTAAGCCAATTAGATATGGGCATCTGTCATACCCCAAATTTGTCCTACCTGTGTATTTTCCATCTGTACATCCACCCACTGACAATTATTCAGAAAAATCCAAAAAAATATGTTGTCTTCAACTTCATCCCTCTTTTAATTTTTATCCATTTTCATTTTAAGTCATATCTATCTTTTAACTTTTTTATCCTTTATCCAATATCTATTTAAACCATTTCTATATCTATTTAGTATCTGCCGCTCCTAGGATTTTCATCCAACTACAAACGTGAAAGTGACACGGAACAGAGTCACCAGCAATGTGTATTAATCCCAAGAGAGGGAAAGGAAACACTGCATAAACCTGAGGGGAAGGAAAGAGCATGGTCTTGCGACTAAGAGAACTGGGTTCGGGAGTCGGTTA
Source organism: Lathyrus tuberosus (assembly GCA_022829125.1). NCBI lineage: Eukaryota > Viridiplantae > Streptophyta > Magnoliopsida > Fabales > Fabaceae > Lathyrus > Lathyrus tuberosus. The sequence goes on from JALAZF010000702.1 coordinate 1,501,373, forward strand.
CGCGAAGGGAAGGTATTAGCAGCCCCACACGTCCATCGTACTCGATGGGATCCACGTTTGCTTGTCTCGATCAAAGGGTGTCGTCTACTGGAGCTTCGCTGCTAGAGAACTGGAAAAGAAAGGTAGAAAGGAAGGGGGGAAACAAGAAAGGAGAGAAAAGAAGAAGCAAATGTAGGGAAAATAAAAGAAGTGCTCGAATAGGCCCTACCCCACTGCCTACGTATCTCATCGGGAACATGAGAATCAGAGCGACGTAGTTCCCCTCAACTAAGGGAAAGTTGTTTGTGTTTTTTAGTGGAAACGTCAGAGTGCGTGTTCCAGCAGTTAGGTGTTGCAGCTCGCTGTAGGGAGACTTAGGCGTTACCTGTTTGCGGTGAAACGGACGTGACGAATCCTTAAGGAATAGAATGAAGGAGATGAGAATAGAATTGTTGTTTATTTTTGTCTTTTAAGAAAGAAGTATTTTGATTAATTTTGTGTTTTGTAACACGTATTGTATTTAAGTCCTTCATATAGGATCGAATGCCTCGCATATCGACCCAAGATGGGACGTACGCTAAACATTCTAAGAAAATGAAAGAAGACCCTTCACCTCCTTATTCCCACATGAAAGGCTCAAATACAATGCATGATATGCCTTTTATTAAGTGTTTTTTGCTTTTGTTTTAAGGTGAGAAGGAAAGAGACTCAAAAGGTTGAGAAAGGTAAAATCTAATGAGGGAGACTAAGACTCAAACCCTAAAGTTATCATACATGGATGTTCCTATAGTTAATGTGGTTTAAGAAACCTAATCCTAAGAGAAAGAAGAAGAAGAGTGAATTAAACAACTCACTTCTAAAGTAGAAGATGAGTTGTAACTCAAAAGGGGGAAGAAAGAAGTTATTCAAGGAAAGCATATAAATGCTTATCAAGACCACAAGTAGAATGATTAAAGGAAATAAGAGAAAATAGAAGAAAGAAGTGTATGTGGAAGCATATCCACACACTTACTTACCCTTAGCACCTACATGAAAAGGTTAGTTCAAAAACTATTTACAAGTAGTGAAATAAGGAAAGAATACCAAATAATGATCAAACAAAATAAGAATCAATGGATAAAGATCCTAAGAGATGAAAATCATCCAAGGTCAGAACCTATGCTCTAAGGATGTTCTCTAATGTTAATATATTAAACATGAACTAAATTTGCACACACAATGCCTTAAACATCAAAGAAGTGCAACATGAAAGGAATAGATGAAGAATGAGTGGAAATGCAAAGTGAACATGCAATAATGCTTCACAAAAGATCAAGGTCAGAACCATATACCATTTATAAATGTCTCATAATGCATATGAATCATCATACAAATCATGGATGCAATGATACAAGTAGAATAGATAAGATGAAGTAGAAGTTAAGAGAAGAAACAATTTCCAATTAGATGCACAAAGTGATATACCAAAAGTGCATAACATGTGAAATGATCAATGAATGCATATGGGCAGTGGAATACTATTAATGATATGCAAATAGAATATATGAAATGACATACAAAAATGCACACATAAAACATGTAGAGCTTAAGAAGAGATAGGAGGCAAGTTTAATTCAATCAAATTCGTGTAATGGAACAAATTGAAACAAACATATTTAAGTGGCAAGAAGTGAAAGCAAATGACCTATAATCATGGTTTAAGATGACTTATAATATCATACCAATGAGCTATAATACCATACAAAGTAAACACAAGAGGTGTCACAAGTGCCTCAACAAAATCAAATGAGAATGAAGCAAAAGAAGGTGCATACATGTTACTTCAAATGCAAGGCATCAAACAAATATCAAAGCACATGAGAAAATTGTAAAAAAAGTCCTAAACAAACCAAGTCAGAAGCAAAAACATGTATAAAAAACTCATGGCAAAACTCAAAATAAAAGTGCCTCAAAAGGCCTCATAAAAACACATTGACACACCACAAAAATGCTCAAATAAGAACCCCTAAACACATGATAAAATGACTTTAAAAATCAAAATAAAATTGTATTATATACTTTAATGTGTCATCTAACCAATGCAAAAAGAATGAGTCAAAAATCTTGTATGAGATGGGAGAAATAAAGTGCACAAGTTCAAGAGTCAAAGAAAGGTTCAAATGAAAAAGAAATTGAAAAGAAATTGTCGAAATATACTCAAAAATTAATAAAACCAGAATTAAAAATTTTAGAAAATTAATTAAATGTGTACAGATGTCACATGAATTTATTTAGAATTTTTCAATATGTTTTGGTATTTTTAAAAATAAAAAATGAAAATAAAATGAAGAAGAAATTAAAAATGCAAAAGAACTTGGGTAGGGGGTGCAGCGTGAGTAAAATTCAGTTCAGAAATACTTGGGCTTTTAAAAAGGAGGGTGTGAATATCAATTACTCAATCCAGTCCAAAACGCATGTTTGTGTGTGATAGAGTGCACATGCAATTAACGTGGGCTTCCATCATTGCCATAGAATGACATTAATCACAATCAGTCATCAATCCAGCGTTCACAAATCAAGCACATGGTAACTATCACACACGCACCCTCATGTAATCATTCAGGTTAAAAAAAGATGCACGTGAGAGGGAGCATCCCTCATTTATGCGTTGTCAACATCACAACCACACGATGCAAACAATCCAACGACCGTGATTTAAAGCTAGAAACCCTAGCTGATAAATGTCACCGGCCGGAGAAGGACCTCCGGTCGTCTTCTCCGGCGATACGCCACCACCTGCAACTCTTACATTGTTCCAGAAATGAGCAAAATGCATACTATTCGAAAGCTGAAGTTATGGAGATTAAGAATATGGCTTCAAAATTCACAAACCACATGCATACAAAGAGAACCGAACGCATCAATCTTGCCCTAATTTTCACAACTACGCTCCTAATGAGCCTATCACTAGCCGGAGACATTACATTGCTTCTAATAAGCTCAAATCAAGATGAAACAAGCAATAATAAATGGAAATCGTGCTAGCAAAGTTTGAGAAATTTGAAACCTGAAGCTTGAAGAACCTTGAGATTGTTGAGAAAACCAGAGACGCGAACTTGATCTTGAGCTTGATTTGACCAAATTAGGCTTATGAAACTTTGTATCTTGAAGAAAACTGAGAAATTCACCTTGAGTAAGAAGATGCACTTGATCTTGATTCAACACATTCTTGATCCAAAACTTCCAAAAGATGAACACTGAATGCAGATGATGATGAATTCGTGTGAGATCAGAGAGAGAGAGAGCAGAGAGAATTTGAGATGAAAAATGTGTGAGAAATGGAAAGTGAAGTGTGTTTCTGTTGTAGTGAGTTTATATACTTGAGGTTAGGATTTAACTATGGTGGTTAATTGAGTTAGTTAAGTGAGTTGGAGCTGGGTTAAAATGAGTTCAACCTAACTAACTGAGTTAAGTTAGTTATGGCCGAGTTAGTGAGGTTAGGATATGGTGTGGAGAGTTCACAATACTATGGTGAGGATAATGGAGAAAGAATGGTGGTGATGAAGTCATTGAGAGGTGTGATAAGCAGGCTGAAAATGAAAAGGAACTCGTGGCATGTTGTGTTGTTATTGATGTTATGAATGATGATGGTGATGATGTGTTTATTTTATGCTGCAGCAAGGAAGCTTGTCATATAAGTTTATATTTGAAATGTTTCTATTCCCATGCATAGTACATGATGTACATACATGAGTGTAAGAGTTTTGTGTGTGCAAATGAGGAAACGGATGAATGGCATTTGATAGTATGCGTGCAAGCTGATTTTAACAACAACAACAATGTTGCAGCATGGTTTTAATGCAACCAAGGGATTTTGAGGGTGAATATCTTTGTGTATGGTGGATGGAATAATGAGATATTGGTGGCGTTAGAAAGGTGGTACATCATAGGACATTTTTTATGTTTGAATCTGATTGAATGGAGGCTTGGAAGTTAATGAAAAATGGCTTACAACACAAGAATATGGGACTGCATCATGGGCACGCGTGACCTGCATGGTATGCATGGCAATGGCTAGTGAATTTCAGCATGAACACATCAACTTTGGACCACTATAACTCCATCATAACTTGTTCAAATGGAAAAATGTCCAACATCAAAGTTGAATAGGACATTGAGATGAACAACTTTGATGTTCAATATTTTTTCATTTGGAGCCTCCATCACTGAGAAAAGTGGCTTGATATTTTTCCCACCATGTGTTTGATGAAATTATGGCCTATGGGCCTGAACTTGCCTGCCATGACTTGGTTTTTGCCTTGATTTTACCAAACTTTGGTTGATCATAACTCCCTCAATTTTGATCCAATGGAAGAGTTATTTATATGGATTTGAAGCCTAGAATGTGAACTTTAATTGGCTCAACTTGGGCCTGAAGTTTAGAGCTTTTATCTTGGAGAAAGAAAGCCTCAAAGTGTGGTACAAAATGGTCCAAACTTGCCATTTTTGGAAACCCTAAGTTTCTAAAAATGGAAACTTTGTACATTTCTTGATTTTTCATGATTCCTCCATCATTTCTTGATCAAATCTTGTCCAATGAACATATGTAACTTGAATTTCATGAATTTGACCTTGAAAAGTCAGGAGTTGACTTTTTTCAATGCACAATTGACTTTTTCCCCAATTTCTTGATTCTCAAGCAACTGATCAATTGAACCTCTTCTGAAATGAACCAATGGCCAATCTTCCATCATTAGATACTTGACATCATGTAGAAAACATTGAGATCAAGTTTGAATCAAAATTTCATCAGGAGACTGCTTGAACCCAAAACCCTAATTTGGACTGTTTTTGATAAGAGGTGATGCACTGCCCAATCTTCTTGATGAATTCCCATCTTCCAATGACTTGTGGGATCAATTGGGATGATATATGATGTAAGAGACCCTTGAGACTTGTTGAGAGACCCTTGGCTCTTGTTCTCTTGCTTGGGATAGTCAATGCTCTACAATCCACTGATCACATGCCCTTATGCAAGATGCAATGCAATGCTTTATGTTTTACTTTTCTATGCTTGAATGCAATGAAATGAAATGAAAGCACATGCTAAATGATATGAAAAATGAGAGGGAAAATTTTGGGGTATTACAGTATCCATATATAAAATCCAATTCCATAAATCCTATTTTTAACTCCATATTCAATCTCAACTTGTCCATAACCACTTTCAATTTTTTTTTCAATAATATCCATGACAAGTCCATTTTCTCATTATCTATGTTCCAAATCCAATTTCATTTCAATTATTAAAAACCAGTTTTTTTTATTCTAAATACTTATCCATTATATTCCAAAAAAAAAATACTATCATACTGTAAAAGCCAAAAATAAGTTCTTGTCACACAAATGTAGAAAGACTCATGTCATAAAAGCCCATTATTCAAGTCCATTACAAATTTACAATAACCCATCAAGTTACACAAGGCTCATGAATATACAATTTCCATACAACAACTTGTGAAATACACCAAGCCAAAATGATGAGCCACTTTCAATGTACAACCAAGCCTGTCACGCATAAATAACAACACCATGCCAATTCCAAGCACAAACAAACAAATTAGAGGCAGAAATTCAGCAACAACAGAAAGTACAGCAGTGTCAATTGCATCAAATAGCAAGACATCCACCAAACCAATTTGATTCTACTGCATCATTCCATAATTATCATTCAGCAGCATTTGAAACCTTAATGTTTTCACTTTAAATTGGGGAAGGGTTTTAGGATAGAAGGAGATAACTCGACCCTCTTTCACTGTTCCCTTCACAAAAACTGTTACAAAAACAACTTGACCTTCACAACATTATCTTGAATAAACCTTAAATCGACAACAACCCTTTTCTCCGACCTGACCTTCTTTCACTTCAGAAAACCTCACCATCACAGACCATCATCGTCCCATCAATTCACCACCACCCTTTTCCATTCTCTTTCAAAAGCTTCTGAACCCACCTTTCTTCTTCCTTTCTCCCTCCACTAAACCCGTAAACCTCTTCATCCACAAACCTCTTTAACCCAAATCAGAAAAGTAGAAGGAGAAGAGATTGGAACGGAACTGTGGAGACGAAACCCAAAACAAACACGAACAAAAGGCTAACCGAATCTAAATCGAGGGAGAGAAATCGTAGCGAAAGACTAAAATTGAACCTGAAGTCTTGCGATTCACAGCGCAAGATCCTTGTGCAAAAGAAGGTTGAGAACGAGACTTTTTTTTTCGATCTATTGTTGCTGATATGCCGCGCGATGATGGAGAGGAAATTATCTCCTTCTTTTGAGCACCTTCTGTTTGGAATGGCATTTCAACTACAAATTATTTTTCACTTTTGTGTTTTTAACATTTGTTTTGAACAGAAAAAAACGTGTATCATGTGGACTAGGATTTTGGAATTGCCTGTCGGGCTCTTAAGCCCATATTGTCCTTTCCACCCCTTTATCTCTTTCTATAACCCGTGCCAGCATAAGTGAATGAAGACGATGGGCTTTTAGGCCCATGTGATTCCTCTTCTCCATCCTACACACCCACCATGTATCTTAACCCCCTTCCTTGGTAACTTATTAAGTTTCTAATATCTTTGAGTTTTCTTAATTGATTTCAGTTTTTGTTTTTTTTCATCTTTATTGTAGTGGTCAATGAAAATCTAATATTATCATTTGTCGGTTTTCGATAAGATGGTGATTAAGATGAGACCATTGTTCAATTTGGTTTTTTCTATTTCGTTTGTGGGCCAATGATACAACAATATTCATGATTTAGTCAAACCGATTAAATTTTGATTTATTTGAGGCCTACTATTTATTTTTATTTTTTTTATTTCGATTTATTTTTCATTATTTTATTTCTATTAATTTTGGGTCAATGAAAACCAAAATATCAATGATTTATCGATTTTCGATTTAAAATCTTGATAAAGGTGAGACTTTTTTTTTTCTTTTTCTCTTTTCAATTTTATTTCATTATTTTTTATTCACTTTGGTCAATGATATAACAAAAAGTCTTGGATTTATTGATTTGAATAAATCGAAAAATCTAGATCAATATGAGACCACCTTTTTATTTTTCTTTTAACCATTGGTCGATGAAAGTCAAATATCATAGATTATCGATTTCTCGATTAAATCTTGATTAAGGCGAGACCATTTTAATTTCATTTCAATTTTCATTTTATTTTGCATTTTCTTCTATCTTCCTTTTTCTTTTTTCGATCGATGAAGTCTTTTTATTCACGAATGTTGATGGTTGAAGCGATTAACCTTCATTATTTCAAATCTGTAGTGAGTGATCATTGAGATCTCTTTCTATACTTTGAGATCGTGATAGGTTACCTTCGATTAATCGATGAAAGTTTGTGATTAAGACGATATTGTCACCTTTTCTTTTCGTGTGGCACGATTCCATTGGAGAATGATCCTCAATATCATTTCTCCATCGTGTTTTAGCACAAAGATCAAATTGCGCATCCTCCTATAGTGTGATCTTCGTCATAGATCATGCTACGATGGTTTAGTGCTACGTTGGACCCGACTTTACTTTCCGTCAATATTATCTTGATTTAATTTTATGTCGATATTATATCTTGTTCATATTATCTTGCTTATATCTTGTTCATATTATTATTTATATTATTCATGTGATATTCATATCTTATTCATCTAACCATTTTATTTATTTATACACTTAATCAAAACACACTAAAATTATCGAAGCGCCTAAGCACTTAATTTTCGATTAAAATACTTAACACTACTATTCAAATAATTTTTTCAATTAAATCGCGAAAGAATTGAATTCTTGAGGTCAATCACTTCTTGGGTTCTTGAGTGACCGCTATTGAGGCGCACGCCTTGGGTTGTGATCGCTCGACTTTTCGTTTCTAAAACACACGTCTTAATTATTTGGACAAAGGAATGCCACTGGAGTCTAGCATTCCATGTGGCACTTTTGTTGTTCATCAAACAATATTTCATAAATCAATCGAATGAAAAAGGTGTCGTTGGGATCTAGCATCCCAATAATGCCCCGATTAATTGGTTGCGAGGTTAACGTCTCATTTATCGAATAATCGTCATCCTCCCTAAAACATTTAACAAATCAAACCATTTCCAAACCAATTCTTGACTCATCGTCGAGCCACTCTTCAAAACATTCTCGTAAGTCGAGTGCCTTCTGCCTCGTCATCAAACGCACACTCGCACATCTCGAGGTTTCGTTACTAGGAGCACCCCTAGGGGCTAGTATCAATCCTTACCTCTTTTTGCAACCAATCCGATTTAATCTTTTTTTAAACGCTTCTTTTAATCAACCTACGAAAGAAGAAGATTCTTGGAATCTAGCATTCCTTGGGTCTTCGAATGAATGACTCTTGAGACACGCCCTTGGGTTGTTATTCATTCACCCTTTCGTCTTAAAACACTTAATCCTTATCAAACATTTTCGCAATCAATTCACGAAAGAACTGAGTTCTTGGAGTCTAGCATTCCTTGGATTCTTGAGTGACTACTCTCGAGGCATGCCCCTTGGGTTGCATGTTATTCAATCTTTCGTCTCCTAAAATTCAAACCCTAACCCTTGTTTCTTGGGCGTACCACGAACTACGACCGCTCTGATTCTTTATTCTCGTCCGAGTAAAGATACGTAGGCACAAGATTGCGATGATCTTGGCGAGCTACCTTCCCTCCATCTTCCGTCTTCCCTCTATCCCTTCCCGTAGTCGAACTACGATTGCTCTGATTTCTCATTCTCGTCCGAATGAGCATACGTAGGCCCGAGGTCGCGATGATCTTACCGAGCACCCTATCCTAAAAACCACCCCATTCCCTTAGTAATCGAAACCTTTTACCTTATCTGTTTCGCATTCATCATTGAGAAGAAAACAAACTATCTTAGATAACGTTCATCACAATTCGAACTAAGAGGTTCCCGTTGAGTACAACGGACGTGAGGGGGTGCGCGTACCTTCCTCTCACGTAACCGACTCCCGAACCCAGAATGTGGTTGCAACGACCATGTTCTTATCTTTCTCTTTAAAGGTTTTCTCGATATTTTCCTTTCCCTCTTTTGGGATAAATAAAGTTCGGTGGCGACTTTGTCGAACCGTTCCACGCCTTTCGCGCGAAGGGTCGTGTCTTCGATCAAGTGATTTTTCGAGGTGCGACAGATGGCGACTCTGCTGGGGAAGTTTGCTCCATGCAAAAGAGAGTCAAGCAAATCTTGGTGCGATTTGTGAGGAGCGTTATCTTTGTTTGCTTGTTTTCTTCTCGTTTATGTATTTGTCCTGTTATTGCTTTCCCTTATGCTCATTATCATTATTTGGTTGTTGGATCATGGGTTGATATCATGAGTAAAGCTCTACACCTGAGATTTGGTAAAAGCAGAGAGAACATATAGTTTAGAATTGGATTTCTAGTAGTGTTAGTCCCCAAGGACTTGCTCCTTGCATGCCTAGCATGAAAGCTCCCCTAGAGTAGATCTTTTCGTAGGTCTTGTTGTAACACAGCTAGCCTGTCGGACGACTTGATTCATGAAGGGTCCATGACTCTATGAACCACTCTTAGAACCCAGTTCTATATTGGTGGTCGTGTAGTGTTAGTCTCCAAGGACTTGCTCCTTGTGCACCTAGCACGAGGACCCCACTCAGGAGAGACCTTGTCGTCATTATCGTCGTAATGCAGCTAGCCTGTTGCGTGACATTGATGCGATTTGTGTCTGTAATCCTGGGAACCTTATCCGTCAACATAGGAACCATCCCGTGAGTGGGTTTATGGGTAAAGAATATAGAACTTTCCTCATAGAGCCTACCTATAAGGTTTCTTTGATCAGAGACTTTGGTTATTTACCCGTGAACGACCAACCTCAGACCTGTTTGAACCTGTAATCTGCGATCCTGGATCTTGCATCTTGCATTGCATTTCATGTCATTGCATTGCATCTGTTACGCATCTTGCATTACATTTTCAACCTCTGAATCTCACTTCAACTTCCTTCTTTCTCCAGTAAATCAAGCTGATTCCTCGACACCAGTACGCAACTCGAGCCAACACTAGACGTATAATGGAGCAGATTCAACAAGAGCAAGCCGCCTTTAGAGAAGAGTTGGATTCTATCAAGGGAAAGATTGATCAGATTCTTGAAGCCATCATGATGGCCAGAAGAGAAGAAGAACTGCGTGAAGCCGCTGCTGCCAACAACACTGCGCCTGTGCAAGGGTCACCCTCAAGGTTCTCAGTTCCTATTCCCAACCCTATCAATTACAGGATACCAATGAACTTTACGCCTTCTGCTGAAGGAGCCATTTCTCAACCACTTCCAACATCTGGAGTCGATGTTGGTGCTATTCCGCAAGCCCAACCTGTTGTCACTCAGATTCCTATTCCTCATGCTGAAGAAAATTTGGTAGATCAGTATGATGAGGTACAGAACTACCATACTGCTATTCCAATTGTCAATCCTACTGCTGCTCAGGATTCTGAAGCCATCAAAATGTTTCGCGATCTAGCTGAAAAACTCCGAGTCATGAAGAGACGCAACTCAACTTCTCTTAATGCTCTGGATATGTGCTTGGTGCCAGATGTTGTCATTCCTCCCAAATTTATAGTACAAGAATTCCCGAAGTACAAAGGCCTCAGTTGTCCTCACATGCATTTAAGGATGTACTGCCGCAAGATGGCTGCTTATGCCAAAGACGAAAAACTGATGATCCATTGCTTCCAAGACAGTTTATCTGGGGCATCTCTTGAGTGGTATATGCAGCTGGAGCGTAGCAATGTGCACACTTGGGATGAGCTAGCTGATGCATTTGTCAAGCAATACAAATACAACACCGACCTTGCTCCGAATCGTACTCAACTTCAGAGTATGGCTCAAAAGGACAGCGAATCCTTTAAGGAGTACACGCAACGCTGGAGAGAGCTAGCTGCAAGGGTGCATCCACCTCTTGTTGATCGTGAACTGATTGACATCTTCATGGGTACTTTGCAAGGCCAATACTATGAGAAATTGATTGGCAATGTTTCTGCCGGGTTCTCTGATTTGGTAATTGTCGGTGAGAGAATTAAAGAATGTCTGAAAAGTGGAAAAATCCAAGGGGGTTCTAGCAGCCAGTCTGCAGTCAAGAAGCCCTTCAATGGATTCAAAAAGAAAGAGGGTGAAACAAATGTTGTCTCTGCTCAGAAAGGGCAAGCTCAACAAGCTCCCTCTCCAATGACTTTTCAAATCCCTTACTTCCAGTATCCGTATGTTACTGCTGCGCAATACGCTCCAATGCCTTATTAGCCAACTGTTCAAGCTGTTCAAGCTCCAATGCCTCAGCAACAGGCTCCTCAACAACAATCCTACAATTAGCAAGGGTATCAGTATCCTCCTCAACATCAACAACAGAGAGCTTCTCAACAACGTCAGCCTAATCAACAAAGGACAAGGAGGTCTGATAGAGACTTTGATCGTCTGCCAACATCATATGCTCAGATCTTTGCTCAATTAATGGAGAAGAGGGAAATCGCTCTGAGGGACCTAGCTCTTCCAACTGTTATTCCCCTAGATTATGATGCTAATGCTCATTGCGAGTTTCATAAGGGTGCTCCAGGGCATATGATCGAGGACTGCAGAGCTTTCAAACACAAGGTTCAAGACATGATCGGCTCAAAGTTTCTCACGTTCAATGGGAGGGCTCCAAATGCCATCAAAAACCCTATGCCGCCGCCAAACTAGTGCCAGCATCAAGTCAAGTCAAGTCAAGTCAAGTTTGTTCCCCGAAGAAGGCAGTCATGTTGCCATCCCATCATTTGCATTCTTGTATTTTCGTCTTTATTTGTTTAAGTACTGTATACTTTGAACATTGCCGTTTGTATTTGGTTTTCTTAATGTAGTGACAATGCATGTTTTGAATCAGTTATGTCATATTCACTCATTTTTTCCATTTACTGCAAATCACAAACACATTTATTTCCACTTCACTCTCTTTATCAACCATCGCTTAGCAATAATTAGAGGGAGGATGATGAAAGCGAAATACCCATAATTGTAAAATGTATGCTTTCGGATAAAATCTCGTCGATGATGTACAAGCATTGTTTCAACCCCTAAACACTGGAGAGACAAGGAGTTAATCCCTAGCTAACCACTTCGAGCCGAGAAGTAGTAGTTTCCTTCGGATCTATAAAACCTTACACTTAACCTGGGGCAAGGTAGTGTTCAGTTAATCCAACTACACACTCAAATCACAAGACGAAATCTAAAAGACATGACGGTTGTTCATCAATAATCATGACTTGGCAGTCACAATCATCCAACAAAACTAAAAAAAAAAACAAAAATCAAAAGCCTGCTAAGTCGAGCACCTCAAAGGAGACTTAGGCAAAAATCAAGGCTACCCTGATGGACTCGAAAAACGAAATCAGTCCATGCAAAAGATAGGGATCAAAGAACAAAAGAGGCCCTCGAATCCTCAACAAAAACAAAGTAAGATCCAGTGACCACCATAATCAAAACCAAAGGGTCACTGACATCCATCAAAAACAAAATAAGGTGACTGCCATTTTGAGCAAATCTTGCATCATCACTCTTACACTGTCAACCCTTTTGGAAGACAATCTTGTGCAAAATTTAACTGAATGTAGGACTGGAGATCATCACGAAGAAGGGGTGGGTATAAACCAAGTTTGAGCCTAATATCCTTTGTTCCAAACCGTAAACCAGACCACGTTATAACCCTCGAAAGACCTAATTGAGGCGAGATTTATTCTGAAAGCATACTATTGCAAGGTTGCGTAAACTGACTCCCCATATTTGCTAATCTTCAGCATTGGTGTCATTCTCCTCGCTATACCTTTTACACCATCAAAAGCAGCACACATTTGGGCTAACGGTCCATTCGTCTCACTATCACGACACTCCAATAAACGAAACTTTTTCAAAACTTGCATGAGCATTGCATTAAGATTACCATTTGTGAATGTGCAATTTTAAAGGAAAATCAGTGCTTGACATCAAAGCAGTTCCAACAAGGGGCAATCAAAGAGGAATTTGAACTCTCAGTGGCCATGACTCGAAGCAAGACTACCTCAACAGCTCAATCAGCAGGCAAATCCTTCAACAGCTAATCAGGGGCAAGTCATCTCAAAGCACATCAAATCTCAACCTCCAAAGATCAGACTGCTTTAGAATTGGTTAATCAGGGGCAGACCATTGCCATGTTCAGACTGGGGAAGGATCCATTGCAGTAGGCAGATCCCTGTGTATCTTCAAGTTGGTCAAGCAGGCTATCCTGACCCTCAAGCACAGAGTCATGGTCTTCTCAGAAATGACCTATAATCAAGTGATCAAATTTTAGGCCTCGAGAGCATCTTCATCTCCTTCAATCATGGCGTCTTCAACAAACTAAGTGTCGAGGAAATCAAACCCTCCAACCACCCGAAGTCTAGTCCGCATTGACGACTACCCAAAAGTCCATCATGCTGGCACCTTCAAAACTTATCCAATCACTCATATGCATCATATGCATCATACACATCATAAACCTCATATGCATCATATGCATACAAAAAACCAAAGCATACTTCCCCAACACTTATATCTCCGCGCGTCAGCATTTGCATTTGCATTTCCATTCGTCATGGAACAGCATTACAAATTCAAGCATTCGTGCATGCATGATCAAGATCCAGGATCAATTTCAAGATTTTCAAGACAATCTTCAGCCCAGCCTGGGGCATCATCTTCAGCAAATCCGTGGGCGTTCCTCACGAAGTTGTTTTAACCTTTTGTTGATCAAGCTCAAGCAATCTTCAGCCCAGTCAGGGGCATCTCCTTCAGTTCATGGGCGTTCCTCATGAAGTTCCTCAACCTTTTGTTGATAAAGTTGTCATCCTCAGCTCAACTAATAAACATTCCTCCAAGGATGGTGTTCCTCAGTGACTTCTTTGCTTCAACCTTTTGTTGATGTCTCCAAATAAGCCTCACCCATCATATCCCCAACAAACTTGACCTTTTGTCAATTACCTTACTATCATCCTTTTGGTGATAGCCAAACCCAATCAACTCAACTCAACCTGCATCCTTTTGGTGTTGGTAACCCTCAAATCAGAAATTCCCTATTATCTTTTTGGTAGTAGCAAGCTTTGACCTCATTTTCATCCTTTTGGTGGAAGGGTCTATATGTGCGTGTGTGCCCTATTATCCTTTTGGTAATAGCAGGCTTTGACCTCATTTTCATCCTTTTGGTGGAAGGGTCAGTGTGTGTGTCTGCCCTATTATCCTTTTGGTAGTAGCAGGCTTTGACCTCATTTTCATCCTTTTGGTGGAAGGGTCTCTGTGTGTGTGCCCTATTATCCTTTTGGTAATAGCAGGCTTTGACCTCATTTTCATCCTTTTGGTGGAAGGATCTGTGTGTGTGTGCCCTATTATCCTTTTGGCAGTAGCAGGCTTTGACCTCATTTTCATCCTTTTGGTGGAAGGGTCTCTGTGTGTGTGCCCTATTATCCTTTTGGTAATAGCAGGCTTTGACCTCATTTTCATCCTTTTGGTGGAAGGGTCTGTGTGTGTGTACCCTATTATCCTTTTGGTAATAGTAGGCTTTGACCTCATTTTCATCCTTTTGGTGGAAGGGTCTGTGTGTGTGTGCCATATTATCCTTTTGGTAATAGCAGGCTTTGACCTCACTTCCATCCTTTTGGTGGAAGGGTCTGTGTGTGTGTGTGCCCTATTATCCTTTTGGTAATAGCAGGCTGTGACCTCATTTTTCATCCTTTTGGTGGAAGGGTCTGTGTGTGTGTATGCCCTATTATCCTTTTGGTAATAGCAGGCTTTGACCTCATTTTTCATCCTTTTGGTGGAAGGGTCTATATGTGTGTTCACTATCATCCTTTTGGTGATAGGTCTGTCATCCTTTTGGTGTCAGATTTCTTGTATTTCAACTTTCAAATCCCTTTTCTTTCTTTCGGACAAATTTATGGTCTTTTTTTTATATCTAATAGACTTATACCTCAATTGAACGAACACCGTAGCAGTTCATCTTACTCGGTTTAAGCCAATTAGATAGGGGCATCTGTCATACCCCAAATTTGTCCTACCTGTGTATTTTCCATCTGTACATCCACCCACTGACAATTATTCAGAAAAATCCAAAAAAATATGTTGTCTTCAACTTCATCCCTCTTTTAATTTTTATCCATTTTCATTTTAAGTCATATCTATCTTTTAACCTTTTTTATCCTTTATCCAATATCTATTTAAACCATTTCTATATCTATTTAGTATCCATATATAAAATCCAATTCCATAATTCCTATTTTTAACTCCATATTCAATCTTAACTTGTCCATAACCACTTTCAATTTTTTTTCAATAATATCCATGACAAGTCCATTTTCTCATTATCTATGTTCCAAATCCAATTTCATTTCAATTATTAAAAACCAGTTTTTTTTATTCTAAATACTTATCCATTATATTCCAAAAAAAAAATACTATCATACAGTAAAAGCCAAAAATAAGTTCTTGTCACACAAATGTAGAAAGACTCATGTCATAAAAGCCCATTATTCAAGTCCATTACAAATTTACAATAACCCATCAAGTTACACAAGGCTTATGAATATACAATTTCCATACAACAACTTGTGAAATACACCAAGCCAAAATGATGAGCCACTTTCAACATACAACCAAGCCTGCCACGCATAAATAACAACACCATGCCAATTCCAAGCACAAACAATCAAATTAGAGGCAGAAATTCAGCAATAACAGAAAGTACAGCAGTGTCAATTGCATCAAATAGCAAGACATCCACCAAACCAATTTGATTCCACTGCATCATTCCATAATTATCATTCAGCAGCATTTGAAACCTTAATGTTTTCACTTTAAATTGGGGAAGAGTTTTGGGATAGAAGGAGATAACTCGACCCTCTTTCACTGTTCCCTTCACAAAAACTGTTACAAAAACAACTTGACCTTCACAACATCATCTTGAATAAACCTTAAATCGACAACAACCCCTTTCTTCGACTAGACCTTCTTTCGCTTCAGAAAACCTCACCATCACAGACCATCATCGTCCCATCAATTCACCACCACCCTTTGCCATTCTCTTTCAAAAGCTTCTGAACCCACCTTTCTTCTTCCTTTCTCCCTCCACTAAACCCGTAAACCTCTTCATCCACAAACCTCTTTAACCCCAATCAGAAAGTTAGAAGGAGAAGAGATTGGAACGGAACTGTGGAGACAAAACCGAAAACAAACACGAACAAAAGCCTAACCGAATCTAAATCGAGGGAGATAAATCGTAGCGAAAGACCAAAATTGAACCTGAAGTCTTGCGATTCACAGTGCAAGATCCTTGTGCAAAAGAAGGTTGGGAACGAGACTTTTTCTTTCGATCTATTGTTGCTGATATGCCGCGCGATGATGGAGAGGAAATTATCTCCTTCTTCTAAGCACCTTCTGTTTGGAATGGCGTTTCAACTTCAAGTTATTTTTCACTTTTGTGTTTTTAACATTTGTTTTGAACAGAAAAAAACATGTATCATGTGGACTAGGATTTTGGAATTGGCTGTTGGGCTCTTAAGCCCATATTGTCCTTTCCACCCCTTTATTTCTTTCTATAACTCGTGCCATCACAAGTGAATGAGGACGATGGGCTTTTAGGCCCATGTGATTCCTCTTCTCCATCCTACACACCCACCATGTATCTTAACCCCCTTCCTTGGTAACTTATTAAGTTTCTAATATCTTTGAGTTTTCTTAATTGATTTCAGTTTTTGTTTTTTTTTCATCTTTATTGTAGTGGTCAATGAAAATCTAATATGATCATTTGTCGGTTTTTGATATGATGGTGATTAAGGTGAGACCATTGTTCAATTTGGTTTTTTCTATTTCGTTTGTGGGCCAATGATACAACAATATTCATGATTTAGTCAAACCGATTAAATTTTGATTTATTTGAGGCCTACTATTTATTTATTTATTTTTTATTTCGATTTATTTTTCATTATTTTATTTCTATTAATTTTGGGTCAATGAAAACCAAAATATCAATGATTTATCGATTTTCGATTTAAAATCTTGATAAAGGTGAGACTTTTTTTTTCTTTTTCTCTTTTCAATTTTATTTCATTATTTTTTATTCACTTTGGTCAATGATATAACAAAAAGTCTTGGATTTATTGATTTGAATAAATCGAAAAATCTAGATCAATATGAGACCACCTTTTTATTTTTCTTTTAACCATTGGTCGATGAAAGTCAAATATCATAGATTATCGATTTCTCGATTAAATCTTGATTAAGGCGAGACCATTTTGATTTCATTTCGATTTTCACTTTATTTCGCATTTTCTTCTATCTTCCTTTTTCTTTTTTCGATCGATGAAGTCTTTTTATTCACGAATGTTGATGGTTGAAGCGATTAACCTTCATTATTTCAAATCTGTAGTGAGTGATCATTGAGATCTCTTTCTATACTTTGAGATCGTGATAGGTTACCTTCGATTAATCGACGAAAGTTTGTGATTAAGACGATATTGTCACCTTTTCTTTTCGTGTGGCACGATTCCATTGGAGAATGATCCTCAATATCATTTCTCCATCGTGTTTTAGCACAAAGATCAAATTGCGCATCCTCCTATAGTGTGATCTTCGTCATAGATCATGCTACGATGATTTAGTGCTACGTTGGACCCGATTAACAATTAACAAGTAACTACTAACTTTACTTTCCGTCAATATTATCTTGATTTACTTTTATGTCGATATTATATCTTGTTCATATTATCTTGCTTATATCTTGTTCATATTATTATTTATATTATTCATGTCACATTCATATCTTATTCATCTAACCATTTTCTTTGTTTATACACTTAATTAAAACACACTAAAATTATCGAAGCGCCTAAGCACTTAATTTTCGATTAAAATACTTAACACTTCTATTCAAATCATTTTTTCAATTAAATTAAGAAAGAATTGAATTCTTGAGGTCAAGCACTTCTTGGGTTCTTGAGTGACCGCTATTGAGGCGCACGCCTTGGGTTGTGATCGCTCGACTTTTCGTTTCTAAAACACGCGTCTTAATTATTTGGACAAAGGAATGCCACTGGAGTCTAGCATTCCATGTGGTACTTTTGTTGTTCATCAAACAATATTTCATAAATCAATAGAATGAAAAAGGTGTCGTTGGGATCTAGTATCCCAATAATGCCCCGATTAATTGGTTGCGAGGCTGACGTCTCGTTTATCGAATAATCGTCATTCTCCCTAAAACATTTAACAAATCAAACCATTTCCAAACCAATTCTTGACTCGTCGTCGAGCCATTCTTTAAAACATTATCGTAAGTCGAGTGCCTTCTGCCTCGTCATCAAACGCACACTCGCACATCTCGAGGTTTCGTTACTAGGAGCACCCCTAGGGACTAGTATCAATCCTTACCTCTTTTTGCAACCAATCCGATTCGATCTTTTTTTAAACGGTTTTTTTAATCAACCTACGAAAGAAGAAGATTCTTGGAATCTAGCATTCCTTGGGTCTTTGAATGAATGACTCTTGAGGCACGCCCTTGGGTTGTTATTCATTCACCCTTTCGTCTTAAAACACTTAATCCTTATCAAACATTTTCGCAATTAATTCAGGAAAGAACTGAGTTCTTGGAGTCTAGCATTCCTTGGATTCTTGAGTGACTGCTCTCGAGGCACGCCCCTTGGGTTGTATGTCATTCAATCTTTCGTCTCCTAAAATTCAAACCCAAACCCTTGTTTCGTGGGCGTACCACGAACTACGACTGCTCTGATTCTTCATTCTCGTCCGAGTAAAGATACGTAGGCACAAGATTGCGATGATCTTGGTGAGCTACCTTCCTTCCATCTTCCGTCTTCCCTTTATCCCTTCCCGTAGTCGAACTACGATTACTCTGATTTCTCATTCTTGTCCGAATGAGCATACGTAGGCCCGAGGGCGCGATGATCTTGTCGAGCACCCTATCCTAAAAACCACCCCATTCCCTTAGTAATCAAAACCTTTTACCTTATCTGTTTCGCATTCATCATTGAGAAGAAAATAAACTAGCTTAGATAACGTTCATCACAATTCGAACTAAGAGGTTCCCGTTGAGTACAACAGACGTGAGGGGTGCGCGTACCTTCCTCTCACGTAACCGACTCCCGAACCCAGAATGTGGTTGCGACGACCATGTTCTTATCTTTCTCTTTAAAGGTTTTCTCAATATTTTCCTTTCCCTCTTTTGGGATAAATAAAGTTCGGTGGCGACTCTGTCGAACCGTTCCGCGCCTTTCGCGCGAAGGGTCGTGTCTTCGATCAAGCGGTTTTTTGAGGTGAGACAGTGTCTAAATTCCTTATTGATTCAAAGGTTTCTTTCAAGCCATCTACATGCCTTCCTTCTACTTGTGTCTTGACTAACATGTCATCAATGTATACTTCAAGATTTCTTCCTATCCGTGACGTGAATACCATGTCCATCAATCTCTGATACGTACTCCAACATTTTTTAGTCCAAATGGAATTACCTCGTAGTAATAATTGTTTCCGTCAGTCATGAATGTTGTTTTGGGTGCATCTGTCAGGCTCATCTGTATTTTATTATAGCCAGAGTAGGCGTCCATGAAGCTGAGCAAACAAAAGCATGAAGCAGCGTCAATCAGTCTATCAATATATGGCAATGGATATGGGTCCTTCGAACAGGCTTTATCTATTTGATTAATAATTTAATAGATGGATACGTAGTGCAATATAAATCATAATAAACACATATCATGTATTCAAACCTAAAGTTGTAAAGTTTTTATCATGATTTGGAATGAAACTGTGACCTATGCATATATATATATATATATATATATATATATATATATATATATATAATTTAGATTACCGATATTTTCATATATGCTTAAAGTTTGAAATTATAACATTAAAAGGAAAATTATGAAATGTTTATTAAGGTTAGAATTTGTTAATTACCAAAGTGATTAAATTCATTAAAGTTAGTAATTCAAAATTTTGCAAATGAATTTTGATTTGATGTTGTGTGGATAACATGTTTATGATAAATGATATTTATTGTTATAAGGCATACATAGATCATACAAAGATGGATCATGACTTTTAATTAATGAAATTAAAATGTTTATAAACATACTTGTTGCTTGTATATCCAAAGATAGACATGCATGTTATTTTGAGTATGATTAATTCTTTATTAAAGTATGTTCATTTAGCATCGATTAATTTTATTGAAATGTATTTATGCATCACCCAAAAGTGAATTTAGATACATGATTAAAGTTAAATTGGTTTGAATCCATGAAATTTATTCAAAGCATTAACATATGGGTTTGTTTTAAATGTTTGCAGTTGCTACTAATATGTTTGCCTTGGGCAATGCAATGACAAATTTCAATGGGCTGAACTATGCTGATTGGTCTGAAAAGATTCAGTTTCAACTGGGTGTTATGGACTTGGACATGGCATTGATACTGGATGAGAAGCCCGTAGCCATTATGGAGGACGGTACGGAAGATAAAATATCTCTTTTTGAGGCTTGGGAAAGGTCCAACAGGTTGTCTTTGAACTTGATGAGAATGACAATGGCTGGAAATGTTAAACCATATATACCCAACACTGAAAATGCAAGGGAATTTATGAAAAATGTGAAAGAGTATTCAAATTCTGATATTACTGACAAATCTGTTGTGGGGAATTTGATGAGTGAGTTGACGACTAAAGAGTTTGAATGGTCTCAACCCATTCATGATCATGTGACTCAAACGAGAAATTTGGCAGCAAAATTGAAGTCCTTAGGTATGGATGTGAATGAATCTTTTCTTATACAATTTATCATTAACTCTCTTCCTCTTGAAGTTGGACAGTTCCAGGTGAGTTACAACACCATCAAAGAAAAATGGAACTTTCAAGAAATTAAGGTCATGTTGATTCAAGAAGAAGGGAGGCTAAAGAAGATGAAAGATCATTCTGTTCATCTCACTACTCATGATGGAGCTAGTTGAAGTAAGGTCAAATCCGGCAAGAAGGACAAGAAGAAGGGCAGAGCTCCTTTAAAGGTTAATGAGGGCGGAGTCCAAAAGGAAAAGAAGTGTTATTTCTGAAAAGAGAACAAACACTTCAAAAAGGATTGTTCTAAAAGGAAGACGTGGTTCGAAAAGAAAGGTATGTTTTATGTTTCCAATTTTTTTGAATAAAATCTTATTGAAATACAAAATAATACTTGGTGGCTTGATTCGAGTGTGACTACTTATGTGTCACATATTATGCAGGGATTCCTTTTAATCCAAACCATAAAAGGAAGTGAGGATTTGAACCAATGTCGAGCTCTCTATGAGAATCCTCTTTTTGAGTACAATGTTGCTAGTGCTCAAGGTGAAGATCGTAAGGATTTTGTTGAACTTGAAGATGTCCGTGAACAATTTTAGACTATAGACAAGAGACTCAGAGCCGTGGAGGGTAGTGATTTCTTCAATGTTGATGCAGACAACATGTGCCTTATTTCTGACCTTGTCATGCCTGCCAAATTCAAGACTCCCGAGTTTGTGAAATACAAAGGTCATTCCTGTCCAAGAGCTTATCTAGTTATGTACTTCAGAAAGATTTCTACTAACACCAACAACCAGAAGTTGCTTATCCACTGCTTTTAAGACAGTCTGAGTGGAGCTTCACTCAAGTGGTACATGAACTTTGAAAAGAACAGTATCCAGTGCTTCCAGGATCTTGCTAATGCCTTTATGAAGCAATACAAGTACAATCTTGACATGGCTCCTGACCTCGTCAACTCTAGAATATGTCTCAGAATGAGAGAGAATCTTTCAAGGAGTATGCGCAACGTTGGAGAGAACTAGCTTCTCAGGTTGAACCTCCTCTGGCAGAGAAAGAACTCACGGGAATGTTCATGGACACCTTGTCTCCCTTCTATTAGGAAAAGATGATTGGTAGTGTCTCCTCCAACTTCACATATTTGGTAACCATTGCCCAAAGACTCAAAGAAGGTGTCAAGAATGGTAAAGTGTCTAAAGTTGTTGAATCTTCTAATGGCGTGAAGAAATCCTATGGGAACTTCCAGAAGAAGAGAGAAGACCAAACCAATGTTGTCTTAACTGAGGAGAGAAGACCTCGTCACACACCCCAATATGCTAATCACCCTGTTGTTGCTGCTGTTACTCTCGTGGTTGTTGGTCAACCAGTTCGAGCTCCTCAACATCTGGCTATTGGACATAACCAAAACCACAATAGGACTCACTTTGATCCTATTCCTATGACATACACTGAACTGTACCCTGCTATGGTTCAGAAAAATCTGGATTACTACTAGGGCTCTACGTCCTCCTCCAGATCCTTTTCCAGTTGGTTTCAGGTCTAACCTCCATTGTGCATTCCATTAAGGTGTCGCAGGCCATGATTTGGAAAATTACTATGCACTGAAGGCTAGAGTGTGTGATTTGATCAAAGACAGGATCCTCACTTTCCATGATGTTGCTCCTAATGTCAACGATAATCCTCTGCTAGGGCATGAGAAGTGAAGCTTCAGTCAGCCTTAACCAGCTATCCTCCTAAAGCCACTGTTTCAGACATGCTATCTCACCCTTGTTGTTGATTAGTCACTAGGCCATGTTTCTTGTTGTTTGCATTTTCCTTTATTTGTATTAGTTGTTTGCTTTCAAATTATGTTTGTACTTTCATGTTAATGAAATGAGCATTACAATATTTTGATTCAATTCATTTTTGTCTATTATTTATATTTTATGCGTTCTCTTTCAAAAAAAATATACCTATTTTTCACTTTCTTTTGATTATGCAAATATTGGAGGGAGCATGACGAAAACGAAATACCCATAATTGTTGTTGGTATGTTTTCAAATCAAAATTTTGCTGACGATGTAAGGCATTGTTTCAGTTTCCCAAACACTAGAGAAATAAGGAATTTATTACCTTATCAACCCCCTCGAGCCTAGAAGTTGGAGTTTCCTTTTATACGAAAAAACCCGCAATCTTAACCTTGGGATGGGTAGTTCTCAGTTAACTTGGTTGTGCGTTCATGCAAGACACCTTTCAATAAAGGTTGCATTCACAAAGT
The DNA here is from genome assembly GCA_022829125.1 of Lathyrus tuberosus. Lineage (NCBI taxonomy): Eukaryota > Viridiplantae > Streptophyta > Magnoliopsida > Fabales > Fabaceae > Lathyrus > Lathyrus tuberosus. The sequence goes on from JALAZF010000702.1 coordinate 1,524,488, forward strand.
TTTCCTTCACACATCAAGTAAGTGTTAAAGATGTCTTTTAAGACAAAAGCCAGTGATGGTTTGCCATAATCATTAAGCCAGACAGTTACTTTCCTTCTTAAAAAAAGGGAAAAATCAAAAGAAAAGCCCGCTAAGTCAAAACCTATGAAGGAGACTTAGGCAAAACTGGGGCATCCCGCTAACTGTAAGCATTAAAAGAAACAATTCAGGCAAAAGTTAGGGATAACAAAAAGAGAAGATCTTTAAATTCTAACCATGAAAGTCCTCATTGGAAAAAATAACTAAATGTTGTAAGGAAGCAGTGACTGCCATTTCAAGGGACCTCTGACTTCTGAACCATCATCAGTACTATCATCAGTACAATTCCCCAACCTATGGGAACATGAGCGCGTAGTCTGAGTTAATTGAGCATAGGACTGAAGATCATCACAAAGATTGGATGGGTACAAATAAACTTTGTGCCTTTATCATTTGTTTTCATAAACCGTGAACCATGCCACATTACTATCCTCAAAAGACCTAATTGAACTAAGTGTATTTTGAAAGCATACTACAGCAAGGTTGCGTAAACTGACTCTAAAAGATTTTTTGCAAATCAATTATTTTGGAATTACACCTTTGCTTTACCTTTCACGTTGATGTCTTGAACCACCGTGTTTTGACTAGTGACTCATATGCTTTGCATCATTCCAAAAATGATTTTTGATATCAAAAAAGTTGCATGAACTTTGCATTAAGTTTACCATGTTTGTATAAGCACTTTTGTTTGCAAACTATCTTTCCTCTCAAGGAATTTTCAAACAGTTGAGAAACTTGGTTGATGATCCTATTAGAGGACAGTTCCTTCCAAATCTTGTTGAGAATTAGTTCAAGATTTGTAGTTCAGTGCAAGACCTTCACAGAATTTTTTTATCCAGAAGATTTTTTTTTAAGACTCATATTAGGGCAAGCCTTCCAAGCGCACAGTAAAGCAGTCATTTCCAGAATCAGCCAAGCAGAAGCAATGATTAGTTCATCTACAACAGTCAGCTAATCTGGGGCAACTCACTTAAAGAATCCCCAAGCAGTTCTCCATCCTTCCTCCAAGGATCATCAACTTGATACAGTTTACTAGTGTGGCAGAGATGTGTTCTATAGCAGCATCTTTAGTCCCCGGGTAGAATGGCAGTGATCTCCATGTTGAAGAATCAGTCTTCCAATCTTGTCCTCTCCCCAAACGAATTGATCCATGTCGTCGACATCTGCATTTGATCATACATCATAGCAAAATTCATATACCATGCACAGCAAGAGTGTTTCATCCTCATTTGCATTGGCCAGAGGTCGTGTTGTTATTCCACATCTTACCTTATGATCAAAGTTTAACTTACTTGGCACCTACCAAACAGATACTTTTGTGTCTTAACTGACGTTCTATTAGATTTGGCTTTCCCTATCCGATTATTTTCCGGACATGTTTTTTGTTCTGACGTATTTCCAGAACTTTCTCTCTATGTTATCTGATGTATTTCCAGATATTCTTTTGCAATTCTGATGTCTTTCTAGAATCTATCTAATCTCTTTCCATATATTCCCTTGTTCTGATGCCTTTCCATTATTCATTTTTCACTCTCCGATAAATTTTCGGATCATTCCTTTGTTTCTCTGATGATTTCCCATATTGAGTCTTTTGTTCTGATGCAGTTCCATAACCTGTTTGATGTATTTCTAGATATTCCTTTTATAATTCTGATGCATTTCCAGAGTTTTGTTTCTTTTACCGTCTGATGAATTTCCAGATGTGCCTTATCTTTATCTGATGTCTTTCTAGATATTCCCTTTGATTCTCATGACCTTCCAGAATTTGTTTTTCACTCTCCGATGAAATTCTGAAATACATATTTCGTCTCTCTCTCTAACGTACTTCTAGATTGAATCTTCTCTTCTGATGTTTTTCCAGAACCTCTTTGTATCTGTAATGCCCTGTATAATATATATCTAGAATAATACAATACAAGCATTTTTATTTGGTATTGACACCATCATAAGTGCCTAATGGCGTAATTCACATACTTGACCATTACTAATACAAATACAACCTATGGTACAAGACATGGAAATTAGCTAAAAAATATAAAATATAAGATCTATATAGAATATCCTCAATTGTATACAACAAATACACAACGGAAATAAGCTCAACTAAGCTTCTCTTGAAACATCCAAGCATAGCTCCACTTGTAAATCAACCTGCAAATACCTCCTGAAAATAATCAACAATAGTGGGGTGAGATACATCAAATCTCAGTGAGTTCCCTAACCTATGGATTCTCTCAGCTCTACAGGGTTCTAGCCAAATCCTAACTCAAGTCAAGGGGAAGGGAAAATGACCTTGAGTTCACAATCTCACAATCTCACACTATATGGAAACATTTCATAAGTTCATCAACTCAAAATATCACTAATCAATAACCTCACCAAGGCATCCCCTTTTCCCGTCCGCTTATACATCTAGAAGCCGACCCGAGTCATGGATCTTGGTAACCTACTTGACATACAAATGGATTCCGGTTCTATGGGCCATTAACCATTATGAACCGTCACTTCACACGGGCCATTAACCGTCATAAGCATACGCTCCCTGAGCGCCATTCGTACTGCACGAGGGAATCAAACCTGCCAAGTAGTCATGCCTATGTTTCAGAGGAGCTCGAGACTCATGAAACTACAACTCAAGATAAACAGTTACGATTACGTGATCTCACACAAAACTTGATTGTATTCGACAATCACAAGGCCACAATGCCTTAAGGCCACATTCGCCTTTTCTCATAATCACAATAGTTCACATATGTTCCATACTAGTGTTTCACTCTCTCCTAGACCAATCTCGTCACGGATGTACCTTCCTACATCAGGTGCCCGAGCCTTGCCATCTAGGTTATCTACTCCAGGCCAGAACTCGCCAATGAATGCACGAGCATCTCCATCCAGAGTTTCTATCACAATTCTATTCACAACCTAGAATTATAACAATCTTAACTATGCTATTTGTTTTGGGGTAAAGTTTCCTCACTCTTCCTAATTCATTTTAACATGCATATTCTCTCAATTATGTTCAACAACAATATTACAACATCAATCATAAAACACACAAGATAACATAACACATAAAACAATATCCATATAGTAGTTACACACACTTTAAGGCCTACAAGCCACCACTATCCTCTACCTAGCATCCTTGGTTAAATCATGGTCTCACACATTATTTAATAGCACATTGGATTCTCTTTCCAAGGCTTTAAGTCCCATATCAATCGGCTTCCCGATTCATGAATTTTGGTGGAAACATAAACCACATTTTTCACACATACATTACTTCCCCATATTTTTTTTATCAATCCAAGGCATAAACATATTTTTCTATTTCACTATCATAAAGAGCATTGAAATAGCTTTCCAACGCATCCGACCTTGCCTCAATCCGAGTTACGGATCAAAAGTTATGAAGGAAACAAGATGGAAAAATCTGTCACATTCGCTCCAGGGTTCGCTAGGCGAACCCTAGCGAACCAAGGCAGAGAAAAAACAGCATAAAGTTCGCTAGCCGAACTTCTAGGAGAACATTCGCCTTGCCCTTTGTTATGGTTCGCTAGGCGAACACGCGAACTCAAAAATTCTCAGCAGCGTTAATATAGGTCATTTAGGGCCAAAATCCATCATTTCTTCCACCCAAACACTTCCAATCCATAATATATCAACCAAAACATGTTCCAAACATAACAACAAGTATTCTACGCAGTTTATATCGAATTACATCCGTTAGATTTCATTGATTGACCCGTTTAATCATTTTCTCTCAAAACTAACCTAAGTTCTAAACTTATATTTCTAGAACTTAGAGTATCTAACTAGAACCCACCTGATAATCGAAGAGGAGTTTGAAGAAAATGGTGAACAATGATCCAAGCTTCTTCTTCTCTTTTCCCTTTCTTCCTCTCTTTTTTTTCTTCTTTCTCTTTTCTTCTTCTTCTTCTTACTAACTTCTTCTTTTTCTTATATATATATATATATATATATATATATATATATATATATATATATATATATATATATATAAACTTATTATATAATACAATCCAATAGGGTAAAACATCTTCAATTGATATTTTATCATCTCAGCCCAATTGATCAATTATTAGAGTTATCTTAAAATACTCTCTCGTACCAATAAATACCAATCTGTCTCTTGCATAAAATAATTAATCTCTTCAGAGTTCATTAGTTGCTCTATTGATCCCAAATGTCAATACTTAAAGTACTTAGAGGATTCCATTAATCAAATTATCCAAAGATATAGCACATAGATACTCATCTGATCTTATCTGATATCCAATTGAGCATTTAAATAATATGGGGTATTACACTCTCCCTCCTTAAATTGAAATTCGCCCCCGAATTTCCTCTACTCGACAACAACATCAACTTGTATAACTGTCTTAGATCCACACTTAACTTTACTTCCGCTAGAATTTCTAACATAATCCAAAATTCAACTTGACTTCACAGACCAAAATCCGTATTTTCACAATTTATCAAACTTCACGTCCTTAATCATACTCTTGTTCCAATATCGGTTTAACTTTCAACTTTCTTTTTCTCAATTCATCTGTTGTTTCATACAAAAGACTTGGTCGCATTCTACTTTCGGAAGAAGGTCACATTCCATATTCCTCTACTGAGTCACACAACAAACCGTAACATCTTATCTTGATTTAAGGTAACAAACACTCATCAAATCCTTTAACATTCAAAACCACTTCAAAATCAGTCAGACGACTTCTTTTACCAGTTCCATCTGGTCTGATACTAAACAATGTAACCATTACGTCCGATAATTCATTTCTTTCGTATCACACCAAACGGTAACACACTTAGAACAAAATCTTCTTATTTCCAATCTTACAATCAATTTCTCCTCCGATTCTTATAAATCCGACTGGCCCCTTTCATTTGTCACCTTCCACTGCGCAACTCCAATTCTAACAATGGGATACCACCAATTCTTAAGCATTACCAAGTAGCTAACAGTCCACGGAGAACACACTTATCCACTGGGATCCTTACTAACCAACGGTACAAGAAACTTACTGATGTCCTATGGTAGAACAATTTCTTTGCCAACACACAATATTCAAACATCGGTCCAACACTCTCCCGACGATAGAGATGCAGGAGTTACACTGCTACAACCGTAACATATACAACTCCAAATCCATTCCAAACTCGAATAATTCATCCAAAAGTAGTTTAACAACTTCCGTTTCTAGTTACCACATTCCATATCAATTGTTCTTACGGTTTTCCGACTTACTCAAGGTTCCTTGCTGATTCGAGATCTCAACCAATAACAGCGTAACACCAACATAGAACTTCAATCATATGCGAGTCACCACTTATTAAAACTTAACCTATCCAAAGCGAAATTGTGAGTTTTCATACTACTCACAAATTCACATACAACACTCCACACTCTCGAAGGCTATGTCATGTTTCTCAATTGAATCCACTTTTCTTAATCGTTTTGTTTCACATACAATCCAATTCTTACTCGTACTTGGAAGATTAACCGTCAAATTTCCTTCTCTGGGTAAAACTCAACTGTACACAACTGGAACCACTCTCACGGTTTAAATCCGATGCCATGAACTCACGGAAGATAATAAATATTAACTCCAACCAACCGTTCATACCTCACCAACACCAACAATTAACTTACCGAAATATTCCTTGCGAGGTCAACACCTCGTGAGTATTCTGTAACTTTGCCCTCGTGGCTTTCAACAGTAATACACTTAAGAATTTCTCATACTCAACGCAATACTCAAGATTACTTCTCCTAAAGTTAAACCCTTTCGTCGTTTAAACAAATGGTCCACTACGCAACACCTTTCCAGAAGTTCTGATTTCAAAACACAAATTTGTCTTTCATTTACTTGCAATCCTGTTTCCCATTCTCTGAACACTTATCAATCGGAAGAACATATGGTAACAAAATACAGATGATGGTTCCTAAGAGATTCCACAATTTACACACATGAAAATCGATTACCCGTCTGAAGTCAATCAGTTAACTCCTCAAAATTCAACGTAAAACACCTCCCATGCACGTGTTAATCGGTTAACCATACTGTGTTAATAGGTTAACACTGCTGCAGAAACTAAAAACCAGTTTCTTCTTAATTCAAAGCCATCCCTACTCAAACCATCAATCCGATTTGTTCTAACCTGAAATATCATTCTCAACTCACGGCTTTATGACTTGTATAATATTCACTAACCATGACCCACTCAGGTAAAACCGACAAAGTCAAAGCATGCAGACAACACACTCCAACCAAGTGACAGGAAAAATTCCAAATTCTGACGTGGTCACACTACAAAACTTCAGCGGGATAGTTCATTTTTCTGCTCAACAACTACACTAGATGAAAGCCAATATGACGACATTATAGGGTTTTAGCCACAACTCATGCTTGATTCGTCCATAAGCAAAATCCAACACACAATCATCATACGGTACCACAAAATTGATGGACATCTCATATCAAGCATACCACCTTATTCTCTCACTCCATACACATTAATCGGGATTTCTTGCCCTTCACTATCCATTACACATCCCACTTATACCAAATTACTTAATGGAAAATTCGCAACCGACAACTCTCAACAACTATTTACCAAACCCTTCCGGTATAAATCGTTCCATGATTTACACTTAGTCCGTAATAAGTCCTGATTTTGCTTCTCGTTGTTTTACCACAATCTTGTTTCTTAAAATACAATACTCACTGCTCCACAAAGTACGTCTCTTCACACTTATCTCAAGAATAAGAATCCATCACGTACACTTGTGACCATGGTGCTACTACTACGCTTACTGTTAATATCAAAGTGTAACTTCTTCAGTTCAGCTCATAATACTAGGGTTCGCGTGGGTGAATCATCTTTGATTACACTTCCTTAACTATAGGTTCATCAACGCCTTAAAACTCCATTGCACACTCGTCCAAAATAAATTTCGTTGTCACTTCTTCTTAACATACCATTAATACCATTTTCTACATCGTGCTTACTTTCGCTCTCCATTGTAATCCTCTTAGGTCCAAATATAAAACCACCATACTTACATTTCCTTAAGTCCAAGGTACTTACTCTGTTTCTTAATACAACTTATTCCGGTTCGTATCACTACACTTTCTGTTACTTAATGAAGCTCATTCTTTCTTCAACACAGTACCTTATACTGTTCCTTGGGAAATTTAACATTTCCAAAATTCCAAATTGGTCTCTCATCGAATACAGAAAATCCCGATGTAATATCTAGAACTTAATTTCTCTACATAACTGAAGATGCACAATTCATCTCATACTCTTCATCCGACACATACTTGTTTCACTTGAAGCATGTAAACACATCCTTGTGTTCCCTCACACACTTCTCTACCACTTTAGGTTCCCATAGAAGTCGAACGTCCTTAACTCTCAATCTTAAACCAATTGGAAGATATTGTTCCAAACACATTCCTTAAGGTACTCTCTCCCATTCAAGATACCATAGCGACCTTAAAACTGAAGCACCAATACTTATCTTACTTCCGGACTTTACATCACACATTCCACAAAACAACTTTTCTTTTCCACGGAATGAGATTAATTGAAATCCTTATCCGTACTAGCAGTCAATCCAAATCTACTAGCGATTTTACATATTCCTCAATACCTTAACTAATTGGCCAATAGAGATCCTTAACTTTCAGACTCTACTCATTCCAAAGGATTACTTGAACAACACACCACTCTTCAATTCCATGCTACCGAAATCACAACTTCTACTAAGACCTCAACTGAGCTAACCAAAAATCTACACTACTAACTCTTAACTCTCAATCTTAAACCAATTGGAAGATATTGTTCCAAACACATTCCTTAAGGTACTCTCTCCCATTCAAGATACCATAGCGACCTTAAAACTGAAGCACCAATACTTATCTTACTTCCGGACTTTACATCACACATTCCACAAAACAACTTTTCTTTTCCACGGAATGAGATTAATTGAAATCCTTATCCGTACTAGCAGTCAATCCAAATCTACTAGCGATTTTACATATTCCTCAATACCTTAACTAATTGGCCAATAGAGATCCTTAACTTTCAGACTCTACTCATTCCAAAGGATTACTTGAACAACACACCACTCTTCAATTCCATGCTACCGAAATCACAACTTCTACTAAGACCTCAACTGAGCTAACCAAAAATCTACACTACTAACTCTTAGCTTGAGCCTACCCTCACAGCACAAGTTCCGACAACACTTCGGAGTCCTCGTGGTCGCTCAACCATGATTCTACCTATCACATACATAATATTAGGTTGATCAGGCCCAACACTAGATAGTATGATATTAAGAGTCATGCTGGCAAGACACACTTAAGAGGCAGGAATAGATTTACTTATGATGTTTCAAGGCTAGGTCGAGGACACAACCTATTCTGATACCAACTGTAATGTCCTGTATAATATATATCTAGAATAATATAATACAAGCATTTTTATTTGGTACTGACACCATCATAAGTGCCTAATGGCGTAATTCACATACTTGACCATTACTAATACAAATACAACCTACGGTACAAGACATGGAAATTAGCCAAAACATATAAAATCTAAGATCAATATACAATATCCTCAATTGTATAAAACAAATACACAACGGAAATAAGCTCAACTAAGCTTCTCTTGAAACATCCAAGCATAGCTCCACTTGTAAACCAACCTGCAAATACCTCCTGAAAATAATCAGCAATAGTGGGGTGAGATAAATCAAATCTCAGTGAGTTCCATATCCTATGGATTCTCTCAGCTCTACAGGGTTCTAGCCAAATCCTAACTCAAGTCAAGGGGAAGGGAAAATGACCTTGAGTTCACAATCTCACAATCTCACACTATATGGAAACATGTCATGAGTTTATCAACTCAAAATATCACTAATCGATAACCTCACCAAGGCATCCCTTTTTCCCGTCCGCTTCTACGTCTAGAAGCCGACTCGAGTCATGGATCCTGGTAACCTACTTGACATACGAATGGATTCGGGTTCTACGTGTCATCAACCGTTATGAACCGTCACTTCACACGGGCCATTAACCGTCACAAGCATACGCTCCCTGAGCGCCATTCGTACTGCACGCGGGAATCAAACCTGCCAAGTAGTCATACCTATGTTTCAGAGGAGCTCGAGACTCATGAAACTGCAACTCAAGATAAACAGTTACGATTATGTGATCTCACACAAAACGTGATTGTATTCGACAATCACAAGGCCACAATGCCTTAAGGCCACATTCGCCTTTTCTCATAATCACAATAGTTCACACATGTTCCATATTAGTGTTTCACTCTCTCCTAGACCAATCTCGTCACGGATGTACCTTCCTACATCAGGTGCCCGAGCCTTGCCATCTAGGTTGTCTACTCTAGGCAAGAACTCGCAAATGAATGCACGAACGTCGCCATCCAGAGTTTCTATCACAATTCTATTCACAACCTAGAATTATAACAATCTTAACTATGCTATTTGTTTTGGGGTAAAGTTTCCTCACTCTTCCTAATTCATTTTAACATGCATATTCTCTCAATTATGTTCAACAACAATATTACAACATCAATCATAAAACACACAAGATAGCATAACAAAAAAATAATATCCACATAGTAGTTACACACACTTTAAGGCCTACAAGCCACTACTATCCTCTACCAAGCATCCTTGGTTAAATCATGGTCTCACACACCATTTAATAGCGCATTGGATTCTCTTTCCAAGGCTTTAAGTCCCATATCAATCGGCTTCCCGATTCATGAATTTTGGTGGAAACATAAACCACATTTTTCACACATACATTACTTCCCCATATTTTAATTATCAATCTAAAGCATAAATATATGTTTCTATTTCAATATCATAAATATCATTGAAATAGCTTTCCAACGCATCCGACCGTGCCTCAATCCGAGTTACGGATCAAAAGTTATGAAGGAAACAAGATGGAAAAATTTGTCACGTTCGCTAGGCGAACCCCAGCGAACCAAGGCAGAGAAAAAACAACATAAATTTTGCTAGGCGAACATTCGCCTTGCCCTTCGCTGTGGTTCGCTAGGCGAACCCGCGAATACAAAAATTCTCAGCAGCGTCAATATAGGTCATTTGGGGCCAAAATCCATCATTTCTTCCACCCAAACACTTCTAATCCATAATATATCAATCAAAACATGTTCCAAACATAACAACAAGTATTCTACGCAGTTTATATCGAATTTCATCTGTTAGATTTCATTGATTGACCCGTTTAATCATTTTCTCTCAAAACTAACCTAAGTTCTAAACTTATATTTCTAGAACTTAGAGTATCTAACTAGAACCCACCTGATAATCGAAGAGGAGTTTGAAGAAAATGGTGAACAATGATCCAAGCTTCTTCTTCTCTTTTCCCTTTCTTCCTCTCTTCTTTCTCTTCTTTCTCTTCTTTCTCTTTTCTTCTTCTTCTTCTTACTAACTTCTTCTTTTTCTTATATATATATATATATATATATATATATATATATATATATATATATATATATATATATAAACTTATTATATAATATTATCCAATAGAGTAAAACATCTCCAATTGATATTTTATCATCTCAACCCAATTGATCAATTATTAGAGTTATCTTAAAATACTCTCTCGTACTAATAAATACCAATCTGTCTCTTTCATAAAATAATTGATCTCTTCGGAGTTCATTAGTTGCTCTATTGATCCCAAATGTCAATACTTAAAGTACTTAGAGGATTCCATTAATCCAATTATCCAAAGATAGAGCACATAGATACTCATCTGATCTTATCTGATATCCAATTGAGCATTTAAATAATATGGGGTATTACAGTATCTATCTGATGTTCTTCCAAATATGACCTTCCTTATCTGATGTTCTTCCAGATATTACCTAGCTTATCTGATGTTCTTCTGAATATGTCTTCAAAGCCTTTTCCCGTACATTTAAAGTTTTTCTGAATGTTTCGGACGTAGCTTCAGAATCTTTGTTTTCAACTAATGATATTCTAGATGTTTTCAATTTATCTCTGACTTTGGTTAACAGTTGTTGAATGTCTTAAGTCTGTTTCCCGTTTTTATCCAATGCTTTTTTTGGATATGTTCCAGAGTTCATTCAACATTTTCCTGAATATCTCTGATGTTTGCTATATGTTCTGGAGTTCATTCAATGCTTTCCTAGATGTCTCTGGTGTTTGCTATGTGTTCAAGAGTCCATTCAATGTTTTCCTTGATGTCTCTGATGTTTTGCATATGTTCTAGAGTCCATTCAATGTTTTTCTAAATGTCTTTGATGTTTTACTGTCTCTGATGTTTGCTTCAATATCTCTAATGTTTATTTATGTTCCGGAGTTCATTCAATGTTTTCCTAAATGTCTTTGATGTTTGCTATGTATTCTAGAGTCCATTCAATGTTTTCCTGGATGTTTCTGATGTTTTTCTTATGTTCCAGGGTCCATTTAATGTTTTCCTGAAGGTCTCTGATGTTTTGTTGTCTCTTATGTTTGTTATATGTTTCGGAGTTCATTCAATATTTTCCTGAATGTCTCTGATGTTTCCTTAAATGTCCCCGTTGTTTTCCTATTTATCTTTGATGTTTACCTATGTTTCAAATTTTCATTCAATGTTCTCCTGAATGTCTTTGATGGTTGATATTGTTCTTATCCAGGATTTTTTCAATGCATTTCTGACGAAAACCTCTGATGACTGTGACCCTTTCCCCAGTAAAGTTGCTTTTGCTTTCTAGATGTTCCTGAGTATTCCACGGTAAAATTTGAGTGCTTTCTTTGAAGTCTCTGTTGTATTCTCAGATTTGGTCTCATTCCACATCTAATAGTTTTCTAGATGTTTTTGATATGTTTTCCAGAATGTGTTACCTTCTGCATCTGATGCCTTCCCAGATGTTTGTATCTCTGTTCAGGGTTTATCCCTCTATTTCTAAGTATTACTGGATACTCTTTGTCACCTTGACAGATTTCCATGATATCTTGTATTCCTCAGTTGTGTCTCTTTGAGACCTGTTACTTATTCTCATGTGGTATTCCCTTTATTCTCTGCTTGGTTTTTCCAGCACTAGTTTATCTTCTGTGGTTTCATTCCCCACAGAACCCGGAGTCTTGCATTCATATCATATCATAAGCATATTTGTGGCATCTTAGGGCCAAAAATTGCGCATGTTTGTATTTAAGTCTCTCCAATCTTGTCAAGACAAAGATTCCAATCTTCATATCAACGGATTAAAGAAACTTAAATAGGGGCATCTGTCATGCCCTAATTTTTATCCCTAAGATCCCACCTCTTTTTGCATCATTTGCATAGCATATCATGCATTTCATCTCGCATAATACCCAATTTATCAGCCAGAATAAACTTGTTGGAATCGCAGCCGAATCGGTCAAAATAAAAGTCAAATGTGCGTAAACTCAGTAGACAAAAAGTTTTAAAATTGAGCTTGAAAACGTCAGTCATATTAATCTATGTTTCCACTATTCTGCATAATACGCTGCCTGATATTGCATCCTATACGCAACTCCCTGCATATTTATTTTGAAACAAGACACACAACTTCCTTTCATCTATCCACCACTTTCATTATCGTCGTCACCCTTCATAAACCTAAAACATCCGTGCGACAAGACAAGAAAAGACAACAACAACTGCCCCGTACCACTCTCCTCATACATGGCCACACTTCTTCGCACCTCGTCGGAGTCGTGACTACAGCACCACAGTGTCACACCTCCCCCCAGCTGTGGTACTTTTCCTTTGTTTCTCTTCACTTAATATCTTATAATTTAAGTTTTTACATGTTGATAGCTTATGTTTGTTGTTGTTGATGGGATTACTTTTTATTTTGAGTTCACTGCATATGCTTATTATTAAAGAGAAACCAAATTGACATTTTGTTTGATAAAAAACAAATTTATTTTTAAATTATTTGTTTTGACTATAAGATTTTTTCCTTTTATTTGTGTATTCTAAAAAGATCAAAAAAATGTTTTAATCATTTGTTTTAATAATTTTTCTTTTATTTGTCTAATATTAAAAGACAAAAAAAAAAAGCATTTTTATCATTTATTTTTTTAATTTTTTAATTTTTATTAGTTAATTTGAATAATATTAAAAATGTAAAAAATAGGTTGTAATTATTAATTGACTTAAATATTTTTATTTAATATTGATTAATTAAATTATTAATTAATCTTATTAAATATTTATATTTAAATTTATTAATAATTCTTTCATCGCCTGATTCTATTTTGCAACTTGCTTACTCTCGTGTTTTTGGGTTTGTTCTATCTGATTTAATCTCGATGTTTTTCCTTAATGAATCTGATTAATTCCTGATGATACCACGATGTTTTACCGTGAATGTTGTTGATTTTGTCAGTGGAGTTTACACAATGCTTTGCCGTGAATGTTTGTGGATTTTATTTGTTGTCGCTTCTACATGATGATTTTTCATATATTTGCTCCTGATCACGATGCTTTATCGTGAATGTTGTTGATTTTGTATGTGGTTCATACACGATGCTTTGCCGTGATTGTTGTTGATTTTACTTGTTGATGATTTACACGATGCTTTGCCGTGAATGTTGTTGATTTTGTCTGTGAGATTTTACACGATGTTTTGCCGTCAATGTTGTTGTTTTTATCATACATGATGTTCTTGCCATGTACTTGATGTTTTACCACAATGTTTTTCTGTGAATGTTGTTTATTGATTACACGATGCTTTGCCGTGAATGTTGTTTATTGATTACACGATGTTTTGCCGTAAATGTTGTTGATTTTATTTGGGTATTTTTACCATGATTCTTTGCCATGTGTGCTTTATCGATTACATGATGATTTTCCATGTATCTGTTACTTTCTTACATGATGTTCTTGCCATGTATCGTGTTTGTTGATCTCATTTACTGTTTGATCATACATGATGATTTACCATTTATCAGTTGTTTCTACATAATTCTTTGCCATGTACTGTACCTTTGTACCTGTTTCTACATGATGATTTTCCATGTATTTTATGTACCTTTGTATACTTTGTTGTTTTATCGCCATGATGCTTTGCCATGTGTGCTTTTGTTGATGTCTCTACATGATGTTGTGCCATGTATATTATGTGTCTTCATTTGTTGTTTTATCGTACATGGTGATTTTCCATGCATCTGTTGCTTTCTTTCTATGCCTTGTGACCTAATCCAAGGGAAGAGATTGTATGTTGACTCATTGTCATTGTGCATGTTCTTTATATGTTTGTTTCTTTGCCTTGTCTGTCTTTGTCTTTCTTTACCCATCTTTTACCCTTTAGCAAACAATTTTAGCCAAAACCCAAATATTTCAAGAGGTTCATGTAGGATACTGCAGATGCTTAGGGTACTAGTACCTTCCCTTAGTATAACCAACCCCCGTACCTTTGATCTCTTTTTTTCTTAGCTTTAGGCCTTGTTTTTTGCTTTGCATGATTACTTAGGGTTTTTGTTAGATCTTTTCTCCCTTCCCTTGGAAAAAATAAAAGTTTGGTGGTGATATCTTTGTTTTGTGAGTCAAGCTAATCTGATAGCTTTGGTCTCTGATTTCCACCGCGACACCACTTTTAAAGATGGTCATGATAGGTAAGTTTCCCAATACCTGAACTTTCTCCCCGGATAAGCTGACTAGGGTGCCCTTGAAAGGTAACAGCTCGGATGTATCCATGTACAGACCTTTGAAAGCATCCCAATATAATATGTCAATTGAACTAACTGGACCAATCAGCGTCCTCTTCACGCTCCAATTATGAATTTGTACCTTTATGACCATCGAGTCATTCTCGTGTGCCAGTACCCCTTCAGAGACTTGTCTCGAAAAACCAATGACACCAGGTTTTCCTTCATTTTTTGATAATGGGTTCTGTGACACGTGCATTACTGATTAGGCATATCTTTTCCTGGCCGAGCTCGTTTCTCCTCCACCAGTGAAACCTCCTTAGATGGTATTAAGTGTGTGTCGAGCCATCAGAGTCTCACGTACTTCCTCAGTGTTATTTATGTTTTTGGTAGAAGTATTCTCTGAGTCTAGCTCTCTCCTGGACAGGCTCCTCTTTCATGTTGATCCTTCTGCTTCCTTCACGTTTAATAATAGCCAACCTTTTTGGACTAGAGTCTCGATTTCCCTTTTTAAGTGATGACAATCCTCAGTATGATGGCCTCTCATATGATGGTAGGCATACAATGCTTCTTCATCTTTTCCTAGAACATCATTGACCCTCTTAAGGGGATTAGGTTCAGGTATCAACTTGAGATGATACACTTCGCTTAAAATGTCAGCATGCTTTGCATTGAGAGGGGTGAAATTCTCACAGAAGTTATAATAGGGCCTCCTAGAAGGTTTTGTTTTTGACCTATCCTTTGACCTGTGCTTGTGGTGTTCCCTTCTGAATCCGGATCCTTCGTGCCTAGATTGTGTTTTTTCGTTAGCGTCCTGGGACCTCTTTTCCATGTTACTCTCCCCCTTTGACATAACATTCTAATTTACTCATGGCCTCCTACATGCTAGTGGCCTGCTTCTGTGCCAATGACTCGTTGAAATGGTAGGCCTTCAGGCCGTTTTGGAAAGCTCCTACGAACATCTCCTGATTTGGATGGGAGACTTTTATGGTTTCTTTATAGAATCATGCCATATATTCTCAAAGGAACTCAGAGGACCCCTGGAGGACATTGAGCAAGTTGGTGGTAGTCACCTTTCTATATTTGCTGGCAGAGAAATGTTGTACCATATTTTTAGTCAGGTCTTAGTAACTGGTAATTGATAATTTTGGCAAACTCATGTACCAAAGTAGTGCTACATCTTTGAATGTTCCCGCCATGAGTTTGCATTTCAGGGATTCAGAAGCCCCGAATATTGGCATCTTACTATCGATTGATATTATGTGTTCTTGAGGATCACTTTTGCCATTGAAATATGGCAAATGTGGTGATTTAAAATTTTCTAGGACTTGATCACCCCAAATCACTTCAGATAGAGGTTGAGGATCAAGAAGTTCTTCCTCCTCCTCCCCTTCCTTAGTACTTTGTGACTGCTTCAATGGATGGACACTTTCTTATAGATACTCATTTTGCTGGCGCAAGTTCTCCACAATTGATAGGAGTTGTGCCATGTGTTGTACCCCAAATTTTATCCTTAGATTCTTTGATCTTTTGCATATCATCATAAGTCGGCATTTTCGCATTTTTAGTTAGACGCCTTTAATCATGCATCTTTAGTCATTTTTATCATTCCATTAGATATTTATTTTAGTTTATAATTTTATTTTAGCCTATATTTAATTTAGCTTGTCTTCAATTATAATTTTATTTTTCTTTACTTAGTTTAATTTTAATTTTAGTATAGCCTTTTATTTTAGTTTGTAATTAGTTTAGATTATGTTCATTTATATTTTAATTTGATTTAATTTAACTAATTTAATTAGTTTAGTTAGTTTTAAATTAGATTTAGTTTATTTAATCAATTTATTCTATTTTTTTAGTTATGCAATTTTGGGTTAATTTGAGTTTGTTTTGTTTTTTATTTTAGATTAGATTTCATTTAATTTTAACATAATTATATTTGCTTTTAAATTACAAGTAAGTACATTAAAAATCACAAAAAAAGAAGAAATAGGAGCAAGTCATGATGATACGGTCCCAATGCTACAATTCAACCATTACCCAGCATCATAAACCAAGGCCCTGCGCTCCAAGAACAAAAACGATGCAACTCCTGCTCCAAAGCCTGCTTCACAGTGAAAGCAACAACACATGTAACCTGCATAACAACAACGGCAATACCACTGCACCTTTGACCAAAACCTCTGCAGCAACCACAAACATGTAACCCCTGCGATATGAAAATAACAGGACAAACACAACCAGACAATTTTAGAACAAACCAACAAGCTGAATTGGATTTAAAGGGAGCAAAAGAAAAACTTATGGGCAGAACTTTTCATCATATATCATCACTCTCCTTCATACTCATATGACCATAATACTCTCGCCACCAAACACGCCTTCAACCATTCAGCCGTCCATTCTCTAAACGCCATCTACACACAACATCATCATCACCTTCCGAAGCTTTCAACAACCACCTTCAACAAGTTCAACTTTGAATCATTGAAACCCAGCTTAACAACAAACTGTAAACCACATACCTTCACTGATTCAAACACATCGGCCTTCGTGTTGCCTTACCGGAGACTGTCTTCACACCTCAAACCTTCTATTCTGCACAACCTCTGTTTCCAACCACCCTGTACATATTCGAAACCGCACAACGGCCACCATCCAAAACGCTACTCCGACCGCCGTAAGAGGTGAAGAGTTTCATGAGCTGAACAAGAGAAGGCGAGAGAGTACGAGCGCGAGGAGAAGCGAGAGATATAGCAGAGCGAGTACGTACGGGGAGAAGAAAAGGAAACATGCTTTTTTCACGTATTGGTAATCAACTTTCTTTTTTATTGTTGTTATAATACTTTCTGTCACTGGTATTTTATCACGTGTAACTAGTATGTTTCTTTGACTTTTGAATATTGTAAGCATGCATTTCCTATGTCTCTAGCATGTTATCATTGTGTTTGCTTCCTAATTTAAAATAGATGCTAATATGCTATTAGTATGTGTGAGTGTATATATATATGTTATGTAGGGTGTTAGAGCGTATTGTTTGTCAATGTGTGTGCTAGTTTTAGGATCTATTTCTTGTATTATTTACTATACTTTGCTACCTTTTCTTTCTTTATATATTATTATTATTAACATGTTATTATGATATCTATAGTTGATAATAGTTATTGTGTCATTTAAATTTTTGTTTTATATGTGGTTGTTATCATGTAGTTTTATATGTACTTGTGGCTACTTTATAGTTTGAAGGCAGATTTTTTTTACTACTTCTAATTTCTTTTAGTTTATAAATAATAAAGGATAAAAGAGGAGGTATATATATTCGGTGGCAGTGGGAGGCATCTTTCCCATTGTTATTCTTTTCTTGTTTTTACGGTTGCTACATAACTTGTTTTATTATTATTTATGTTTTAATTAATTACTAAGTTGTTTAATGCTATTAGAAAAAAAGACAAAAAATATCTTAATCATTTCTTTTTTATATTTTCTTATTTTTAATTTTTAGCTAATTTAAATATTTTAAAAATGTAAAAATATGTTGTATTTATTAGTTAATATAAATATTCTTATTTAATTTGATTAATTAAATTATTAGTTAATCATATTAAATATTATATTTAAATTAATTAATAATTCATTTTGTTGCCCGATTCTATTCCTTGGCCGTTTGAGGATTTTTCACGATGCTTTGCCGTGAACATGTGTTGACCTTTTTCGCGTTGTTTTGTCGGGTATTTCGTCTAGCTGACCATACATGATGCTTTTCCGTGTATTGTGTCTATGACTTATCTGTTTACCTCATTCCAAAGGAAATGATCCTTCCCAGTTGACTGCCATGTCATTTAGGATAGCCTTGTCCATCATTCCCTTACCTCACGCCGCCGCGCTATCGAGACTTACTTTCCCGTCTTACCTAGCCTTAGGTTTGGAGTCGTCGCACTCCACATAGGTGTCTTGCTGTCAGACCCTACTTTCCCCTTGGAACCTTGACCACAATCAAGAGTTCTTTACCCCCAGTGAGGGGAACTACGAACGCTCTGATTTCTCAAGTTCACCTTGAGAATACGTAGGCATAGGATTGTGAGATCCTAGCGAGCCACCTTTTCTTTTTTCAACCTTTTTCCTTTACATCCAATGCCTTCTTGGATTCTACTTTTCACCTTTACATCGGATGCCTTCTCGGATTCCACCTTTTCTTTTTTCAACCTTTTTCCTTTACATCTAATGCCTTCTTGGATTCTACCTTTCACCTTTACATCCGATGCTTTCTCGGATTCCACTTTTTCCTTTTTCATTTACATCCAATGCCTTCTTGGATTCCACCTTTTCTTTTACACCCTTTTACCCCATTGAGGGGAACTACGAATGCTCTAATTCCATTCCCTTCAGAATACGTAGGCACGAGATGCGATGTCTTGGCGAGCATATTTAGTGTATATATCCCTAGGTCTTTACCTTAGCATTTTCCCTTAGCAAGCAAACTTTAACATAACACAAATACTAACAAGAGGTTCCTGTAGAGTACTACAGATACTTAGGATGCTAACACCTTCCCTAGGTATAACCAACCCCCGAACCTTAGATCTCTAGCTGTGTTCCTACATAGCGCACTTAGGGTTTTTCGATCTTTACCCTTTCCTTAGGATAAATCAAAGCTCGCTGATGAATTCAAAGATGTGTGATTCAAGTTAATTAATAGCTTGATATCCGATTCTCACCGCAACACCATGAATGAAGGAGTTCGAGATTCACTCCTGCTAGGAGATGACTCAGACATCGCGTTGTTGTGATAAAATATATGGTTTTTGTGAGGCCTAGGAAAGTTTTATCAAGGCCCCACAATGGGCGCCAAATGTTATTGCTAAACACTATTTAGAGAAACTTCCCTGAAGCTAGCCAGACGAGATCACAGTCGTCCTATTTTGTTAAGAGGTATTTGTTGTTTCTAGTTCCTCGTTAGGAAGTCTCATTTTATCCTCATTCACCCCTCAATGGTTTTCCAAAGGGATGCCTCTTCATATCCCATGTTTAAAGCAGCCCTTGGCAACGTCTGTCGTCTTCCATAATTACCTAGTTACGCTTCTCCATCAATTTATACAACTCTCATGAAATCATGGAAACGTTTCATAACCTTCCTCTGTGACTATTCATGTTGATCCGTAACACTTTTCAAGAGATCAGACCGACCTGCCCCTATGTCAGAGTTGCCATGAAACCGGATCCGACCTGCTCTAATTCTATAATAAGAATTTACCCTTACCGGGTTCACATTTTCCTAGGTCATGTTATCCTACTTGCTTACTCTTGATACTCAGTTTGCAAAATTTGGACTTTGAAAATTCCAGAATGTATTAATAATGACTTTAATTAAAATTGTCTTTAAAGCCATCATCATATACGTTTAATTTTAGTAGTTTGACAAATGACATTGTATTAAAATCAAACTCATAAATTGTTATAGTGACAATTATGATAGTTATATTCAACTAAAAAGTTTATTTTATATTTGTTAAATACTCCATCCGTTTCAAAATGACTGCCATTTTAGTGGAAATTTTTTTTTTCAAAATAAATGTCATTCTCACTTTTCAATGTAGTAATAATTGCTATATTTCCAATTGTGTCATATAATTATTACTTCGTACACTATTTCCAACACATTAATAAGACTAATTTAGTAAAAGTGCATTATCTTATGACAATGTCATTACATTCCTTAATCTGTGTGCAAAAACCTTAAACGTCAGTCATTTTCAAACGGAGGGAGTAATTATAAATCTTTGATTGATTCAGTGATGATTGACGTTGAATTTGATAAATAAAATTAAGGTTTGATCCCCCATAACTGCAATAAAAAAGAGTTAGAACCACTTGATGTCAGAACTGGATCTCCAATCAAATTAATCGATCAAATCACTACAAGAAAATTGGCAGATTGCGACGGTTTTTTTGGCAGGTTACGACGGTTAAAACCGACGTAATTTTCAACGCACGACGGTTGTAGCACTGTCGTAGAAACGTGCGTCGCGAGGCCGTTTCGTGTCAGTTATCAAAACCGTCATGCAAACCGTCGTTATCTTTCGCGACGGATAGGAAACTGACGTAATCTGCATATTACGACGGTTATTAACCGTCGTAAATTTCCATTTGATTTTTATTTTTTTTTATTATGGCGGTTCAAACCATCGCAAGTTTCTGTTCCACAGGTACATCTGCAGGTAAATTCGTAGGAAATATCCTTTCCACAGGTAAATCCGCAGGTAATTTATTTTTAAAATTAAAAAAAAATTAATTGTAGAAATATGAACAGAATGGGACAAAAAAATCACATATTCTTCATTCACCCAACAATTGAATCGAAACTCGCTTATTGCTAGATGAAAACACATACATTTCATCTGCAAAAATAAACAAAACCATACATTACATCCATAAACCCTAAATATACATAAATAAATAACCACTAGTTTGATATACACAGTTTAGTCACAGTGGCTGAAACGACATGAGCAGCAATTCTTTGAAATGCACGAGCCAGGAACAATCCTTTTATACCCAAATTCAGAAGGCACCTGAAAAAATGGTTAACAATTTCAAATTGAACATGTTTTCAAACATATACATATGTACGCCTATAAGCTTCAAATCAAGATAGTATCACAAAATCCAGAAGTAAACCTTTTGCAAGGCCATCAGCTGAATTAACCTCTCCTTTCCATCACCAGAATTCGTCGAGTAAACAGTCTCTCAATATGAACAAAATGAAACTCCTTCCTCGGCGGGGCGGGGCTAAACTCGACACAATCAAACCAATAGCTTCAACCACCTCTTCCATTTCATGAGAAGGAATCGAAATAGCCGACAAGTGACGTGATAGAGCAATATATAAAAAGAATAAAAAACTGATGCCTGAAAGAAAGTGCCAGTTTATCATCAGAGATACTAAAACCAGGAGGGTTTACTCACAGCCCAAATCAGCCAAAGTTTTCCTACTCATCCATCAAGACTTGGGCCAATCACAAAATAATTATTTGACTCATGCTCAAAACAGAACAATTCATTCCATTACTTATAATTTTAGGAATTTATATTACAAGCCACGGTCTATTGCCACTCTCATATTATAGCCACACATATTGAAATTAAAAATAAAAAATAAAAACAAGTAATTAAAGATCAAACGAAGTAACAAGAATAGTAGAATAGTAAATTAAGTCAACAAGCAGATCAAAGAACTTACCTGAAGTATTCCTACAACACCAATCTTGTCTACATCTACTGTAGTTTTGAAGTGAACCGAATGATTTGAGCTCAAAGTGTTTAACAGTCCACATTCTGTCACCAATGTTGTTTATACGTTTACTGTAGTTCTGGAACGGATTTCTGTACCTTTTTCTCTAACTTATGCCTTTGATCTTGTCTCCCACACTCACTGATGCATGACATTTGGCTCCTTAAGAGTGATTAATTATGAGAACATTTAAACAAAAAAATGAGTAAGATATTTGGCCACATTTAATGAATTACAGAAGTTAGGAAAAGCTGAATATTGTCATAAAAAGAAGGGAGTAACGATGCTTATTCTAGGTTATTGAAATCTGAACTTTTTGGAGATGATTTTGCTTCTCCTTCTTCTCATGCAGGTTGTGGTGGTGTTGCTGGTGGTGGTCCTGCCTCGCCTATGATTAGTCCTAGCAAGAATATGCTTTGGTTTAAGACGGATCATTCTGGACCTTCTTCGCCGTTTTCGTCTTCGTCGCCTTCGATTTTTGGACATCATTCTGGATTCTCTAATGAATCTCTTCTATTTCTTCTCTTTTCTCTTGGACAAATGAGATGGAGGGATTGTGATTTGGGGAGAAATATAGAGTTTAGGAAGCAGAAAGCGGGTTAGTAAAAATTAGAAGAATGATTTGCAGAGGCGGTTCTTACAACTGTCGCAGACTTGTTGATATACTTCTATATTGAAGGATCTCTCAATTTTGGTGTTTTAATTTATAAAAATTAACGTAATAAATAGCGACAGTTGCACTAAACCGCCGTAGTAACCGTCACAAGTATATTTTAGAGGCAGTTTTTTTACAACTGTCGCAAATTAAGTGTCGCAAAATTGATTTTTTCTTGTAGTGAATGAACAAAATATTTATGGTGGAAAAAAAATTAATATACTATTTAAGTCTATATAATAGAACAAAAATATCAATTATTTATAAATCTAAATTATTATAAAAGAAATAAAATATAGTATTATAAATTAATTTTATATGAGAGTTAGTCACAATTCTTTATATATTTCAGTTGGACCACATTTAGTACGTAATCATTCAACTCAACCAATATACCATATTTAAAAAGTTAGAATTTAATTGGGAATTTTTTTTAAACTAACACACTTTTTCAAAAAAAATACAAAAAAAAACCAATTTTTCAGAATAATTACTGAAATGGCTGGGTTTGGAAAACGAATAAAAGGGTGGCGCCATATGAAATTGCGCCTCAGTTGGAGGCCACAAGCCATTTCATATGGCGCCTCAGGCCATTTTACTTGCCCTAAAAAATTCCCTGAGGTCAAGCCATATGAAATTGTCACAAGCCACAAGCCACAAGCCATTTATAGGCCACAAGCCATTTCATATGGCGCCTCAAGCCATATTTTTTAAAATTTTTTTTTATGTTTAATTTATATTTTTTTAATATACTTAAAATTATATTATTTTATATGTTATGTTGTGCCTATAAATAAGGGATCTCCCTCACTTGTTTTTGCACAACAATTGTCACCCAAACCCTAATTTCCTCTCTTCCCTCACCAATATCCCAAACCCTCCCTTACTCAACACGATGTCTTCATCCTCAAATAGCCGACTGTCGTCGTCATCAGCAACGGAGGAAAAGTGGCCAAAGTTTCCACTGATGAAACGAAATGCCCTAGTTATATATTCAGCTGTCAAGCCTCCGTTGGAGATGCTACTCTGGAACACCCAGACGTTGGAGCATTTGCACAGGGAACTTCGCCGCTGGCTACCAGAAGAATTTCAGGCAGGTGAAAAGATCAGGAAGATAGAGAGGCAGGGTGAGAAGTCTGGTCCAGACGGAGTCACCCGGACTTGGAGGAAAGTGGAAAATGATGCTGGCGTCCTCATGATGATGATGTTACAACAGGAAATTAAGTTGATGGTTGTAATTGCCTAGATAAGCTGCTTTTATGTGTTGTTATTGTTATTATTATTGTTATTGTTATTTTATGATTTCGTAATAGGTTTCGTTAAGTGATGCTTCGTTTAGGTTTGTTATGTTGTTGTATTGAGTTATGTATGCCATCAATGGAATGAAATTTGTTCTTATTATAAATAGACAAGATTACATAAGTAATTATGTCGCTGTGCTAGGATCTAATACATTTGGACACTTAGTGCGATTGTGGCCTGGCTGGCGGCACAAACTACACAACCTCACCATTTTTTTCACCTGTATCCATCTCCATTTGAATTCGGCTGCTGATAGGGCGACCCTTTTTATTTCTTCGCATCAAGTCGTTATGCCACACAATTTCGCCTTCGTATGTAGGCCAGTAGTCCTCCTTTGCGACTACTTGAAAGCTTTTACGGTACACATTACATAGAGTATTGACTTGGTGAAGAACATGGAGATAGTTGGTTGGGTCCAGTCGGACCTTGGAACAGGCTGCTATGACATGGGAGCAAGGCATAAGAAATGCCTGAAACTTTCCTTTGATGCATGGTTCAAACGCCCAGAAGAGTCTGTGGAAAAAGTCATTTCCACTTACACAAATCCCGTCAGGCGTATATGCCGGCAACGTCTCTAACAAGACAACAGTACCTGGAGCATATTGTTTTAGGGCGACAAGGTATCTTGGGAGTTTTTTGTAAGAGTCCTCCCAATTTCCAAAAATCCTTTCAACTGCCCTCGTCCTAGCAATCCACGCCTTCCTGTACGAGGGAGTATAGCTGTATCTTTGCACCATATGAGTTATGATGGTACTGACTTTCACAGAAGGGTTGTTGCTCACGATTGATAGAATTTCGTTGCAGATCATCTGAGAGCCGAGCTTGCGATGATCCTGACTTGGATTGGTTAGTATGCAAGTGTGCTCCGGACCCATTGACCCTATCTTCCAAGAATCGCTTCGCTTCTGGAAAGATGTCGTTAGTCTAAAGGGGAAGGCCTCGTTGCGGCAGTAGATCTTGTATAGAGTCGGATTTGTTCGATCGACTCTATAATCTGCAGCCAATGTCATATGGTATTGTAACGTAACATATAACTCAACCTCATTGAAACCGGAATGCTCATGGCTGAGAAACATATTACGCACATCTTCATCATCCCGTATTTTCATCTGAAAAAATTTGCACACATCATGCCCCTAAAAAAAGATAGGGTTTTTGTATATAAGTTGCCCAACTGGACCACACTGCAATTTCTTCTCTAACCGGGCTTTCAAATGATAGAAATTTGTTCTTCTATCAATTAAAAACCTAGTCACTTCTGTATCCCTAAAATTGAAACCACTCATTGGACAATCAAATATCTCACCAAGGATATGTGCAGTTATCAAGTATTGTGGTCTTTGAGCCATATCTGAAAATTTGGAAGAAAAATAGTTTGCAGATTGTAACTGGTTTGAATGTAAGTGATGATAGGATGTATAATTTATGTGTATTAATAGGCAGAAAAATATTACAAGAAATGTGTCTCTTTAGTCTAATTGCTTCAGAAAAGCATTGCCAAAGAGTCATGTGCTGCTCTGCATGCCTACACACTATCCTTGACATGACCACACAAGACTGCATGCCTACACTAAGCTTGACAAGACCACACAACTCTGCATGGCTACACTATTGACAAGATCACACTCTGCATGACTCAACAATGCATGCCTACACTCTTTTTCTATTATTCCTAACCATACCTCTGCATAAATTTAAAAACAAACATTAAAAAAAATGGCATGAGGCGTCATTTCATATGGCTTGACCTCAGGGAATTTTTTGAGGAAAATTTTATGGCCTGAGGCGCCATATGAAATGGCTTGTGGTCTCTAACTGAGGCGCCATTTCATATGGCGCCACCCTAGAATTGTGTTTACAAACCCAGCCATTTCTGTAATTAATCTGAAAAGTTGGTCTTTTTGGAATTTTTTTTGAAAAAGTGTGTTAGTTTAAAAAAAAATTCTTTAATTGGTATGCATTAATTTACACTATCAATTAATCACCTTTGTATTTCGCCAGATGCAATTTATAAATTTCTATTGAATGACAATGTAAAAATATTTTTACAATTGTTAGCGCATATCAATTACACTCAAAAAGTTATACCTAGACAACAAATATATGGATAAAATTCACTAACATTCTACTTGGAATAGTAATAATTATTTAATTTTTACCATTGTTAGGGTATATCAATTACACTCAAAAAGTTATTACCAAAAAAAAAATACACTAAAAAAGTTATACCTAGACAACAAATATAGGGATAAAATTCACTAACATTCTACTTTGAATAGTAAAATTTCGACCTTTAAAGTATATAACAAAAGAAATAATTATTTTTATAAATAGATCCAGATGAGTAATTTTACAAATGATTCCCAAAATATTAAAAATAGAGGATGAATCATTAATCTTAAATTAAGAAAAATTGAGAAAAGAGATAACTTCTAAACGATGTGAATGCATCCAAACGAAGCCTTCAAAGCACTTATAATCGTTCCCCGCCGCCGCAACGGTCGGACCATTTTCCCAGAGCCGGTCCAAGCCTTAGCCAAGTGAGGCAAGGGCCTTAGGCCTCACTGTTTTAGGCTATAAAAAAGGCCTCTAAATATATTATTTAATAAATATATAAATAAAATAGAAATTATACATATATATTTTTAGTAGCCTAGCGATAAAGTAAGTGATGTCTGAATGTTGGAGTATTTCAAACATAGTTTACCTTTTCTATGTTCTTTAATTAATGATTTTTTTTATTTTCTTTAATTAATTATTATATTTATAATAATGATTATACTTTAACAAATTAGCAATAGTATTATTACGGTATTGTCCAACAAAACACTTGTCCTATAATTATTCTTATAATTAATAATTTATTTTTAAAATTCTATAATTATAGTTTTTTTAATAAAAAACTATAATTAATATTAAATAGCTGCATTTAGTTAATTATTTTATTTGAAAAATATATATAGTTTGCTACATCTATAATTAATGATTTATTTTCAAAAATTTATAATTATGATTTATTAATAAAAACTATTATTGATGTGAAATTGCTTAATGTTTTATATATGTACGATTTTGATCTTAATAAGTTGTCTACTCTTTTGTAGTCTCAAAATTTGAATAAAATATACTATTGTAATAAAATTAAATATTGTTATTGAATAACCATAAATTAAGTTTATAAAATAATATATTTTTTTTAATTTTATTTTAAAGTATCTAAATATAACAAGTATTTAAGTAGTTGATAAAGTATGTAAAATTAGTAAATTTAATTGGTGCTATTAAGATGCTAAAAAGTAACATTATTTTTTAAATTTAATATAAAGGGTAAATTGATAGGATTCATATGTTTTAGAGTTTATTACTAAATTTTATATTATTTAAAAAATAGATTAAAAAAATAATTTAAGAACTTAATTATGATTTTTTAATTATAAATTAATATCAATTTTAATAATATATATTTTTATTTTTAAAAATATTTTATTTAAACTTCGCCTTAGGCCTCCGATTATCTTGAGCCGGCCCTGCATTTTCCAACAACTCTCTCCACCGCCGTCTCCTTCGTCGTAAACTTCGGAAGCAGCACTGGCTCCCTACGCTCTTGCCTCTTCTTAATATCACTCAGTTCCATTTGTAACGGAAACTTCACCATCCCAAACAAACCAGTATATTTCTTCCTCTCACTACCGCTCCTCCGGTACCGGCTTTCCTTGCCATCGATGATCGAATTCCGGGAACAACCGCGTTCTCTGTTCTTGTTTGCGGTTCTGTTTTGCGTGTTATAACTTTTCCGAAGAAAACGATGTCATTTGGTAGTTCAGTTAAAACGCCGGTAGTAAATTCAAAGTCTGTTCCGGTTGAACCCGTTTAAGAAATGGATCCGGGTCCAAGTAGTTTGCTATTACGTTTCATGGTTTTTTTTCTGGAAAAAAAAAAAAGAGTGAAGGAGTTGTGAATGAAACAAAAAACGAGTGGAGGAGTTAGATGCGTATTTTCTTTTGAGGTGTATACATATTTATATAGTTTTTTTTCTTCTTAGAAATATATAATATAGTTAATTAGTTGGAATGAAAATGAAGGAAAAGATATGGATCATGGAAGCTCGGCGTTATATCATATGTGTGAGTAACGCGTTAAGGACCTATATAGTATGAGACGTGATATGACTTTTGAGTTATATTTCTAGAATTATTTTTGTTCAATTTTTTTCTTTTCCATCTAGAATGCTAAAAGATATTAAGATGACGAGAGAGAAAAATTGTTTGAAAGCGATTATATATCAATATTTTTGAGTAGGTCAAAAGCTTAATATCTAAAATCATTTCATTATCAACCATGTTTCAGAGTCTAATACCTGATTCAGACCACAAATTTTTTATCACCGTTAAATATTTTTAACCAATTAATTTGAATTCATCAATTAACTTGAACGATGAAATGCTAATCTTGCAGATCCATCAATGCACTGCCGTATTGGAGATTCAATCCATCTCTCTAAGACTTCACCTCGTCATTGTATCAATATTTTTTGGTTTCCAAGTGAAATAGTGACGCCTTTTTTAGGAATTCACTACTGATTTCTTCGAATTTTCATAGTCAGATTCATCTAATGTAAGTTACGATCACCTTAGTTGTTACACTAAGATGAAGAAAGCAACTCTCAGTCTTATTTCTGAAAGCACCTTAGATTCTTATAATTTTGGATCATCTCCAACACTACTACAAAACGCGCAAACAACAACGCCAGACTTACAACGGATTGCCTATTCACCGTTGTAATAGATGCGCACTTTTTTTTAATATTGTTAAAAGGCTTTTAATGACGATTAATATTCAAACCGTGGTGAAATGTGAGGCCTTTCACCACAGGTATGTTTTCAATCGTCATTATAGGTAGCGCATGGTCATGGGTTCAAGTCCCAGCACCAACATTTATGGTTTTCTTACATATTTTTTCAAAATACCCACAACCTTTCACCACTGGTATGTTTTCAACCGTCATTATAGGTAGCGCATGGTCATAGGTTCAAGTCCCAACATCAACATTTATGGTTTTTTTTACATATTTTTTCAAAATACCCACAACCTTTCACCACTGGTATGTTTTCAACCGTCATTATAGCCAATAATTTAGTTTTAGGTCTTGCACTTCAAAAAATCGATTTTAGGGAAAATTGTCTCCTTTTTAAGATCTATTTCGTGCATCTGAAGCAGAAAAATTGTGCGGTCATTAGTCCCTTACTCTAAAAGAGTTATGGGGTTTCACCCTCAAAACCCCAAATTCATCTTTTATCTATTTTTAATGAATTTTTTACTCTTTTCATAGTCTCAAAAAATTCTAAAAAAATTCTCAAAATTCTTATTTTACCTAATTAGATTAAATTTTGTGTGTTTTAGATTTTTCTGAATTTATTTTAATCATTTTTTCCTATTTTTTCAAAATGTTGACAGACCCTTTCACAACGGGTATTTAAACCAACCGTTGCAATAGGTAGCTTTTTTTACTTATTTTTTCAAAATGATGACAGACCTTTCACCACAGGTAATTTAAACCAACCGTCATTATAGGTAGCGTCTTGTCATGGGTTCAAGTCCCAGCACCAACATTTTTGGTTTTTTACTTTTTTTTTCAATTCTCATTACCAACATTATAGGTGGCGCGCATATTGAGTTTATTCACTATCCTTAAACAAATCTTGGTCGTCCATTTAGTGATTATCAACGGCCAAGACACTACTATTAGTGATCCGCGTGAAACCTAAAACTTAGACGAACTACATCTTCTACCTCCAAACATCATTTTTCAGTTACGATACTCTATTTCTCCACTAAACCAAGTTTCAGAACATATTTCAGAACTCGAGTTAGCAATGTTAGTTGTTGGTGTTCTTTTTTAATTATTGTTGTTCTTGTTGTTCTTTTTTATTATTGTTGTTCTTGTTGTTATTATTGTTATCATTGTTATTATTGTTGTTGTTGTCGTTGGTGTTGTTGATGTTGTTGTTCTTGTTGTTATTATTGTTATTATTGTTGTTGTTCTTCTTCTTCTTCTTCTTCTTGTTCTTGTTCTTGTTCTTGTTCTTGTTCTTGTTCTTATTCTTGTTCGTGTTCTTGTTCTTGTTGTTATTCTTGTTGTTGTTGTTGTTGTTCTTATTGTTGTTCTTGATGTTCTTACTGTTGTTCTTGTTCTTATTGTTGTTCTTGATGTTCTTGCTGTTGTTCTTGTTCTAATGTTGCAATTTTTATTTTATTTTATTAAAAGACATACAACAACGGTTTTTTTTTAAAAATAACCGTCATTATAGGTAGTTCTAATTTTGTATTTTTTATTTTATTAAAAGACATACAACAACGGGTACTTAAAATAACCGTCATTATAGGTAGCGCGTTTTCCATTTTATTACAACGGTTACTGGGCCGTCATTGTACGTACCGCGTATACAATAACACTCTACATAACAACGCCTTCGCCCGCATCATTTTATGTCATTTCCAACCGTTGTTAAATGGGTTTTTTGTAGTAGTGCGATCTTCTTAGTTAATTCGAGAGTCGAGGAAAATACGTTGATTTTAAGGTTTCGAGACCACGATATGGTGGATGGAACTGCTAACGCAATACTTCCGCTAGTCATAACCACTACAACAAATTATTCAGTATCATAGATCCTCATTGACGACAGAAGTTTGTGCGACTTGATGTACATAAGAATCTTCAAGATGTTAGGGTTACACAAGCAAGATTTGAAGTCGTGTGAATGCAGAAGCCTTCTAGCATTCAATGATTCTTCAACTCGGGCATGTGGAGCCATAGACCTTCTAGTTTCCGTCGGAGAAGGGAAGAACATGAGACCCGTGAACATGCATTTCCTTGTAGTCCCTTGTGAAAGTGTTTCCAATAGCATTCTTGGAAGATAATTCTCGACGATGTTAGATGCAGTAACCTCTACTTTCCATCTGAAGACGAAATACTACAATGATTCGGGCGATCCAGCCATTGTTATAGCTAACCTACGTGGAACTTACCTTATACATGAGACGATATTGAAGAATCCCTTAGTAATCACAATGAGAAAATAAGGAAGAAATCATGTGAAGCTAACAACGCAGTCGATATCGACGTCGGGAGGACAAAGTCCTGCAAGACAACGAGCTTAGCACATCGAACGAGCTCTAGATGAAGACCTTAAGGCCGATTCTAGATGTCGAGTCTGAAGTTGTCCAAAGTGAGATATGTTGTGTTAGTAAAAAAGGCTTTTGGGAAATAGAGGATCTGTGTTGATTACACTAATGCATATTTTGACTACAACAAGATGTCCATGTAGGAGCCAGACAGGAAAATATAGATTTCATGACCAAGCAAGCCAATTACCAATACAATATGATGCAATTTGACATGAAGAATGCATGAGTGAATTGCTAGAGAATGATGAACAAGTTCTTCATGGAAGAATATGTGAAACATTAGAGGTATACATGGACGACATGATTATTAAATCTGATGAAGAGGAGTTACATGATACGCATCTCACCCGCGTGTTCCAAAGAGTCCGACAATACAATATGAGACTCAATCTAGAGAATTGTACATTTGAGGTTATAACTGGAAAATGTCTGGCTTTTATTTGACGAAGAGAGATATAAACTTGGATAAGTGTGGAGCGGTCTTCTGAATGTAGACATCAATGACAGATAATGAGATAATGAAACTGAATGGAACATTGATGAGTATAAACAGGTTCATTTCAAAGAAGGCTCATCATGCCCTATCATTTTAAAAATTATTGAATAAAGAAGCACACTTTATATGGACTCTTGAATGCGAGCAAGCATTTGTATCCTTGAAAAGGGCCTGTCAACTCCGCTACCGCTAGTATTGTCCCAACATTCCAACGAGGAAGTTATATTCCCTTATTTGGTTGTATCCAATAAAGTAATTAGTGTCGTACTTGTGAAAGTCACATTCTACTTAGAGCCTTGTATATTTTATTTTCAAGGCCTTAGCTAGACCAAGAATACATTATCAAAAGATAGACAAGACAACATTGGCATTGGTGACCGTATCCAGAAAGTTGCAACAATACTTTTTAGAACATGCCATCGTAGTTCGTAGGGGTGTATACGGGTTGGACTGAACCATATTTGACCTACCCTGTTACCCATCGATTCATATTTTAATGGGTTTGATTTATACTCCAACCCGTAATTTCATTGTCAAAATCTAACCGAACCAGCTCGGCCATTTACGGGATGGGTTGGATTTTTAGGATGTGTATAAAATAAAAAATAGTTTTTGATAATTTTTTTCTAATTCTAAAATTTTTATGGCACAATTCAATACAATTGCACCAATTTTCACCACTTAAATAAGATTAAATACATTATATAATGTCTAATAAAATAATATATATTATGTAAAACAAAACAAAAATTTATAAGCCATATTATTTAATAGTAGTAGTGTTTTGGGTCGACTATATCGACCCAGACCGACAACCGTGGAGGAGCTGCAATCTTTACTGAATCTTTTCAGCATACGAGAACCATCCTTATAACAAACATAGAAGATCCAAAATTCAAGTACATCCAATGGATCTCCGCAACTCACGCCTAACTAATAACAAGTTAATTATTTCATATCTATTATATACACAGAATGTGCCAATTTAGGTACTAGGTTTTTAATTCAATTTCAATTCACTCTTCTTACTCACATACTGACTTAAGCCTTTGAGTGCTAACCTTGCATGTCAGACCCGTCTCTATACCACCTAAAATTCAGATCTGCCCTTACCTCCAATCCTCACTCTCTTTCTGGTTCTAGTACAAAACAATGGTGCCATCTATTGGGAACCGACTTTTGATTCCCGCATTTTCCACAATTTCACATTCGCTCTTCAGTTCTCCAATTCATAACCTTCTTAAGCCATCGAATAGAAAGCATTCGAAGTCAAACACAAAGATTTATCGCGTTTAATCCAATCAAGTAGAATTTAAATTTCGATTTCCATAAGTTCTTGATCCCTGCTTTCTACAATTCTAAGTAATGGCTTGATCCAAGGCCACTTACTCTGCCGCTGCAAGAGAAGTTATTGTCTCTACTGCCGCAATTCAAGCAACGATGAATCAACCACCTCCGCCTCCTATGAAATGCATTACGAACCTAGGAGAAGAAGCTCCGTTACATCCTGATCTGGTCCAGATTCCTCAGAAAGCTGGATATATTCAAGTTCCTCTGACCGCACCTCTAATTCCACCTATAGTCTCACAATTTAAAGCCTTGTATGGCTTTCAACTACAACGATCTAACCTTGGACTGCAAGCTACTAACAAGATATTGAACAACATGTAAAATATCATTCAATAGTAAAATTTACAAGCAATAGAAGAAACATTGTTTCACCTTGAAGAAAGCCTCCAGAACGCGCCTCAACGTAGAAACACCGTTCAAGAAGTTATGTCCTAAAGAGCTCACACCTAATTTCTCGAGCCAACGATGATGAAAAAAGATGAAGCTTTTAAGTCAAAGAACCATCAGGGGAGAGAGAAGCACCAAAGTCCTCCCCAAAGTCCCATGGGAGACTGAGGCAGTCGTGCCCCTCCCCAATATCAAGCGAAAAATAAACCGTCGAAGAATTAGTTGAAGCATCTTATGTATGCTCGGATCTTCAACAAAAAAATACCAAAATCCATATTGAAGTCTCTCAAGCTAGGAGAGTGCAATGGAAAGGGAGATTCGGATGAGAACACGAAGCTTATCAAATATCGACTAAATTACTTCAGTGGCGACGAAGAGTCTAAATGCAAGTTGTTTGCATTAACCACTACTACAAATAATACTTTTTATGACGAAAGTTTCACCTCGAACATGCCAAAAATCGAGCTTATAAGTCCTGGGAGCGACATGTTTGATTTTTTTTAAAACAACTTTTTCCTCGGTGTTATATAAAACCGAGGTAATACATTAATAAGTGAGCGCCAAATCTTCTGAAAGAAATAATATTAAACCTAAAACCTCGATTTTTTTAAAAATTGAGGTAACATAGCTATTAAGGAACACTCTTCGAATCCCGGTAACTGCATTTAAGGTTTTTTTCAATGATTTCCCACTTGTCGCCTTCCAATCTTCCTTTTTTTCTTAGTTAATTTTTTTTTTCATTTTTTTCTTATTAATTAGTAATTCTCAAAAATATTTGTTATCAATAAAAAAGAATAGGAAATAATATGAAAGGAAATATTTCATTAATTAAAAACGGGACAACAAATAACTATTCCACATATTCAATTTCTGACTCCTCTTAACTTCAATAGTATCACTATTAACTATCCCTAACTTAGAGAAAAGTTCAGAAAGAACTTTTCCATATGGTATGAGGAAAGTTATTTCATCCCTAAAGATGATTGTCATTTCCTTTAAGAAATTAAAAATGGTAAGAGGAAGATTAACTATGATGTTCCTGGTAAGGAATAACAATAGATGCTTGTCATTCATAGTAAGTTTTTCTAGTTCTTTCTCTCTTGGACGGAGATTTGACACTAGAAGTTTATACAAAAAAATTTCAATTGATCGTAGACTAGCAAGACTGCTGAGATTATCGTTGGTTGCATAAATTAGGGGAAGGTGATCTTTAAAGACATTGTTGAATCTATAATGTTCAACACAAACACCTTCCTCTTCACATTTTAATGTCTGAGCGATAAGTGACTGAATAATTGTGACAAGAAAGTCATTGATATAAGACTGAATTGACCCAGCATCATGACCAGATGGCCCAACGAAGGCATTTAACCAGAACTCTTTAACGAGATTAATGTATATGGGTCCATTAAGAATGTCAAAGTAATAATTCAACTTTTGTTTGCGAATAATTGTCCTTAGATCAAAACCTTTGTCTTTTAAATCATCAAAATCGACAAACTTTTCATTGATTACGAACAAAATATTTTCATCTAAGGTTGTTGAAGACATTTTTGAAGAAAAGAAAAGACTTTGAAACTAGGTTTGAAGAGACAAAGAGTTGGAAATGAGACGTTGAAACAAGGAATAATGTTTAGATAAAGTGAAAAATAGGAAGTGAAACAATCAAAGAAGCTCAAACGCCTTGAAAATCCAAAAGATACTTATTCGGGACTGGGCCGGCGCCTGCCCATCGGTCGAGCAGGCCTAACCCAATACTGATGTGGCCCAATAAGGCCCAAGTCTACCCAGCGCCGAGCACGCTCGAACCTCCTCGTCGTCGAGTACACGCTGGCCAGACACTGTCGACCAGGGACTTTATGTCTTGGGGAACACGTCACGCCTCTCCTTGAACTCCACGTGCTCCTCCTTGCGAGGGCATGTCATCATGTAATCTCCCAACTCCGAAAGAGTCGGTCTGCCCAACTTCCGGAGATCTCAGGACCGTTACCCCAGGGAGAAAACCACGTGCTAGTCTTCCTTACGCCACGTAAGCCGTGGCAGTCACCTGTATTGGGCCTTGCAATCCAGCCCAGTGCAGGTGACTGTTGGCCCCGTGCTGGAAGCAGCCTATAAATACCCTCTCGCTTGAGAGGGTCAGGTTACACATTACATTCTAACTCACTTTCACTTTCTGTACTTGCTTACTCCCTTTTCCTGACTTTGGCATTGGAGTACCTTGCAGGTACACCCCCCCGGCCGTTTCATCACCACCGGAGTTGCGGAGCTCACGACGTTGCTGGCCACTAATCTCCTTTCTAATCAGGTACGATCAGTGGCACCGTCTGTGGGAATCTTTGCTTCCCCATTTTCCTCTTCGTGAAACCAAAGCAACCTCTACTTTTATGACAACCATGGCCAGCTCCCAGCCTGAGAACAAGACTCTGGACACCGCCATTGCGCCGTTTAACAATGGAGACGGCTGCGAGGACAACGTGGCCATCCACTTCGAAGAAGGTGACGAAAGGGATGGGCGTACTGCCTCCCCTTCCTCTGACGACGCGGCTTACAATGCCTCCCAACAAGACAGCGCCCCCGCTGTCTACCAACCGATCCCCGTGCCACCAAATGTTGATCCGAACACGGTGGCCTTGTTCACTTTGATCAATTAGACCAACCATCTGATCTCCCAGCAGATCGTGAGGATTGAAGCGCTCGAAAGGAGGCAACCATGACGCTCTCCCCCTCGGAAAAATCGTCACCCTCCTTCTCCCATTCATTCTCCTTCCCCACGAAGGACGCCACCGGTCGACTCTAGAAGCCCGACGCCCCCACCTGCGGGACGTCGCCCAAAAGCGCCATCGATCACCTCCCCCGAAGGAACAACGACGCTTCCCTGCCCAGAAGAGGAGCAAAGCCGACGGCAAAAAGTCGAAGAGCCATTCGAGGAACTCTCCCCGACGACACGGACCTGGTCGGGGCCATCACTCCCCATCATGTTCACCAGTTAGGAGTGATGAGGACGACCAGGGGACCCCTTTTTCCAGGGAGATCATGGAGACCCCTATACCTGTAGGGATAGAAAAGCCTCCACCCTTGGGGACATATGATGGCACCGCCGACCCCGACGATCATGTCTAGAGCTTCGCGGCTATGCTCGACTACAGGAATGTTCGGGGAGCCATTAAGTGCAGGCTTTTCCCGACCACCCTCAGAAAAGGTGCCATGACTTGGTACAAAAGCCTGGCACCAGAATCCATCACATCCTGGAAGCAACTGAAGAGACAGTTCTCCAGGCATTTTACTGCATCTCACCGCCATCCGAAGACGGTGGCCTCTTTGGAAGGCATCCTCCAAGGGAGGAATGAATCTCTCAGAGACTACATCGAGAGATTCAACTGCGAAGCTGTCGACGTGCCCACTACCGACGACATGAAGAAGTTCTTGATCGAGCGTGTGTCATATCCCAAATTTTTACCACCAAGATTTCCCATCATTGTGAAGATCATTACCACAATATGGATGTACCATCATGCCTCATCAATCTCCTCAAAGATGGGTGAGCATTCACCATAATCAAGAATTTGAGTTTTGAGCCCTCTCAGAGCACTTAGACAAGGGATCAATCAAGAAATGACATGATCTTCAACTTGTCTAACCTCTCAAACACCCATAAGAGATCAAGAGGACTCCCACATCAAGAATCAAGCATAAGGTTGTAACATTCCAAGTGGATCAAGCCTCAAGATCGCTAGTGTCACCAAATTAGGGTTTTGGTCGACCAAGGTCTCTAGATGAAAATTTTCTTCTAGGCATGAGCCAATGCTTCAAAGCATAACCCAAAATTCTCCAAGGGACCTCATGGACCCAATCATGAAGTTAAATTAAACTCAGGGGATGCATTCATCAAAAATCAGGAATTAGGGTTTCTTGACCTAATTCACCCCTAAGTTGACTTTTGGAGCAAAGCATGAGCCAAGACCTCAAAACATGATTTGAGGGCCTCAAATACACTACATTGATCCATTTACAACAATGGATTGACCCAAGAAGCTTGATTCACAAGTTTCAATTTCATTTGGACCACAATTAGGGTTTTGAAGGAAAAGTCAACTATATCTTTGACTTTTGACCAAGACATGCTCCCAAACCTTGGGAAATGATTCAAGACACCCTAAAACACCTATAGAATCCATCCATTAGGTTTGAAATAGGTCAAGAACTTGATTGTACAAAGGATCGCACAGTTTGGATTTCATCTGACAAAAAGTCAACTGTGCACAAAATCAAGTTTGACTTTTTGGAATTTTTCACAAATATGGTTCCCCTAAGTCAAAAATAATGTTAAATTATGGTATTAATCATCATTCATTGAGAAAAATCAAGAAAAGTGAGGTTTCTTGCAAAAGGGGCAACCATGAGAAACCAAAATTTTTCTAAGTTATGGAACAAAAGTGATTTTGTACCAACTTTGCAAGGTTAAAACTCCTAAACCACAAGGCTTTTTTCTCCCATTCAAAGCTCAAATAAAAGTCCATCTGACATACTTTAAAAGTGTCAACTACAAGAGATTCCAAATCCTCATGGATTTTGAGTTATGGATTGATCAAAATCACAAAAACATGAAAATGACCACTTTTCCAACACTTTATGAAATTTTCAATAAGTCAGAATCTGCCTTACTTTTTATAAAATGTAGGGACATTTTTCACCTTGATCCAAGTTAAACCAGGTCCATTGGTGAACATCAAAGTTGAAGTATGCCATGAGGGCTTTCCAACAAGTACCAGATCATCTCCAAATTCAATTTGAGTAGGGAGATACAATCCTTGGAACATGGCATCATTGACTGATTTTTAAAAGGAAGATTTGTGAATTTTTGCTTGAGTTAGTTAATTTGGACAATTCCAAGCCTTGTCATCCATTTGGACACATCAGAGGATAACATCCAAGAGAAAAGATCTAATCCACAAGCCTCCCAAGTCCAAGGAACTACATGTTGCCATAAGTGCCCTAAAAAGGCTAAAAAGCTCAAAGACTCCAATTTTGTTTTCAAGCATTCAATGGATGCATCAAGGTGGCTTGGAATGAGACATTGCTAACTGAATGAGTCAAGATTCAGCTCTGAATCAAAGAACCATATGCATGTGCCCTAACCTCAAGTCAATGGCTAGAGGAGACTAAAGATTCCTTTTGCTACAATTGGTTAAGGGACTGTCCAAGTTACCATTCACTATTGCTTGCAAAACAAACTTGCTCTACTATAAATAGAGCTTATTTTTGGTCAGTTTGAGTACACCAAAGCACTATAACACTTGCTTTCCTCAAAATCTCTCTCATTAGGCCAAAATGCCTTCTTTTGCAAGTCATCTCTGAGTTTTTGAGTTAGAGAGCAATTCCACCACAGTTCATGATCCAAACACATCCAATGTATCATATATAAGCTGTTCAAACACTCATCCTTGATCTGAAACACCAAAATCAGAAATTCAACCTTCAAAACCTCAAATTTTGACTTTTCTGCATTTTTCAAGCCATGTCTTGATTTAGTCACTTCCAAAACCAAACAAGGCCTCAAACACACTCCAAATATCATCCTCAAACTGTCCCAATTGGTTTCCCTCATCTGGAACACCAGTTGAGAGAGTTACTATCTTGGTCACTTTTTCCCCTTTTGCAAGAAAGAGCCAGTTCTTGTTCATGAGGATTCCAACTGGTTTTGATCATCCTAAAAGCTTCTAAGGGATCAATCAAGAGTGTCTAAAGCATTGTATTACTTCTGGCACAAGGAACTTGACAGATAGCACAAGGAGCTTCAAGAGGTAAGTGCATCACAACTTGAACTCACTAAATCATGCATTGTTTTGAGGTTCATTGATCATGGACATCTCATACATATCATATATGTTGTGTTTGAACCAATTTACCATGCTATTGCTGCCTGTATGATGAGATAGCATAGAACATACAAATCTAGGCCTATTTTGAAATCACTATCGGATTTTAAAATAGGGACATTTTCTGAAAATTCCAAAGGCACCATTGGATTCCTCGTGAAATTCTAGGCAGGATACACCTAAATTTTGTCCCAATCCATGGAGAAATGAGGAAGTTAGAGCCTTCACGCAAGAGGCCTAAAATCAGGCCTTGCCTTGGGCAAGGGCCATGCCATGGCGCCTTGGCCAGGCCTAAAAACAAGGCATCCCATATATATTCATAGGGTGGTTTTCATACACGGATGTATCACCACCCCAGTGGTAGCGCGCATGTGTGTTTAGATGGAAGGTCGTGGGTTCAACACCCACCCAGACCATTTTGCTATTTCTCATATTTTTTTGCTATTTTTCACATTTTTATGGTTTTTATTAATTAATTCCAAAATTAATTTCTCTCTCAACGTTAATTATTTTTTATTGGTTCTTTTTTTTTTTAAATTCCCCAAAATGTTAAAATATTTTATTCCAATAAAAATTCACAAAAATATTATTTATTTCATATATTTGGTATTTTTGTAAAGAATTATGTTTTTATTTGTTTTTAAACATTTAAAAACATTTATTTCTCTTGATTTTGCAAATTCAAATGATTTTCAAATTATTCTATGAATGAAACATGATTTTTCAAACATAAATCCAAGATCACAACTTGTTTTTCACACATGTTTGATAATTTTGATCATTTTAATTGAATTTTTATTCAATTAAAATACATTTTAAAATCAAATTAGGGTTTTGATTATCTTCACCCTCACGAATCTTTTTCAAAACACTTTGGGCCTCTAATAGAGTGTAAGACCCAACCCTCTTTGTACATAGATAATTTCGAGCCTCAATTATTATATAAGTCCCAGTACAGTTTTCAAAAACAGACGGTGCGATCACTGTCTTTCCATGGGCCTCACCTTGAGTTGTAAGCCTCATCTCTTGTACAAAAATAAACTTTGGGCTTCTAATAGAGTGTAAGACCCATCCCTTATAAATAAAAACCTTTTTGGGCCTCAGTCATTGTATTAGTCCCACTGTGTTTTCAAAACCTCGGCGCGATCGCCGTTTTCAAACAAATCATATGGGTCTACCCTTGTGTTGTAAGTCCCATTTCTTTTCTTTTTCAAACACTTTGGGCCTCTTCATAGAGTGTAAGACCCATCTCTTTGTACAGAAAACCTTTTTGGGCCTCAATCATTGTATAAGTCGCGATACAATTTTCAGATCAACGATACGATCACTGTTTTTCATTTGGGCCTCTCCTTGAGTATAAGCCCCAATCTTCTTTTCAAAACAAATTTCCCTTTTGATTTAGGTTCAAATTCATAGTTGTTATCAAAACTTTCTTTAATTTCTTGAACAACTAACCATGTAGCTGTTACAATGGAAGCTTGCTCACTTGTAAGTTTTAAATAGCTTTCTTTTACATACTTGCACACATATATATATATATATATATATATATATATATATATATATATTTGTTTATGCTGGAAGCTTGCTCACTTGTAAGTCCCCCTACCCTCTTTTACATACAGTATATATTTCATCTGTATATATATGCATGTATATCTGAATAGAGTTTTCCCTGACAATTAGGTCGAGGATTAGATAAAGCCAGTGGTCACTCTTTCAACACAGTCAAAACTAGTTCCCCATAGGAATTCCAGATACAGTATTGCCTCCTCTTGGGCTTATACAATATGGAACAAAGAGAAAGGCATTATTCCCAGTGAAACTTTTCTCAGACTGTCACTATTAGAAAATTGTCAAAGAAATTCATTTCCCCCAGAGAGAATTAATTCCCGGTGAAACCTCTCTTGAATTTCTTCAAACCCTAGAACTATTCACTAAAGAAAAGATTATTCCCGGTGAAACTTTTCTTGAAATTTTCTTAGGTTTGGACCCACAGGCTTCCTAAAAGCATCCCCGCCTCCTCTTGTGCTTTGTACAAGGACCCTCAGGATTCTTAGAAGTTCTCATGCCTTCTCTTGGGCTTAGTACAAGGACCAAAGACCTCCTACAGGTATAGGACAGAACTTAGTCATCCTTTGTTAGAGCAGTCTTTCCAAAGAGTCAAAACATCATATCAATTAAGGGTTGATTCTCATCCCTTAAAACATCTACCTCCTCTTGGGCATCATACAAAGATAAACTCATTCATATCAGTAGACTTGGACAGTCTAATCTCCTTCTAAATCTCAAAGACATTCTCAAGTTTCCTAAAAACACAGGATAAACCCTGGTTATTTAATCAATCTCCAGTAGAGTTAAAACCCCTATAGGTTCTAAAACTCAATCTTTATCCTAAATTTCCCCAGCTAGGGTCAAATCACTATGAATAAACCTTTATCAGAACCTCAAGGCATCTGATATTTCAACTCTTCTATACACCCTCAGTAAGAGTTGATTCCCCAACTTGGACCTGTCTCTGGATCTCAATAATCCTTAGCAGAAATTAGCCTCCTCTTAGACTTTGTATAATGATCTTTCCTCACTCTCTTGTTGAGTCAATCATTTTTAGCCTCCTCTTAGGCTTTGTATAAATATTTTTCCCCACTCTCTTGTTGAGTCAATCACCCTTCAACACTCTCTTGTTGAGTCAATCACCTAAAAACACTCTCTTGTTGAGTCAATCTTCTTCCCTAAAGCACTCTCTTGTTGAGTCAATAATCTTTTTAGCCTCAATCTTGGGCGTTGTACAAGACAGATAAAAACACTCTCTTATTGATTAAATCATTTTCAGCCTCCTCTTAGGCTTTGTACAATGATCCTTCTTTTCCTCAGCAAAAGTCAGCCTCAATCTTGGGCTTTGTACAAGACACCCACATAAACACTCTCTTGTTGAGTCAGTCAAATACCTTTTAGCCTCAATCTTGGGCTTTGTACAAGACAGATAAAAACACTCTCTTGTTGAGTCAGTCTCTTTTCAGCCTCAATCTTGGGCTTTGTACAAGACCCTATATAAAATCTCCCTAAGCAGAGTCAATCCTCTTTTCAACCTCAATCTTGGGCATTGTACAAGACAAATCATACTCTCCAGCTAGGTCAGTGAACTTCTTCTAGCCTCAATCTTGGGCTTTGTACAAGACAGATAAAACCTCTCACCAGTAGAGTTAGTTTCCCCTTTTAGCCTCAATCTTGGGCTTTGTACAAAACACATACAAATATACCCCAGTGGAGTGAAAACCCCCTTTTTAGGCTCAATCTTGGGCTTTGTACAAGACAGACAAAATATTTCCCCGAAAAAGTTAACTTTCAGCCTCCTCTTAGGCTTTGTATAATGATATCCCCCAAAAGAGTCAGTCTCTTTTTTTAGCCTCAATCTTGGGCTTTGTACAAGACAGATAATAATCTCCCCAGTGGAGTAAATCAATCTCTTAGCTTCAACCTTGAGCTTTGATCAAGGCACACAAAAATCAACATCCCCTCAGAGGAAATCAAAATCTCTCTGTAGGAAGACATTTCTTTGTATATCACACATCAAAACAGATAAATCAAAACAAACCCTAATTC
This sequence comes from Lathyrus tuberosus, assembly GCA_022829125.1. Taxonomy (NCBI): domain Eukaryota; kingdom Viridiplantae; phylum Streptophyta; class Magnoliopsida; order Fabales; family Fabaceae; genus Lathyrus; species Lathyrus tuberosus. The sequence continues at coordinate 1,567,439 of JALAZF010000702.1, forward strand.
TAGATAACTGCTGTAAGTGGCACACTTGTTGATTCAAAAATCCAAGCTGTAGTCCATCTCTTATCCTAGTAAATCCCTTTCTTTCATCTAATTGTTGTAAGTGGAGCCTCTGGATTATTTACATCCAAGCCAATGTCCCTTTCTTAGAATGAAAGATCCCTAAGGAAAAATGGCATTGCTCAACACTGAGTTAAAGTTTTCTCCTTCAGGACAAATCCCCTATAAAGGAAACTATGGCATTGTTGGATTCTCATATCCCAGTTAAAGTAATTCTCCTTTATAATCAGTCACCCAACAGTTGTGATAAATAGACGAGATGTCTCCCTTTAGAGATGAAAAATTCTATCTTAGTCAAACCTTTTAGCTTCAATCTTGGGCTTTGAACAAGACACAAATACTCAACCCTTTAGCTTCAATCTTGGGCTTTGAACAAGACACCAAATATCTTTTCCTCCCATAGAATAGGAGGAACTACGATTGCTCTGATTTCCCTGTTTATCTTTAACGGGAATGCGTAGGCATAAGATTGCTAAGTCTTAGCGAGCACACCAATAAAAAACGTTAGGTCCAGTACCTTCACACACCAATCAAAAACCTTAGGTCCAGTACCTTCACTCATCAAAAACCTCGAAAAAACCCGAAATCAAACAAAAACTCTCTCTCTCTCTCTCTCTCTCACAAACACTCCCAAAGGAGAAACTTTCCCAACCCACAACAGACAAACACCAGTAAGTAGAAAGCAGTAAGGAAATTTGCTAATAACCAGTGGATAACCACATATAGAATGGGTAATTGATAACTCCCCATTGTATAACCTGACCCCGAACTCCCCAATCTCTTTTAGCATTTGTTCAGTTAAACATTTGCGTGCAAGGTTAGTTTTAGATAGCTTCCCTTTCCTTTCCAGCTTCATAGGATAAATAAGAAATCAGAAAGTAGCACCCTGTAATACCCCAAAATTTTCCCTCTCATCTTTCATATCATTTAGCATATACTTTCATTGCATTGCATTACATTCAAGTCATAGAAAAATAAAACATTCATCATTGGTTCAGCATAGGGCATGTGATCAGTTGATTTCAGAGTATTGATCATCCAAAGCAAGAGGGCTAGAGCCACAGGTCTCCCAACAAGCCTCAAGGGTCTCTTATATCATATGACATCCCATTTGATCCCACAAGTCATTGGAAGATGGGAATTCATCAAGAAGATTGGGCAGTTCATCATCTCCTAACAAAGGCAGTCAAAATTAGGGTTTTGAGTTCAAGCAGTCTCCTGATGAAATTTTGGTTCAAACTTGATCTCAATGTTTTCCACATGATGTCAAGTATCTAAGGATGGAAAATTTCCTATTGGTTCATTTCAGAAGGTTTTCAATTGGTCAGTTGCTTGAGAATCAGGAAATCAGGAGAAAGTCAACTGTGCAAAGGAAAAAGTCAACTCCTGACTTTTTGAGGCCAATTTCATGTTCCACAAGTCCAATATGTTCATTGATGGAGATTTTATCGAGAAAATCCAAGAGGTTCATGGAAAAATCAAGAAATCACAAAACTGCCCAAAATAGAAACTTAAGGTTTCTAAAAATGGTAAGTTTGGACCATTTTGCACTCTACTTCAAGGCATTCTGTCTTCAAGATAAAAGCCTCAAACTTCAGGCCCAATTTGAGCCAATTAAAGATCACATTTCAAGCTTCAAATTCATACCAAGAACTCTTCCATTGGATCAAAATTGAGGGAGTTATGATCAATCAAAGTAGAGCAAAATCAAGGAAAATTTCAGGTCATGGCAAGGCAAGTTCAGGCCTGCAGGCCATAATTTCATCAAACAGATGGTGTGCCAAATGTCAAGCCAATTTTCTCAATGAAGAAGGCTCCAAATGAAAAAAATGTTGAACACCAAAGTTGTTCCTCTCCATGCCCTCTACCATGTTCATGTTTATCACTTTTTCATTTGAGCAATGTATGAAGAGTTATGAGGATTCCAAGACAAGGGTCTCACTCTGAATTTCATAGGCCCATGAGTTAGGCACGCATGCAGGTTTGCCTTGCCAAAACTTCAGCCACAAGCAAGTGACTTTAGTGTCATTTTTGAGTGCTTTGATGGTATTGTTTCATTTTGGTTTCAACTACAAACTTGTTCTATGATGTATCCTTGGTCCATAGCCACCAAAAACATCCATTTTCATGCACTACATTTAGAGAAATTCATCTGCAAATATCCATGTTTCCATTGATGCTTTGACTGATTTTTGTTGGAGGCTTCGTGCATTGTTTTTGGTTCAGGTTATCACCAACACTTCTTTTCATTTGTTTACTTCATTTGGACCAACATCCCACATGCCATACATGTACATAACCTGCTCCATACATGAAAGAGGAAAAGAACAAACTTGTGAGACAAGTCAATGATGCATCAGTATCATACATCCTCATCATCACCACCATTGGTTCAACATCAACACCATAACATGTTGTGAGCTTCCCTACACATGATCACAACACACACGAACTTCTATTCCCTCTCATTTTCAAAATTACTCAGTACACTCTCATTGCTTCAGCCACCTCAACTAACCATGGTTCTAGCCATCAACTGAGATGGTTAACCCTTAACCACACATATAAATAGTTTTCTAACAGAATTTGCAAGGGAACACTTCATTTTTCACTCTCACTTCACAAAGCTCTCAAGTTTCTCTCTGAATTCTCTCTCTCTTTTGCCACGAGTTCTTCACATTGTTCATCATAATCTTCATCATTCCATCATCCTCAAGCCTCTCTGATCAAGAACAAGCACAAGGAGGATCAATCTTCTCAAGTGCAATCACATTGCAGATCGAATTTCTCTCTGTTCTCTTCAAGATCCAAGACATAGGAGCATTTATTTTGCTCCTTGGAAGCTCAAGAACAAGCCTACACCTCTGGTTTTCTTGTTGATTCAAGTTCTTCACAGTTTCAGGTTCATTATTTCTCAACTTTTTCTTGCACTAATTCACTGATTTTAAGTTTGTTTCATGTTGATTATAGCTTAATAGAAGCAATGTGATTGATCTGGCTAGTGATAGGCACCTTAAGTGCTTAGATTCAAATTCTAGGGCAAAATGTTTGTTGTCGATTCTCTCTGATCAAGCACTGTTTATGAATTTGAAGTGTGGATCCGTGTTCTACATAAGTTCAGCTTTCTATTGATATGCATTTCATAAATTTCTGGAGAATTTGATTAGTTGCAGTGGCCGGAGATGGCCGGAGAAGATGACCGGAGGTCCTTCTCCGGCCGATGAGAGGTTCAGTTAGGGTTTTAATCTCATGATAAGTCACAACCATTGATGTTATTTGATCCAACGCTTGAGAACGTGCCAGCGAATTAATGAAACACCTTCCCCCTCACGTGCTTTATTCCCTCTCAGAATTTGACTTTGACTCTTTCTATGTGTGTGCGTGCATGATTGTTGTGATGTGCTTTGCAAGTGGACCATTATATTAGATTACTTTCATGATCTTTGTGCATTGACCTAATCATGTGGCTCTGGTTGAGTCAATATTTGACTGAGGTTCCACCACTACTACTATAGTCTGAGCGTGTAAATGGACTGGACTCTAATTGCTTTTCACACACCTCACTTTGAGCCCAATCACATTCTGAACTGCATTTTTGCTATGTTTTCACCCCTCCCTCATATTTCTTCCATTTTTAATTTATTTTTGACATTGTTTTGATTTTCTTTTATTAAAAATATCAAAACTCATCCAAAAATTCCAAAATAATTTTCATAACATCTTTACACATTTTAATAATTTTTCAATATTTTTATTTCTGATTTGATTTCATTTTACACATTATTTTGGGAATTTTCTTTTATTTCTTTTTTCAATTTGATTCCTTCTTGATACTTGATATTTATCCAATTATTTTGCATAACTCTAAAACCATTTTGTGTCCACTCTTTTTTCCATGTTGAAATAACATCTTAATACATCTAAAAGTATTTTTGTTATATTTTTAAAGTCATTATATCATGCCTTTTGATACTCATCTTTGTGTATTCTTTTGACTTGTTTCAATGTGACTTTGAGTCTCCATTTAACCTAGTTTCCTTTTGAGTTTTGCAATGAACTTTTGATGCATGTTTAGGTTCTGACTTAGGTACTTTACGCTTAAATTTCATAATTTTTAAAATTTCATTTCTATTTTTGCCTTGCTTGTTAGTATAGGTAGCATGATGTGATCTTTTGTTCAACTTCCAAACCCTAATTGTTAGGAGGCACTTGTGCCATCCTATGAGAACTTGTGTGTGCATTTTATAGGCCTTCCTTAGAACATTATAGGTAATTTGTGTAGAGTTATAGGTCATTTGAATTGTGTTTTCATTTGGTTTGTGTTTGTGTTCCTAAATGCATCATTACTTGAATCCTTTTGACCTAAACTTGCTTCTCTTTTCTTATAATGATTAACATGACTTGTTTGTGAATCATCCATGCCTATCATGCATTCTAATTGCATCTCATCTTTGGTATGCTACTGACCCATAATCATTTCATGCATTCAAATGATCATTCATCTCAAACTTGTATACTTGTTCATGTTTGACACAATTCATCTTTATTTCTTAACTAGTTTTAATGTGGTTTGCATATGCATCTTGTATGATTAATTTGCATTCTAATTGCATATTAAATGTCATATGCTACTGACCTATAATCCATGCTCATTTATCTTTGAGTTCCAACTTTGTCTTGTGTTGCAAGTTATTTCTTTTCTTTAAGTGAAACTTGTTTCTTTTCTTTTTACTTCTTCTTCATATAACTTCTTATACTTGAACATTCTTTCTTATGACTTGTATGCCTATTCATATGCATTATAGGACATTCAAATATGAGGTATAATTCTGACTTGCATCCATTTGCATTTATTTTCATGTTCTTTTCAACTTTGACTTATGTTACAAGTTTCTTCCTTTCTTACTTGAACTTGAACATTGTTTGCTTCTATTTGCTTTATCTTCTTAAATCATTTCACTCATGCTTTGTATGTTCATTCATTGACTTCCATATACATTATAATATGCCATTCACTTCTGACTTTGACATTTCTTCATGCATTCATTCATGTTTGTATGCCATACACATTCATATTTCATCCATGCTTCATAACTTGAACTTGTATGAATCTTTGGCATCTTTCTTGACATAGTTTGACACCATTAGGTACCCTAACCTTAATTGAATATCATTAGACATAGCTACTGACTTTAGAAGTCCTTGAACACTTATAGTCCTTTCCTTTTAGGTTTAGGCTTTGTTTGATTCTTAATTTCATTTCATAAGATGTTTGGTGCTTACTTGTCTTCCTTCTTTCACTTATGCTTTCTTATTTCATTATTGAACTAACCTTTGCTTGTAGGAGCTAATGGTAAGTTGATTGTGTGGATATGCTTCCACACACACTTTCTTCCCTCATCCCTTTAATGCTTTCTCTTTTGTGTTTGTGCAAAGCATTTCAATGTTTTCTTTGTTCAACTTCTTTCTTCTCCCTCTTGATTTATAACTCATCTTCTATCTTAGAAGTGAGTTATGTTACCTCTTGCTATCTTCTTCTCTCTTGTTTTAGACTTAGGTTTCTAAACCACACTAAACCATTAGGAACATCCAAGCATGATAACATTAGGGTGAGTCTTAGTCCCCTTTAGTCTTTACCTTTATTTCTTTTGAGTCTCTCTTCTCTCATCTCAAAACAACTTCAAATTATTCCATATGGGGGGGGGGGGGGGGGCTTGCATACATTCCATCTTGGAATGTGTTGTAGGTTTTCTAGCATGATGTACAAGTCTTTAACATGAAGTGGTTTCACAAACAAACTCAAAAACACTTCTTCATTTAAAAACAACAAAAACATTTAAAAAAGGGAATAGGCTAGTGTGCTTAAGCCTTTAACTTTGGGAAGTAAGTTTGAGGATCTTCCTCATACTTAGTGTACTACATCATCATTTCATTTTGGAATGATGTATGAGATGCACATTCCATTGAAAAAGACGTAGGTACACTCTCCTATGCAAAACACTTCAAATAAAAAACTTCTAAAACACTTTAAACAAACAATAACGTATTTCCTTCGGGAATTCTCTTCTCATCTCACTCACTCTCAACGTACGAACGTGCTTCTCCTCGTTCTCTTGCAATACGGTAACGCACTCGATTCAGCGAGCCTGCAACACCTGAGCTAGAACATTAGTCGTTCCCTAAAAAAAACAAAAACAGTTTTCCCTTAGTCAGGGGAACTACGTCGCTCTGATTCTCATATTCCCGATGAGATACGTAGGCAGTGGGGTAGGGCCCATTCGAGCACTTCTTTTATTTTCCCTACATTTGTTTCTTGTTTTCTCTCAGTTCCTTTTCGTTTATCACCCTTTGAGTAGTACTTCAAGCGTGGATCCCGTCGAGTACGACGGACGTGAAGGGGTACGATAACCTTCCCTTCACGTAACCGACTCCCTTACCCTTTCTCTTTGGTTCGCGAGACCTTGTTCTTTCCTTTCTCCCGGGTTTGTGCAGTATTACCTTTCCCTTTCTTTGGGATAAAAATGCCTGGCTGGCGACTCTCTTTCTTTCTTCCGCGCCACTTTCGCGTTTGTACCTGGATGAAAATCCCAGTAGCGACACACCCCACTCCTACCACTGCGGTGAGGAGAAACCCATGGCGATAAGGTGGTCGTGTCACCGACAAAAATCTCACGCTACAGGAAAATGGCGACTCTGCTGGGGAGTCATTTTATCTATCTAGGACTAGGATTAGAATTCCTAAGAGGTCTAGGTTGTTAGCAATCATACTATATTATATATATATATATATTGCTTTTCCTACTTAATATCCGTGTTTATTTTTCTGTCAATGGGAATGAAATTGATACGCATGTGGAAAGTTTGAGAGAACCCTAAGATTAGTGATGGCATAGACGGGTGGACTTATAGGGAGTGATTCCCGAATAAGCGTTCCTGGTAGACCATCAAATCAGGCGAGGGCCCGTGTGGATACTATGTTGAACGACCGATCGTCGTGAAAATAGACGCTATCCCCGTGCGGCACCCGTGACCCTGAGAATTTAGTAGACATTAACCATATGGCCATTTGGTAGTGCGGTAACTATCGGGAATAGCTGATACGCGATGCTACACTCAAATGAGATTACCCTAGGATGCTACAGCTCGCTCGGGTGAACCAGCTTCCTGTTGATATCCCTAGGGGGGTCAATGATTTTGGGAACCTTTAACCCGTTCTACAGGTACAAAAATTGACCAGAATACAACCTTTGGGGATGGGTAGAGCCATGACTCCATGCTCGTGACGTTGAACCCTTGAACCCATGTTTTTTTAATGTTTTTGTGTGTTGCATTCATACATTCATTTAAATAAAACTCTTAAACAAAGAAAAAATCTCCTTATTCTTTCTCTCTTCTTTTTCAAAATAAACTAAAACAATAATTGCAAATATCATAGAGAAAGATTGCGTTATGGATTTCGGTAGAAGAAAGACGTACAAGTACACCTTCAAGACTCCAAAACTAGAGAATTTAAGAAGGCTGGCAAGGATGATTACCAACCCTGATGCTTTCAGAGCTAAGCACGGAGGGTTGTTGTCTCTGTTAAGGGTCCACGTAGTTGAAGGAATCCTGTCTATGTTAATTCAGTTTTACGATCCAGTTTATCACGTTTCACATTCCTGGATTATCAACTTGCACCAACACTAGAGGAGTACTCTCACCTGATTGATTTACCCATCACTGACCAAGCTCCCTTTTCTGGACTGGAAGAAATTCCAAAGGAACAAACCATTGCAAGAGCAATCTATTTGGACGAGTCAGAAGTCAGGACTCACATGACCACTAAGGAAGGAATCCAGGGTTTACCAGCTAATTCCTGACGGAGAAAGCTCTATACTTTTCCAGTGTAGGAAACATAATTGCTTTCGAAGATATCTTTGTTTTACTCGCATATGGGTTATTCCTCTTTTCCAACACCGATAACTTCGTCGATACCAATGCCATTAAGATATTTCTGATTGGAAACCCCGTACCAATCCTGCTTGCAGATGCTTATTATTATGTACACTTAAGGAATTTGTACAACGGAGGAATGATCAATGCTGTGTACCCCTGCTTTACAAATGGTTCACGTCCCATTTACTCAAGTCTGCGGCTTTTTAGGACCGTAAAAGTACTCTACGTTGGTCACAGAGAATCATGTCTCTTACCAACTCTGACATAGATTGATATAATAGGATTTATGAGGGGATAAAGATCATCGACAGATGCGGAAATTTCCCCAATGTACCCCTCATAGGAACTAAAGGAGGAATCAACTATCATCCAATTTTAGTTCGCCGTCAACTCGGATACCCGATGAAGAATATCCCGCATAATGTTCATCTTGAAGGTCTTTTCTTCAAGGAAGGAGAAAATGACAGGGCACTAAAGAAGGAAATAGTGCATGTCTGGCAACACATTCACAGGAAAGGAAGAGAGTCTCTAGGAAGACCAGACTATATCTCCGTGGAACCTTATCTCCACTGGGTACAAACTAGAGCCCTCAAGCTAAGGATGCCTTACCCTCGTCAAGAAGTTCTTCCGTTGAAGGAATTTGTCCTTTATTTTATGTCTGATACGGAAAAACTCCAGGTAGCTCTCAACAAGGTTCAACGGGAGAAAAGCTCTTGGAAAAATAAATACCGAATTCTCAATGTGGAGTGTACTAAGATTCAGGAACTGTTAAAGGAAAAGGATGCTCTGATTAAGAAACTAGAGCAGCATGTTGTAGAAAATTAAGAAGACCGAAGAAATTTGCTCACTCCTTTCACTTGGCAAAGGAATGACAACCCGACAACGAATAAAGAGCCCCGGTCAAAGAAAAGGAAAATACCAGAATCAGCATCTGAGTTCTCTTCAGAGAGGACTCAAGATCCATAAGTTTAGACATTTCCTTTTACAACACTTTATAAAATACTGTATTTTCCCTTTCTGCAATCTTTCAAATTTAATAAAAAGGGGTCTCCCTACTGTATGATATTTGCAATCTATTTGTTGAAGTTTCTTTTTGATTAAAAAAAATATATCATTGCATATCATTCATCATTCTCACATAACGCGTTCTTCTTATCTCCGAGTCTCACGTATGTGCCACGATTCTAGAGTCAAACTGTATCACTCATACAATACTCAGACCAATCGACAAAAGAAAATGGACGATCTCGAGGAAGAGAATGGAGAGATGAGAGAAGAAGTCGACGCTCTAAAGGAAAGTTTGGAAAAACTTCACAATGACATGCAATCCTTGGCAGCAGCTCAGAGGCAACAACAAAGGACTGTGATCTCAGAGATCACATCTACGCCCGTAGTGGAGACATATGATCCTCGGTACAACATGCCTAAAGGTCGCCCCTAGCGCATGCCTGTCAACTTTGTCCCTGAGGGATACATCTCGCCGGTCACCAAAGACCTAGAAACTGCAGCAGGAACCGCTGGGCCTGAAGGTTACAAACTTTGAGAAAACGAAGACGCAAGGGTTATGACAGTAACTCCAAAAGGTTACAAACTTTGGGGCATAGAAACACCAAGAGTCACCACCGTGATGACTATACCACAACCAGTGGTACACACTGTCCCGGAAGGACAGATTCCACAAATAATTTCTGGTGGAAACGAAGGCATGTACGAAAGAATGAATGAGTTCCAGGAGTAATTCCTGGAGATGCAGAAGGAACTGCATGCCATTCGCAGTCAAGATTTATTCGGAAAGGATGCCGTAGACCTTTGTCTGGTCCCTAACGTGAAAATACCGCACAAATTCAAGGTGCCTGACTTTGAAAAATACAAGGGCAACTCTTGCCCTCAAAGTCATTTTGTGATGTATGCTCGAAAGATGTCAACTCAGATAGAAAATTAACAGATACTAATCCATTATTTCCAAGACAGTTTAACCGGTGCCACACTCAAATGGTACATGGGTTTAAACCGCACCAAGATCAACACTTTTAGAGATCTCGGGGCTGCTTTTGTTCAGCAGTACAAGTATAAACTGGACATGGCACCAGACAGAGATAAACTTAGAGCAATGTCACAGAAGGACAATGAAACTTTTAAGAAATATGCTCAGAGATGGCGTGAAATTGCCGCCCAGATCTGTCCTCCTCTTGAGGAAAAAGAGATGACAAAGATCTTTTTGAAAACCTTGAGCTCATTCTATTACGATCGAATGGTCGCCAGTGCGCCCAGCGACTTCACTGAAATGGTGAACATGGGGGTACGCCTTGAAGAAGCACTCCGAGAAGGACGACTGGTCAAAGATGCGGAGCCATCAAGCAGTACCAAAAGATACGGTAATATCTCTCTCGGAAAGCAAAGGCGAAGGTATCAACCAGTAGCAGCGATAACTCCCGCTATCAACCCTGCGCCGGCTCCAACGTATCAACCTCAGGTTGTTCAGAGCCAACCAAGTCAACAACAGTATCAGCAAAGGACACAATTGCCTCTTCAGCAGGCTCGTCCCCAGTACAATAACAACAATCATACGACACAACCATCAGGATTCAACCCTATACCGATGTTGTACGCAAAACTATTTCTACTGGCCAATGGCCACATCCAAACCAGGTCTCCTCTTACAGTACCGGAAAATCCACCTTTTTGGTTCAAAGCGGATCAAACCTACCCTTATCACCAAGGAGGATCGGGGCACAACATTGAAAGTTGTCTCAGCTTCAAATCTGATGTGCAGAAGCTTGTCAGGAACAGGATCCTATCTTTCAAAGATACTAATCCAAATGTTCAGACGAACCCGTTGCCTCAACATGAGAAGACTGCCATAAATTTAATAGAGGGGGAATTTAGCCGCAGTTATCAAATTCACGATGTACTCTTATTAAGAACCAATCTGGTCAGGATGCATTGCAGACAGAGCGGGTACGGTCATGTACAACCTCACAATTATCACCAGTGTGATATCTGCTCAAAGAATAATCAAGGATGTTCCGTAGTGTAATAAGCTCTACAAGAATAAATGAATCTCGGATGGATTCAAGTTCAACGAATCTGTGAGGTCAATATGGCTCACGCAAATCCCAACATTGTCCAGAACCACAACATTCTGACGATGAACGTCAACTTTGTGGCAATGCACTCAAGGCAAAGTCAATACCATGATCTGCCATGGCACGATTACAATTCCTGTCCGATCTGCTGAATAAGCAATCAGGGATGCTCTTTTGTACAAGAGGTCCTCCAGCGTCAGATGGATTCAGGATTATCAGGAGAGAAATAACCGTTAAGTAAATATGATTCAAATCTTTGACATATGCTTGATGAATACCAGTCTGGTAGAATTACACGCTAAGCAAGCCAGGCTCGGTTTTCTGGCTTCACATGATTATCAAGGCTGTAAAGTGTGTCGTAAAGACGACCAAGGATGTTCACTTGTCCAAAGAACACTTCAACACTTGTTGGACCACTGGTGGCTTCCAATCTACTTGGATGAAGATACACAACAGATCAGTATGACTGACGAGAATCCTGATAGGTATCAAAGTCAGGATGTTCGCTCGATGGAAACAGATCTAGTAAAGTTGCACTGCATACAAAGCGGGCATGGCCGGGTGCCACCACACAATTATGAGCGCTGTAGAGTTTGCTCAGAGAACAACCAAGAATGCTACCTCGTACGGTCAGCTCTTCAAAATCAGTTGGACCATAAAGAGATCCGACCATGTTCAAGTTCTGGATCGACCAACGTGATACAAGACTATCTTCTTGATCAAAGAAAAGACGTTATCTTAATCTCTAATCATGAAATGGCCAAAGACGTATGCGCTATAATCCCTCTACTCCATGAATCAAGAGTTCCTCTTGATAGTAGAAAGATTCTCAACCTCGAACCAATTGAGGCTGCCTACGATGGTCAGAAAAATCAAAGAGCTCCTGTGGTTATCTATCTGTCGGGACCAATACCGTACAAATTCGATAAGGCTATCCCTTATAAGTACGGTGCAATAAAAATTGAAAATGGAAAGGAAACTCCATTACCCTCCGTCGTGAACATTACAAACATCAGTCGAGTAACACGGAGCGGTCGGATCTTCAACCGAGGAGTTGGAGAACCCGCCAAAGAAAAGGAACCTCAAACAGAAGTTCCAAATCAACCATTTGGTCAATCCAGTAATCCAGAACTTTCAAAGAACAACGATGGGATGCTAAAGCTCATCCAGAAAAGCGAGTACAACATTGTAGACCAACTGTTGTAAACTCCATCTAGAATCTCTGTGTTATCTCTCCTGCTTAGTTTCGAAGCTCACAAGGAAGCTCTACATAAAGTCTTAGAGTAAGCCTTTGTGGAACAAGATGTGACGGTAAGACAGTTTGACAGCATCATCTCCAACATCACTTCCTGCAACAACTTAGGATTCAATGATGAAGAACTGTCAGAAGAAGGCAAAAATCATAACATGGCGCTTAACATTATAGTCAACTGCCAGGACGATGCTTTAGCCAGTGTACTGGTAGACACAAGGTCAACTCTGAATGTTATGCCAAAATCTACTCTGATACGACTATCATTTCAAGGAGCTCCGATGAGAGGCAGTGACGTCATTGTCAAAACCTTTGACGGATCTAGAAAAATAGTTGTCGGTGAAGTTGATCTTCCCATAACCATCGGTCCTCACACTTTCCAGGTTATGGACATCCGGGCAGCATACAACTATTTATTAGGAAGACCTTGGATACACGAAGCTGGGGCAGTCACTTCGACACTTCACCAGAAGCTGAAGTTCGTCAAGAATGACAATTTAGTCACAGTATGCGGAGAACATGCCTTAATAGTTAGCAACTTATCATCATTCTCCTGTGTAGAACCTGAGGAGGTCGTTGGAACTCAGTTTTAAGCACTCTCGATAAGCAATGAGAATTGATCAAAAAAAGGGACATCGATTTCCTCATACAAAGATGCTCTCGAAGTGATCAAAAGTAACAACGTAAAGGGATGGGGACAGGTTATCATTTCTACTGATAACAAGACAAAGAAAGGTCTTGGTTTTTCTTTATCCTGTACTCAAACTGCCAAGAAAGATGAAATTTTTCATCCCATCCAGGACTTCTTCCATAGTGGAGGCTTCCTCCACCCAGTGTCTCAAGAAGTACACACCATCAATGAGGGTGACTCCTCCGATACAGATGAAGAGTGGAAGTCCTATATCAACGAGGACGGTTATATGTCTCAGGGAGAGACGCGTACGCCATTTTGCTATTCCACACAGAGTCCGAGATATATACCAAGATCAGATGTCAAGATGATGTACGAAGATTGTGATCCAGAAGGATGTCGTTCTCCGCCCAACTCATTAGAGGAGGACACTCCAATGAAAGACAACTTTGATTATGACTATTATGACCCACTGGATGACTTGCCTATCTGGCAGCCGTACCCAGAAAACTGGGGAAAAAGAGTCAGCCAAATGACGTATATCAACTAAACAATATTGAAAAGAATAGCTGCGTCCCCACCAAGTCATGGGATCATTACTCAGGACATTCCGAAGATATCCAGCACAACGATGAATCTGTAAATATTGCAGGATAAGTGTTCATCAACTACGCTTTTCCTGAGGTCAACGTCACTGAGAAGGATGACTCCTCCAGTCACGCAGAAATATGGGATACCTTAGGACAGCCGAGTGGCAAGTACGACTTCTTGGTCAAGTACACCGCTCTTGAAAGCTCTCGTATCAGGGTCATGGACATCCAGCCAACTAGATAGGGAGATACACCTGAGAGTGAAAACACTGTGCAAGATACAACAGAAGAGTTCGTCTACGACAACTCTGCCTGGGAGGAAGACTCCAACGATCCTGCTCCGCCAGAAATCAGTGTCATTTCTGAGGACAAGCCAAGAAAGAAGGTACCAGACTTTGTGATTCACCGAGGAGTTCTCCGCCAATGGGTTGTTGTCGATGTCCTGAAATTCGTCCATAAGTCTAAGTAATTGCTGTCTTTGTTTTAACCTTTCACCCTGTCTAGGTGAAACATATGTTTTTATAGGGCTCACCTTTCTGTAAATGTCCCTCTTCGCTTTGCTCGAAGCGACAGAGTTTTGTTTTATAGGGTTATATTTCAAGAATCGAAAAATCATAAATAAATAAACGTCATTCTGTAATTTCCGCATTTACTGCTGTTTTCACTTTTCGTTTTTCAGAAAATGGTAATCAGAAAACAACAAAAAATAAACAATAACAAGTATTTTTCAGAAAATACACTGCACGCACTCTTGCATTTCTCTCTATCTCTTCTAAAAACAAACCATCACGTCATGCAGATTACTTGTTTTAAACCCCATTGAAACATACGATCCAATGCCTTATCCCAACTTTGAATTCCCGGTATTTGAACCTGAAGAAGAAGAAGACGAAGAAATTCCAAAAGAGATCTCCCGATTACTCAGACAAGAGGAAAGGTCCATTGAACCTCACAAAGAGCCGTTGGAAACGGTCAACTTGGGTTCAGAAGAAGAGAGGAAAGAAGTCAAGATTGGAGCACTGCTCAGTCCGACTGTCAAAAAAAGCTTGATAGAACTTCTCAAAGAGTTTCCAGATGTGTTTGCTTGGTCCTATCAGGACATGCCAGGGTTGGATACCAGCATCGTGGAGCATCATTTACCGTTAAGATCAGAATGTTCGCCGGTGAAACAAAGGCTGAGACGGACTCACCCGGATATGGCTATCAAAATCAAGGAGGAAATGCAGAAACAGATCGACGCAGGTTTCCTCGCCACCTCAGAATATCCTCAATGGCTAGCTAACATAGTGCCAGTTCCGAAAAAGGACGGAAAAGTTAGAATGTGTGTAGACTATAGGGATCTGAACAAGGCCAGTCCAAAGGATGACTTTCCCTTACCGCACATAGACATGCTGGTAGACAGTACAACAAAGTTCAAAGTCTTCTCCTTCATGGATGGATTCTCGGGCTATAATCAAATCAAAATGGTGCCAGAAGATATGGAGAAAACTTTGCTCATCACCCCATGGGGCACCTTTTGTTACAAGGTAATGTCGTTCGGTTTGAAGAACGTCGGGGCAACCTATCAAAGAGCCATGACTACTCTGTTTCACGACATGATGCACAAAGAAATCGAGGTGTATGTCAATGATATGATTGCCAAATCTAAAACAGAAGAGCAGCATGTGACCCACTTGTCCAAACTATTCGAGCATCTGAGGAAGTACAAACTCCGCTTGAATCCCAACAAATGCACGTTTGGTGTCCGTTTAGGGAAACTTTTAGGGTTCATCATCAGCCAGAAAGGAATTAAGGTTGATCCTGACAAGGTCAAGGCCATTCAAAAAATGCCTTCACCAAAGACTGAAAAGCAAGTCAGAGGATTTTTGGGATGTCTGAATTACATCTCCAGGTTCATATCCCTTATGACCGTGACATGCGCACCAATCTTCAAACTACTCAGAAAGAATCAAAGTTGCGTATGGACGAAAGATTGCCAAAAAGCCTTCGACAGTATCAAGGAGTGTCTGTTGAATCCACCAATTATATATCCTCCAGTGGAAGGAAGACCGCTGATAATCTATTTAACACTCTTGGAAGACTCCATGGGTTGTGTACTTGGCCAACAAGACGAAACAAAAAGAAAAGAGTCTGCCATCTACTACTTAAGCAAGAAATTTACCGACTGTGAAACTCGGTACATTATGCTCGAGAAAACTTGTTGTGCTCTGGCTTGGGTAGCCAAACGTATTCGCCAATATATGATTTGTCACACTACTTGGTTAATTTCAGAAATGGATCCGATCAAGTAAGTCTTTGAAAACCTGCTCTCACGGGAAGGATCGCCCGTTGGCAGATGTTGTTATCAGAATACGACATCGAGTATCACGCTCAGAAAGCCGTCAAAGGAAGTATTTTAGCCGATCATTTGGCTCATCAACCGATTGATGATTAAGAATCAGTCGGATTTGACTTCCCAGACGAAGATGTCATGTACTTAAAAATGAAAGATTGCGATGAACCGCTACCCAATGAAGGGCAAGAACCAGGTTCCCAATGGGGACTAATCTTTGACGGAGCTGTCAACAATTATGGAAATGGAATTGGGGCAATCATCGTAACACCTCAGGGTACCCACATTCCTTTCACTGCCAGACTAATATTCAAATGCACGAACAACGAGGCCGAATACGAAGCTTGTATTATGGGTCTCAAAGAAGCGATCGACTTAAGGATCAATAACTTGGATGTGTATGGAGACTCAGCCCTGGTTATCAATAAGATCAAAGGAGATTGGAACACATACCAATTGGGATTGATTTCTTACAAAGATTACGCGAGAAGATTGTTACCATTCTTCAACAGAATCGAGTTTCACCATATCCCTCGTGAAGAAAATCACATGGCTGATGCACTAGCCACTCTCTCCTCCATGATTAGTGTATGTCAATGGAATAACGTACCTAAGATTGACATCATGCGCCTAGAATGGCAGTCATAGACGATAAAACTTGGTATCACGATATCAAATGCTTCCTTCAGAAACAAGAGTACCCACCTGGGGTGTCAAGAAAAGATGAGAAGACCCTCAGAAGGCTGGTAGGTAACTTCTTCCTGAGCGGTGATACACTCTATAAGAGAAACTTTGACATGGTTTTGCTCAGATGCGTACACAGACAAGAAGCAAACATGCTGATGAAAGAGATTCACGAAGGATCCTTTGGCACTCATGCCAACGGACACACAATGGCGAGGAAAATTCTGAGAGCAGGACTATTGGTTGACAATGGAATCCGATTGCTACAAGTACATGAGGAGGTGTCACAAGTGTCAAATATACGCTGACAAAATCCATGTACCGCCAACGCATCTCAAAGTTCTCTCTTCCCCATGGCCTTTTTCTATATGGGGAATCGACATGATTGGTATGATTGAACCCAAAGCTTCAAATGGACATTGGTTCATCCTGGTAGCCGTTGACTACTTCACCAAGTGGGTCGAAGCAGCGTCATACGCCAATGTAACCCGACAAGTCGTGGTCCGCTTTATAAAAAACAATCTCATCTGCCGTTATGGTGTTCCCAGCCAGATCATTACTGACAATGGATCGAACTTGAACAACAAGATGATGAAAGAGTTGTGTGCTGAGTTCAAGATCGAACACCATAACTCATCTCCATACCGACCCAAGATGAACAGAGCGGTAGAAGCAGCTAACAAGAACATCAAGAAGATTGTTCAAAAGATGGTTGTAACCTACAAAGATTGGCACGAGATGCTACCCTTTGTTCTTCACGGTTATTGCGCATATGTCTGTACTTCAACAGGGGCAACCCCTTTCTCTCTAGTATATGGCATGGATGCAGTACTCCCAATAGAAGTAGAGACGCCATCAATCCGGGTATTAATGGAAGCTAAGCTAACAGAGGCTGAATGGTGTCAAAATCGGCACAATGAGCTGAATCTGATCGAAGAAAAGTGAATAACGGCTCTGTGCCACGGTCAATTGTATCAGTAAAGAATGAAAAAAGCGTATGACAAAAAGGTCCGACCCCGTGTCTTCAGGAAAGGAGACCTTGTGCTCAAAAAGATACAATCATTCCTCACTGATTCCCGGGGCAAATGGACTCAGAATTATGACGGCCCCTATGTGGTCACGAAACATTCTTAGGTGGTGCCTTGAGACTCACAACCATGGATGGAGAGGAGTTTTCCTACCCCATGAATGTTGACGTAGTCAAGAAATACTTCGCTTAAATAAATTAAAAAAAAAAGTCTCGGTGGATTAAAAACCCGAAAGGGAGGTCCAGGTAAAAATTAGAGACATAAGCAAAAAAAAATCATCTCGATGGATTGGAAATCTCAGAGTACAATCCAGGCAAAAGTTAGGGATTAATGGCAAGTAACTACACCTGATCAGTTCAACTCCTCAGCAGTCATGCCATCCATCAGGAAAACTCCAGTCAAGGTCATTTTCGACAGAAGCTCGGGATGTCTAGAATTCAAAGTTGGTAGAAGGATAACGGTCGTTATGTTTCAATGTAGCCCCTTTCCCTTTAAATTACCATTTTCTAAACTTTGTAATGTTCCATGGAATCATGCATTAGGCTGATTACCATTCTATTAATAAAATTTGAGCCCTAGTGCTTTTGTTTGCAATTCTCATTTGTTTTAGTTTTACAAAATGACATTTTTAATATGATCGAAGATTCTTGAAATAAAACAAAAATGAATTTACTTGTCAAATTTTTATGCTTTTAAAATAAAGATGGCAATTATTTTTTACTGATGAACATCGAAAAGAACATCGATCGCTTCTCTGAAGGTGATTGAACCTCAAAGTGCAGAATCAAAGTACTCATTCTAAACCAGCGCACCTGAATGAAGGATCAACTATTTCAGATGTAATATCTATCTGACATCCCCGACAGATTTCGTACCTCTTAAGACCGATTGACGATTTTCTCCTCCCCACAGGGACCGTCTTTCCCAAGCAGGGCAAGATTGCTATTTTGAACTAGTGATACTTTTCATCCCCCAACCGTGGCCGAGTATCCAGTCGTGTTCATCTATTTAGTCTGTATGTCGTGCCAGTTTTGTCAGCATAAACATACATACATCATGCATTATTGATTCACATTCATAATCATATTGCATAACTATCACTCTCGCCATACTCATTTCCCAAATGATAAAAGTCTTCTTATCAATCAAGTTGTCAGTTCTTTCCTCGTCAGGAAATGTTTTGTCTGAATAATCTCTCTCCCCAGTTTATTTCTGGATTGGAGACGGTACTCGACCACTTTGATAACTTGAACCTCTGAAAGATAAGGAGACATTCAAAAAATGCCACTCTTCACCATTGAAGATGACATTTTCGCTTTCCCGGATTAAGGAAAATCCCCATAGAAAGCCTCTCAACCGAAGACTCTCAGCAACACATTGGTTTTTCTCCCAAGAAAGTCGATGTTAATGAAGTCATCAGCACTTCAAAATTGGATTGTATCACATGGCATTTCTTCGAGAAGATCTCGAAGAAAAGTATGATGTAGTATCCCCAAGCAGAAAGCGGTCTCTCAAGAGACTCGTTTTTCCCCAGTAGGTCGACAAATGGCATCTCCCACAAAGAAGTTTGCACACCTCTGTAGTTCAGACAAATGGGTTTCCCCAGCAAGTCTGACATCAAATATTTTTCCATCAAATGGCGTCTCCCCAGTAAAAACTCGGCGAGAAGTTTGATGAAGACCGCTACAAATAGCATTCCTTGTCAAGGAAGAAACTTGACAAGAAGAAACTAAGACCAGTTCCGTGGATAAAGACCAGGATCGAGGGGAGGTTTATTTCAGAAGAAACTAAGACCAGTTTCATGGCAAAAGACCAGGATCGAGGGGAGGTTTATTTCAGAAGAAACTGAGACCAGTTCCTTGGCTGAAGACCGGGATCGAGGGGAAGTTTATTTCAGAAACTGGGACTAGTTCCTTGGCTGAAGACCAGGACTGAGGGGAAGTTTCACCCTTTTCTAGGTATCATTACTTAGCAAAAGAAGATGGATGAGCAAACTACCATTCATAACCACCATCAAAATTTTGGGTATTCCGATATTTAATCCTCTTGCACCCTGAATGCCTGAATATCTCCGCCATTCACACCTTCGGATCCAAGAAGATTAAATAGGGGCATCTGTCATACCCCAAATTTTGACCACCAATATTTCCCATCATTGTGAAGATCATTACCACAATATTGATGTAACATCATGCCTCACCATAATCAAGAATTAGAGTTTTGAGCCCTCTCAGAGCACTTAGACAAAGGATCAATCAAGAAATGACATGATCTTCAACTTGTCTTACCTCTCAAACACCCATAAGAGATCAAAAGGACTCCCACATTAAGAATCAAACACAAGATTGCAACATTCCAAGTGGATCAAGCCTCAAGATTGCTAGTGTCACCAAATTAGGGTTTTGGTCGACCAAGGCCTCCAGATGAAAATTTTCTTCTGAGCATGAGCCAATGCTTTAAAGCATAACCCAAAATGCTCCAAGGGACCTCATGGACCTAATCATCAAGTCAAATTAAATTCAGGGAATGCATTCATCAAAAATCAGGAATTAGGGTTTCTTGACCTAATTCACCCCTAAGTTGACTTTTGGAGCAAAGCATGAGCCAAGACCTCAAGACATGATTTGAGGGCCTCAAATACACTACATTGATCCATTTACAACAATGGATTAACCCAAGAAGCTTATTTCACAAGTTTCAATTTCATCTGGACCACAATTAGGATTTTGAAGGAAAAGTCAACTATATCTTTGACTTTTGACCAAGACATGCTCCCAAACCTTGGGACATATTCAAGACACCCTAAAACACCTATGGAATCCATCCATTAGGTTTGAATTAAGTCAAGAACTTGATTGCACAAAGGATCGCACAGTTTGGATTTCATCTGACAAAAAGTCAACTGTGCACAAAATCAAGTTTGACTTTTTGGAATTTTTCACAAATATGGTTCCCCTAAGTCAAAAATAATGTTAATGTATGGTATTGATCATCATTCATTAAGAAAAATCAAGAAAAGTGAGGTTTCTTGCAAAAGGGGCAACCATGAGAAACCAAAATTTTTCTAAGTTCTGGAACAAAAGTGATTTTGTACCAACTTTGCAAGGTCATAACTCCTAAACCACAATGTCTTTTTCTCCCATTCAAAGCTCAAATGAAAGTTCATCTGACATACATTAAAAGTGTCAACTACAAGAGATTCCAAATCCTCATGGATTTTGAGTTATGGATTGATCAAAATCACAAAAAAATGAAAATGACCACTTTTCCAACACTTAGTGAAATTTTCAATAAGTCAGAATCTGCCTTACTTTTTCTAAAATGTAGGGAAATTTTTCACCTTGATCCAAGTTAAACCAGGTCCATTGGTGAACATCAAAGTTGAAGTATGCCATGAGGGCTTTCCAACAAGTACTAGATCATCTCCAAATTCAATTTGAGTAGGGAGATACAATCCTTGGAACATGGCATCGTGGACTGATTTTTACAAAGCAGATTTGTGCATTTTTGCTCGAGTTAGCTAATTTGGACAATTCCAAGCCTCTTCAACCATTTGGACACATCAGAGGATAACATCCAAGAGAAAAGATCTGATCCACAAGCCTCCCAAGTCCAAGGAACTACATGTAGCCATAAGTGCCCTAAAAAGGCTAAAAAGCTCAAAGACTCCAATTTTGTTTCCAAGTATTCAATGGATGCATCAAGGTGGCACGGACTGAGACATTGCTAACTGAATGAGTCAAGATTCAGCTTTGAATCAAAGAACCATAGGACTGTGCCCTAACCTCAAGTCAATGGCTAGAGGAGACTAAAGATTCCTTTTGCTACAATTGGCCAAGGAATTGTCCAAGTTGCCATTCACTATTGCTTGCAAAACAAACTTGATCTACTATAAATAGAACTCATTTGTGGTCAGTTTGAGTACACCAAAGCACTACAACACTTGCTTTCCTCAAAATCTCTCTCATTACGCCAAAATGCCTTCTTTTGCAAGTCATCTCTGAGTTTTTGAGTTAGACAGCAATTCCACCACAGCTCATGATCCAAACACATCCAATGTATCATATATAAGCTGTTCAAATACTCATCCTTGATCTGAAACACCAAAATCAGAAAGTCAACCTTCAAAACCTCAAATTTTGACTTTTCTGCATTTTTCAAGCCATGCCTTGATTCATTCACTTCCAAAACCAAACAAGGCCTCAAACACACTCCAAATATCATCCTTAAATTGTCCCAATTGGCTTCCCTCATCTGGAACACCAGTTGAGAGAGTTACTATCTTGGTCACTTTTTCCCCTTTTGCAAGAAAGAGTCAGTTCTTGTTCCTGAGGATTCCACCTAGTTTTGATCATCCTAAAAGCTTCTAAGGGATCAATCAAGAGTGTCTAAAGCATTATATTACTTCTGGCACAAGGAACTTGACAGATAGCACAAGGAGCTTCAAGAGGTAAGTGTATCACAACTTGAACTCTCTAAATCATGGTTTGTTTTGAGGTCCATTGATCATGGACATCTCATACATATCATATATGTTGTGTTTGAACCAATTTATCATGCTATTGCCGCCTGTATGATGAGATAGCATAGAACATGCAAATCTAGGCCTATTTTGAAATCATTATCGGATTTTAAAATAGGGACATTTTCTGAAAATTCCAAAGGCACCATTGGATTCCTCATGAAATTCTAGGCAGGATACACCTAAATTTTGTCCCAATCCATGGAGAAATGAGGAAGTTAGAGCCTTCACGCAAGAGGCCTAAAATCAGGCCTTGCCTTGGTCAAGGGCCAGGCCATGACGCCTTTGCCAGGCCTAAAAACAAGGCATCCCATATATATTCATGGGGTGGTTTTGCTACACGGATGTATCACCACCCCAGTGGTAGCGCGCATGTGTGTTTGGATGGAAGGTCGTAGGTTGAACACCCACCCAGACCATTTTGCTATTTCTCATTTTTTTGCTATTTTTCACATTTTTATGGTTTTTATTAATTAATTTTTCTCTCAATTTTAATTATTTTTTATTGGTTCTTTTTTTAAAAAATTCCCAAAAATATTAAAATATTTTATTCCACAAAAAATTCACAAAAATATTATTTATTTAATATATTTGGTAATTTTGTAAAGAATTATATTTTTATTTGTTTTTAAACATTTAAAAACATTTCTTTCTCTTGATTTTGCAAATTCAAATGATTTTCAAATCATTATATGAATGAAACATGGTTTTTCAAACATTAATCCAAGATCACAACTTGTTTTTCACACATGTTTGATAATTTTGATCATTTTAATTGAATTTTTATTCAATTAAAATACATTTTAAAATCAAATTAGGGTTTTGATTATCTTCACCCTCACAAATCTTTTTCAAAACACTTTTGGCCTCTAATAGAGTGTAAGACCCAACCCCCTTTGTACATAAATAATTTTGGGCCTCAGTTATTGTATAAGTCCCAGTACAGTTTTCAAAAACAGACGGTGCGATCATTGTCTTTCCATGGGCCACTTCTTGAGTTGTAAGCCCCATCTCTTGTACAAAAATAAACTTTGAGCTTCTAATAGAGTGTAAGACCCATCCCTTGTAAATAAAAACCTTTTTGGGCCTCAGTCATTGTATAAGTCCCACTGTGTTTTCAAAACCTCAGCGCGATCGTCGTTTTCAAACAAATCATCTGGGCCTACCCTTGTGTTGTAAGTCCCATTTCTTTTCTTTTTCAAACACTTTGGGCCTCTTAATAGAGTGTAAGACCCATCTCTTTGTACAGAAAACCTTTTTGGGCCTCAGTCATTGTATAAGTCCCGATACAATTTTCAGATCAACGGTACGATCACTATTTTTCACCTGGGCCTCTCCTTGAGTATAAGCCCCAATCTTCTTTTCAAAACAACTTTCCCTTTTGATTTAGGTTCAAATTCATAGTTGTTATCAAAACTTTCTTTAATTTCTTGAACAACTAACCTTATAGCTGTTACAATGGAAGCTTGCTCACCTGTAAGTTTTAAATAACTTTCTTTTACATACTTGCACACACATATATATATATATATATATATATATATATATATATTTGTTTATGCTGAAAGCTTGCTCACCTGTAAGTCCTCCTACCCTCTTTTACATACAGTATATATTTCATTTGTATATATATGCCTGTATATTTGCATAGAGTTTTCCCCGGCAATTAGGTCTAGGATTAGATAAAGCCAGTGGTCACTCTTTCAACACAGTCAAAACTAGTTCCCGATAGGAATTCCAGATATAGTCTTGCATCTTCTTGGGCTTATACAATATGGAACAAAGAGAAATGAATTATTCCCGGTGAAACTTTTCTCAGACTGTCACTATTAGAAAACTGCCAAAGAAATTCATTTCCATCAGAGAGGATTAATTCCCGGTGAAACCTCTCTTAAATTTCTTCAAACCCTACAACTGTTCACTAAAGAAAAGATTATTCTCGGTGAAACTTTTCTTGAACTTTTCTTAGGTTTGGACCCACAAGCTTCCTAAAAGCATCCCGCCTCCTCTTGGGCTTTGTACAAGGACCCTCAGGCTTCTTAGAAGTTCTTATGCCTTCTCTTGGACTTATTACATGGACCATAGACCTCCTACAGGTATAGGACAGAACTTAGTCATCCTTTGTTAGAGCAGTCTTTCCAAAGAGTCAAAACATCATATCAATTAAGGGTTGATTCTCATCCCTTAAAACATCTGCCTCCTCTTAGGCATCATACAAAGATAAACTTTTTCATACCAGTAGACTTGGACAGTCTAATCTCCTTCTAAATCTCAAAGACATTCTCAAGTCTTCAAAAAACACAGGATAAACCCTGGTTATTTAATCAATCTCCAGTAGAGTTAAAACCCCCATAGGTTCTAAAACTCAATCTTTATCCTAAATTTCCCCAAATAGGGTCAAATCACTATCAATAAACCTTTATCAGAACCTCAAGGCATCTGATATTTCAACTCTTCTGCAAACCCTCAGCAAGAGTAGATTCCCCAACTTGGACCTGTCTCTGGATCTCAATAATCCTCAACAGAAACTAGCCTCCTCTTAGGCTTTGTATAATGATCTTTCCTTACTCTCTTGTTGAGTCAATCATTTTTAGCCTCCTCTTAGGCTTTGTATAAAGATTTTTCCCCACTCTCTTGTTGAGTCAATCACCCTTCAGCACTCTCTTATTGAGTCAATCATCTAAAAACACTCTCTTGTTGAGTCAATCTTCTTCCTTAAAGCACTCTCTTATTGAGTCAATAATCTCTTTAGCCTCAATCTTGGGCTTTGTACAAGACAGATGCAAACACTCTCTTGTTGAGTCAATCATTTTCAGCCTCCTCTTTGGCTTTGTATAATGATCCTTCTTTTCCTAAGCAAAATTCAGCCTCAATCTCGGGCTTTGAATAAGACACCCACATAAACACTCTCTTGTTGAGTCAGTCAAATACCTTTTAGCCTCAATCTTGGGCTTTGTACAAGACAGATAAAAACACTCTCTTGTTGAGTCAGTCTCTTTTCAGCCTCAATCTTGGGCTTTGTACAAGACACCATATAAAATCTACCTAAGTAGAGTCAATCCTCTTATCAGCCTCAATCTTGGGCTTTGTACAAGACAAATCATACTCTCCAGCTGAGTCAGTTAACTTCTTCTTGCCTCAATCTTGGGCTTTGTACAAGACAGATAAAACCTCTCACCAGTAGAGTTAGTTTCCCCTTTTAGCCTCAATCTTGGGCTTTGTACAAAACACATACAAATATTCCCCAGTGGAGTCAAAATCCCCTTTTTAGCCTCAATCTCAGGCTTTGTACAAGACAGACAAAATATTTCCCCAGAAAAGTTAACTTTCAGCCTCCTCTTAGGCTTTGTATAATGATATCCCTGAAAAGAGTCAATCTCTTTTTTTAGCCTCAATCTTGGGCTTTGTACAAGACAGATAATAATCTTCCCAGTGAAGTCAATCAATCTCTTAGCTTCAACCTTGGGCTTTGATCAAGGCACACAAAAATCAACATCCCCTCAGAGGAAATCAAAATCTCTCTGTAGGAAGACATTTCTCTGTATATCACACATCAAAGCAGATAAATCAAAGCAAACCCTAAATTTTAACTAATAAAAATATGCAACTTCTTATAAGAAAAAAAATTAATGCGAAAACCCGTTTAATGCAAGGTGAGTTTACAAAGAATTTTAATCCAGCCAAAAACATTATTTTGATGCAGATGAAAAATAATTTTGATGCAAATGAAAAATAACTGAATGACCATGATGCAATCAAAATAATTAATATCAATTATGATAAGTTAAGTGCAATTACATGAGATAGATAATAAAGAAATAATCATATCAATTACAATGATCTAAGACTTAACTTACTGCATTAATAAAGTTAGCTAATAACAACTCTAATATTGTAAGTTATGTGTTGGCTGCATTTTTGCTAAAACATTTTGCTGCAGCTATATGTTGTGCAAGATGTCTTGACATGTGGGTCAAACATCTTTGCAGGTGGTTTATTCAGGTAATGTAGGGTTCAAGTATAGGATGTCAAGATTGATGTTTTAACATGCTATTACAGAACTGAACAACATTCTATTCAAAATGTTGTGATTTGTTTCTTACTATTCATTAGCAATCTTTTGTGCTATTCTGGTGAGAGATATTATTGGCGAAAATCAAGGTGGAGATTTTCTTTAAACAAAAGAGTTTCTGGTGCATAATTTGTGGAGTTATTTTGGAATCGTTTGTTCTATTTTCATGCAGAAAATATTGAGAAGATTTGGAGTTTTATTTGATTTGATTTGATCAAATCTGAGTTGGTTTTTTCCTAATGCCCAAGACAATGCGAAATGTTTCTATATAAAGACTCTCTAACCCTATTTGGTGTTTAGAGAAGCTAGGGTTGAGACATGTGTATTGCTTAAGAATTAGGGTTTTAGTTTTCTGTGCTTTTGTTATTTGTGAGCCAGTCATTCATCACCTAGATGCTTGAACTAGATTGAGTTAATTGAGTTGTAATTGTGAATCACTCATGAGCTTTTAAGCAAGAGTGAATTACGTGTCTTTGGAAGTGTTTCTTCTATTGTTCATTGTTAGAAGTCTTATCACTGCTGTGTGATTGAAGGGAAGTGAGAGGTGTCTCATATCTAGGAGAGTCCTAGATAGAAATTGCACGGGTAGAGATTAGCTGAGAAAATGGTAAACCAGAGGTTGTTTGCTGAGAATCTTCAAACAAATTCTGTTTTAGTGAATTTCCTTCCCGACATTGTAGCCCCCAGATGTAGGTGAGTTGCACCGAACTGGGTTAACAATTGCTTGTGTTATTTACTACTTTCCTATTGTGTTTATTACCTTATTCTTAAGTTGATAACAGTTCAGATATTAGTGTCGTAACATCTCCTTCGACATCTCATATCTGATACCAAAATTTCAATTGGTATCAGAGTAAGCATTCTGCTATGCTTCTGAGTGAGATCTAGGGAAGATACTTTATGGTATTATGGACAAGGAGGGAGGATTTGTCAACAGACCACCCATCCTGGATGGAGCCAATTATGATTATTGGAAAGCACGCATGATAGCCTTCCTGAAGTCTATGGATAGGAAGTCTTGGAAAGCTGTCATAAGAGGATGGGAACATCTTGTTGTTCTGGAAAAAGATGGAAAAAAGACTTCTGAGTTAAAACCTGAAGAAGAATGGACTAAAGAAGCGGATGAACTGGCTCTTGGAAGTTCTAAAGCCTTGAATGCTCTATTCAATGGAGTTGATAGGAACATTTTCAGACCGATTAACACCTATGTCGTGGCTAAAGATGCTTGGGAAATATTGAAAACTACTCATGAAGGCACATATAAGGTGAAGATGTCAAGATTTTAGCTGCTCACTACAAAATTTGAAAACCTGAGAATGAAAGATGATGAAAGTATTCATGACTTTCATATGAATATTCTTGAGATAACCAATTCATCCAGTGCATTAGGAGAAAGGATGTCAGAGGAAAAACTAGTAAGAAAGATCCTCAGGTCTCTTCCCAAAAGATTTGACATGAAGGTTACTACCATAGAATGGGCTCAGGACATCAGCAAGATGAGAGTGGATGAACTTGTTGGATCCCTCCAAACATTTGAATTAGGCATTAGTGACAGATCTGAAAAGAAAAACAAAAGCATAGCTTCTGTGTCCAATGCTGAAAATAGAGAGGATGAATTTAATCTGGATACTGAGGAAGGAATATAAAATGCTATAGTGTTACTTGGGAGGCAATTTAACAATATAAAGAAATAGGATGGACATGAAGTCAAGACCTAATGTCAAGAACAACTCATCTGACATCAGCAAGTCTAATGACTCTGAAAGAAAATCAAGAGCAGAAGAAAAATCCACCCAAGGTAAAGGGATTCAGTGTCATGGATGTGAAGGATTTGGTCACATTAGAGCTGAATGTCCTACATATCTCAAGAAACAAAAGAAGGGTCTATTTGTGTCTTGGTCTGATGAGGACTCTGGAAGTGAGCTTGAAGAAGAGTCTGCCAAGCATGTAACTGCTCTAACTAGAAGATGTGACTCTGATGAAGATTCTTGTGATGAAGAAGTGTTTTATGATGAGCTAGCTGCCTCCTATAGAGAGCTGTGTATCAGAAGTGAAGAAGTTTGTCAATTGGGAGAAAAACAGAAAAGAACTATAGTGCAACAAGAGGCAGAAAAGGAAGAGAATCTGGAAACTATATCTAAGTTGAAAAGTGAAGTGATCCTGCTGAACTCCAAACTTGACAGAATGACCAAGTCTATTAGAATATTGAACAGGGGGTCTGATACACTAGATGAGATTCTTCAGGTTAGAAAAGTGGCTGAAGATAAGAGTGGAATTGGATTTAATGATCCAACTGTGCTTAATAAAGGAAAGGAACCTATTACAGATTTTATTCCTCCTAGACCTAAACCAAAGATGTTGAATCAATGTCTAAACATCATGGCAAAAGTCAATTCAGCCACTCTAGAGGAAAATTCTATCATTGGAGATGTCATTACTGCGGTCACTTTGGTCACATAAAGCCCTTATGCTTCAAGCTGTATGGATATCCCAAGCCTACGCTTCAGCCTAGACCTAATCAAGGCACTACTACTACTACTAAAAAATAGTGGGTTCCCAAGGTTACTACTACCACTCTTATAACTCACACCTCTCTCAGAGTCGCTACCAGAGAAGGCTGGTACTTTGACAGTGGTTGCTCAAGACATATGACTGGGATCAAGAACTTATTGGTGGATATCAAATCTCACTCCACCAGTTATGTAACATTTAGTGATGGAGCTAAAGGAGAAATCAGGGGAGTTGGAAAGCTGTATAGATTTGGGATTCCAAATCTTGATGATGTTCTGCTTGTTAAAGGATTGATCACCAATCTTATTAGCATCAGTCAACTATGTGATCAAGGCCTCAATGTTAACTTCACTAAATCTGAATGCCTGGTGACCAATGAGAAGAGTGAAGTGCTTATGAAGGGAGTTAGATCCAAAGACAATTGTTACTTATGGGTTCCTCAAGACTCATGTTATTCCTCCACATGCTTACTAAACAAAGAAGATGAAGCTAAATTGTGGCATCAAAAACTTGGTCATTTGCATTTAAAAGGCATGAAGAGGATAATCTCTATGGAAGCTTTCAGAGGGATTCCAAAGCTCAAGATTGAAGAAGGAAAATCTGTGGAAAGTGACAAATTGGGAAGCAGACTAAGATGTCACATCAGAAGATCCAACATCTGACTACTTCAAAAGTGTTGGAACTCCTTCATATGGACTTAATGGGACCTATGTGTAAAAACAAGATTTGGTTCTGCATCTTGTCTCTATGTTTTGATGATAACAATGAAGTATTTGTGTGAGAACAATTTTGGTGCTCTAACATTTGTTATTTTGATTGCTTTAACAAACAGGTTCTAAATCTGATAAAGACCATGTGCTACGTCACTCTGATATTCTCTATGGCCACTTCTGTGTGAAGAAGCAAGATTGGTTCTAATCTACTATGCGTCAGAAAGATTCTGAGAAGACACTATGTTGCTGTTGTAACGTCTCTTGGATTCTAATTTCTGAGTGTGATTCTGATGTTCTATTTATGAAGCTTGTATAGCTTCTGAAGTTGTTAACTTCTGAAGACTAAGTGCTGAAGATTCTGAAGACAAGGTTCTGCTGAACGAAGTTCTGAAGACTCTGATGACTTAAGGATTCTGAAGATTAAAGGTTCTGAAAACTAAGTGCTGAAGATTCTGAAGACAAGGTTCTGCTGAACAAAGCTCTGAAGACTCTGAAGACTTAAGTATTCTGATAACCAAGGGATCTGAACAAGAAGTGCTGAAGACTCTGAAGACAAGATTCTGCTGAACAAGTTCTGAAGACTCAAGACTCTAAAGACCCAATGATTCATTCTTCTGATCATGCTTCAATGAAATCAATTCAGAAGCCTCTGATGAATAGAAGAAGATGAAACGTTTCTGTGGGAAAATAGTACATAGTACAAATAAAACACGTTCCTCTCCACTAACCTGATTTGGTGGTACAAAGGACAACTCCAGTGTACGATTTTCAACCCAACATAATGGCATTATTTCAAGTCGCCAGTACTCTCTCTGATATTACTGATCTGCCCTTCAACGGATATTTTCCTGGCTATATATAGACTTGATCATTCAATGAATTTGATGTTGATAAGCATGAGCGTGAGTGTGCATATGTGCGTGCAAGTGTAAATGCATGCGAAAGCATGGAAGTATGAAGTGAGAAATAAACGATGTAGTACTCAGTGTGAGAGAAAGGAGAAATATCAAAAACACTGATGCATATGAAGAAAGAAACTCAAGAATCAGAAGAATATATGAGTGAACAGTAAAGCACCACAATACAAAGAAGAAGAATGTTTTTACTGTATAGTTTCGCTCTAAGTTAGATTGAGCTTAAAATGTATGTTTACCCTGCTTGTGTAGAAGCATCATTATTGTAAACAAACCTTGTAACAAACAGATTGTTTGTGTTCCCTAAAGGACCAGTTGGGTCAGAATTCTTTAGGAAGACTAAAACAGTGTGTTTTAGTGTTGTTAGTCACTTGCAGTTGGCTTGTGCGTTGTATTCCTTAAGAGACTAGTTGGGTCAGAATTCTTAAGAAGTCTAGGACTAGTGTGTCTTAGAGGTTGTTAGTCACCAGCAGTTTGCTAATGCAATTATAATCAGTTTGGCAATAGTGGATTAAGTCCTTGTGTATAAGGCAAAATCACCTTGGCGGGTGGACTGGATTAGCTTGATAGTTTTCAAGTGAACCAGGATATATCGTGTGTCTTTCCATTGTTAGTTTGTTTATGATCTTTGATTGAGTTTCGTAAAAAGCTTTCAAAATGGAAAACCCAATTCAAACCCCCATTTCTTGTGTTTTTCTCACACCTTCAATTGGTATTAGAGCTCCGGTTCTGATTGTGATAAATGTTTTATCAGCACTTAATAGTGTTCAGTACCGATCCAGTATTTGTGTGAGATATCATGGCAGCTCCGGCTAAAAACACTACTGAAGAGAAAGACCATTACAGTGCTAAACCACCAGTCGTTGATGGTGAAAAGTTTGACCACTGGAAAGACAAAATAGAAAGGTTCTTTCTTGGTTATGATGTAGATTCTTGGGATTGGTAGTGATGGCTACAATCACCCGATTGATGCTACATTTGCTAAAATATCCAGAAGTGATATAACCAACCAACAGAAGAAAGATCATAAAGTCATCATAAGGCAAGAATCATATTGCTAAATGCTATCTCTTATACTAAGTATGAGAAGATGATGCCAAATCTATTCTTGATTCTCTTAGGATGACTCATGAAGGAAATGCTCAAGTTAAGGAAACAAAGGCGCTTGCCTTAATCCAAAATTGCGAGGCATTCAGTATGGAGGATGATGAAACAATTGAAACCATGTTTTCAAGGTTTCATATGCTAGTTGCAGGACTTAAAGTTCTGGACAAAGGTTTACTCAACTGCTGAACATGTGAGAAAGATCATCAAAAGTTCTCCTAAGAAATGGATACCTATGGGAACAACTCTAAAGCTATCAAAAGATCTCAATAGCATAAACCTTGAAGAGCGTGTTAGTTCTTTTGAGAAGTCATACGATAGCGCTGAAGAAGAAGAAGAGTGAATCTATCGTTCTTAAGTCTAAACCTGGAAAGGAAAAGACTTATCAAGCTGAGGAAGAATCAGAAGATGAGCTATCGCTAATCTCCAGAAGAAGCATAACTCTGAAAGAAGGTTATCTACTACGAGCGTAATGAGCCAGGTCATTACAAGAACGAGTGTCCAAAGGTCAAGAAGGACAAGAAGCCTAAGAAGAACTTCTCCAAAGCGAAGAAATGTCTAATGGCAATTTGGGACGACTCTAATTCTGAAGAAGAAGAATCTGATGAAGAACAAGCAAATGTTGCGCTAGTAGCAACAACCGAAGATGAAATTTCTGGAGAACCAAAAGACTAAATATCATCAGAAACAGAATCGGACTCAGACTCAGACTCTTGTTCAGAAATATCATTAGCAGCTCAATTGTAACACCAGTCATGGTAACTGAATAGTAGTTGCTTACGACTCATGACGAGAAAAAGGCATATGCTTCAAAGTCTGGAACTTAAGCATGGAGGCTTTGCCTGTTTTTTAGAAAACCAGTAAGAATAAATCATTGGCTCTAGAATCGTTGCTCAAAAGTGTTATTGTTGGGATATTCTGAATGCCCTAAAGGCTACAGAATCTATACCACAGAAACATGAATTGTAGATGAATCAATTCATGTCAGATTCAATGATAAGCTTGACTCTGAAAAGTCAAAGCTAGTTGAAAAGCTTGCAGATCTGAAGATCACAACATCAGAATCTAAGAAGTAGAAGATTCAAGAGAAGAAGACGAAGATACAAATTCTCCAGATCCAAATACAATCTTATCAGAAATCTGAGAACAACTCATCTCATCAGAAGAAGAATAGATTAAAGAAATCTCATTCTGAATAATTGATTCTGGAAGATAAAGCTGATCCAGTCAAAAACCGTTCATCCTTCAGACATTCCGAAGAAACCCTTCTAGGTCTAGTATCTCTGATAGAGCCAACAACAGTTGATGCAGCTCTAAAAGAAAATGAGTGGATTCTGACCATGCAAGAAGAATTAAATCAATTCACCAGAAATGACGTTTGGGATCTTGTTCAGAAACCCAAAGGTGTTCACATCGTTGAAACTAAATGGGTGTTCAGAAACAAGCTAGATGAGAAAGGCTGAATTCTAAATGAATCTGATGGAAGAATTCAGATTCTTTCTGGGAATTCAAATTGATCAAAGATCATAAGGAACGTACATTCATCAGAGCAAGTTTGCAAAAGAACTTCTGAAGGAACTCAATATGAAGAGAGTACTATCATTCTGGTTATTGTGATGCAGATTACGTAAGAGACAGATTGGAAAGAAAAAGCACCTCTGGAAACTGTCAGGTTCTCTGGAGAATCTGATCTCATGATCAAGCAAGAGGCAATCAACAATTGTTCTCTCAACAGCAGAAGCAGAGTACATATCCACGTCTCTATGCAATACGCAGATGCTATGGATGAAGAACCAGCTTGAAGATTATCAGATAAATGAGAGTAACATTTCTATTCTTTGTGATAATACTGTTGTTATCTGTTTAAGTAAGAATCCAATCTTACACTCTAGGACTAAGCACATAGAGATCATTTTATTAGAGACTATGTTCAGAAGGGAATTTTATGTTTAAAATTTATACAGAACATTAATGGGATTATATTTTTTTTTCAAAACCCTTGCTTGAAGATAGATTTCTATTTATTCTGAAGCATCTGAAAATGGACTTTTGTCTAGAATAAGATTTCATCAGAATCAGGTGTGTTTAGTCAGAGTATGAAGATATCAGATTTTTATTTAAACTTAGAAGCATTTGTTTTTAACCTCAGTTATCAGAAGATGCTTTGTCAAAAGTGTCTCTGATCAGATGTAAACCTTTTAGTTTTCCAGACTCTAAGGATATCAAGACGTGTCTAAAATCAAATCATATCTACTATTGAAAAGACACCTAGAGCATTGTGATTTCGTGAGACTAGGCTTCAAGTAATTATTACCTATATCATGTTTAACACAATGGATTTGAAAATTTATTTGAAAATTGTTTAAATCTTTACATCTTCCTTCCTCTTTAGGCATTCATAAAGGTATATGTAAGACAAAGACTTCTTGGAATTAACACTTGTCTTCCCTCCTTTATTCTCTATCAGACTATGCCTTCTCATCTTCGAGTATACATTTATTTGTATTGATTGAATGATGTCATAATATCAATAACGTATACTAGTTCATAATCTTTTGGAAACGGATACACTTCTTCATCATTCTTATTCTTTTTTGTATTCCTTGTATTGGAAATGATGAATTTCTCGTCTTAATTCATCCAAGCTTTTATTGCTATTTATGGCTATCACTCCTCTGTTGTCTTTATATACCACACTTCTCCTCTCAATTCTTCATCTGTTTCTATTGGATGTTCACTTATACTCCTATTTCTTTCACCATGTCTATCAAAACCTTTGCCGGCAATGAAGAAACCTTGGAAGTCATTAATGAGAAAAGGCCATGTCTCCCTAGACTGAAAGATGCAGGCATTTGCATTTCCACCTGCATGCAAATCCAAGGATGGTGAAGATACTTTTCAAGTCTGCATGGACCCATTTATCCTGAGATGATAAAAGAGTTTTGGAAATACGCAAAGATTGGTGAAGACAACAACTCTGTTTGGTCTTCCGTTTTCGGTGTTCCAGTCATAGTAACACCCACCTCCATCGCCCAAGTTATTTACTGTGTTCAATCAGGAGTGACTGTTGATGAATTCCATCTAAACTATTCTTTTGTTGGAGATCTCATTAGGATTCATGATGTGTCTCGAGATAAGTATGAACCCTATGATCCTGAAGAACTCCTCCCTGATGGAAAGTTGTGGTTTAAACTACTGCTCACTAACTTTCGCCCTAGAGGTTTGGCCAAAAATACCTTGACTCGTGATGATAGACTATTTATCTATTTCATGATGTACAACGTCCGGGTGAATCTTCCACAAACCATCTTCAATCATCTGAAGAACTGTGTTGAAATCTCCAGAAATCAACATAAATCCTTCATACCTTATGAAAGAATTCTGTCTGAGTTATTCTACAGAGCTGAAATCATCACTTTAGCCAGAATCATTGGACCAGAAGATGCTACTTCTGAAGAAAGGTGTGAAAGGGTTGATGAGGTGGAGGATTTCTGATAGCTGGTTAGTAAATGTGTCTCTTAGTCTTTTGGGTTGCTTGGTGTTTGGTCGCTCCTTCGTTTATCATTGTTTTTCCTGTTCCTTGTCCTTGTTATTGTTTGTTTCTCTGTTTTGTGAGTTTGGTTCTGTAATGCGCTATGACGCTTTGTTGGTTTGTTAATGAAGTACTTCTTTATCATCTTTATCTTATCTTACTGCATTACATAATGATTACCATTAAAAAGGAAAAGAAAATAACTAGATTTAACTTATCTAAATTCTTTCAAATCAAAATGATTTAGTTAAAATCTTGATAATGTGTGAATGATAATGATAACAACTGTTGGACACATGAGTAATGTGACCTTCTTGAGAATAGGTTAAAAATCTTTATGCATTCCCCCATGGCTATGAAGTCATAAATAATAAGACATATATGAGTTAAGATTTTCTTGAAAATAAGCTATACTCTCTTCTGTCTTTACTATGCGTCAGTTCTCAATTGCCACTTATAAGTATACATTTATTGACTCCTGTTAGAACTTAAATATTGTATCCTTATTTGTGACCTTTTTGGGTATTCATCTTTAAGAGAGTGCTACACTTATTTCATATTCCATGATATTCTTGTCTCTTACTCTGCCACTGTGTCCTTGGCATATCTTATGCTTGATACACATCTTGACCTATGTCATTTTCTTAGTCAGTCACATTTCTCATTTCACATATAAATATATATATTTCAGTCCTCCTTTCATGATCTGTAGTGTTTGATCTCACTGTTTCAAAATTACCTTCACTGTCTAAATCTTCTCATCATGTCTCTAATCACTTTCCAAGGAGATGAGAACCTTCTTGAGGTCATATCAGAAGAATAAATAAATCTTCTTCATCTTGGAAACAGAGAAATTGCTAGAAGTATCACCTCAATCATGCACTATCAAGAATGGGCAAAATATTTCATGATTCTGGATAAACCAGTCTATTTAAATCTTGTAAAAGATTTTTGGAAACATGCCTACATCAATGATGACAGTCGCTTAATTTCTTCTCGTGTTTTTGGTGTTCCCATAAACATCACTCCCATTTCCATTGCTCTAGCAATTGGTTGTGAGAACATTGGCTTTACTGTTGAACATGTTAAGTCTAGGTATCTTATTTCTGAGGAACTAGCCTCTCTTCACAACACATCGTCCAAATATGAACCTCTCAATCCTGAAAATCTTCTTCCCATTCCCAAAGCTTGGTTTAAGCTTTTGCTGACTAATTTTCATCCTCGGGAAGAAAACAAAAATATCCTATTTCATGATGATCAGGTCTTCATTTTTCTCCTGATGGCTCAGATGCGAATTAATCTACCTTAGACTATCTTCATTTTTCTGCAAAAATCCATTACTGATTCCAGAAATGGTAATTTCATCAAGCCATACATACCTTTTGGAAGAGTTCTATCTGAAATCTTCTTTAAAGAAGGAATTGTTGAACCTGTCCAGTCAGAAGGTCTAGAAAATGGTCTGTTGAAGGAACATTGTGAAGTCTTAGATGGTTAATCTGTAGCATGTCGTATCTTGTGTTTTCTGTCTCGTCTTTAGGATGCTCTGTATTCGAGTCATGCCAATATATTTCAATCCATTATTAATGAAACTTT
The DNA here is from genome assembly GCA_022829125.1 of Lathyrus tuberosus. Classification (NCBI taxonomy): domain Eukaryota; kingdom Viridiplantae; phylum Streptophyta; class Magnoliopsida; order Fabales; family Fabaceae; genus Lathyrus; species Lathyrus tuberosus. Next base: position 1,603,995 of record JALAZF010000702.1, read on the forward strand.
CTTTGTTTATCAGTGCTATGGCCTATCTTAGAAATTTCTTTCTCGCATATTTATCATTCTATTGCACTGTTTATTGCATTATCTTTTTGATTATGACAAAAAGGGGGAGAAAGTAAAATGATTTTGATAGTACTTATTCTCAGAATCTCGAACTCAAACATTACATAATGCTTATATAATGCTTTTTGCAATGTTTCAATTAAGGAACTCTAAAAATTTTCACTTAGCATTCTAGACAGGTTGAACGTAAAGATCCAACTCTCTGAAGATGGAAAATCTTATGGATAATTTCAACTCTGATAATCATGGTTAAGAAGTTGTACACTATGAGAATATATGGTTATTCAAACAGATGTTCCAATACTGTTCATAAGTTGTGAACTTTCTGAAAGTCAAGAAATATTGTTTGATATTATAGTATTCAGAAGTTGTAAACTTTCTGAAAGTATGAAATTCAGACTCAAAGCGTCAGAAGCAGAAATCTCCTTGAAAACAAGTCAAGTCAATTCTCTGATTTAAAGATACTAATCACAAGACACGCTCTGCAACAAATGATATTATGATAAAATCAGTCAAGCTCTGAATCTGATAAGATTGGTGAATCTAAGAAAAGATGGACAAAAGAGAAGTCACTTCCAATCAAACTCTGATACTTAAGAAGTTGTGATTCTCTATCAAGATCTGATAAGAAGTTCTGATACGAGATGCGCGGCATCATCCAATCAAGTTTTGATTTTTCATTAAAGTTCTGATAGTAACCAGGTTCTGAGATGAAGACCTAGTGTTCTAGTCAGACGCTGATGAGTTGTTGTAGGGAAGTATTCCTTCTCTATTTGTTATGCTCAGAAGAACTCAAATTTTATTTTGTGAGTCTTGGGATCAGGGGGAGACTCTGAACAAGCATAAATAAAATTTTGAGATTAACAGATTCAGGGGGAGCTGAGAGCTTAAACTTTGAATTTGATGGTTATGGTGATTACCCTGTATAAATTATTCTATCAAAATACATGCTTTTGTCATCATCAAAAAGGGGGAGATTGTAAGAACAATATTTGGCTCTGCATCTTGTCTCTATGTTTTGATGATAACAATGAAGTATTTGTGTAAGAAAAATTTTGGTGCTCTAACGTTTGTTATTCTGATTGCTTTAACAAACAGGTTCTAACTCTGATAAAGACCATGTGCTACGTCACTCTGATATTCTCTATGGTCACTTCTGTGTGAAGAAGCAAGATTGGTTCTAATCTACTGTGCGTCAGAAATATTCTGAGAAGACACTATGTTGTTGTTGTAACGTCTCTTGGATTCTAATTTCTGAGCGTGACTCTGGTGTTATATTTATGAAGGTTGTATCGCTTCTGAAGTCGTTAACTTCTGAAGACTAAGTGCTGAAGATTCTGAAGACAAGGTTCTGCTGAACAAAGTTCTGAAGACTCCGATGACTTAAGGATTCTGAAGATTAAAGGTTCTGAAAACTAAGTGATGAAGATTCTTAAGACAAGGTTCTGCTGAACAAAGCTCTGAAGACTCTGAAGACTTAAGTATTCTGATAACCAAGGGTTCTGAACAAGAAGTGCTGAAGACTCTGAAGACAAGGTTCTGCTGAACAAGTTCTGAAGACTCTGAAGACTCAAGACTCTGAAGACCCAATGATTCATTCTTCTGATCATGCTTCAATCAAATCAATTCAGAAGCCTCTGATGAATAGAAGAAAATGAAACGTTTGCGTGGGAAAATAGTATATAGTACAGATAAAACACGTTCCTCTCCACTAACCTGATTTGGTGGTACAAAGGACAACTTCAGTGTACGATTTTCAACCCAGCATAACGACATTATTTCAAGTCGCCAGTACTCTCTCTGATATTACCGATCTGCCCTTCAACGGATCTTTTTCTGGCTATATATATACTTGATCATTCAACGAATCTGATGCTGATAAGCATGAGCGTGAATGTGCATATGTGCGTGCAAGTGTAAATGCATGCGAAAGCATGGAAGTATGAAGTGAGAAATAAACGATGTAGTACTCAGTGTGAGAGAAAGGAGAAATATCAAAAACACTGATGCATATGAAGAAAGCAAATCAAGAATCAGAAGAATATATGAGTGAACAGTAAAGCACCACAATACAAAGAAGAAGAATGTTTTTATTGTATAGTTTCGCTCTAAGTTAGATTGAGCTTAAAGTGTATGTTTACCCTGCTTGTATAGAAGCATCATTATTGTAAACAAACCTTGTAACAAACAGATGTTTGTGTTCCCTAAAGGACCAGTTGGGTCAGAATTCTTTAGGAAGATTAAAACAGTGTGTATTAGTGTTGTTAGTCACTTGCAGTTGGCTTGTGCGTTGTATTTCTTAAGAGACCGGTTGGGTCAGAATTCTTAAGAAGTCTAGGACTAGTGTGTCTTAGAGGTTGTTAGTCACCAGCAGTTTGCTAGTGCAATTGTAATCAGTTTGGTTATAGTGGATTAAGTCCTTGTGTATAAGGCAAAATCACCTTGGCGGGTGGACTGGATTAGCTTGATAGTTTTCAAGTGAACCAGGATATATCGTGTGTCTTTCCATTGTTAGTTTATTTATGATCTTTGATTGAGTTTCGCAAAAAGCTTTCAAAATGGAAAACCCAATTCAACCCCCCCCCCCTTTCTTGTGTTTTTCTCACACCTTCACTATGCAGTTGGAAAGTCTTGGTGGAAAGAAGTATGCCTATGTGGTTGTGGATGATTATTCAAGATACACTTGGGTGAATTTCATTAGAGAAAAGTTAGAAGTGTTTGAAGTGTTAAAAGATCTTTGTCAGAAACTTCAAAAAGAAAAGGAAAGTAATATTATTAGAATCAAAAGTGACCATGGGATGGAATTTGAAAACAACAAATTTGCTTAATTCTGCTTATTTGAAGGAATTGTTCATGAATTCTCGTCTCCCGTCACTCCTAAGCAAAATGGAGTTGTGGAACGTAAGAATAGAACTGTCCAGGAATATGCTAGAGTTATGTTTCATGCCAAACAATTACCCTACCACTTTTGGGCTGAAGCTATGAATACTGTCTATTATATTCATAAAAGAGTGACCTTGAGGAAAGGTACCTCATCCACCCTATATGAAATATGGAAAGGAAGAAAACCTGTTGTCAAATACTTTCATGTATTTGGAAGTAAGTGCTAAATCTTGGAAGATCGTGAACAGAGGAGAAAGATGGATCCAAAGAGGGATGAGGGAATATTTTTGGGGTACTCCACCACCAGCAGAGCTTATAGTGTGTTTAACTCCAAAACTAAAGTAATGATGAAGTCCATAAATGTTGTGATTGATGACTCAAGTATGAATAAGGAAGTTGATGATCTAGAGGATGTTGAAACATCTATGAATGATATCCCAAAAGAAACTACAGATCTAAGTATAGGTTCTGAGCCTACTGATGCTGAATCTGGAACTGGTCAAACCAACAAGGGACCATCTATCAGAATTCAGAAAGACCACCCTAAAGAGCTTATCATAGGAGATCTTAATAAAGGAGTAACTACTAGATCAAGGGAAGTCATATTAAATTCTTGTTTTGTTTCAAAAGTTGAGCCAAAAAATGTTAAGGAGGCCTTAACTGATGAATTTTGGATTAACGTTATGCAAAATGAGCTAGGTCAATTTAAGAGAAATGAAGTATGGGATCTGGTCCCCTAGGCCTGAGGGAATCAATGTAATTGGAACTAGATGGGTGTATAAGAGTAAGTCTGATGAAAAGGGGGTTGTCACCAAAAATAAAGCAAGGCTTGTTGCTCAAGGGTATACTCAAATTGAGGGGGTAGACTTTGATGAGACTTTTACTCCTGTGGCTCGCCTTGAGGCCATTAGATTAATCTTAGGAGTGGCTTACATTCTGAAGTTTAACCTATTTTAGATGGATGTAAAAAGTGATTTCTTAAATGGTTACCTAAATGAGGAGGTCTATGTGGAACAACCTAAGGGATTTATTGATCCAACATTTCCTAGCCATGTGTACAAGTTGAAGAAAGCTCTTTATGGGTTGAAGCAAGCTCCAAGGGCATGATATGAAAGTTTGACAGAGTTCCTTGTTGAGAATGGATACATAAAAGGTGGAATAGACAAGACCCTATTTGTCAAAGAACATGGAGGAAAGCTCATGATTTCCCAAATCTATGTTGATGATATTGTGTTTGGTGGGATGTCTGATGAGATGGTTCAACATTTTGTCAATCAAATGCAGTCAGGATGAGCCTTGTTGGTGAATTAACATTCTCTCTTGGTCTACAAGTCAAACATATGGAAGACTCTATATTCATACCTCAGAGTAAGTATGCAAAGAATATAGTAAAGAAGTTTGGGATGGAGAACGCCAGCCATAAGAGAACCCCTGCTCCCACTCACTTAAATCTTTCTAAAGATGAAAAGGGTGTGAACGTGGATCAAAGTCTCTACAGAAGTATGATAGGTAGCTTATTATATTTTACAGCAAGATGGCCTGACATTGCTTTTGCTGTAGGTGTGTGTGCTAGATATCAAGCTGAACCCAAAGTAAGCCACATCAATCAAGTGAAAAGAATATTGAAGTATGTGAATGGGACATGTGACTATAGTATGCTATACTCTCATGGATCTGGCTCTATGTTAATTGGTTATTGTGATGCTGATTGGGCAGGAAGTGTTGATGATAGAAAGAGCACATCAAGAGGATGTTTCTTCTTGAGGAACAATCTTATATTGTGGTTCAGTAAGAAGCAGAATTATGTCTCTCTGTCTACTGCTGAGCCTGAATACATAGCAGTAGGAAGCAGTTATTCACAGCTGGTTTGGATGAAGCAAATGTTGACTGAATACAATGTCAAACAAGATGTCATGACATTATATTGTGACAATCTAAGTGCTATAAATATCTCCAAAAATCCTATTCAGCACAACAGAACTAAACATATTGATATTCGTCATCATTTTATAAGAGAACTTGTTAAGGACAAGATTGTTGCTCTAGAACATGTAGCTACTGAGATGCAACTAGCTGACATTTTCACTAAGGCCTTGGATGTTAATCAATCTGAATTATTAAGGTGTAAACTATGGATTTGCTTGTCTGAAAATTTGTAGAAATTAATGTCGTGTGGGAATGTTAATCATGTTTCCTTATTTTTCCAATAAATAGGGCACATCTACCAAAGGAAATCATTTCATAGTAACCTAACCATTTTTCCCACACGCTATCTTTGTATCATCACTCTGCTCACTAATTCTTTCATTTCCCATCTTAGAGAAAGAACCGATTTTACTCAGTGTCATCAACTTCTCAAAGATCCCAAGATGTCTCAACAACCTGCGTCCACCCCTTCAAAAGATTCTTCTGGTAAGGCCAAGGTGTCTCCATCAAAAGCTTGGGCTAAATCTATGGACATCTCTTTTGAAGATATTGTTGATGTTACTCCATTGTCCATGGTTCCTTGTGTTGCGCCGGAGTTGCAGAAGCCCGGAATTTCACATGTAAAAGGATCGAAGAACGCTTCTATAAGTAATTTTTCTAAACCCTCTGTTGACTCCACCTCTAAGAAAGGCGGAGGAAGAAAAAATTTATGTTGATAGAAACATTAGAAGGATTGTTACTAGGGTTTTGAATGAAGGTAAAAATCTTGTTGTGCCTGGTATTACAACACCCATTTCCTAAGTTCATCCTACTGCTTCCCCTGTGCCTGCTCAGTCTGTTATGAGTAGTGGTCATGACTCAAGCTCTTCTGAGTCTGAACAAAATGATGATGAAGAGAAGATAACTAATCCCTCTGAAACTGCTACATCTAAGGAAAAAGGTACAGATGGAAATCTTCACAAGTTTGTTGAATCTGTGCTTGAAGAAGCTAGAACACATATTGTGCTAGATGTTAGGACATCAACAGTAATGGAGGATCCCCCTACCATAGGTCATGTCCATGAGCATGCAGATAAAGATAGAGGTTCAAGTAGAAGGAAGGATGATTTTGCTGGTGATGCTGTGAATGTTGATGATTTGCCATCTGATGATGAGTTAATCAAGAGTCTTAACCTTGGCATTGCCAAAAGACTCAAGACTAGAAAAGGAAAGGTTGTTGTTGCTGAAAAGACGTCTCCCAAGAGTGTCAAGAAGGCTGCTGTAGTTGGTCTTAAACAATCCTAGAGTAAAGTTGTCACCATCTCTTAAAACAGAAAAGTTGTGTCTGATAGTGAGTCAGATTATGATGTTGAAGATGATGTCCAAGACATCACTCTTGTGAGAAAATCTGTGATTAAAAAGCCTACTGGTAGTGTGCCTGATGCTCCTCTTGACAACATCTCTTTTCACTTTGTTGAAAATGCAAAGAGATGGAAATATGTTTATCAAAGGAGGATTGCTCTTGAAAGAGAATTGGGAAGAGATGCCTTGGAATTCAAAAAGGTTATGGATCTTATTCATGTTGTTGGTCTAATTAAAATAGTGTCTAGTTTTGCTAAGTGCTATGAAGTTCTGGTAAAGGAGTTTATTGTGAATATTTCCTTGGATTGTGCTGATAGAAAGAGTAAGGATTTTAGGAAAGGTGATTGTTAGGGGCAGATGTGTTGAATTCTCCCCTGCTATCATTAACAGATATTTGGGAAAAAGTGGATGTGACTGATAACCAAGTGTGCAAGGAGATTACTGCTACCCAGGTGGTGGAATGTCCTAGAAAGGACTAGCTTTCTGCTGTGAAGCTAAGTATGAAATATGCAACTGTGCACATAATTGGTGCATTTAATTGGGTGCCAACTAATCATACTTCAATGATTTTAACTAGTTTAGGGAAGTTTATTTATGTTGTGGGTACCAAGAAAGTGCTTGACTATGGTACATACATCTTTGATCAAACCTTGAAACATGCAGTAACCTGTGTTGTCAAAATGCCTATTGCATTTCCCTCTCTTCTTTGTGGTATTATCCTTTCTCAACATCCTGGGATTCTGTCTAGTACTGATGGTGGCTGTAAAAGGGAATATGTTTTATCTCTCCATTACAAATTGTTTGAAGGAAGATATGTCCCAGACATTGTTCTGACATCTGCTTCTGCTGAGAGCAAGCCTACAACCAAGGGTGGTGTGATAGCTGAGTTGAAAGAGGCCTACAAAGAGCTTGATGCAGTGATTCGTGCAAGTACTGAGAGGAAACTGGGATTTGAAAGGATGATTAAGACTCTAGGAGAAGATGAAGGTAACACTGTTGGTGATGACAATAGAAAGGAAGATGGTGATGGAGAAGCTGAGAGTACTAATTCTTATGGTCTTGAAGACATCTAATTATTTGGTTATGATGATTTTGGTTGAAGACTTTTAATTTTGTGGTTGTGAAGTATTTTTTTGTTGAAGACTTTTGCTTATGTTTCTTTTCTTTGTTTTGGGGTATGCCCTGAATATTTTGGCACTTAATGTGCTTGGCTTGTACTGACTCTTGTCCTGAATTTTTCTATCTTCTTTTGACTTGATGAAAGCTTAGTGTTTGTCATATTATGGCTAAAAAGGGGGAGTAGTATTGAAGATAAAACTGAATTGAACTAAGCTAATCTGGCTTGTGAGATTAAGGGGGAGTAATAATTAATCTTGAAGATAAACCTGAACTATGCTGATGTGTGAGATTAAGGGGGAGTAATGAGAATCTATGATAGTAGTGACATATTTTTTTATGTATTATGTTCTGAATTTTTTTCTGTTGCGTGTGTCTCTGGTATGGTGTGTTTCCCTAGTAACTTACTCAACTCAAAGAAGGTTTTAGCCAAAATTTGCCAAAGAGGGAGATTATAAGTTCTGTGTTGGCTGCATTTTTGCTAAAACATATTGTTGCAGCTATATGTTGTGCAAGATGTCTTGACATGTGGGTCAAACATCTTTGCAGGTCGTTTATTCAGGCAGTGTAGGGTTCAAATACAGGATGTCATGACTGATGTTCTAACATGTTTTTACAGAACTAAACAACATTCTATTCAGAATGTTGTGATTTGTTTGTTACTATTCATTAGTAATCTTTTGTGCTATTCTGGTGAGAGATATTACTGGCGAAAATCAAGGTGGAGATTTTCTTTAAACAAAAGAGTTTTTGGTGCATAATTTGTGGAGTTATTTTGGAATCGTTTGTTCTATTTTCATGCAGAAAATATTGAGAAGATTTAGAGTTTTATTTGATTTGATCTGATCAAATCTGAGTTGGTTTTTTTCTAATGCCAAAGCCCATGCGAAGTGTTTCTATATAAAGACTCTCTAACCCTATTTGGTGTTTAGAGAAGCTAGGGTTGAGACGTGTGCATTGCTTAAGAATTAGGGTTTTAGTTTTATATGCTTTTGTTATTTGTGAGCCAGTCATTCATCACCTAAATGCTTGAACTAGACTGAGTTTATTAAGTTGTAATTATGAATCACTCATGAACTTTTAAGAAAGAGTGAATTTTGTGTCTTTGGAAGTGTGTTTTCTGTTGTTCATTGTTAGAAGTCTTATCACTGCTATGTGATTGAAGGGAAGTGAGAGGTGTCTCATATCCAGGAGAGTCCTAGATAGAAATTGCACGAGTAGAGATTAGGTGAAAAGATTCTAAACCAGAGGTTGTTTGCTGAGAATCTTCAAACTAATTCGGTTTTAGTGAATTTCTTTCATGGCTTGGTAGCCCCCAAATGTAGGTGAGTTGCACCGAATTGGGTTAACAATTGCTTGTGTTATTTACTGCTTTCCTATTGTGTTTATTACCTTGTTCTTAAGTTGATAACAGTTTAGATATTAGCGTCGTAACATCTCCTTTGACATCTCATATCTAATACCAGATTTTCAAATATATTAATAACAAAAAAAATACAATGTGATCAAAATATGATTTGATAAATCTCTCTTAACTTTCCTTGGTACCAATTAAGTTTCCCAGACACTCCCGCATAAAATATCAATAGATAGAACTAGGAAATAAATTTTTGTTAGATCCTTGGGGTTTAGTTAAAGAACACTTAGGTATCCAAGCCATGGTACCATGCTGAACTTTGACACTCCTAATGTGGCAAATAAGCCTAATGTGACCTTTATCACCACAATAATGACATGTAGCTTTAAATGAAATACTATTTCTATTTATTCTAGTAAGTCGAGGATTTTTGTTTAAAAATCAAACCCTCTTTCACTTGAAAAAGTAGAACTAGTAGTAGATAGAGAAATAACTAGTGTTGATCATCCTTTGAAATTTTCATTTTCAAGTTTTAAAATTAGAAAAGCAACATAATCCATTCTTACAACCTTTGCAGCTAAAGTATCAGAAGCATTAAAACGCTCATCTACGAGAGATGCATGCTGTTTATTTAAGGAATCTAAAGCACTGTCAAGATTATTAATCTCCATTTCAAGTTTTGAAATAATTTTTCTTTGAAAAGAAATTTTCTTAAAAGCACTTAGAGCATTTGCATGCATTTTATTAAACACTTTTGACAATTGTTTATAAGAAGGTTTAACTTCATGGTCAAAAGTATATACCTCAAAGTCTTCACTTTTCTTGTGTGCCATCAAGCATAGGTTGACACATTCATCATCTAAACTTGAACCGGAAGAAGTAAAGGAGCTTTCATCTTATTTTTCTCAAGCGATATAGGATCTACGAACATTAACATGTTTGCTATTCGTCTTGTAGAATTCCTTATCTTTTCTCTTATGATGTTTATTGAGACTCGGACATGTGGTTCCATAATGACCCAATTTAAGCATTCTAAGCATGTGACATCTTCTTATTTTCTTTTACGTTCCTTCTTGTGTGGATGTGACTTAATATTAATCAGATTTTTGTCAGATTGCTTGAGCTTATGTTTCCTCATATATTGATTTTAGAACTTGACGAATAACCCCATCTCTTCTTCTTTAGAAGAGTCTTCGTCAGAACTATCATGTCCATCTTATTTTTCTTTGTCCTTAATGATTAAAATTTCAAGGATATATCCCGCTTTTCTTCTTTGACCTTCTCTTTCTCTTTCGAATTTACTTCACTTTCAACGAGCCATTTAAGTTCATTATCATGTTCGATTAGCTTTCCAAATAGTTTGGTAATATCCAAATCATTAAGATCATTTGATTCTTTGATGGTTGTAACCTTTGGTTGTCATTCCCTGCACACAGACCTTAACATTTTGTTAGCGCAATCTTTGTTAGAAAAATACTTTCCTAAGTTGTCTAACTTGTTTATTAAACCGAGAAAATAAGTCTGCATGGAATCCACCAATTCTTCGGGTTCCATACGGAAAATTTCATACTCCTCTATCAACATATTAATTTTACAATCCTTAGCGTCTTCAGTTCCTTTGCAAAGGACTTCAAGAGCTCTTCACATAGATTGGGCGCTCTTATGGTGTGAGATAGAATAATATAATTTAATGCTTAATGCATATATAAGTATATTTCTTACCTTCAAATCATATTAAGTCTTTTTGGTTTCATCATCGGTCCAATCTTTTGAGAGTTTAACAGAATTATTGACTTCGTTTTTTGGGATAAAATGCTCATCACTAATTGCTGCCCAGAGATGCTTGGCAATTGACATTAAATGTACGTACATGTTTTCCTTCCAATAGGCATAATTTTTGCCTTTAAAAAGTGGTGCTCTATTGTACGCTCTCATCGAATTATCATCACCTATATTTCCAAACTTTTGATTCACTTAGAATTGATCAAAACACCACTTTAGAGGCCAATTGTTGGGGTGAGAATATGGACAATAAATGGTCTAGGGGGAGGGGTTGTAACACCCCCAATCTATACCCCCAATTAATAATAAAACAATAAACACTTAATAAAAATTTCGTCAGAGTATATTCAAATTATCATGGCATAGACAGGGAGAATCACATTATATTGAAACAAAACATACAACACCTGCTCATAAAGATATGCAACAGTGGGGTAGCAATCAACAAAGGAACTTAGTTCCTAACACCCACATTTCAGAATTTAGAATAAAAGCAAAAAATCTAAAACTGAGTATCATATATATATATATATATATATATATATATATATATATATATATATATATATATATATATATATATATATATATATAAGTTTATATGTTATCAACAGAATCATGTATATATCCAACTCCAAAAGATAACGATGCATATACACAACATCACAAAATAATCCTAATTGATCTCCCGACTACCCGGTGCTACATATCAGAGCCGACCGACAAAAGAATGAAGACATAAGCTTCACAAAAGACCTCCAGCATCTAATCTGCAATGCCTCATAGAGCATTATAAAACAGCAGAAGGGTGAGAAACACAATTATAATACGAATGCATATAATTATATATATTGACATAAAAATACACATATCAAGTATTCTCACCACAATTATCACATGCCAACAGCTAAAGCATATATAGATTATATTCACATAATCACATATTCACACATAATGCATATGTTTATACACAAAACATATCATTCATAATTCAATGCATTTAACACGAATGCACATCAATTCACAAATGCTATCACAAGATCAATCACATAATTACTCCATTCCCAATTGCATATTAATCATGCACAATATATTTATCACAAATGCATATCACAATGACTCACACATATTCAATTAAATAATGATTCTCCACATATAAACAATGCAATCATAATTCATGCAGATGCAAAGAGACTGACACAACGACTCTATGCAAATGCATATGCGGTACCGACTCCATCATTACCAGTCCACTTAGGAACTATTGGAACCATCGCTTGTTACTACAAGTAACACCCCGTCGGGCCAATGATGTTCACCCGTCGCTTACAGTCCTCTTTGTATAAGGCTCACGACGTTTATGGATCGCTTGCAGTCCTCTTTGTACAAGGCTCACGATTCGATCGCTTGCAGTCCTCTTTGTATAAGGCTCATGATCGTCTATAATCATTGTTTTCAGTCCTCTTTGTATAAGGCTCACGATGTTATAGCAGATTCTCTCAGGAATCAATCTGTCGCTCCCACCTCTTTGTATAAGGCATATGACTTCACAAGATGCATATCATGATACTTGACGCACAAGAACTCATGACAACCAATGCATCTTCACACATATATGCAACCATAAACATGCATATATAACCAAATACAACACATTACATTTATTTGCCTTTCGGCCACAATTCATCACCTCAACATGTCATCACACACATTCACATCATATAACATCACACAAGTCATACGATATCCATATTAAAAGCACATTACACGATACACGCCAATTACACACAATTAAAACGACAAAAGTCGACAAAACGACACTATTCCAAATACCGACACAATTTAATCGGCTAACAACTTCTAAATCATCATAATCAGATAGCACAGATCAATAGCTTTCCAACGATACCAAGAATGTAAAAATCGGATAAACGGAACCCAAGTTACGAAAGAAAAACGAAAACGATATTTTGAAAAGTCCCATTTTACACTTCTCCTACCCATACGCGTATGGCCCCTCTCATACGCGTATGGCAAAACCCTCGTACGTGTACAATATGCAACTCACCAGATGATCGGGAAAAGAGACATCCCATACGTGTATTGGCCCATCCCATACGCGTATTGGCCCCAAAACTCGCCCATGATACGCGTATTGCCAAGGCCCATACGCGTATGAACATGCCCCATACGCGTATGACCTGGGCAAACCCAGAATTCTGCAGATTTCTTGTTGTTATGATTTTACACCCAAAACCCTTCCAAATCATCATCCAAATTCAGAAAAACACCAATTTGAGGTACAACAATACATATCCAACATGTATAAACAACAAAGAACACAATCAACATGAGTTTAGACACATTTGGATCAATTTTTGACTAATTTCTAAACATTAAGAGTTTTACTATAATCTCCATTTTAATCCAATAACAATCAACAAACACACATACATAATCATACACAAGCATATAATAATCGATTTTCGCACCCTTACCCGATTAAATCGATTCTAGGAGTTGATTTGATCCAACCTAGCTTTTCCTCTTTTTCTCTTCTCTTCTTTTTCCTTCTTCTCTTTTTCCTCTTCCTATTTCTTTCTCTCTATTTTCTCTCCTTTCTATTTCTATCTCTTTTCTTCTCTTTTTCTTTCTAAGTTATAAAAATATAATATAAAATGACTAAAATGCCCCTACTCTCAAATACCCCGCAAACGCTCTCAAAATGCTATAAAACATAATCACGATGTAAAATAACATATTATCACAAATAAAATAATATAATACTCAAAATAATTAAATCAACTCGATTAAATAAAATGATCAAAATTGGGGCGTTACAACTCTCCCCCACTTAGAAATTTTCGTCCTCGAAAATATAACCGATACCAACAACTCCGGACACGGCTCTCGCATCCGACCAACAAACATTAGACCAACCAAAAGCACACCACGAATAACACAACTGACAACCCACTTTGCTAACAGCAGCAACAACAACGACAAGACGCAAAGCCCATATAATGCACTTGACGACCAACTCACAACTCAAAGAATACCCAAGCACAAACTCACAGGTTCACTCTCAAATACAAAATGTGCCACATCACGCTTCCGTTGCGCACTCTGATTAACCGAAACCATCAAGATTATCAATCTCACATCCAAAACCTAACTCTTTCTCATATCCACCAAAATCACCGATCACTGCAAATATATCCAACCACACTCTCTACTGTGTTCTCTCCCACACTAGACACAAGCCTCTGAACTGCTCAAATAATTCCACTCTCTGTCCATCAAAACAGACATGCATAAAGATTTCCGACTTACACATCAGGCACAACAACAGCCTCTCCCCAAGGATAACCCCAAACCAATTCATAACTCGCCACGAATCCTAATCATCCTCGTTGTCTCTATTCCTTCAGACCAAACCAGTACTCAATATTCTTGTAATTACCAAACACTTCGAATCTAGAATCATAAAGATAATACTTCCAATATTCCAACATAATACAACAGCAACCAATTCCAATTCCACAATAGTACTGATCCTTTCACGAATCCTCAAATGTCAAAAAACATAAGCCACGACTTTACTCTCTTGCATTAACACACTGACTATACCCATCAAAGATGCATCCCAAACAATCGACTTCCCCTTTGCAAGTCAACTGAAGTAACGAACACACTAATCTTGGAAAAGCCTCCCATACCCTTCGGTAATAACCAACCAAAGTCCCGAAAAAAAAAGTTTCTAATCACCTTAACTAACTTCGGAGCCTCTCATAGTAACACCGCATCTACTTCCGATGATAACAAATATAACCCGTCACATAAAGTCGATCAAAGCCTCAACTCAAACAAATCACCACTCTTATCAAACATCCCAACAATTGCAATTCTAATCAAACTCAACCAAACCATTCCAGTTACCTAATCCTGAAAGTGAACACTTATTCTCAATCGTCACCCTATACCACTGTCCGTAATCTCTACACAATTTCTTCTCTTGACAATCCAAATTCCAACCTATCGCAACAACCAACCAAAAGGAACTCTCAAATATTACATCCATACCTAAGGGTTTTCTTAAGATTTCTATACTACTCACTGGTTAACACACAACCTCCTGCTATCATCTTTTTCCTTACCAACCATGATGGACCTCTTCAAGTCAACACATTAATGTTTCATCCAAAAACACATCTAAAAACCATGCATCATTGACGGCCTATCACTGTGATGATCCTGCCAATTTCTAGAATACTATCACCATAAACAAGGCCAACATCTTAGTCCCATCTCCTAAGAGTTTTCTACTTACCTAGCAGATATAAACCTCAACTATTCACCTTCGTCCATTTCAAGTTCACTTTCTACTCCCTGAGAAGCAGCCATTAATAATACCCAATCATTCTCTCTTAATGATTTCCCAACTTAGCCAACATACCAGAACCTCTAATCCGCCGCATCTTCTGATATAAGAATCTTTATCGACTCAACAAAATAATCTGTAACCATTTTGTTACATTTCAAGTAATCTATTCCGCACCACTATCGAAGCCGGAAAGACACGTCCATTCCATCCAACATAATTCCCATCTGCTATCAACAAGAGATTAAGGGTGATCAGTTCCTCAATTTGTCAATAGACAGCCAACAACCATGATGGGGCATAAACCGTCTCCACCAAACTATAATAGCATTCCTTACATCCCGTGAACAAAACTACCTAAGGCACAAATCCTTAGTTGACATAAACCTTACTTCTGCATCCCGTCTTGAACCGGGAACCACACTTAAAATCTTGCAATTCACAACACACTGAGCCAGCGCTCTAAACCTGAAGCAACATGGAGAAGTACCAGCTTCTCCCCCACTCATCTCATTCCATCCCCTCCAACTGTAAACACACTAAATCCATCGCAAGTCTTTACAATAAATGGTCAAAGAACAATTTAAACAAACCAAAGAAGTAATTACCGACCCCTAAGCAGAAGTATCGATAACCATCTCACCACCCCAAGAAGACAACAACAAATTCGAACGCTTCGCGCACTCATACGAAATAAATGAATGAGTCGCTCCAGTACCAATAATAGCAAATAAAGGCGTACTATTAATAAAACAAGTACCTTTAATCAGCGGTCCGCACTAGTAGTCTCAGTTCCTGCCAATGCAAAAACCTTCCCACCAGCCTGAGCTTGCTTTGGTTTCGTACACCTCGTACTAATATGACCTATTTCACCACAGTTGAAACACTTCACCACATTGTTCTTACAATCAGCTGTGACATGTCCCGAACCTCCACAATTGGAACATTTCAGTTTATTCTTCCGATAATCAAACTGCAGATGTACTATTTCACCACACTTGTAACATCTCGGAGGATTAGACATTCCTCCCCCACTTGCCTTTTTCTCAAAGTTACCCCTATGCTTACCATTGTCAGCGGGTGTCACATAAGGACCACTACGAGACTGTTGTTTCCCTCTTCTGTCATTCACACTCTTATAGTGAATAGCACGCGCCTTACTATCCTCTTCGTAAATCCTACAACAATCCACCAAATCAGAAAACCTTCTAATCCTCTGATAACCGATTGTCTGCTTAATCTCAGGACGCAATCCATTCTCATACTTCACACACTTAGAAAACTCAGCAGTTATTGTAGCATAATGAGGATAGAACTGCACAAGTTCCACAAACTTTGCAGTGTAATCCACAACAGAAATATTACCCTGTTTCAACTCCAAGAACTCAATCTCTTTCTTTCCCTTCACATCTTCAGGATAATACTTCCTCAGAAACTCTCGACTAAACAAATCCCAAGTAACCTCTTCATCATCCACTTCCAACACTTGGCGTAAACTAACCCACCAATCATCAGCTTCTTCCTTCAGCATGTGAGTACCCAGTCTCACCTTATTCTCTTCAGCACAATCCATCACACGGAAGATTCTTTCAATCTCCTTAATCCAAATTTGTGCACCATCAGGATCATATCTTCCCTTGAAGACAGGTGGTTGATTCTTCCTGAACTCAGCATTCGTACTAACATTAGGTGCACCTTGCACAGCCCTAGTCATTGCCTCCATAGCAGCAGCTATAGCAGCGTCATTTCTACCACCCATATTCTAATCATTCCCAATAACAGCAACACGGTTAAACAAACAGTTCAACTACACACCAACAACAAACACAGACACAGACTGACACAAACTAGCTTTGATACCACTTAATGTAACACCCCCAATCTATACCCTCAATTAATAATAAAACAATAAACACTTAATAAATATTTCGTCATAGTATACTCAAATTATCATGGCATAGACAAGGAGAATCACATTATATTGAAACAAAACATACAACACCTGCTCATAAAGATATGCAACAGTGGGGTAGCAATCAACAGAGGAACTTAGTTCCTTACACCCACATTTCAGAATTTAGAATAAAAGCGGAAAATCTAAAACTAAATATCATATATATATATATATATATATAAGTTTATCTCTTATCAACAGAATCATGTATATATCCAACTCCAAAAGATAAAGATGCATATACACAACATCACAAAATAATCCTAATCGATCTCCCGACTACCCGGTGCTACATATCAGAGCCGACCGACAAAAGAATGAAGACATAAGCTTCACAAAAGGCCTCTAGCATCTAATCTGCAATGCCTCATAGAGCATTATAAAATAGCAGAAGGGTGAGAAACACAATTATAATACGAATGCATATAATTATATATATTGACATAAAAATACACATATCAAGTATTCTCACCACAATTATCACATGCCAACAGCTAAAGCATATATAGATTATATTCACATAATCACATATTCACACATAATGCATATGTTTATACACAAAACATATCATTCATAATTCAGTGCATTTAACACGAATGCACATCAATTCACAAATGCTATCACAAGATCAATCACATAATTACTCCATTCCCAATTGCATATTAATCATGCACAATACATTTATCAAAAATGAATATCACAATGTCTCACACATATTCAATTAAATCATGATTCTCCACATATAAACAATGCAATCATAATTCATGCAGATGCAAAGAGACCGACACAACGACTCTATGTAAATGCATATGCGGTACCGACTCCATCATTACCAGTCCACTCAGGAACTATTGGAGCCATCGCTTGTTACTACAAGTAACACCCCGTAGGGCCAACGATGTTCACCCGTCGCTTGCAGTCCTCTTTGTATAAGGCTCACGACGTTTATGGATCACTTGCAGTCCTCTTTGTATAAGGCTCACGATCCGATCGCTTGCAGTCCTCTTTGTATAAGGCTCACGATCATCTATAATCATCGTTTTCAGTACTCTTTGTATAAGGCTCACGATGTTATAGCAGATTCTCTCAGGAATAAATCTGTCGCTCCCACCTCTTTGTATAAGGCATACGACTTCACAAGATGCATATCATGATACTTGACGCACAAGAACTCATGACAACCAATGCATCTTCACACATATATGCAACCATAAACATGCATATATAACCAAATACAACACATTGCATTTATTTGCCTTTCGGCCACAATTCATCACCTCAACATGTCATCACACGCATTCACATTATATAACATCACACAAGTCATACGATATCCATATTAAAAGCACATTACACGATGCACGCCAATTACACACAATTAAAACGACACTATTCCAAATACTGACACAATTTAATTGGTTAACAACTTCTAAATCATCATAATCACATAGTACAACTCAATAGCTTTCCAACGATACCAAGAATGTAAAAATCGGATAAACGAAACCCAAGTTACGAAAGAAAACGATATTTTGAAAAGTCCCATTTTACACTTCTCCTACCCATACGCGTATGGCCCCTCTCATACGCGTATGGTAAAACCCTCGTACGCGTACAATACGCAACTCACCAGATGATCGGGAAAATAGACATCCCATACGCGTATTGGCCCATCCCATACGCGTATTGGCCCCAAAACTCGCCCATGATACGCGTATTGCCAAGGCCCATACGCGTATGAACATGCCCCATACGCGTGACCTGGGCAAACCCAGAACTCTGCAGATTTCTTGCTGTTACAATTTTACACCCAAAACCCTTCCAAATCATCATCCAAATTCAGAAAAACACCAATTTGAGGTACAACAATACATATCCAACATGTATAAACAACAAAGAACACAATCAACATGAGTTTAGACACATTTGGATCAATTTTTTACCAATTTCTAAACATTAAGAGTTTTACTATAATCTCCATTTTAATCCAATAACAATCAACAAACACACATACATAATTATACACAAGCATATAATAATCGAGTTGCGCACCCTTACCCGATTAAATCGATTATAGGAGTTGATTTGATCCAACCTAGCTTTTCCTCTTTTTCTCTCTTTTTCTCTTCTCTTCTTTTTCCTTCTTCTCTTTTTCCTCTTCCTATTTCTTTCTCTCTATTTTCTCTCCTTTCTATTTCTATCTCTTTTCTTCTCTTTTTCTTTCTAAGTTATAAAAATATAATATAAAATGACTAAAATGCCCCTACTCTCAAATACCCCGCAAACGCTCTCAAAATGCTATAAAACATAATCACGATGTAAAATAACATATTATCACAAATAAAATAATATAATACTCAAAATAATTAAATCGACTCGATTAAATAAAATGATCAAAACTGGGGCGTTACAGGGGTGACTAGATCTCCCGGATAAAATTTCTTTGAAAAATAGTTTGAAAAAGTTTGATCATAATTTCTATAACAAAAGTGATTTTTTGCATGGCCGAAACAAATTTTAGCGTAAAAGAGAATATGCTTATCGATTGGAATCGGTATGTAATACTTAATCAATGAATAACACAAGTAAGATTATTACACAATTATAACATGTATTGGTGAAAATTACAGGTGTACATGTCATCCTTGCAAAGGGCAGAGATGTTCAGAGGGCTTAATACGTATATTACATTTTATGGTGGTTAGGGCTTTCCCACGGTGGCGAGAAGCCTTGTATGGTGGTGTTTTGTGGTGGTATAGAGGTCCTGCTCATGTGAGGTGAGATCCTTTGTTATTGAATGACGCACTTAGGTATAAACGTAGTTGAGGTGTGATTTGTATGGCTTAATATTTGTTCCATTACCCCCACGGGGGAGAAGTATTTATAAAGGCTTGTTGGGCCTAGGGTTTGGTTAACCCATAGAGGCAACAATCGCTCCCTCTTGGTTAGGGGAAATTGTTGAACACCTAATCTTCAGGGGTAGTGGTGGACTCCCTTTTGTTTGACTAACGACATTACACACATCATCAATGCCAAGGGCGAGCCCTCTCTCCTTGCGGGCACCCTTGTTTAGGATACTTACAAAAATAACGCTACATAACCAAAATATACAAACTAACATTGTATCGAATAATTGGAAAATTACATAAGTAGTGTGATTTTACAATAACAATACTTATATATTCTTCAACCAGGATTTTTAGGTTTAATCGACAAAAAGAATAAATTGAAATACCAATTCTAACAAAACATATACCTGTACAATTATTAGCTACCAAAATAAATCCTAATAGCATGCAATTATAGAAAGCAATAAAAGAACAACCTAATCATGTAATTAACTACGAAAATGAAAAGGATAGAAAGAAGAGAGTACACTGAGATGTATACTAGTTCATTGAGTTCGTCCTTGCTTTACGCATAATCTTGTCTCCATTTGTTTCCCATTGAAATTTTGTCGGTCTTCCAATATGATTTGTAACAAAATTATAAGATTTTGTACAATCATAATATCCAAAGTAAATGCTGAAAAATAAATTTCTTCTTTCTAGATCTTTGACTTGTACACAGTCTACGAACTGAACTTTATGCGAAATCTTTACTCGAATTTGCTTCTTGAATCTTCCAGCCCTAACAACTTGCTCCTAAGCCTCCTTTATGCAGAAATCTTTAACTGATTCCACTGGTATCTTGAGCGTTGGTTTGTCTGAAGATTAAGAAGAACTGTTAGCCTGTTTGTAGGCTTCCATACAACACTACCAAGGTCAATCTGGAGAGAAGAACCTCCTTATTTTCAGCTAGAACTTTCATAACTAATTATAACACCACACACCCTTGTAAAACTCTAAAATATTAACCAAATCTCTAAAGAAATTCTAAATTCAAAAATGAATCTCTAACAATCATGAATCTTCAAAGATAAGATTCATAACCATGCAATAATGGAGAAAAGAATGAGGTAGAAGATGAAAGAAATCATTTGCAATTGTTCGCAAAAGATCTAAAACTCTTTTTAAAAATGAAAGAGCAAATGGTTTCTGAGTTTTAAATCATTAATTAAAGTATGAGTTTTCTAACATTGTGAAGGATTTGAGAGAAAAATATATATATTTATAGGTGTTATAGATTAAGCACAAAAAGAATGAAAAAATCATGCTTGATTCGAGTCATGAACACTTGTGTAATTTGAGTCAAGTGGAAAAGTAATTTTGAAAAAATATTTTCATCTATGAAAAACTCATTTTAGCCATGATTCGAGTCAAGGAAAATATGTGATTCGACTCATGCAAGGTTGTGATTCGAGTCAAGACAACGTTATGATTTGACTTAAGCAAGTCATTGGCTAACCATAATTGTGTGTGTGTGTGTGTGTGTGTGTGTGTGCATGTGCGTGTGTATGCGTGTGTGTATGTGTACGCGCATGTGTGTGTGTATGCATGTGTGTGTGCGTTTATTTTATAATTCAACGATAAAATCTTTGAGTTATTTTAAATGTTGTTAAAAACTTAAAAGATAAGATATTTTATAATTAGTTGATTTATTTTTACTATAAATGCGGGTAATGAGTACGGATATAGGTATTTAGGTACCCACAGAGTACGAGTACGCGTACACACATTGGTACCCATGCGGGTATGGGCTCGTGTATGGTATTTTTTTAAAACTCGAGTATGGGGACAAGTACTATAATACCCTGAGCATTTTCATTTCAATACATCGTTGAAGACCCCTGATCGACCTATGTTGGGATTCTAGGACTCTACGAATGTGGACTAAATTCCTAATGAAATCTCCCCTAGTGATTATAGCTATAATCTGGCAGTTTGACGTCTCTTGAATCGTGATTGACAGCAGGAGCTATTGTGACATCATGTATTCAAACTGTTTGAAAAATGTGTCTAGAAAGAGGAAGCTTATGGTCATATAAAGACTCAGACTTACAGGCATTCAACAGAACGACCACCCGTCCGTGGGGGTATGTTGAGCTGATGGTATCAATAGGAAAAATAATAGACATTCAAACAGTTAATTCACAATTCCTCGTCTTCCCTTGCAGAAGCGTCTACAATTGCATTATAGGAAGACCCTTTACAACCATGTTGGATGTTGTAGCCTCACCGGTCAACCTCAAGCTCAAGTACCATAATCTTCAAGGGAATTATCCATCATCTATACCAATCTTGAATGGGAAAAAATAATCTATCAAGTGCTCCAGCGAGACCAAAAAGAGGGTTTAGCCATAGAGATCAATGTGGTGTCCTTGACTGGGCAGCTCTGAAGCATGAACGTCTACCCACCAAGACGTGGCTGCACTATAAGAAAGTAGACAGGGAGAATAAGCAGCAACTAGGTCACCCGACAATGTTTCCTTATTATTTGTATTACACATTATGTATGTATACTTACTCTCCCCTTATGCAAGAGTAATCCCCAAATATAAATGGGATATTTCAAGTTTGATATATTCATTTCTTTATGGTTGTATACATTAGGGCTAAATCTGAGATACAATCGAAGCGATCGAATCCCCACCATGAAAAGAACACACAAAGAAATTTAAAGGTGTTGTCACAAATTCCTAGGTTATGTGACCATATTAATTGATTCCTCGTCGAAAGTCAGAGGCATTGTCGCAAATTCCTCACACGTGCAACCATAGCAATCACTTCCCCACTGATTATTTTTTTCATTACAATGTGACAATATGTTTTTTCATTACAATGTATTATGCATACAATAGACTTATAATTAAAAAACAAACAAAAATAGTGGTCGACTGGGCTACTCTAACAATGAGACGATCTCCCCATCTTAGAGCATTTGATTTGGTCGAACTTGTTCCCTCAAGATAAGTAGAAGATGGTTAAAGTGATCCACTTGTTGCAAGGTGTAACACTCTACTTCCCGACTCGATAAGTAGATGATGGTGAAAGTGATCCATATGTATAACACATATATCCTCCAAGTAGGATGCTACTCAAACATCAATCAACCCATATTTGCACCACATAAGTAAAAATTAAATCCTTTGATAAGCAGCAGAAATTATAAAATAGTCGGCATAAAAGCCTCAACAACATTATTAGTTTAAAAAGTGGTTCAACACCAAATAAATGAAAGATATGGAACATAATAAAACAATAAAAGAACAATTTGTTTCCCTCGTGTTACATATCAAAGTGACTCTAACTATAAGACTTGATCGACAAGCAACTAAAGAGGCATAACGTCATCCTCAACATTAAACTCTTACTCAGGTACTTGATTGTCTGTACTCTAGAGGGGCACTGATGCAACAACACAAAAGGGGTTGAGAATACGTTCAAATAATAATCGGTGCACAAAATAATCAGAGTAGATTCACACATAAAAAATCATGCAAATATCAACAAGCACCACAATATCACATATTCATATTTCACCCACATCATGATCAATCACCAATCACACACATCCATACAAGAGAATCCAACAATGAACAAACATCCCATTTGCAGAACCTTTATGCAATGCAATGTGACATCAACTTAACTCATGCTAGTCACGGTCCCCACTCTGAACCGGATTCGCAACTCATTTCTATATGCATGCAATACCGACTCAACATTTGGTTCTTCATACGAATTGGGTTTCAACATATGAACCCCAAGCCCCCACTCTGAGCTCCAAGCCCTTACTCTGAGATTTGGATAAGACACTAGTCCTCACTCTAAACTTGTGACTCGCCTCTTTCAGAACAACGACAACATATGATGCATGTCATATAACAATGCAATGACAACAACACAACAATGAATACATCCCCACTTTGAATGTAAACAATTATTCAACAATAACATAGCAATGAATACAACCTCACTCTGACCGTGGTCAAGCAAGCATTTGATGCATCACCAGTAGTTCTCAATATGAACCACTCATCTCATCAATCATTAACAAGCATGTACATTAATTCTCACAATTATACATACAATTCATAACATATATTCACACATTTAACATACATTCACATTTCACATGTCAATTATCTCACAAGCAACTACCATGAGGTAGCTTTGCGTGTTAGATCTCGAACGCTTCAAACGGCACCCCATACGGGCTTACAAAACTAAAGTTATGACAAAAATAGTCGGGTAATGAAATATGGTTGATTTAGCAATTTTTCAAAAAATGACCAGCATCAATCGATTGACACGAGATGTCAATCATTTGACATCAACCACTTTTAGGCACTGCCTTCCTAATTTTTCACGTTTTTGCTGCATATAATAGATTAATTCATTACATTAATCAATTTTCATGGTTAAAATTTTCATATTTTTCTAAAATAACACGCATGGAATCGATTGAAATCAACCCACAATGCAAAAATCCTTGTTTTCTCAGACGTACTTCATCTTTTTCATCCCCTATCCCTCCCCTCATACATCATCCCAACCCTCATTATATCATTCAAATGCATCAAATACACATTCTGCTATGATCAAATACATTTATTACTCACTGATTGACATTAATATATCACTTTTATCATGAATTAATCAATTATGTTCATACCCTAAAACACCCAATTGCAACACAAATTCATCATCTAATCAGTTAACTCGTGAAGATAAAATAACACAACATCCAATACAAATTTCACATCAGTTGATGGCATAAAACAGAATCACATTCATCATTTATTAGATTATCATCAAGCAATAGAGAAAATAAAAACCCCTATTAGAGGTTAAGGTAAACTTCTCTACCCCTTCATGATTAGAGCACCCTTAGATGAATAGTCTCACCATTACCTTGTAATTCCAACAAAAGCAAGTAAGCAACTCTTCTATAGTTCTCCTTCCCCAAGCCCTAGTTCACTTCCAATGCTCTCCAACTTTCTCTTTTCACGTTTACAGTAAAACTCCCAATAACCATTATTTCTCTATTTCTCTAATTATAATAACCTAATTAAATTTATCAAAATTGTAATTTTGGCCCAACTAAACACCAACTTCTCTTCACTAACCACCTAATTGTCTTAATTTAGAAAATTAGACCAACTCCTCATATTCTACCTGTTCTTGCTAAAAACACTAAAAGGTTTACTTCCTTGTTCTAAATCAAGAAGAGCCTAAAATGATTGGTTGGAGTGTCTGTTATGTGTGTATTTGCAGGTTTTTTCCCTACCTTTTCCTTCCAAACCATCTTCTATTTATAGGTCCCAACCTCCCTCTGTTCTCATCCATTTTACTTTTCATATTCCTAACTAGAGAGTTACAATCATTGAAGAGGCGGACATTATAGGGACAATTTTGGAGGCGGCGGACGTTTCAGGAAGGTGCATCAGTAAATAGAGACCTATAAATAAGGAGTGATAGAAAACAAATAAAAAAACTAATACACATTACTAATACACAAAATAGACATCTGAAACCATTTATCTAAGACTCTCCTCGAGCAATAATGAAGAAGTCAACCTTTTAGTGTTTCAGCAAGAACAAATGTTAGTCTTGGTTTATTCTTTTTCTCCCAAAATATTTTGATTCATAGCAATATTCTTTGTGGTTCATTAATGCTATCTACCAAATATTATCTAATTTTTTACTGGTTAGTTTCTTCATTTCTTTATTGTAGTTCTCTGGTTGTTGGTTTCAATAGAGCATGATGCATGATAGTTTCAATTGGCCTGCATATGTAATTAGTGTAGGAAAAACAGATATTCTAAAATTTTGGAGACCTTCGATGGACTTTTAAAGTTGACTTTATAAAACTTGACTATAACATCGGTCAGGCCCACACTAGACATGATTTACTGACTTTTGAAATTTGACTTTAGCGTCGATCTAGTCGAAGCTTATATATTTTAGTTGACTTTTCAAGTTTGAATTTAGCATCGGTTAGGCTAAAGCTAACTCATTTTGTTGACTTTTGGACTTTGAATTTAGACTCGGTTGAGCTGACGGTAACATATTTGATTAACTTTTGGAGTTTAACTTTAGCCTCGGTTGAGTCAACACTAACATATTTGTTGACATTTGGAGTTTGACTTTAGCCTCTGTTGAGCTGACGTTGGCATGTTTTGTTGACTTTTGGAGTTTGACTTTAGCCTCGATTGAGCCGACGCTAACATATTTGTTGAATTTTGGAGTTTGACTTTAGACTCGGTTGAGCCGCCACTAACATATTATTTTGACTTTTGGAGTTTGACTTTAGCCATGGTTTAGCCGACGCTGACATATTTGTTGACGTTTTGAGTTTAACTTTAGTCTCAGTCAAGCCCACGCTATTAAATTTTTGTTGACTTTTGGAATTTGATTTTTTGTGTTGGCTTCAAGTTAGCCTCGACGTAAAATCGGTTTGGCCGAGGCTACCGTAGACACGACTCTTTTTAGCCGACACTAAAATGTTAGCTTCCAGCGTTTTAGCATGACCCCAACACCGACGCTAATCCTGATAGTAGTTCTAACAGATCTGCCATTAAAGCAAGTGCTCTGCCGCCGAGATTTAGCTGGATGGATGACGAAATGGTCTATCAAAATTTCCGAGGTTGACATCTTCTTTGATGCAAGGAAAGCTTGGAAAGCCCAATAATTGGCCGACTTCATTGCAGAAATGACTACAAACATAGTAGAGCCAACCCATACATGGCTCAATTTTACGAATTTATCATCCAATAGTCAGGGTAGCAGAGCTGATCTTATTTTGGAGAATGAATATGGATTAGTCATTAAAGTATCCTTATATTTTTAATCATCTACCATCAATAATCAGGCCAAATATGAAATTTTCATTGTCATTCTCACATTAGATTGCGAACAAATTCCCAACTCATAATATCACTAGATATTCTTGGATAACAATCACATATACTCATTTTAGTAAATTTGAAGCACAATTACGTCTGAACTTAGGCATGTCGTTCTAGTGATAACTTTGAAACATAAACACCTCTGATATTAGATACGTCATTCTAGTGGTAACTTTAAAACGCAAACATCTATTAAATTAGCATGTCATTCTAGTAGTAACTAGACAGATACTTGTGCGGCCGCACAAGTAAATTTATTTAATACGATAAATTTAAAAATAAACCATGATTATATAAACTTAATTTTATTAAAATAAAAAAAGAAAAAAAAAGGACACGTGAGATAAAAGAAAAGGGAATATTTAAGATTTGAAAATAAAGATTTTATCTTTTAAATTAAGGTAATTGTTGATTAAAATAAAATATTTATTGTGCTAATAGTGACATGTGAAATAGAAAGTTTATTTGATACAATATAAAATGTATTTATTTACATATGTTAAATGAAAAATAATTATATAAACTCAATTCTATTAAATAATCATACAAAAAGAAGAGAAAAAAATAACTTGTGAGAAGAAGAAAGAAAAAAATTAATATTTAGAAATAAAGATTTTGTCTCTCAAATTAATGCAATGGTTGATTAAAAGAAAAACTGGTCCGAGAATTCCACAGTAATGAAAAACTGGTCCGAGAAGAAAACAATGTGTTCTTAACACTAATTCCGAAAATAGAAAACCCAGGGAGATTGTCGGAATTCCGACCAATCTCTTTAATTGGTTGTATGCAAAAGGTGTTGTCCAAGATATTAGCAAGCAGCCTGAGATTAGTGGTGCAAAAGGTCATTTCGGAATCTCAGTTCACATTTTTAGAAGGAAGACAGATAATAGACGATATCCTAATTGCAAACGAGATGGTTGATAAGGCGAAAAGAAAAAAACCAAAAGCATTAATGTTTAAAGTAGACTTCAAAAAGACATTTGATTCCATGGACAGGATGTATATAGACTACGTGATGGAGAAGATGGGATTTCATGTGAAATAGTGCAAGTGGATATCTGAATGTTTGCGGTCAGCTACGGTTTTAGTCCTAGTAAACGGAAGTCCTACCATGGAGTTTGGGGTCGGAAGAGGCCTGAGACAAGGAGACCCTCTATCCCCGCTACTCTTCTTAATAGCAAAGGAGGGGCTGAACCAAATGATGAACAAATCGGTCTAGCTAAATTACTATGATGGATTCCAAGCTGGCAATGATTGAGTGTCAGTATCACACCTGTAATACATTGATGATACAATAATAATGGGTAAAAATAAATGGGAAAATGTATGAGTAATCGAGGAAACATTGTAGCTATTTGAATTGGCATCGAGACTAAAGATAAATTTTCACAAAAGCCAGCTAGTTGGAGTTAACGTGCAGCAGGCCTGGTTAGAAGAGGTGGCGTTGGTTCTCAATTGTAGAGTTAGAAATCTTCTGTTTTCATACCTGGGTTTACCGATCATGAGTAATCCTCAAAGATTAGGAATGTGGAAACAAGTTGTGGATACAATTAGGCAAAGATTATTTAAATGGAATAACAAACACTTATCCATTAGGGGGATACTTGTTCTCTTGAAATCAGTCATGTATGCTTTACTAGTCTACTTTCTTTTCGTTTTCAAGGCACCGTCGGGTATCATCTCCAAACTTGAATCTCTCTTCAAAAAGTTCTTGTGGGATGGACGAGAGGATACTAGGAAAATTAATTGGGTGCAATGGGATAAAGTGTGTCGGGACAAAAGTGAGGGGGTTTGGGTATTAAGAATTTAAAAGCTTTTAATTTAGAGTTACTCAAAAAATGGAAGTGAAGATTACTCTTGGATAAAAATAGTACATGGTACAAAGTATTGGCAAACAAGTATGAGAGAGTAATGGTAAAATAGTAAGGGAATGAAGTCTTGGTTCAATTTGGTGGAAGAATATACAAGGCATAGAAAAGGAGTTTGGGGATTTGAATCTAATTGGATGATGAGGAATCTTAAAAGAAGTATAGGAAATGGTGAGGATTCTTTTCTGTGGTTCGATCCGTGGTGTGATGGCGTAGCGTTAAAAGATAGATATCCTTGTCTTTTCAATTTACCTAAAGAGAAAAACGTCTTGATTAGTGACATGTTACTAATAGATTGAGAGGAAAGACATCAGAGATGTAAGTGGAGTAGAGCTCTATCATAAGAATAAATATCATTTGAAATCGAAATTGGAGATAAAATAAAAAATAAACATTCAATCCGGGGATGAGGGATAGATGGAATTGGGGTATAGGGAAATACACAGTCAAAGAAGCCTACGAGATAATTATGATGAAACTATCATCTGATGACGAAGGATCGAATTTCATAGAAGCTTTGAATAAATACGTACCGATAAAGGTGGTAGTCCTAGTATGAAGATAATTTCAAAACAAGATTCCTTCGAAGGACAACTTGATGAAAATATAAGTTCTCAACCAATCATAATCAGAATGCCTTTTTGGATGTGTGGTTACTGAAAACGCTTCTCACATTTTCTTTGAGTGTAGTTTTCTTTCTATCCAGATTTGGTCATTGGTCCTTAGGTGGTCGAACATCTATGCAGTGCTGCACAACAAGGCTATAGAAAACTTCCTCCAGTTCGAAGGTCTATGCGGAGTAGGTAGCGTTCGAGCGGAGAAATTCATTGTGATTTGGTTCGCATGTATTTGGGTAATTTGGAACGGGCACAATGAAAGAGTGTTTAGAGATAGGCCTAGATCGGCGGAGCAGCTGAGCGATGAAATTAAGATTGTATCGTGGAATTGGCTGAACTGCAAATTTAAAGGTTTCAACTACTCCCTCAGTCAGTGGTTACTCAATCCGGCGACTTGCTTGGGAATTGGAGGATGACTAGCTGGCGTACCCGTAGCAGGGCTTATTATATAAGAGATCATTGAAGAGTTTTTCAACACAGCAAGCATAGAATTCTTTTGTTTCGTCTCTCTGTTTTTGAAATGTGTGAATGGGTGAATCTTGTGTCTCCTGAAAGATTTCTGTTCTCTGTTTCTAGTTGGTCTTAGTTGCTTTTGTTTTGTTGTGGTTGTTATTGTTCGTGTGCACGATTTGTGCTGCGTACTTGCTTCAATATGGTTTTGCAGCAGGGTGTTACAGCTAGCACAACCAAGATCCACAGGCTTTTTTGATTGATTATCAATGGGCAGCTGGAATTCTATTGTGATACAGCTTGATTTAAGTGATGTCATGTCTTATCGGTAGCGTTTTATTTGGCTGCCAGTTCCGCATAAGTTTTCAATTGGGTTATTAAGGTGTTGAAAATTGTGGCTGTGGAGTTTTGCTATTTGGTTTGGAGAGAACTTGCGGTTTCTTTTTTCTTCTTGTCTGGGTGTCTTTAGCTTCTACTTTGCTAGTATTAGTGACTTTATGATTTTTGTACTGGTGGTTTGTAGTCATGTTTTGGTTATTTGTCTTTTTAGCTTTAATGGTATTTCTCTTGTACTAGTAGGGATTGTTGTTCTTGGTAGGCTTGGAAGTTGGCATGGCTTATGCCTTGTCTTTTGTCTTTAAATGAATTCATTAGCCTTTTCAAAGAAAAATTGTAGTGAAAGAACAATTTAGAAAGTGTATGTCATTGATATTTAATAGATTGATAGTTGACTTTGAAACACAAGCATCCCTAAACACACATCTTAATTTAGTGCCTCAGTGTATGAGAAGCATCAATGTTTAATTATGATGATGTTGTTTAAGACTTAATTTAAATTTTGTTGCGCCAATTAGGGTGTCTCAACTGCAAGGGAAGCATATGAGGTACTAAGCCACCGTGGGTGGTTAGAGTTGTTTCCTCTCTTCTCAACGGTACATGAAATTAGCAGTGTCCTTCCACCATTAGAAATAGTTGACTACATTGAGAAGCAACCAAAATCTTTCTAATTCAAGGTGCTAGCTTGAAGATAGTGTTGTTGTTTTTATTAAGTCAATCAATTATAATGACTTTAACTAAAATTGTCTTTAAAGCCATCATCATATACGATTAATCTTACTAGTTTGACAAATACTTCTTCTATTACAAATTATAAGACGTTTTGAATATTTCATACAGATTAAAAAATACAATTATTATTTTATAAAAAGTAAAATGATCTATAATTTTACAAAATTGTCCTTCATTAATTATATTAAAAAACAGACTAAAGGAATAGAAAGAAAGAGAAATGAATGATAAAGGGTATACTAAAAAAAAAGGCTAAAATACAGTTTTGGTCCCCCTGTTTTTCAAAATTCACAGTTTTTGTCCCCCTATTTTTTTTTTAACAGTTTTGGTCCCCCACCCCAATTTTGGCCCAAAAAAAGTGATGAACAGTAACTTGTCCGTACATGTCCGTACATGAACAGTACACGTCCGTACATGAACAGTGAGGGATGGGGGACCAAAACTGTTAAAAAAAAACAGGGGGACCAAAACTGTGAATTTTGAAAAACAGGTGGACAAAAACTGTATTTTAGCCAAAAAAAATCATTAATGTTGTATTGGAATTCTAAAATAACTTATAATTTAAGACAAATATTTTTTAAAGATAGACTTATAATTTGGGACAGAGATAATATCACTATATTAAAATTAAACTCATAAATTATTATAGTGACAATTATTATATATCATTTTTGTTCTTAACTGACGTTAAAAGTTATATACAGCTAAAAAGTTTATCTTTTATATTTATTAAATAATGTTATGATTATCAATATATAAGATTTTACATTGTCAATACATCACAATCATCAGTTTGTATTACTTTTCAGAGGGTTAAAATAAAAATTAAATCTTTTAAATAAATCAACGGTTATGATTAAATAACAGTATACAATATCTTTATACTATAGATGTATATCAATTAAATTCAAAATAATAAATATACTATTTGAGTCTATATAATAGAACAAACATATAAATTATTCAATAAATCTAAATCATAATACCGAATTTATTATATAATAGACCATATACATATTGATTATATATATATATATATATATATATATATATATATATATATATATATATATATATATATATATATATATATATATATATATATATATATATATATTTTGTGTTGGGAAGTTTCTTCAAAATCAATTTTCCTACTTCAAAAATCATTAAGTTACAATTTCTTATTTTTTTAGACTAATAAAAATTAATTCTACATTATTATATTTAAATTGTTACACTCTCTTTAATTTTCCTTCTTTGTCCTTCTTATTTTAATAAATTGTTTCTTTGCTTTTGTGTTTTATATTAAAATTTATTATCATTTTACTAATTATATATTAAAAAATAGATCGTATAATTTTACAAATGATTCCCAAAATATTAAAAATAGAGGATGAATCATTAATCCTAAATTAAGAAAAATAGAGAAACTAAAACTCCTAAACTATGTGAATGCATCCAAACGAAGCCTTCAAATAACTCATTATCGTTCCCCGCCGCCGCAACGGTCGGACCATTTCCCAACAACTCTCTCCACCGCCGTCCTCCTTCGTCGTAAACTTCGGAAGCGGCACCGGCTCCCTACGCTCTTGCCTCATCTTAATATCGCTCAGTTCCATTTGTAACGGAAACTTCACCATCCCAAACAAACCAGTATATTTCTTCCTCTCACTACCGCTCCTCCGGTACCGGCATTCCTTGCCAGACGATGATTGAATTCCCGGAACAACCGCGTTCTCTCTTACTGTTTGCGGTTCTGTTTTGCGTGTTATAATTTTTCCGAAGAAAACCACGTCGTTTGGTAGCTCAGTCAAAGTACTGGTGGAAAATTCAAAGTCGGTTCGGGTTGTACCCGTTTTGGAAACGGATCCGGGTTCAAGTAGTTTGTTACTACTACGTTTCATGGTTTTGTTGGAAAAAAAGAGTGAAGGAGTTGTAAATGAAACAAAAAACGAGTGGAGGAGTTAGATGCGTATTTTCTTTTGAGGTGTATACATATTTATATAGTTTTTTTTCTTCTTAAGAAATATATAATATAGTTAATTAGTTGGAATGAAAATGAAGGAAAAGATATGGGTCATGCATATGCTCGGCGTCATATCATATTACCCACGTTAATGAACTATACCATGAGTTATATGATATGACTTTGTGAGTCTTATTTTCTAGAATGTTTTTTTTTTGGTCGATTCTTTTTCATCTAGAATACCAAGAGATATTAAGATATCGAAAGAGAAAACTTCTTTAAATGATACTATCTATGATTGTAACTATTCATAGATCTTGTTCTCATATGGAATAAGAACTATTCGTAAATTGATGATGTGGATGTTTGATATGGTTGTTAAAAGTCATTTTAAGTTTTGGAGGTTTTATATAGGTTAGTCACAATTTAACTGTAACAAAATAATTAGGGGCTCTATTTTATTATATTTTAAAAATGATAAAGATTTCTGAGGTCCTATTTAAGAAGGATTTAATTGTGAAAATTTTGAGATTCTGTGCGGTAGTCCGTTTTATACACTTTCGAAAATGGTCTTACGGTTGTGTAGAATTTTAGTGTAGTTATTTGATGGATCTAAGGTTAACATTTTAAATTTTAAGTTAATAATTAAATGAAAAGGGATTAGTAAGAATTATGACATCCACTCAAAGACGGCCTTATGGTTGTGTAGAATTTCAGTGTAATTATGTGATGGATCTAAGGTTAACATTTTAAATATTAAGTTAATAATTAAATGAAAAGGAATTAATAAGAATTATGAAGGATTTTAGATTAAACCTAATAAGTTTAAGCATTCTTTTATATATATATATATATATATATATATATATATATATATATATATATGATAACTTAAAATTCAAGTAGCCAATAATATAAAACTAACTAATTAACATAATTTAAAATCAATTCTGTATTACAAAATAAAAAATGACTTAATATCCCATCAAACTAAAACGTAGTTAATTGAGATTCTTAACTTGGATAAGATTAGAGAAAATGGAGGAGGATTGAGAAGCTTAGTCAAGATGTCTGTAAGTTGTGCAGAACTTAGGATAGGTAGCAATTGGAAGAGTTTTACAATGAGTTTTTTTTTTAATAACATGACAATTAATTTTAAGGTTAAATAAGTAATAGGTCCCTGAAAATAACCCAACATTTAAGTTTGGTCCCTATAAAAATTTTCTTCAAGGTTTGGTCTCCCAAATGTTTTCCGTTTCCAACTGTAGTCCCTCCCGTTAGTTTTCACTAACGGAGGGTGACATGGCGTGCCATGTGTGCTGAAATCCATTGCCAAGTGTGTATAATTTGTTTGACCAGTCAAAATGTATAATTGTTTCATTCATTCTCAGTTGTTTTATATGTTTGGCTTCTTCTTCTTCTTCCATTCACGACCAAATCCCTAAACCCTCAATTCTTCTTAATCTCTCAATCTTGTTTGTCTTTCTGTTTTCCATTCAGATTCGTCATGTCTACATCTTCTAGGCTCAGCAAGGTAGTTTCACGTCACTCCAAGAGTTTAAACAACAGTGAAGGGAGGAAGTGTGGTTGCAAGGGAAGTTTGATTTCCTACGTGTGCAAGAGGGGGAAGAATGAAGGTAGATTGTTTTGGAGATGTCCATTTTGGAAGAATGAGGGAACGTGCAACATGTTTCTTTGGGATGATGAAATTGGAGGTGGGATTGAAGAACTTCAAGGGGGATGTAGAATGGAGCAAGGAAGAGAGGGAAATGAAAATGGTGGAAACCTTTAAGGATCTTTATGAAAGTTCAATGAAGAAGAACAACAAGCTGAAGATGAAGCTCAAGGCAGTGGAATTCTATGGAAATTTGAAGACTTTTTTTGTTATAATTTTAGTAGTGGTGAACATGTATTTTGTGGTTAGGTGTAATTTTAGAATTGAGTGAATGACATTTGTTGTCGTTGTAATGAGATTGTAATGTTTGTTTTGTTTTTAGGAGTTGTAATATTGTATTGTTTTGAGAAAGTCTTCAAATTGTAAGAATGTTGTTATATGGTTTAGTTTGGAAAATATAAGAGCTGCTTGTGTTAAATGATATATGTTGTTGTCTTGTTATGAAATGTTGTTTTGGTATAGATCCAAATTAAATGTTGTTTTGTACTGTTGTTTTATAGGTTGTGATACCAAAAGAGACATATTCAAATGACCTGTAATTCAAAATGAAATATAACAACAGAGAATTTCACTCAAAAGAGTGGACATATATTTCAGTGACATTTAACAACAGACAATTACACTTAAGTACCCTTACATAACATCATAGCATAGTAAGGAAATGTATTTTGGGCCTAAAGACCACTTCAGTACCCTTACATCAGAAATTAGAATACATAAATTTGAATAAAACATGATAACAGGTGTTCAAAAAACATCAGTTACACAACAACATGATGTACTTCATTGTGTGTGCCCCTTGGCATTGATGCAGACATCCTCAGGTATAATCACATGATCTACATGGTCTTTCCCAGGGCCTGGCATGCTCTTTGTTTTGAGTGTCTTCAACCTCTGACTTTCTCTTTTTTCAGGCAACCCACTTTCATTTGTCTTGTATCTGCTCTGTGTCCTGATTTTTGGTGGTTCATTACTGCTTGGTTTAGACAAAGTTGTTCTTATACCAGGTGGTTTGAAAGGAGTATTCCTGCCCACCTTTGGTTGACTCCCAAAGAAAACCCTTGGGCCACTTGGAGTTGGATTAGATGTCTTGCTAGGTGACTTATCAATCCTAAGAGGTTGAATGTTCAAGACAGCAGAACCTGTAAGAACAGCAGTAATAGTGTCATCTAATGTTGTTGGGTTTTCCACCTCAATGCCCTCAGGCTCATCTGTATCCATTTGGTCACATTTATCCATGACAGACTCCTCCTTAACAGCAGACTTTGAATGCATTTCATCCTTGACAGTAGGCCCTGATGCAATTTCCTCATTGACAGCAGGTCTTGATGCACTTTCCTCATTGACAGCAGGTCTTGATGCACTTTCCTCATTGACAGCAGGCCTTGATGCACTTCCTTCTTTGGCTGCAGGCTTTGATTTCTTACCTTTCTTGTTTGATGATCCCTTAGGCCTCCCCTGCATATTAACATAGCATCAACAACACTAGTATATAAAGCAATTGAATTATAATTTGAAAATAACAACATTACTAAAGTGGTACCCTCTTTTTTAATGTCTCAGTAGTCTGACTTATTTGGGTTGGAATTGGCTGAGATGTTTCTGCTGTGCTATCTAAAGTGACTTGAGTAGTCTTGTTTGCAGCTTCTAACTCTTCCTTCAATTTCTTGCAAGTTTTTTTATTATGACCCAACTGAAAACAGAACCTACACCTATGGCTGGTGTTTGTTCTTTGCCATCTAGTTTGATTCTCTTCATTAGGATCCCTTCTCCTCAACTTCTTGGGTCTCCCAGGTCCTCGTTTGAAAATAGGTGGCAACATTCCCTCATTATCAGTCTTGGGCCACTTGTTTTGTCCATTCAGTGCGGTAATAACCTCACTATAGCATGCTGCATAGGTGGTCTTGTGATAGCAAGAGTGGACATATTTTAGAGGGTCATCTACCTTCCTATAGATGGCAGCCACAGCATGCCTACAAGGGATACCCACCAGTTCCCAAAAGTTGCAAGAGCAAGTATGTTTTTCAAGATCTACTACAAAACTGTCAGTCAATAACACATGGCTCACTTGAAATGACAACCTACCAGCATAGGTAGCTGTCCATGACGCACTTTTCTCAATTTCCCTATCTAGTCTCCTTAAGGGTTTGGCCATTATGATACCCTTGTAATTATCCACCTTTTCCCTTAAAGTGGCAAACCTCCCCATTAAATAGTTCCTTATCCACTCAAACATAGTTATAATGGGTTTGTCTCTTTACAGCAATATCATCAAAACATCACATTTAGAAAACATAGGAAATGCATGCTTACACCATTTTTTCTTGGGAATTGCCTCTATCCACTCATAGGCCTCCAAACTGACATCCTTTATCATCAGCATCTTTGCTTCATGAGCTTCAAAATATGTAGCTTTGGCAGCAGCCATCATTAGATTTTTGAACAAGGTTCCTCCACCAAATCTCTTCTTGAAGTTTGCATAGAGATGCCTTAGGCAGAACCTATGCTCATATGTTGGATACTCTTTGTAATACGGTGGAGAACTGACTTTTTAATTTTGTTTTCACAAAACATGTTGCGGTTAGCAAGAGTCGCCACCGACTTTTCTTTTATCCAATTTATTTAGGAAAGGTGAAAAAAACAGGAAAGACCTTTTTGAAAAGATTTTGAGTTCGGGGGGTAAGTTATGAAAAGGGAAGGTGTTAGCACCCCTTTTCATCCGTAATTATCTACGGGCTCTTAATTGCTTGCTCACTTTAACTTGCTTTTTCTTGAAATGTGGTGTGTGTTTAGAAAATATTTTGTAAAAGTTGACTTTGTAATAATTCGTGTAAGAATGTATATAAAGTGTTTGTTTTTTTGAAAATATTTTTGAAAGTGTGAGGTGTGAAAAGTATTTGTTTTTTTTTTTTTTTTGAGTTGTGAGCAAGCATTTAAAAGTTACTTACCCTTAATTTATAAGGTCTTTCTTGTACTCATCCTTTTCTTTGAGAGATGGTACTATCCATACCATTAGTGGGTAGGTAGTCTTATCTATTGGATGTGAAGGGACAACGAAGGGTCATCGAATGGTCATAGAAGGCAACATGTAAGGATACCTTAGCAATTCGAAGGGACTATCATCATTTTTTCGTAGGGTCATCGAGGGACAAGATCATCTTTTCGTAGGCAACTCGAAGGGTCATCGAGGGACTATGATCTTTATATCGAAGGGACTATGATGATATTATTCGTAAAAGTCTTTTGCTAAAGTATCCCTACGTTCGAGGAACATGACCATTATTTCGTAAGGCAAACGAAGAGAGGTCACCCTAGAGGTGCATGTGTGTGCATTAGGTCGATGGCAATGCTAAAAACCAGTCGACTTACAGGATTTAAAAAAAAGGCTCGATTATTGAATTCAGAACTGTTTGATATTTTTAGAAAAAGGTTTTAATATTGTAGCAAGATATGAGCAAAATAAAGGAAAACAACAAAATTATTTTACACATCATGGGAATTGGGATACATTTTGCCAATGGGGATAAAATGAGCGATAAATATACAATTCAAACACGCAATAATTCAACAGTAATTAGCAAAAGTTTTAATCCAAACTTAATAACCAGATTAATAATAAAAAGAATAACAATATTTAAATCTAAATTCAAACAAGATTAAGATTAAAATTGAAACAAAATTAACATCAAAAATTAAAAAATGAAATCAAAATTATTCGAGAATTAATAAAAGAACATTGCTAACTCAAAAGGTGCGATCATCGCAACATGGATCCGAATTGTACCGATCTAATTATTAAAAGAGAAACGCAAAGAAGAGAAGTGCACGGATTATAATCATGACGCAAGGATGCGAACCAAAGTCGCGTATGCGAAGACGTGCAAAGGTTACCGCAAGAGATTAGATCGGATCTAATAATAACAATGTTGTATCAAAATTAACGCAAATTGAAGAAAGAAGGCAAATGCTACCGCGTAAGCGGTCATCGCAAATCGGATCAATAAACCACTACATAATAAAAAATCAAATTAAGACACAAAGTTGCAAATCGAAACACAAATTGGTTGGTGTAAAACAAACGGATTACCGCTAGACCAAACCATCGGACGTGTGCACAAAATCGAAACGCAATGATAATCAATTTAAAAGAGTAAAATAAAAAATCGCTAATAAACCGGTAAAATTTAATCAATAGCTTGCTACACTTAACGTGATCATCGCAATAGATCTAAATCGTGCAGATCTAAATTTATAAAATAGAAAATGCAAAGAAAAAGTAAATTTAACGGGTTAAAAAAATCAACAATGTTGCTAACGCAAAAATGCGCTCATCGCAACCAGATCGAACCGACACAAATGTCACGCACTATACACGTCTACATGTAAATAGCGTATCGACACGGTTCAATCCAAAAAAAAAAAGAATAGATAAATAAATAAAAA
Source organism: Lathyrus tuberosus (assembly GCA_022829125.1). Taxonomy (NCBI): domain Eukaryota; kingdom Viridiplantae; phylum Streptophyta; class Magnoliopsida; order Fabales; family Fabaceae; genus Lathyrus; species Lathyrus tuberosus. Next base: position 1,642,675 of record JALAZF010000702.1, read on the forward strand.
ACAATATTAAAAACAATATGTATTAAAACAAAAAAAGGATTATCAAAAAAGAAATGTTATATATTCTGAAAAAAACTGTACGTTTTATGATTATAAAAAAAAACAAGTTGTATCTCATGATTATTAAAATAAAATAAATTATATCTTATAATTTTATTGAAAAACAAGTTATCTTGCGATTACTAAAATAAAACAATTTATATGTATATGTACGTGAGAACAGCATAAAACAAGTTTTAGATATTATATTTCAAATCAAAACCACTTAACAGGAACGTGCTATGCAAAACCAGACTGTATCAATAGCAAACTAATATATATACCTGTTAGTAATATATGTGACGGTACGACGATGGAATTTAAACCAAAAGAAAAAACTAGAAAAAGTGAACAAATCTTTTATACACAAACAGTACTGAGTGCAAATTTCGGTATCGGCTGTATCGTATAAGTATCACATGAGCCGTTGTTTTTTTTGGTCCCTTGTTACGTGTAAAACAACATGTATTTATAGATCTAGAAAATTAGGTTAAAAAGTTTAAAAAGGAAAATAAAATCAGTCTTAATTCATATTGCTAAAAAAAAATTTGAATAAAATCATATAGTATCTGATTTTTACTTGGTCACCAAGTAGACTAAGTATGACACAAAAATGACATAAACTGACCAATAGAAAATGAGTACACAAGAAAGGAAATATTTTTTGTATCTATTATGATTTTTGCACTCCTTTTTGGTAAAAAGTACATAAAATCAAATAAATAATTATTTTTCAAAAATGCCTTAAAATTAAAAACGAAAATTAAAAACAAATAATAAAAAAAATACAATTTTTGTGATTTTTTGAAAATAATTTAAAATGGAAAGAAAGTTAGTAACAAATAACAGAAACGAATCCAAAATGTAACACGTGAGATTCGAATTCGCGACCTCATACTTGCAAGCCTTATCTCCTTTCCAATTGTGTCAATTCATTTATTCGAAACCAAAATGCACTTGAAGGCATATGAAGGTCAAACAACTATTTGTTATTTAAACAATTTAAAGTAAACTGTTACCTATTTTTGAATAAAAATTACTGTTAAAATGTTAGTAAAATTGAACAAAAAAAAAACTTATAAAATCAAAGTTAAAAATAAATTAAATGTCAGAAATAGGGTGGGCAAATTTTGGAGTACAACAGCTGCCCCTGTTCAATCTTCTTAAACCTGAGGAGTTAGATTGGCATGTCTGCCATTCGTGATCTGAAGGTGGAAGAGGATTGAACACTTAAGTGCCCAGAAATTTGCACTCACGGGTGCATGAAGTAATGCTTGTTGGTTGATTGTATTGCTTGAATGGGCTTAAAGATGCCATCCAAAGTAACTGCTATAGGAGTATCAGAATGAGTCTAGGTTTGACTGTATCTGAGGAATATACTAGAATGAGTCTATGTCTTAACTGTATCTATAAGGAGATCAGAATGAGTCTTTGCCTGACTGTATCTGAGAGTCGTATTAGAATGAGTCTACGCCTGACTGTATCTGAAAAATTAGTATTAGAATGAGTCTTCGACCGACTGTATCTAAAAGATGTAATGGAATAAGTATCAGAATGAATCTGTGTCTTGATTGTATCTGAACTGTGTCTAGAAGATGTACTGGAATGAGTCTACTCCTGACTGTATCCAAAGGAGTATCAGAATGAATCTTCGACTGATTGTATCTGAAGGATGATAAATTGTTGACAATATTTGTCCGTTTGAGAACTAACTTGAAAAAACCAAGTTAGTTTTATGCAATGTCATGATATATGTAATGCATTGCGTAATGATGCTCTTAAAATAAATTAGAATGTTATATGTGTTTTGTATGCATATGCTATGATGTATTGTAAATGATGTATGGGTATGAAATGTCGTTGAAGGTAGTGGTGGCTTTGAATAGTAACGTCTGATTGGGGAAAATAAATCCCTGACTGTTGCTGGGGATGGAGAAAATAAATCTTCAGATCCTGTTTGGAATGACTCTACTGGGGATTCATACTTTCCGCTTGGGAATATTCTGATGGGGATCTTTGACTTCCGCTTGGGGATAGAAGTATTATGTCAGGAGAGTCGGTAGTCTGTTGTTCTTTTATTGTGGGAATTGATTGTATGTATTCTGACTGGGAATAAAAGAGATGGATCATTCTCCGATGCACTATCTGACCAGGTTTCAGATACGAGTATCAACTCTTCTGGGGATAGCATCCTTGAATAAATTCTGCTGTGGAATTGAATTCTGTATACTACATAGAGGGAATAACTTCCAATGGGGATTAGAATTTCATAGGTTGCGTTGAGGAAATTTCTGCTGTATGTTGGGGAAATGATCAACTTCTTTATCTGCTAGGGGATTTATGATCATGCCAAGCTGTCTATCGAAGATATGGCAGTGAATCGCTGGAAGATGCCCCGATTTCTGTCTGAGGGCATACTAATTCTGTAGGGGAATATATCTCTGTTGGGGATGAGCTTGTGAAGATAGCTCAATAGAGATAATTCCATGGAGATTGCTCTGTGGGGATATTTCCATGAAACTGGCTCTGTGGGGGTTCGTGGATATCTTGAACACTATCCCAACTCCTAGAATCCTTAGTAAATGTTATTCCTGTTTTCACGTATATTTTTGGTAAACTTCAATCATATTCAAGTGCATATGTTCATTCAAAGTACCCATTGGACATTTACGCAAACAAAACAAGGAAAGTAAAAGCAATTTTGAATTTGAAAATAGACTTGTATTGATTTTGAAATTGGCCTATAAACAGGCAGTTTTGTACAAGGAGACAGAAATCCTAGTAAGAGGAAATTGTTGTAAAATTGAAAAGGTACAAAGTGATAAACAAAGAAAAACAACTATGTGGAAATGATCCCGTTGAGTTTCAACTCTGCTATTGCCACTATATCTTCAAGCATCTCATTCCTTGCTGTCGGAAGGAAGATGACTAGATTGATTTGCGCCGTTCGAACTTGATAAAACTAAGCTGGAAGCAGATAAGTGATCCAACGGGACATAGTCGTACGCTTTAATCCCTAACTTTTTCCTGGACCGCCTTTTCAGGTTTTCAGTCCACTGGGATACCCTTTTTTGCCCAAGCCGCCTTTTTAGGATTTCGACTTGCCGGGTGTACAGTTCTTTTGTATATATATCCCTAATTTTTGTCCGAACCCTTTTGGTTCGCCGAGATGCCCTTATTTTTGCCTAGGTCAGTCAACCTAGCGGGTCTCTTTTTATGCGTAGTATCTTTTGACTATGTCCGCGTTCACAGGGTGCGGGAAATCTTCACCGTCCATAGTAGTAAGCATCATAGCGCCGCCAGAAAATATTTTCTTGGTTACAAATGGACCTTCATATGGTCCAGGTTCTTCATAATCAGTAACAAGCATAATATCCTCATCTGGGAACTCAAAATTCATAGACTGATAGTCATCCACCGCTTGATGAGCCAAAAGATCAGCTAGTACACTTCCTTTGATTACTTTCTGCGTAGTGTACTGGATGTCGTATTCTGTCAAGACCATCTGCCATCTTGCTATTCGTCCGGAGAGAGCAGGTTTCTCAAATATGTATTTGATAGGATCCATCTTAGAGATCAATAAAGTGGTATGAGTCAACATATACTGTCTTAGTCGGCGAGCAACCCATGCCAAAACGCAGCAAGTTTTCTCAAGTAGTGAATATCTTGTTTCACAGTCGGTAAACTTTTTGCTAAGGTAGTACATTGCATGCTCTTTTTGACCAGACTCGTCATGTTGCCCCAACACACACCCCATTGAATTCTCTAGCACTGTTAAGTACATGATTAAAGGTCTTCCTTCAACTGGTGGCATCAGAATTGAAGGTTCTTGGAGATACTCCATGATCTTATCAAAAGCTATCTGACATTCGTCGTTCCACTTCACTACTCGATCTTTCGTCAGTAATTTGAAGATTGGCTCACAAGTGGCGGTCAAATGGGAGATAAATCTGGCAATATAGTTCAAATGTCCCAAGAAACCTCTGACTTCTCTCTCAGTATGAGGAGCGGGCATATCTTGTATAGCTTTTACCTTTGCAGGGTCGACTTCAATACCTTTACCACTGACGACGAAACCCAAAAGTTTACCGGATCTAACCCCAAAGGTGCATTTGTTTGGATTCAATCTCAACTTGTACTTCTTCAACCTCTCAAACAGCTTGTGTAGGTGGTCAAGGTGCTCTTCTTCATTATGAGACTTGGCTATCATATCATCAACGTATACCTCTATCTCGTGATGGATCATATCATGGAATAAAGCAACCATAGCGTGCTGGTATGTTGCCCCTGCGTTCTTCAAACCAAATGGCATTACCTTATAACAAAAGGTGCCCCACTGTATAACGAATGTAGTCTTCTCCATGTCTTCAGGTGCTATCTTGATTTGATTATAACCTGAGAAACCATCCATGAATGAGAATATCTTGTGCTGAGCAGTGTTGTCTACCAGAACGTCAATATGTGGGAGAGGGAAGTCATCTTTGGGGCTTGCCCTGTTCAGATCCTTGTAGTCCACACACATACGAACTTTACCATCCTTCTTAGGCACTGGTACCACATTTGCAACCCACTGAGGATATGATGTGACAGCTAGGAAACCTGCATTGAACTGCTTCATAACCTCGGCTTTGATCTTTTCAAACATCTCAGGGCGCATACGACGAACCTTCTGCTTTATCAGAGGACAACCTTCCTTCATCGGTAAACGGTGAACCACGATATCGATATCAAGTCCTGGAATATCTTCATAAGACCAAGCGAAAATCTCAGCATAATCACGTAGCATCTGAATCAGTCTTTTCTTGACACAGTCTTCTAATCCAACACCTATCTTGACTTCTTTCTTATCCTCCTCAGTACCTAGATTTACGACCTCGACTGGCTCTTCGTGCAGTTGTATAGTCTTTTCTTCTTGCTCTAATAGTCTAGCAAGCTCTATAGGCACTTCACAATCTGCCTCACCTTTGTCCTCGGCTTGGTAGATCAGATTTTTGAAGTCATAATTGACAATAGCAGAACCGCTATCAATGGGATCCAGAGTGGATGTGGATCTGCAATTTATCGCGTGGGTGTGTGTAAGAACACATAGCTATTTTGATGAATATAAAGTAAAAGAAAAGACAAAGAGCGCAAAATTTGAATGCAAAACGTCCATTGATTTATTGAATGAAAATATGCGATGAAATGACAACCCTAACAAATGGGCCATTGTGCCCCGGGCAAGGCACAAGGCTTAAAAGTTTTATTGTTCAAACCAAACTTCGAAAATAAGAAAAATAGAAAATATCATTTACTCCTGACTAAAGGAGATAGGAATAATGTCTTCAGTTTTCCAATTGTTGAGCCCACTGCCAATGGTAGGAAAGATCCAACTGTCTAGATCACAGTCACTATCAGCATCCTCCACAGCGTTGACCTGATCTTTATGAACTCCTTTGTTGGTGATACGAATAGCACGAGCACGACATACAGCCCTCTGAGCCTCTGAAGTGAAGCCCAAACCAAATTTGTCAGACTTGTAAGGGATGTCAGGAAGCTGACCCCAAATGGTGCAACCACCTTCTTAAACCACAGCTCTAGCATCCTTTAGGGAAGTCATTGCAGGAGATACTCTAGTGACCTTGGGAACAGTAGGAACTGGTTTAGCAATAGGAACAGTCTGAGGAACCAATTCAAATGTTTGACAAGGAGTCTCGAGGAATTCGCGATCCATCTCAACATACTTGAAAGTATTCCAATGACTAACCATGTACTCTTCTTCACCATAGACGATGACAATCTTGCCTTTCACGGGATACTTCAGCTTCTGATGTAAGGTAGAAGTCACATCGCCTGCCCCATGTATCCAAGGGCGCCCAAGCAGATAGGAATAGGCAGGACGAATGTCCATTACATAGAAAGTAGAAACAAATACTTGAGAACCCGCTCCGATTGGAAGATCAACCTCTCCGTGCACTAATCTCTTTGAACCATCAAAAGCTCTCACCACAACATCACTGGGTCTCAGCACAACCCCTTCACAGTCAAGCGTGTCTAGAGCAATCTTCGGCAATACATTCAATGAGGAACTCGTGTCCACCAATACATGAGATAGAGTAGTGCCCCTACACTCAATAGAGACTGCAGGGCCTTATTGTGGTTCCTTCCGGTGGGAGTCATATCAGCGTCTGAAAAGCCTAGACCATTATCAGTTGTCAGGCTAGCGACACAATTTTCAAACTGGTCAACAGAGATTTCTTGCGGCACATGCGTAGATTTCAAAAACTTCACCAAAGCCTTAGCATGGGCCTCGGAGCACAACAACAGAGATAGCATAGAGATCTTGGAGGGGCGTTCTGGGCCTGGAGATCTTTGACGGTTTGCTCGAGAGCCATCTCTTCTGAAATAAACAGTGAGAAGATGAGAGACCTGTCTTAGAAACTTGCTATGCAATGATTATGAGATGTAGATGCATATGCAATGATTTCAAGGACTTTAGAGTTTATCTTTGCAAACAGAAACAAAAGGAAAACTTTTATTAGTAAACTCAAAATTCATTTTTTTTTCTTTTATGCCCCTTGGGCTACAATGAAAGGAAATTTTAAAAATCAAATTCAAAAGCGCCTAAGACCTAGGACTCAAGACTCAAGTCTCCCACGGGCGCTTCCTCTTTGTTCCGATGTAAGCATTGATGCTCTGCTCCTCATGAAGTAATTTCGTCAACTCCAACACCTTCTTCTCACTAGCATAGAACTGAGTCTCAAAGGTGTCCCTTTCTTCTTTCATCGGAACCCAGGACTTCTGCAGCTCTTCAAGATCGGTAGGCATATCTGGATGGAGAATGACTTGAGGAACATCTCCCTCAAACTCAGGTTCAACAATCACTGGTCTGAGGTAAGGCTCCAAAGGAATAGAGTTCTTCTATCCCAAGGTCCTGCTTTCAATCTTATATACCTTATTCCATGCGCGTATAAACCTTTGATGGTAACCTTGAGGATCATCTTCATAATCGAACACAATACCCTAAATAAGCATATCATGAGGACCATCCCTTCGAGCATAACCAAACTGGCGCAAGGCTAGTGAAGGATTACAGGTGATGTCTCCCCTAATGCCAAGGAGTGGTACGTTAGGGAATTCCCCACAATGATCAATAAGAGTGAAGTCTTCAAGAGATCGGGCACACCAATAGATATCTGAATGGGAGAGTGACATTATCCTTCGAGACCACTGCAACCTTTGTTCATTCTTCAACACTAACTGGGGAAGGTGCGAAATAAACCAACTGGATAGTAAGGGTACGCAAGACATGAGAGTCCCTCGCTCCTTGATAGTACGAGTGTGAAGCGAGTGCAGAATATCCCCGAGCAAGGTAGGTACCGGGTTATGAGTCAGAAATATTTTGATAGCGTGCACGTCTATGAGTTGATCTGGATTAGGGAACAACACCAACCCATAGATCAACAAAGCCAATACCTCCTCAAAAGCATGGTAACTCATAGCGCTTAGGAACAATTGAGCCTTCTCAATCAGGAACTTAGCAAGAAACCCCTTGACTCCACTCCTTGTTTCCCAATTAGACACAATGTCTGACCTCTTCAGATGTAAAGCAGCTGCAATGACTTCAGGCTTTGGAACGTCTTCTAGACCGGTAAAAGGCATCTGATCGAGAATAGGTATTCCAAGTAACTTAGAGAACTCCTCCATCGTGGGCACCAATTGGTAATCCGGGAAGGTGAAACAGTGGTGCTTAGGATCGAAGAACTGAAATAGGACTCTCATAATGTCTTCTTCAAAACCTGAGGTAACCAAGTCGAGTAGAAAACCATGTCTTTTGGTGAATCGAGAGCCATCGGGAACCTTTGAGACCAATTCTTTAAGCTGGGAAGGAACCCTTACAAAGTTGACTCGGATGAAATTTCTAGGAACGGAAGCCATGACCTGCAATGACGAATAAAGATAAATTCCTTGGTCCTTGAAATGGTTAGTGAAAATGATATGTTATGATGTTATGATGTCATGTACATGTTAATAGTAAATAAGTAGTACACACAAACAAGTCATACAAAAGCCTTAGGTTCAAAGGCTTGTATGAAGTCCATAGGCAAGTACCCTTCCCCACTGAGGTTTAGTTGGCTCAACCTGCCCTTGAATAGTAACCAGGTTCTAAAGGACTCATATCATGGATCTTTCTCGAAGGCTTTATTTTAGTGCGACACTCGAATGGCCGACCAAAACATCCCGAAAATCTGATCTCAATGAGCGTAGCCTCGAGTATCAACCAACTTCGGTCTAAATCCAAAGCCGACCATCTCACTACCTTCTAATGGCCAAAGATGAGTTAACTAGGGTTCTAAAGACTGTGACTATCATATCAACCATATCAGTACATGCCGCACAGTCTCCATGATCTTTTGTCACTTACCTAAGGAATCACTAGGTCCGGTCCGGGTGTAGGACCTTTCACACAAGTAACCCCAAAACAAAGCCATTAAAAATAAAGCACATAAGTCAAACAATTTTAAGCAAGTGGTAAAGTGATCTAACTCTAAGGTAACACCTCTTTTAAAATAATCCCCAGCAGAGTCGCCAGTTCTGTAATACGGTGGAGAACTGACTTTTTAATTTTGTTTTCGCAAAACATGTTGCGGTTAGCAAGAGTCGCCACCGACTTTTCTTTTATCCAATTTATTTAGGAAAGGTGAAAAGAACAGGAAAGACCTTTTTGAAAAGATTTTGAGTTCGGGGGGTAAGTTATGAAAAGGGAAGGTGTTAGCACCCCTTTTCATCCGTAGTTATCTACGGGCTCTTAATTGCTTGCTCACTTTAACTTGCTTTTTTTTTTTAAATGTGGTGTGTGTTTAGAAAATATTTTGTAAAAGTTGACTTTGTAATAATTCGTGTAAGAATGTATACAAAGTATTTGTTTTTTTGAAAATATTTTTGAAAGTGTGAGGTGTGAAAAGTATTTGTTTTTTTTTTTGAGTTGTGAGCAAGCATTTAAAAGTTACTTACCCTTAATTTATAAGGTCTTTCTTGTGCTCATCCTTTTCTTTGAGAGATGGTATTATCCATACCGTTAGTGGATAGGTAGTCCTATCTATTGGATGTGAAGGGACAGCGAAGGGTCATCGAATGGTCATAGAAGGCAACATGTAAGGATACCTTAGCAATTTGAAGGGACTATCATCATTTTTCCGTAGGGTCATCGAGGGACAAGATCATCTTTTCGTAGGCAACTCGAAGGGTCATCGAGGGACTATGATCTTTATATCGAAGGGACTATGATGATATTATTCGTAAGCGTCTTTTGCTAAAGTATCCCTACGTTCGAGGGACATGACCATTATTTCGTAAGGCAAATGAAGAGACGTCACCCTAGAGGTGCATGTGTGTGCATTAGGTCGATGGCGATGCTAAAAAGCAGTCGACTTACAGGGTTTAAAAAAAGGGCTTGATTATTGAATCGAGAACTGTTTGATATTTTTAAAAAAAGGTTTTAATATTGTAGCAAGATATGAGCAAAATAAAGGAAAGCAACAAAATTATTTTACACATCATGGGAATTGGGATACATTTTGCCAATGGGGATAAAATGAGCGATAAATATACAATTCAAACACGCAATAATTCAACAGTAATTAGCAAAAGTTTTAATCCAAACTTAATAACCAGATTAATAATAAAAAGAATAACAATATTTAAATCTAAATTCAAACAAGATTAAGATTAAAATTGAAACAAAATTAACATCAAAAATTAAAAAATGAAATCAAAATTATTCGAGAATTAATAAAAGAACATCGCTAACGCAAAAGGTGCGATCATCGCAACATGGATCCGAATTGTACCGATCTAATTATTAAAAGAGAAACGCAAAGAAGAGAAGTGCACAGATTATAATCATGACGCAAGGATGCGAACCAAAGTCGCGTATGCGAAGACGTGCAAAGGTTACCGCAAGAGATTAGATCGGATCTAATAATGACAATGTTAGATCAAAATTAACGCAAATTGAAGAAAGAAGGCAAATTGCTACCGCGTAAGCGGTCATTGCAAATCGGATCAATAAACCACTACATAATAAAAAATCAAATTAAGACACAAAGTTGCAAATCGAAACACGAATTGGTTGGTGTAAAACAAACGGATTACCGCTAGACCAAACCATCGGACGTGTGCACAAAATCGAAACGCAATGATAATCAATTTAAAAGAGTAAAATAAAAAATCGCTAATAAACCGGTAAAATTTAATCAATAGCTTGCTACACTTAACGTGATCATCGCAATAGATCTAAATCGTGCAGATCTAAATTTATAAAATAGAAAATGCAAAGAAAAAGTAAATTTAACGGGTTAAAAAAATCGACAATGTTGCTAACGCAAAAATGCGCTCATCGCAACCAGATCGAACCGACACAAATGTCACGCACTATACACGTCTACATGTAAATAGCGTATCGACACGGTTCAATCCAAAAAAAAAAGAATAGATAAATAAATAAAAAAACAATATTAAAAACAATATGTATTAAAACAAAAAAAGGATTATCAAAAAAGAAATGTTATATATTCTGGAAAAAAAACGGTACGTTTTATGATTATAAAAAAAAAACAAGTTGTATCTCATGATTATTAAAATAAAATAAATTATATCTTATAATTTTATTGAAAAACAAGTTATCTTGCGATTACTAAAAGAAAACAATTTATATGTATATGTACGTGAGAACAGCATAAAACAAGTTTTAGATATTATATTTCAAATCAAAACCACTTAACAGGAACGTGCTATGCAAAACCAGACTGTATCAATAGCAAACTAATATATATATATCTGTTAGTAATATATGTGACGGTACGACGATGGAATTTGAACCAAAAGAAAAAACTAGAAAAAGTGAACAAATCTTTTATACACAAACAGTACTGAGTGCAAATTTCGGTATCGGCTGTATCGTATAAGTATCACATGAGCCGTTGTTTTTTTTTTTGTCCCTTGTTACGTGTAAAACAGCATGTATTTATAGATCTAGAAAATTAGGTTAAAAAGTTTAAAAAGGAAAATAAAATCAGTCTTAATTCATATTGATAAAAAAAAAGCTGAATAAAATCATATAGTATCTGATTTTTACTTGGTTACCAAGTAACTAAGTATGACACAAAAATGACATAAACTGACCAATAGGAAATGAGTACACAAGAAAGGAAATATTTTTTGTATCTATTATAATTTTTGCACTCCTTTTTGGTAAAAAGTACATAAAGTCAAATAAATCATTATTTTTCAAAAATGCCTTAAAATTAAAAACGAAAATTAAAAACAAATAATAAAAAAATACAATTTTTGTGATTTTTTGAAAATAATTTAAAATGGAAAGAAAGTTAGTAACAAATAACAGAAACGAATCCAAAATGTAACACGTTAGATTCGAACTCGCGACCTCATACTTGCAAGCCTTATCTCCTTTCCAATTGTGCCAATTCATTTATTCGAAACAAAAATGCACTTGAAAGCATATGAAGGTCAAACAGCTATTTGTTATTTAAACAATTTAAAGTAAACTGTTACCTATTTTTGAATAAAAATGACTGTTATAATGTTAGTAAAATTGAACCAAAAAAAAAACTTATAAAATTAAAGTTAAAAATAAATTAAATGTCAAAAATAGGGTGGGCAAATTTTGGGGTACAACACTCTTCCTCAAAAACATGTACTAAACCCTAAACAAGGAATACAATAAGGCATTAGAACAGTGTAATGTATGTAACAAAATTCAATCCAACAATGCACTAACACTACCTTTTGTTGAGTCACCTTCTACAATTGTTCTTGCTATTTGCCTAGCCTTAAATGCCCTACAACCTGGAATTTCTATAGCATACCTCTTTCTAACATCAACAACTACCTCAGTCAACCTCATTTTAGGATTATTCTTCAAGCCATCAACAATTACCTTGGCAATCCACTCAGCTCTAGCATTTCTATTAAAGAATTGTCTACCACACTTGTGTTTGGCAAACAAGGTTTTTATTCTAAAAGTGGTTGAGGTCAATACCCTACTACACAACACTGTATAGTCACATTTCTTCTTGTCCTTGCACACAACCCTGCATCTATTTTTATCATTCTTTTCAAACTTTACCTCCCTTCCATTCAACACATTGTGTTCTAAAATGGCATCCTTAAACTGCCTTAAGGATGAAAACTCCATCCCAACTTTGAACACATAATCCTTGCTCAATGACTCCTCCTCACTATACCTCAAAACACAAGGCCTCTCGTCATAACTATCATCATCCCCACCACTGTCCAGCTCATCAGTCAAGTATTCATCCTCAATGACATGTTCTTTTCCCAACTCCTCTGTTATATATACCTTCTGCTCTTGCTCACTCTTCTGCTCTTGCTCACTCTTGTTGCCTTCCCCAACAGCCCTATTAGGCAGCACCTCATCAAGCCCTTCCTCAAATCCACCCATTCTCTCCTCCTCACTATCTTCAAAATGTACATCTTCCACAGAGTCTTCATCAGACTGTTCACTTGATCCACTCCTGTTGTCAATTTCCTCTTGACAATTAGGTGTTTTTCCTTTCTCTCTAATCCTCTTCATAGCTGTGTGCTCTCCATGAACCCTATTTTCACAGTAAATTTCAATCTCACACTTGTACTCCATGGCATACAAGGCCAACTCATACGCATCTCCGTCATCCTTGAATGGTTTTAAGTCATTTTCAAATGATCCTTCCTTATGCTTCCACCATATCTTAACCAAATTGTAATCAAACTCAGGTACCAGCTCCTTAACTAAGTCACATGCCTCAACAAAACTCCAAAAATCAGGATCCTGACCCTTGAAAGCATACACCTCCCCTCCTTCGTATGTTAGGTTTGTGTCTTTTACAAAAGACCCCTTTACATAAAAAACAACAGTGAATTTATCCATACCCCTGCACACAAAAGTTAAAACTAACTTTCATTTTTTCCATTTTCGTACAAAACAAAAGTAAACGTAATGGCAGACAATAGACAACTATTGAAATTCTGGCCTATATATCAGATGTCCTATCGAGATGTCGAGACACTGATATACGACTACAATGAACAAGTTCAATACAATAGTGTGCAGAAAATGTAAAGAACACCAGAAATTGTTAACCCAGTTCGGATCTAACTATCCTATATCTGGGGGTTACCAAGCCAGGGATGAAATCAATATTCAATAGTATCAATTCACTGATAACCACACCCGGTTCAATCAGCTCACTTAATCACTACCCTTCCTATGACTTCTACCTAAGACTCCCCTAGGTATGAGGCCCTCCTCAAATCCCTCTTCAATCACAACCCGTGACTGGTTCCTTGTAAGACAAGTAACAATGGTCGAAACACAAATTCTCAATACTTCACAGCTTATGAGAATTAACACACAGCCACTCAATGCTTAAAAGCTTATGAGCAACCTTACACAACTTACACTACAGTCCTTATACTGTTATCATAAGATACCAGTTAGGCTCACAAAATACAAGCACACAACCCTAAAAATACATGTAAGTTCGACACCTAAAACTAGGTTTACATCCGTCTATTTATAGCAATTAATCTGGACTGAATTGGGCTTCCAAAAACGCAGCAATTAGACTGCTCACAAATCTGCAAAATTAACTCCAACAAAATAGGTCTTCAATCCAAAGTTTCCTATTATGTCTCCATAATTAGAAACAACAGCAAATCCAAAAACCAACAAATAACCACAATCCAAAAATGCTTTGGATGCCACATAGGATAACCAAATATTCACAGAATATTCAGTAACAAATCATAGTAACAGAATCTGCATTAGAACTGACTTCACAGCGCGACGTCCTATGAGCAGTCATGGAACATCTTCATTCGACATGTTGAAAGCAGCCACTTAGAACATTAAGACTCAACATCTTGCTGCTATAATAGTTTTAGCAAAATAAATGCCAACCACAAAAGCACAGAAATAACAATCTCCCCCTTTGGCTTATTTTGGCTAAAACTACACACACACAAACAAACTAGTGAAGAAGCACAAATAAAAATATCCAGAGATCAGACAGCAGCGAAAACACAAAAAATCCAGTATAACAGCACTCCCCTTCAGCTGCATAAGAACACACGGTACAGCAAAAACCACTCATCATAGTAAACTCGCAAAACTCCCCCTCAAACAGCAGCAACCTTCCACATTCTCCCCCTCAACAATTGCAGCAGCACACAAGCACTCAAGCATCCACACATAATCTACCTGCAGCACACACAATCTACCTGCAGCACACACACTCCCCCTCAACAGCACAAACACATAACAATGCTGTTCCCCCTCACACTTACTACTCCCCCTTTTTAGCCACAAATATGACAAAGAAAGGTCATAGACAAATGTAAACATATTACATAGCAATATATTGTTCAAAACCAAAACAGAATTAAATTGTCCTAATAGAAAAACAGAAAATAAACTTGCAGATAGCCTATAGCTATTCAGCATTGTCCTCTTCATCAGCAACCTCATCACTTTCACCTTCAGATTCAGAAGCACCATTCTCAGAACCAGAATCATCAGACTGCTGGACACTCCTTCTATCAGACTCAGTAGATTCACCTTGTCCATCATCTTCAGTCAGCTCTTGATCTTTAGCAGCATTTCTCTTTTCAACCAAGGCTTTAATTAGCTGCTCGAGCTTTGCCTTCCTTGCTGTATCTCTCCTGATAGATTCTTCCAGCTCTTTGCAAGTTTCTTGCATCTGTGCAATGGCTTCATCATCAAGAGTGGCATGACTTGAAGTTGAGGAGGATGTCCCAACAACATCAGACACATGAACTTCACCTAGCAGCCTATAATGCAAAGTCATTGGAGGTTTTCTCTTGCTGACTTTGTCACTTCTTACTAAGCAGTCAGGAAATTGATCTAGGATCATTCCACATATTAAGGATGGAAAACATATGGGTAGCTTAACAGCAGATGAGCTAGCTTTCTTCAAAACTTGTGCAAAGATATATGCTCCAAAGTTGAAAGGGACCTTCTTTCCAATAGCATAGATGAATTTTCCAAGCATGGATGAGATGGTGGAAGTATGGTTGGTAGAAACCCAGTTTACCACTGCAATTCTGTGAAGGATAGCATATTTGACACTTAGCTTCCCAGAAGAGAGCTTTCCTTCATTTGGCCAAAATTTGGTGCAACCACCTGTTATCTCCTCACAGATTTCATCATCTGTTGCTCCTAACTCAGCCTGATGGTCCGTAGGTCTCCCCAGAAAGTTATTAATCACTTTGGGAGAAAATTTCACAGCTTTGCCTCTTACATAGACTTTTCTGAGTTTGCTATTACAGTCTTCAGGGATACTCACAACAAACTCCTTAAGCAACTTCTCACAACATGGTCCTATGTCAGACACATTTGGCTTTCTACCTTTCCATAGCTCATAAAGAGTGACAGAAGTACCTGATCTGATAGTCACCCTATTGTGTATATAGCAAGCAGTATTCATGGTTTCAGCCCAAAAATGATATGGAAGCTTTTTAGCATGAATCATGACTCTTGCACACTCTTGTATAGTCCTGTTCTTGCGTTCCACCACACCATTCTGCTGAGGAGTGATTGGTGATGAGAATTCATGAGTGATTCCCTTAGATAAGCAAAACTCTTCAAACCTGCTATTTTCAAACTCTTTCCCATGGTCACTTCTGATTCGAACAACACCACAATCCTTTTCCCGTTGAATCCTTTGACACAACTCTTTGAAGGCTGCAAATACTTTAGACTTTTCTCTGATGAAACTTATCCAAGTGAACCTGGAGTAATCATCTACTACAACATAGGCATACTTCTTCCCACTAAGACTTTCAACCTGCATAGGTCCCATTAAGTCCATGTGAAGAAGTTCCAGAACTCTAGAAGATGTGGTAAGATGTTGAAGCCTCTTGTGTGACACCCTTGTTTGCTTCCCAACTTGACATTCACCACATATTTTATCCTTATCAATCTTCAGCTTGGGAATACCTCTAACAGCTTCACTTGACATAACTTTCTTCATCCCTTTCAGGTGTAAATGACCCAATTTCTGAAGCCACAGTTTGGTTTCATCTTCCTTTGACATCAAGCAAGTTGACAAACTTTCAGGTTCTTGAGGATTTCACAGATAGTAGTTATCCTTAGACCTGGTTCCCTTCATAACAACTTCATCTTTCTCATTGGTTACTAGACATTTAGATTTGGTGAAATTTACTTTGAGGCCTACATCACACAGTTGGCTTATACTGATTAAATTTACGGTCAACCCTTTGACAAATAGAACACGATCCAGATTTGGTTGTCCTGTATAGTCCAGCTTTCCAACCCCTTTTATTTCCCCCTTTGATCCATCCCCAAAGGTGACATAATTGGTGGAGTGAGGCCTAATATCTGACAAAAACTTCTTCACACCAGTCATGTGTCTGGAACAACCACTGTCAAAGTACCAATCTTCTCTTGCAGATGCTCTAAGAGAGGTATGTGCTATGAGACCAGCCATCATTTATCTAGGAATCCATCTTCTCTTCACTTTACCCCAACTCTGTTATTTATTTTGTTGCTGAGCATTTTTGGGATAGCCGTGCAGCTTGTAGCAAAAGGACTTTAAGTGACCAATCTTGCCACAGTAATGGCATCTCCATGGTTTATACTTTGATCTACAAACTCTTTTCTGGTGCTTCATCTGATGTTGAAATATGTGATTTGACATCCCCACTTCTTGCTTTATTTTCTGAGGGACAAACTTCAATACAGTCTTCTTGGAAGTCTCTGCTTGATTGTTAAAACCAAGGCCTTGCACATTTCCAGCTTCTTTCCCATTCTGAAGGATCTCATCCAGCTACGTGGTACCATTGTTCAGCATTCTTATAGATTTGGTCATATTGTCAAGTTTTGACTTTTGCCATTCAACCTCCTCCTTCAGATCAGCAATGGTTGATAGATGTTCTTCCTTCTCAGCTTCTAGTTGAGCTATCAAGATCTTCTGTTTCAATATAATCTGGCACCTTTCTTCATTCTTGATACACAATTCTGAAAACCCTGTGAATACTTCTTCCTTAGTGAGTTCTCCAACATAGGATTCTTTGTCAGAGTCAGATTCACAAGAAGTTTCTCCATCAGCCTTACAGATTCCAGTCAAAGCTGTCACCAATTTTGCTGATTCTTCTTCAACATCACTCTCAGACTCTCCTTCTGACCAAGACACGGATAGGCCCTTCTTCTGCCTTTTGAGATACGTGGGACACTCAGTCTTTATGTGCCCATATCCCTCACATTCAAAGCACTAAACTCTCTTCCCTTGATTGGAGTCTTCTTCAGTTCTAGATCTTCTGCCTCCATCCTGGTTCTTACTGATGTCGAGTGACTTGTTCTGAGCATTTGCTCTCGACTTCCAGTCAATCATTTTCAACACTTTGTTAAATTGTTTTCCAAGTAATACCAGATCTTTAGACACCCCTTCATCTCTGACCAGGTCACCTTCATCTTCTGAGTCACCAGTATTTGACACAAAAGCTATGCTCTTCTTCTTTTCAGACTTTTCACTGATCCCTAATTCGAATGTTTGAAGAGATCCCAGCAGTTCATCCACTTTCATCTTGTCTATATCCTGAGCCTCCTCTATAGCAGTCACTTTCATGTCAAATCTCTTAGGTAGAGATCTGAGGATCTTTCTGACCAGTTTGCTGTCAGACATCTTTTCACCTAGGGCACTAGAGGCATTAGCTATCTCAATAATGTTCATATGAAAATCATGAATGCTCTCATCTTCCTTCATCTTCAAATTTTCAA
This sequence comes from Lathyrus tuberosus, assembly GCA_022829125.1. NCBI lineage: Eukaryota > Viridiplantae > Streptophyta > Magnoliopsida > Fabales > Fabaceae > Lathyrus > Lathyrus tuberosus. Next base: position 1,660,532 of record JALAZF010000702.1, read on the forward strand.
ACCTGGTAGTGAGAATCTGAAGTTTTGACATCTTTACTTTTGAGGTCCCTTCATGAGCAATCTTCAAGACTTGTCAAGCCTCTTTAGCAATGGTGCAATGTTCAATCAACCTGAATATATTCTTGTTAACACCATTGAACAATGCATTCATGGCTTTCGAATTTCCTACTGATCCTTTGTAATCTGCATCATCCCAGTCTTCCTCTTCCTTCACCACATCAGTAGGGGTACCTTTTTCATCTTTAACCTTAGGGGGCTCCCATCCTTTTATAACAGCTTTCTATGCTTGATCATCCATGGATTTGATGAAAGCTATCATCCTTGGTTTCCAATATTCATAATTGGAACCATTAAGCAGAGGTGGTTTGTTCAGAAATCCTCCATCCTTGTCCATTGTACCAGAAAGTACCTTCCCTAAATCTCACCCAGAAACAACTAAGGGTGCCTGCTCTTGATGCCAATTGAAATTCTGGCCTATATATCAGATGTCCTATCGAGATGTCGAGACATTGATATACGACTACAATGAACAAATTTAATACAATAGTGTGCAGAAAATGTAAAGAACACCAGAAATTGTTAACCCAGTTCGGATCTAACTATCCTACATCTAGGGGCTACCAAGCCAAGGATGAAATCAATATTCGATAGTATCAATTCACTGATAACCACACCCGGTTCAATCAGCTCACTTAATCACTACCCTTCCTATGACTTATACCTAAGACTCCCCTAGGTATGAGGCCCTCCTCAAATCCCTCTTCAATCACAACCTGTGACTGGTTCCTTACAAGACAAGTAACAATGGTCGAAACACAAATTCTCAATACTTCACAGCTTATGAGAATTAACACACAGCCACTCAATGCTTAAAAGCTTATGAGCAACCTTACACAACTTACACTACAGTCCTTAAACTGTTATCATAAGATACCAGTTAGGCTCACAAAATACAAGCACACAACCCTAAAAATACATGTAAGTTCGACACCTAAAACTAGGTTTACATCAGTCTATTTATAGCAATTAATCTGGACTGAATTGGGCTTCCAAAAACGCAGCAATTAGACTGCTCACAAATCTGCAAAATTAACTCCAACAAAATAGGTCTTCAATCCAAAGTTTCCTATTATGTCTCCATAATTAGAAACCGCAGCAAATCCGAAAACCAACAAATAACCACAATCCAAAAATGCTTTGGATGCCACATAGGATAACCAAATATTCACAGAATATTCAGTAACAAATCATAGTAACAGAATCTGCATTAGAATTGACTTCACAGCGCGACGTCCTATGAGTGGTCATGGAACATCTTCATTCGACATGTTGAAAGCAGCCACTTAGAACATTAAGATTCAACATCTTGCTGCTATAATAGTTTTAGCAAAATAAATGCCAACCACAAAAGCACAGAAATAACAACTATTGAAAGCAGGGGACCACCTTCGAAATCATATATTAACCATAGTAAAGAAACGATAATGGCAGACAAGTTTATCATTTAACAAACAACTGACAAACAAAGTATCAAAATAAGCATGGAGGGACCACGATCGTATTCTAATCAGTAACTAATAAAAGAAACCAAACAATGGCAGACAACTTCATTTACCTGGGACCACAGCTTCGAATCGTAGAAGACCTACTTTGGGACCACTTCTGAGAGTTGCGAAGAAATGACGAAGACGTTCTTCTGCTAGGGCACAAGGTCTTTGACGAAGAAACAATTTGTGGAAAATGACTTTCTTCCTCTTCTATGTTTATGAGTTTTGTATTTTGAGCTTCTTCCATTTCCTATAATTACACTGTGTCCTTATCAAAATAAAGATTCAGCACTCATGGCACGCCATGTCACCCTCCGTTAGTGAAAACTAACGGGAGGGACTACAGTTCGAAACGGAAAACATTTGGGGGACCAAACCTTGAAGAAAATTTTTATAGGGACCAAACTTGAATGTTGGATTATTTTTAGGGACCTATTACTTATTTAACCCTTTATTTTAATATGTTTTGTCGTTTCATGGAAGGTGGCATTAACTCTAATGTGACGTGCTGATTAATTATCATTATAGAGGAGAAGGGTGATAAATTTTATGTTGAAGTCGAGTAATAAATATGTTAACCATTGTAGTTCATCGATTGTTGATGCAAGAGCCTGGTACTCAGTCTTAGATGAGGATCTAGAAATTGTTATTTGCTTTTTAGATTTCCGTGAGCTGAGAGAATAACCTAAATATATACATAACCCTGTGATAGAGCGTCTCGTGTCAATGCATGATGCTGAATCAGAGTCGTTTAAAGCTTTGAGTTGAAGTGTTAAGGTGGATGGAAAAAACAAGCCTTATGAAGGAGATTGCTTGATGTATTTGAGAACCCTGTAGGCAACTTGGAGATGAACTATTATGGGTGATGACTTGAATTGACTGAGTTGCTGAACTGATAAACTCTAGTTAGGTCGAGTGACACATAGGTATATTAAATGACCAATGAGTATTTTGTAAGCATTAACATCAGAGGGAGGAGAATCATCAAGAGCAGTGTACTTACGTGAGTTTTGCATATGAGTATAATAAGGTTTTGCAATAAGGAGGCTTTTTTCATGGAGTAATTCGAGGGAATACTTTCTTTGACAAATGGAGACGCCGACGGGAGAACGAATTACCTCAAGCCCTAGGAAGAATTGTAGGTTTCCAAGATCCTTGATTTTGAAATTGGTGTCAAGGATTATTTTGAGATTTTAAATTTCATCAATGTCCTTTCTAGAGATTATCAAATGATCAACATAGATAAAAGAATGATGAATTTGCGGCTATTTAATTTGGTGAAGAGATAATGGTCCGAAGTTGATTGCTTGTAGTGCAAGGTAAAAAGAAATTAATAGAATTTCGAGAACCATTACATGTTGTCTTGTTTCAATCCATAAAGTGATTTTTGAAGCTTGCAGACATGGTTATGATTAGATGGAATCAGACTTGGAGGTGGTGTCATGTAAACTTTTTCATCGAGGTCTCCATGGAGAAATGCATTGTTCACATCAAGTTGGATAAAGTGCCAATTTTGGGAAGCAACAGTGGCTAAAAGAAGTATGGCAATGGTTTATCTTTGCAACAGGTGAAAAGTATCCATGTAATCAATTCCTTCAGTTTGTGTGAACCCTTTTGCTACCAGTCGGGCTTTGTGTCTCTCTATGGAACCATTTGTACGTTTTTTTTATTTTTGTACACCCACTTACATCCTATATGTTTCTTGTTTGGAGGCAATGAGGTCATGATCCAAGTGTTGTTATGTTGTAAAGCTTGTAATTCAATAAGCATGACATGATTCCAACATTCATGTTAAGAAGCCTACTTAAAGGAATTTGGTTCAGTTTGAGAAGTGATGACAAAAATGTAGTGTTTAAAAATGAAAGACAGATGAGAAATATTTATGTAAGGTTGAATAGGATACATGGGTGCATGTGTTGGAATGTGTTGAGATGTAATGAGGTTGTTACAAACAAAATCATCAAATATTTTTTATTTATGAATAACTATGTTGGAAATTTTGGAAATAATGAGTGGTGTTTGATAAAGAGGTGAAGGTTGAGTGTTGGTGGATGGAATGTTTGTGGAAAGATTTTAGTCAATAGGTGTTAAGGATGAAGGATTAGAGGTATATTTAACGTGTGTATGTGCAAAGGGAGGGTTTTGGGAAGTATGGTTATGAAGATTAGGTGTGTATGGACTCGTGTGGTCTGTAGGTGTGTCTAAGAATGGTATGTCATAATCAAGGATTTTGTGTGCTGGATGAATTAGTGGTAGATGGTAGATTAAAGGGAAATAAATCTTCATAAAAGTAAACATTTCTGGTGATGAAGATTTCTCTTATGGATATATTCATGACAATGTAGCCATTTATTCCTTGTTTTTAACCAAGAAACATACATTTAGTAGCACGAGGATCAAGATTTTGGCGCTCTAGGACAAGAGTGGAGGGAAACAAAATGAAGGTTCAAGAAACACATGAAAGAGGGAGGGTTTGAATTGGGTTTCAAAAATGATAGTTTTTTGCAACCCAAAACAACAAGATAAAACAATGAACAAAATGATAAAGTACTCAATGGTTTTTATCCTTGTTCGTCGTCAACTAGGTTACCTCCTGTCCACCCACCTGGGTGATTTTACTTAGACAATGACTTAATCCAATAATCAAACCTGATTACAAATGCATTGACAACTTGTCCCGACTTTCATCAGGAATCTGACCCAACCGATCTCTTAAGAAAACTGATGTTCATTGACTCCTTAAGACCTGGCTTACTTGGTCGCTTAACAAGATTTCAACCTCAATAACAACCCGTTATTGACTTCTCAAGATCCTGACCTAACCTGGTTGCTTAAGGATTACAATCAAAATTATAATAATAGTTTTGTGTTTACAAATGCTTTTGAAAAGCAGATACAGAAGTTTACAATTAAGTTCTACACATAACAAGAATATTCAATGAGATTTTGTTCTAAGTGTATAAGTGTAAGCAACACCTTTTATTTTCTGTTTTGTATTTCCTAAGTGTGAGCGTTGAAAATGAAGGAAAAGATATGGGTCCATGCATGCTCGGTGTTATATCATATGTGTGGGTAACACGTTAATGAACTATACCATGAGTCATATGATATGACTTTGTGAGTCTTATTTTCTAAAATTTTTTTTAGCATTTCTTAATACACCACCCAAGTTTCTTAGGCACCACGTGAAATTTCTTTTTTGCCCCCTGATTCCAGATATGCACATCCGAACGCACCAATTTTTTAAAAAACATTGATCTGTTCCGGATATGCATATCCGCAAAAATTCCAGATCTGCAGATCCGGAACAATTTCTTATTAATTCGCGCCAGACTTCTTCCTCCCCCTCATTCTTCACATTTTCATTTTCCAAACACCAAACTCTCTCAAACTCTCAAATTCTCAATCACACAAATTTCGACTTTTTTCACTCAAGTTCGACGCAGAGTAACTTCTACAACATTCAAGACACTCCAAATCCTCTGTATCTCAATTTAATCGATAAGTTTTCGAATTTTAGAGTTTCGGAGTTATTTTCGAGTAATCGATTTAGAGTAGATATTTAGGTGTAGAAATTGTTAGATAGTATGAATAACATAGGTTAGAGACAATGTAGGTATTGTTTGCTGCGTCAAACGGACGATCAGGGCATTAGAATGCCCTTTTCCATGGTATAGCAGTCATGGCTACAATATTTGAGCTTGAAAATTCGTACCGAATGTGCAGATCCGGAAGGATTTTAACGTTAAATATTATAAGTGCTTCCGGATGTGCACATCCGGAAAAACCCAACGTTAAATATTCTGAGTACTTACAGATGTGTAAATCTGGAAGGTCTCTAATTTTTTTTGTTGTTTTTTTAATTATTTAAAAAAAATCTAATTTATTTATTATGCTTTGTAGATTACATCTCTTGCAGAGACGATCGTATCATACATGGACGGACAGCTCAGCACGCATCTGTCCGACGTGAGCGGGTGCAGTCTACAGCTGAGGCTTCCAGCGCAGAAGGAGTTGGGGTAGCCCCTACACCGCATCCTACACCACAGCCTTCCACATCACAGGTTCAAACTATCATGAGATTAAGGGTGATCAGTTCCTCAATTTGTCAATAACTGCCGACTATCATGAGGCGGTACAAACCATCTTACCAAACTATTGTAGCATCCAACATCACACTTAGCCATTGCTCCACCCTTATAGCATCTTGGAGAAGCACCATCTTCTCCCCCGCTTGTTTCATTCCCAACCTGCAAATGGAAAACAAAACAAGCATCGACAGTGTTTTCACACACATGTCGCACACTAGGGAATAGACAACATTAGACAACCTGGCCGGACATACCAACCAGGCTCTGATACCACTAATGTAACACCCTTTTCTACCCAACAAACATCACGAATAAAAACACCATTTTATCAGAGTAAAAGTCCCACATGGGCGTAATATTTCGTCAAAAGACATCATAATTAGATCAAATACTTCGCAGTGGAAAAACTTCACAAAAAATTCACTATAATTTATAACTCAAGGTTTTTAAATAAACTCAACACATCATAACATCATCAAATACAAGAACACTACAGTTCGACTCAACTCCCCGACCCGATGTTACATATCAGAGCAAGACCCTCTACTCGACCAAAAGTAACCAAAAGCACTTCAAGTAAGCTCTTCACGCGTCAAAAGTTAATCTTGGTCATCTGCACGTTACCCACGTGGAGGCAACATTCAAACAGGCAGGGTGAGTAATCACGAACCAATATATAAGATATAAACAAAAGGTAAAGCAGTAGCACAAAACATCATCAAGTCATCAACACATCAAATACATCAATATAATGCAATGCAACCTCATAGACTCATGCATGTGGTACCAATCGTCATTATTGATGGACACTGGGCCATCACCCTCCAAAGATCCCCACCAATAGGATCGATTCTACACAAGAACCGAAGCACGTCACAAAACACTTCAATCCACACAATGGGATTGAAGCCACTAAAATGGACCGAAGTCCTACAGTGCTATGAATGCATGATGCAAACATCATAATCATCATCGTCGCAAAATCGTCAATTGCATCGTCATTCATAAACCATCATCATCATAATTCAAAACATCATCACAATTCAAATCATGCATCATAATTCATCATAAATCATCATGGTCACATATTATCAACATACATCACAAATCATCATAATCATCATGGTCACAAATAATCATAAATCATCATGGTCACAAATCATCATAAATCATCATGGTCACATATTATTAACATATATCACAAAGTCGTCATAAATCACCATGTTATCCCATCACTCATGGATCACCATCAATTCATCATAAAACAACGTCATTTCACATTCATCACGATTCGTCCTATTCTAACCACCAAGCATCCTTCTTACTAGTCGCCATTTGTCACTAGATTTCACAATTCCTCATGTTATAATCGTCACATTAAAATTCTCGATTTTTATCCCATTCATCTTTATTACTAGTTTACTATGGTCTTATTACCTTAGCATAGCCCTACGTCTCAAAGAAACTACATCACAAGCGAAATCGAGACAGAGATCGCAAACACGGGAAAATTTTGCACTCACGCTGCCCATACGCGTAATGCCCTCAACGTTATGCGTATTGCCTCAGCCCATACGCGTAATGCCTCAGCCCATACGCGTATGACCATAGACGTTTTCCTCCAAAAATTCCTCCTTAGATCTCCTTACGCGTAATGCCCCTGCGTTACGCATAATACCCCTCTGGCGTGCCCACCATACGCGTAATACCCCATGCGTTACACGTAATGCCTCTCTGGCATGCCCACCATACATGTATTGCCTCATGCGTTACGCGTAAAGCCTCTCTGGAGTTCCCACCATACCCTTATTGCCTTCCCCCTTACGCGTATCACCAGAGACTCCTCAAAAACTCAGATTTCGCATCTGAACTCAAAGTTCTTCCTCCCAGCACCTTCGATCTACCAAAAACAGCCTCGAATCAACTTCAATCCATCCCAGATCTATGTTGTTCATCTTACTTCATCATCTACATCAACTATACCTAATTACTAAGTCTGAATTTGATTATTATTAAGTTCATCACAGCATCAACAATCGTTCAACATCAAAATACAGCAATTTACACCAGATTCATCACAAAAATCGCACACATCAGATCATGAAAACACATAACAGATTCATCACAAATCCACACGAAATCATCAGAAAATGAAAACACATAGCTACCTTTACCTTAAACCCATATCAAATACATTAACCCGGATTACCCCCCATACCTCGAAATTCCAGAAGCGATTCTTCGTTTTTCGAGGTTCTACGGTTGATTCCTCAATCTAGCCTCCTTTCCTCAGCTCTCTATTCTCCTTAGGGTTGCCAAAATTCTGATCTCCAAATCCCTACTTTTCTCTTTTGTTAAACCTAAGGGTTTTGGGCCTTAATCTCTGTTTACCATATTATCCTCCACTAATCCCCTCAACATTATTGTCTTACCCTTAATGGTCTCTTAAGTAATTTAATTAACAATAATAATAATAATCTAAATAATATTTTAATTATTCAAATTATCCCAATATTATTATTAATAAAATAATCTAATTAAATTAACTCTAAGGTCTCTAAGTTCCCTTAACTCAAGGCTACCCCACAAAATCACATAATTCATCAACGTCACAAAGTCATCACAAATCACTAAAACACCGCATAATCATAATAATTAAATAAATAAATATTATAATTATTTGGGGCGTTACAATCTCAACCAGCTATCCTCCTAAATCCACTGTTCCAGACATGCCATCTCACCCTTGTTGTTGATTAGCAGGGGTGGGCATAGGCTGGGCCGAGCTAGGCTTTGGCAAGCCTGAGCCTGGCCTGCTAAAAAATTCAAAGCCTAAGCCTGGCCTATAGCCTATTATAGGCTTATTTTTAGGCCTAAGCCTGACCTTTTCGAAGGCCTGATTAGCCTACTAGCCTATTTAAAAGCCTACTTCATTTGAACATCTGTAAATAAGAAATTCAACTAATGTTAAATAGACTAACAAGTTAAAAGTTCAATGAGATTAAATGTTTGTTTTCATTGTCTCGTTCAAGTTTTATTATTAGCATAAGTTTGGTGATACTATTTGTTGAAGATAACTTATGAGAAAAACTTATGACAACAACTTATGACATTGTTTATAATGTTTTTTCAACTTATTCTCATAAGTTCTTCAAGATAACTATGTTTTATTTTCATATTTTAATTCAAAGTACAAAATAGAATATAATAATAATAAATTTATTGATTTTTTTAAATAGGCTAGCCTGATAGGCTTAAAAGGCTTTTCTTACAGCCTATGGCCTAGCCTCTTTAGCTAAATAGGCTTATAAAAAAGCCTAGGTCTTTTCTATTTAAGAAAAAGACTGGCCTGGCCTGAGCCTATGTAGGCTAGGCCGTAGGCCCCTGTTAGTTGGTCTGGCCTATTTCCACCCCTATTGATTAGTCACTAGGCCATGTTTCTTGTTGTTTGCATTTTCCTTTATTTGTATTAGTTGTTTGCTTTCAAATTATGTTAGTACTTTCATGTTAATGAAATGAGCATTGCAATATTTTGATTCAATTCATTTTTGTCTGTTATTTATATTTTATGCGTTCTCTTTCAAAAAAAATATACCTATTTTTCACTTTCTTTTGATTATGCAAATATTGGAGGGAGGATGACGAAAATTAAATACCCATAATTATTGTTGGTATGCTTTCAAATCAAAATTTTGTTGACGATGTAAGGCATTATTTCAGTTTCCCAAACACTGGAGAAATAAGGAATTTATTGCCTTATCAACCCCCTCGAGCCTAGAAGTTGGAGTTTCCTTTTATACGAAAAAACCAGTAATCTTAACCTTGGGATGGGTAGTTCTCAGTTAACTTGGTTGTGCGTTCATGCAAGACACCTTTCAATAAAAGTTGCATTCACAAAGTTTTCCTTCACACATCAAATAAGTGTTGAAAATGTCTTTTAAGACAAAAGCCAATGATGGTTTGGCATAATCATTAAGCCAGACAGTTACTTTCCTTCTAAAAAAAAAGGGAAAAATCAAAAGAAAAGCCTGCTAAGTCAAAACCTATGAAGGAGACTTAGGCAAAACTGGGGAATCCCGCTAACTGTAAGCATTAAAAGAAACAGTTCAGGCAAAAGTTAGGGATAACAAAAAGTGAAGATCTTTAAATCCTAACCATGAAAGTCCTCATTGGAAAAAACAACTAAATGTTGTAAGGAAGCAGTGACTGCCATTTCAAGGGACCTCTGACTTATGAACCATCATCAGTACTATCATCAGTACAATTCCCCAACCTATGGGAACATGAGCGCGTAGTCTGAGTTAATTGAGCGTGGGACTGAAGATCATCACGAAGATTGGATGGGTACAAATAAACTTTGTGCCTTTATCCTTTGTTTTCATAAACTGTGAACCAGGCCACATTACTACCCTCAAAAAACCTAATTGAACTAAGTTTATTTTGAAAGCATACTACAATAGGTTGCGTAAACTGACTCTAAAAGATTTTTTGCAGATCAATTATTTTGGAATTACACCTTTGCTTTACCTTTCACTTTGATGTCTTGAACCACCATGTTTTGACTAGTAACTCATATGCTTTGCATTATTCCAAAAATGATTTTTGATATCAAAAAAGTTGCATGAACTTTGCATTAAGTTTACCATGTTTGCATAAGCACTTTTGTTTGCAAGCTGTCTTTCCTCTCAAGGAATTTTCAAACAGTCGAGAAACTTGGTTGATGATCCTATTAGAGGACAGTTCCTTCCAAATCTTGTTGAGAATTAGTTCAAGATTTGTAGTTCAGTGCAAGACCTTCGCAGAATTTGTTTATCCAGAAGATTTTTTTTCTAAGACTCATACTAGGGCAAGCCTTCCAAGCGCACAATAAAGTAGTCATTTCTAGAATCAGCCAAGCTAAAGCAATGATTAGTTCATCTACAACAGTCAGCTAATATGGGGCAACTCACTTAAAGAATCCCCAAGCAGTTCTCCATCCTTCCTCCAAGGATCATCAACTTGATACAGTTTACTAGTGTGGCAGAGATGTATTCTGTAGCAGCATCTTTAGTCCCCGGGTAGAATTGCAGTGATCTCCGTGTTGAGGAATTAGTCCTCCAATCTTGTCCTCTCCCCAAAAGAGTTTATCCATGTCGCCGACATCTGTATTTGACCATACATCATAGCAAAATTAATATACCATGCATATCAAGAGTGTTTCATCCTCATTTGCATTCGCCAGAGGTCGTGTTGTTATTCCACGTCTTACCTTGTGATCAAAGTCTAACTTACTTGTCACCTACCAAACAGATACTTTTGTGTCTTATCTGACGTTCCATTAGATTGGGCTTTCCCTATCCGATTATTTTCCGGACATGTTTTTTGTTCTGACGTATTTCTAGAATTTTCTCTCTATGTTATCTGATGTATTTCCAGATATTCTTTTGCAATTCTGATGTCTTTCCAGAATCTATCTAATGTCTTTCCAGATATTCCCTTGTTCTGATGCCTTCCAGAATTCATTTTTCACTCTCCGATAAATTTTCGGATCATTCCTTTATTTCTCTGATGATTTCCCAGATTGAGTCTTTTGCTCTGATGCAGTTCCATAACCTGTTTGATGTATTTCTAGATATTCCCTTTATAATTCTGATGCATTTCCAGAGTTTTGTTTCTTTTATCATCTGATGAATTTCCAGATGTGCCTTATCTTTATCTGATGTCTTTCCAGATATTCCCTTTGATTCTCATGACCTTCCATAATTTGTTTTTCACTCTCCAATGAAATTCTGAAATACATATTTCATCTCTCTCTAATGTACTTCCAGATTGAATCTTCTCTTCTGATGTTTTTCCAGAACCTCTTTGTATCTATCTGATGTTCTTCCAAATATGACCTTCCTTATCTGATGTTCTTCCAGATATGATCTAGCGTATCTGATGTTCTTCTGAATATGTCTTCAAAGCCTTTTCCCGTACATTTAAAGTTTTTCTGAATGTTCTGGGCGTAGCTTCAGAATCTTTGTTTTCATTTAATGATATTCTATATGTTTTCAATTTATCTCTGACTTTGGTTAACAGCTGTTGAATGTCTTAAGTCTGTTTCCCGTTTTTATCCAATGCTTTTTTTGGATATGTTCCAGATTTCATTCAACGTTTTCCTAAATATCTCTGATGTTTACTATATGTTCTGGAGTTCATTCAATGCTTTCCTGGATGTCTCTGATGTTTGCTATGTGTTTAAGAGTCCATTCAATGTTTTCCTTAATGTCTCTGATGTTTTGCATATGTTCCAGAGTCCATTCAATGTTTTTCTAAATGTCTTTGACGTTTTGCTGTCTCTGATGTTTGCTTCAATATCTCTAATGTTTATTAGTGTTCCGGAGTTCATTCAATGTTTTCCTAAATGTCTTTGATGTTTGCTATGTATTCCAGAGTCCATTCAATGTTTTCCTGGATGTCTCTGATGTTTTTCTTATGTTCCATGGTCCATTTAATGTTTTCCTGAATATCCCTGATGTTTTGTTGTCTCTTATGTTTGCTATATGTTTCGGAGTTCATTCAATATTTTCCTGAATGTCTCTGATGTTTCCCTAAATGTCCCTGTTGTTTTCCTGTTTATCTTTGTTGTTTACATATGTTTCGAATTTTCATTCAATGTTCTCCTGAATGTCTTTGATGGTTGATATTGTTCTTATCCAAGGTTTTTTCAATGCATTTTTAACGAAAACCTCTGATGACTGTGACCCTTTCCCCAGTAAAGTTGCTTTTGCTTTCTAGATGTTCCTGAGTATTCCATGTTAAAATTTAAGTGCTTTCTTTGAAGTCTCTGTTGTATTCTCAGATCTGGTCTCATTCCACATCTAATGGTTTTCAAGATGTTTTTTATGTGTTTTCCAGAATGTGTTACCTTCTGCATCTGATGCCTTCCCAGATATTTGTATCTCTGTTCAGGGTTTATCCCTCTGTTTCCAAGTATTACTGGATACTCTTTGTCACCTTGATAGATTTCCATGACATCTTGTATTCCTCAGTTGTGTCTCTTTGAGATCTGTTACTTATTCTCAAGTGGTATTCCCTTTGTTCTCTGCTTGGTTTTTCCAGCACTAGTTTATCTTCTGTGGTGTCATTCCCCACAGAACCCGGAGTCTTGCATTCATATCATATCACAAGCATATTTGTGATATCTTAGGGCCAAAAATTGCGCATGTTTGTATTTAAGTCTCTCCAATCTTGTCAAGACAAAGATTTCAATCTTCATATCTACAGATTGAAGAAACTTAAATAGGGGCATCTGTCATGCCCTAATTTTTATCCCTAAGATCCCACCTCTTTTTGCATCATTTGCATAGCATATCATGCATTTCATCTCGCATAATACCCAATTTATCAGCCATAATAAACTTGTTGGAATCGCAGCCGAATCGGTCAAAATAAAAGTCAAATGTTCGTAAAATCAGTAGACAAAAAGTTTTAAAATCGAGATTGAAAACGTCAGCCATATTAATCTATTTTTCCACAATTCTGCATAATACGCTGCCTGATATTGCATCCTATACACAACTCCCTGCATATTTATTTTGAAACAAGACACACAACTTTCTTTCATCTATCCACCACTTTCAATATCGTCGACACCCTTCATAAACCTAAAACATCTGCATGACAAGACGAGAAAAGACAACAACAACCGCCCCACACCACTCTCCTCATACATGGCCACACTTCGTCGCACCTCGTCGGAGTCGTGACTACAAGACCACAGTGTCACACCTCCCCCCAGATGTGGTACTTTTCCTTTGTTTCTCTTCACTTAATAACTTACAATTTAAGTTTTTACATGTTGATAGCTTATGTTTGTTGTAGTTGATGGGATTACTTTTTATTTTGAGTTCAGTGCATATGCTTATTATTAAAGAGAAACCAAATTGACATTTTGTTTGATAAAAAACAAATTTATTTTTAAATTATTTGTTTTGACTATAAAATTTTTTCCTTTTATTTGTGTATTCTTAAAAGATCAAAAAAAAGTTTTAATCATTTGTTTTAATAATTTTTCTTTTATTTGTCTAATATTAAAAGAAAAAAAAATCATTTTTATCATTTATTTTTTTAATTTTTTAATTTTTAGTTTTTATTAGTTAATTTGAATAATATTAAAAATGTAAAAAATAGGTTGTAATTATTAATTGATTTAAATATTTTTATTTAATATTGATTAATTAAATTATTATTTAATCTTATTAAATATTTATATTTAAATTTATTAATAATTCTTTCATCGCCTGATTCTATTTTGCAACTTGCTTACTCTCGTGTTTTTGGGTTTGTACTATCTGATTTAATCTCGGTGTTTTTCCTTGATGATTCTGATTAATTCCTGATGATACCACAATGCTTTGCCATGAATGTTGTTGATTTTGTCTGTGGAGTTTACACAATGCTTTGCCGTGAATGTTTGTGGATTTTATTTGTTGTCGCTTCTACATGATGATTTTCCATATATCTGCTCCTGTTCACGATGCTTTGTCGTGAATGTTGTGGATTTTGTCTGTGGTTCATACACGATGCTTTGCCGTGATTGTTGTTGATTTTACTTGTTGATGATTTACACAATGCTTTGCCGTGAATGTTGTTGATTTTGTCTGTGAGATTTAACACGATGTTTTGCCGTGAATGTTGTTGTTTTTATCATACATGATGTTCTTGCCATGTACTTGATGTTTTACCATAATGTTTTTTCGTGAATGTTGTTTATTGATTACACGATGCTTTGCCGTGAATGTTGTTTATTGATTACACGATGCTTTGCCGTGAATGTTGTTGATTTTGTTTGTGGATTTTTACCATGATTCTTTGCCATGTGTGCTTTATCGATTACATGATGATTTTCCATGTATCTGTTACTTTCTTACATGATGTTCTTGCCATGTACCGTGTTTGTTGATCTCATTTACTATTTGATCATACATGATAATTTACCATTTATCAGTTGTTTCTACATAATTCTTTGCCATGTACTGTACCTTTGTACATGTTTCTACATGATGATTTTCCATGTATTCTATGTACCTCTGTATACTTTGTTGTTTTATCGCCATGATGCTTTGCCATGTGTGCTTTTGTAGATGTCTCTACATGATGTTGTGCCATGTATATTATGTGTCTTCATTTGTTGTTTTATCGTACATGATGATTTTCCTTGCATCTGTTGCTTTCTTTCTATGCCTTGTGACCTAATCCAAGGGAAGGGATTGTATGTTGACTCATTGTCATTGTGCATGTTCTTTGTATGTTTGTTTCTTTGCCTTGCCTGTCTTTGTCTTTCTTTACCCATCTTTTACCCTTTAGCAAACAATTTTAGCCAAAACACAAATATTTCAAGAGGTTCCAGTAGGATACTGCAGATGCTTAGGGTACTAGTACCTTCCCTTAGTATAACTAACCCCCATACCTTTGATCTCTCTTTCTCTTAGCTTTAGGCCTTGTTTTTTGCTTTGCATGATTACTTAGGGTTTTTGTTCGATCTTTTCTCCCTTCCCTTGGAAAAAAATAAAAGTTTGGTGGTGATATCTTTGTTTTGCGAGTCAAGCTAATCTGATAGATTTGGTCTCTGATTTCCACCGAGACACCACTTCTAAAGATGGTCATGATAGGTAAGTTTCCCAATACCTGAACTTTCTCCCCGGATAAGATGACTAGGGTGCCCTTGAAAGGTAAAAGCTCGGATGTATCCATGTACAAACTTTTGAAAGCATCCCAATATAATATGTCAGTTGAACTAACTGGACCAATCAGCGTCCTCTTCACTGTCTCGAAAAACCAATGACACCAGGTTTTCCTTCCTTTTTTGATAATGGGTTCTGTGACACGTGCATTACTGATCAGGCATATCTTTTCCTGGCCGAGCTCGTTTCTCCTCTACCAATGAAACCTCCTTAGATGGTATTAAGTGTGTGTCAAGCCATCAGAGTCTCACGTACTTCCTCAGTGTTATTTCCAATTTTGGTAGAAGTATGCTCTGAGTCTGGCTCTCTCCTGGACAGGCTCCTCTTTCATGTTGATCCTTCTGCTTCCTTCACGTTTGATAATAGCCAACCTTTTTGGATTAGAGTCTCGATTTCTCTTTTTAAGTGATGACAATCCTCAGTATGATGGCCTCTCATATGATGGTAGGCACACCATGCTTCTTCATCTTTTCCTAGAACATCATTGACCCTCTTAGGGCGATTAGGTTCGGGTATCAACTTGAGATGATACACTTCGCTTAAAATGTCAGCATGCTTTGCATTGAGAGGGGTGAAATTCTCAGAGAATTTATAATAGGGCCTCCTAGAAGGTTTTGTTTTTGACCTATCCCTTGACCCGTGCTTGTGGTGTTCTCTTCTGAGTCTGGATCATTCGTGCCTAGATTGTGTGTTTTCATTAGCGTCCTGGGACCTCTTTTCCATGTTACTCTCCCCCCTTGACATAACATTCTAATTTGCTCATGGCTTCCTACATGCTAGTGGCCTGCTTCTGATCCAATGACTCGTTGAAATGGTAGGCCTTCAGGCTGTTTTGGAAAGCTCCTACGAACATCTCCTGATTTGGATGGGAGACTTTTATGGTTTCTTTATTCAATCATGCCATATATTCTCAAAGGAACTCAGAGGGCCCCTGGCGGACATTGAGCAATTTGGTGGTAGTCACCTTTCTATGTTTGCTGGCAGAGAAATGTTGTACCATGTTTTTAGTCGGGTCTTAGTAACTAGTAATTGATAATTTAGGCAAACTCATGTACCAAAGTAGTGTTACATCTTTGAATGTTCCCGCCATGAGTTTGTATTTCAGGGATTCAGAAGCCCTGAATATTGGCATCTTACTATAGATTGACATTATGTGTTCTTGAGGATCACTTTTGCCATTGAAATATGGCAAATGCCGTGATTTAAAATTTTAAAGGACTTGATCACCCCAAATCACTTCAGATAGAGGTTGAGGATCAAGGAGTTCTTCCTTCTCCTCTCCTTCCTTAGTACTTTGTGTAACACCCTAAACCCCCACGACATATAATAACAAGATATCAGAGTAAAATAACATACATGGATTTAGGATGCTACTTTCACTACTCAACTTTTCAAGCATACGATAAAAAACACATCCATATTGTAATTAAAACATAGTATTTAAGCATTCACACAGTAGCGGAAATTCAACAAAGTTATACCATGTTTAATCCCACATAACATTCTCAAATAAAATATAAATAACGCACAACAAAATAAAGGACTCTAAGCGTTCTGACATCCCGGTGTTACAATCAGAGCAGACGCGACTCGATAACACAAAAGAGAAGACCTCGTCTTCGCTAACTCCACTTCCGAACTACTCCTGCTTATCTGCACGTTACCCACTTAGGGGTAGCATTCAAACATAAGGGGTGAGATTCTCAAAATCAATATAATAAAATGCATAGTATAAGTATGAAAGCGTAAAAACATTATACAATCTACCATATCATCACAATATCAACACAATTAGCATTTCTCATAATATCAGAAAATCAACACACAAAATGCAATGCAATGAGACCTACGACTCAACTCAATGCATGTGGTACCAATTCGATCCCTGTTCCATGATCATAATTCCTGTCGAAATTTCATAATAGTCGCTCATACCCCACATGGGCACACGACATTCGTGATCGCTCACACCCCACATGGGCACACGATCACCCATAACCGCTCACACCCCACATGGGCACACGATTACCTCAACAACAACAACGACATCAACCTGGTTCTATTTTAAAGAATTCGGATAAGACGCTCACACCCCACATGGGCACACGACTTATCCCACACTTATGCAACATGTCATGTATACAACGACATCACACCATAACAACATACCAAGACAAATACATCAACAATTACGTGCATATGACCACCAACATGTTAATACATAAGAATAAAAAGGTACAACAAGCAGTCTATACCTGCCAACAACAACAATCTACAACTACAACACGCATACACACCAACGAATCCATCATCTCCACTTACAACACACAACAGCATACACCAAATCCCAATTAATGCGTCAGAGGGTTGAAATTCTGGTTTTTAAATTAATTTTAACGAAAAGTATAAGAAACCAGTTTTCCAATGCTTCGAACGAAGACTAAAACGGACCTACAGACTAACTGTTATGAATTTCCGAAGTTTAGGAAAATTATGTCCGTGCAGCCGAATTTCAGCACTGCCACTATTGGCTACGAGTTCACACAGCGAACTCTTGTTCGCTAGAGGTTCACCTAGCAAACTTGCCAGCGAACGCCCCCTCTCATACAAAAACCATAGAGTCACACTTTTCCCTCTTTGCTCACTACCCATTCGCCCAGCGAACTGGCTTCGCCAGGAGTTCACTTTGCGAGTCCTAGGGCGAACTCCCCTTCCACACCTCTCAGACTCCTCAACTATTCCTTCATGCTCCATTCTCCTTGCGAATCTAGGGTGAGCATTCGCCCAGCGAACATCGCGACTCTGCAACTCTACAGATGCAATTTCAGCACCATTTCAGCCCCAATTCTTCTCTGATTTGCCCACAAACAGACCCAAACATACACATACAATAGCAGTAATTCATACAAACACATATTACCACAAATCAACTGATCAATTTTACGTTTTTATCAAACCCTCTAACATACAAAAACCCCAATTCAACACAATTACACATAGAGAATATCCTAATGATTTTTATACCCTCGTACAAACAATATGCACCATTAAAAGATCAGAGAGCCCCACCCTTACCTTAGAATCCTTGAATTCTTCCTTTAACAATGGAGCTTCCTTTCTCTGACCTAGCTCTGCTCTTCCTTTTTCTCTTCCCAAACACGTACCAAAAACCTTTCTTCTTCTCATCCCTTTTCTATTTATATTACTATTACTATTATTATTTAAATATTATTATTATTATTATTATTATTATTTCACCAATTAAATAATAATAACAATATTCCTCAATAATTTACAATAATAATATTGGCCAACTAACCCTTTTCTCTGATACCTTATTCTTTTATAATCCTAAGGGCACTACCCCATCCTAAGGGTACCCCAACCTCAACCAAAACACACCAATACACAACATTATTCAATTTAATCACGAAAAATAATTATATTAAATCAAGGTGTTACAACTCTCCCCCACTTAGAATATTTTCGTCCTCGAAATTTACCTCATGCGAACAACTCTGGATACGACTCTCGCATCCTGCTCTCCAACTCCCACGCCATATTTCCACCAGCAGCGCCTCCCCACACTACCTTCACAAGAGCGATCTCTTTACCCCTTAGTTGCTTTACCTCACGGTCTTCAACCCGTATTGGTAAGGCTTCAACTGTAAGATTATCTCTTACTTCCACATTATCCATCGGAATCACATGCGACAGATCCGGAACATACTTCCAAAGCTGTGACACATGGAACACATCATGTAAATTCGACAAATTGGGTGGCAACGCCACTCTGTAGGCAACAGGTCCAACTCTTGCCGTTATCTGATACAGACCAATAAACTGAGGAGTGAGCTTCCTCGACTTCAATGTACGACCAACACCGGTCTTTGGAGTGACTCTCAAGAACACATGGTCTCCTTCTTGAAACTCAAGATCTTTCCTTCTCTTATCATGGTAACTTTTCTGCCTACTCTGCGGAGCTTTCATCTTTTCCCGAATCAGCTACTCCGTTTCGGTAGTTTGCTGAACAATCTCAGGTCCAAGCACTACACTCTCACCAGATTTGTGCCAACACAAAGGCGTCTGACACCTCCGACCATACAATGCTTCAAAAGGCGTCATTCCAATACTAGAATGATAATTGTTATTATAAGTGAACTTGATCAACGGCAAATGACTATCCTAAGCACCTCCTTGTTCAAGCACGCAAGCCCTCAACAAATCCTCCAAAGATTGTATAGTTCTCTCCGTCTGCCCATCCGTCTGCGGATGATAGGCCAAAAATAATCTCAGCTTCGATTCCAAAGCTTCTTGCAAACTCTTCCAAAATTTGGAAGTGAACCTTGGATCTCGATCCGAAATAATACTCAATGGAATTCCATGCAACTTCACAATCACCTGAATATAAATCTCTGCCAACTTCTGCAAAGGAAAACTGATATTAATCGGAATGAAATGTGCCGACTTCGTCAGTCTATCCACTATTACCCAAATGGAATCATGTCCTCTCGGCATATTAGGCAACCCGGTCACAAAATCCATAGAAATACTATCCCACTTCCACTCTGGAATATCTAACGATTGCATCATACCAGCAGGCTTCTGATGTTCCACTTTTGACATTCTGCTAAGTCAAACAAGCATACACAAACTGAGCTACATCACGTTTCAATCTAGGCTACCAAAATATCTTTTTCAAGTCTTGATACATCTTCGTAGCTCCTGGATGGATACTTAAACTACTCCTGCGACCCTCTTCTAAAATCATTCTTTTCAACTCAGGAATATCAGGAATGCAAATCCTATTACAGAATCTCAACACACCTTGTCCATCTACTCTGAACTCGTTACCTTCTGCTTCGTTATTTCCAATCATCAAATCCACTAGTTTTACGTCCAACTTCTGAACTTCTCTGATACTATTAAAAAATTCATTGTTGATCGTCAACATACCCAACATCACATAATGCGGTGTCTGTTTGCAAACCAAACTCATATCTCTGAACTGTTCAATCAATTCTAACTCTTTAACCATCATAGCAGACATATGCAAATATTTTCGACTCAGAGCATCAGCTACGACATTAGCTTTACCAGGGTGACAGTTCAAACCAAAATCATAATCCTTTAAGAATTCTAGCCATCTTCTCTGCCTCATATTCAATTCCTTCTTGTCAAACAGATACCTCAAGCTCTTATGATTACTGTACACTTCAAATCTGGAACCATAAAGATAATGCCTCCAAATCTTCAATACGAATACCACTGCAGCTAGCTCCAAATCATGAGTCGGATAATTCCTCTCATGTACCCTTAACTGCCGCGAAGCATACGCCACAACCTTACCATCCTGCATTAACACGCCTCCCAAACCCATCAAAGAAGCATTGCAATACACTACAAATGGTTCAGTTGGTTCGGGTAGGATCAAAACTAGAGTTGTAGTCAATCTCTTCTTCAGCTCAATGAAACTCTTCTCACACTGAACATCCCACACAAATGCTTTTCCCTTACACATCAACTGAGTCAACGGAAGTGCCAACTTCAAAAATCCTTCAATAAATCTTCGGTAATAACCAGCCAAGCCTAAAAAACTTCTAATCTCGGTCACCAACTTCGAAGTCTCCCATTGTAGAACGGCGTCTACCTTGGATGGATCCACATCAATACCCTCACCTAAAATAACATGACCAAGAAAACTTACCTCTCTCAACCAGAATTCACACTTAGACAACTTAGCATAGAGCTTATTCTCTTTCAACACTTGCAGCACAACCCGCAAATGCTCAGCATGTTCCTCTTCTGACTTCGAATAGATTAAAATATCATCAATAAAGACAACCACAAATTGATCCAAATAATCATGAAAGATACGATTCATATATTCCATGAATACACCCGGTGCATTAGTAACTCCGAACGGCATCACCACATACTCATAATGTCCATATCGAGTCCTGAAAGCCGTCTTCTGAATATCTTCGTCTCTTACCCGTATCTGATGATAGCCCGACCTCAAGTCAATCTTGCTAAACACACGGGCACCCACCAACTGATCCATCAAGTCATCTATTCTTGGAAGCGGATACTTATTCTTAATCGTTACCTTATTCAGCTGTCTGTAGTCTACACACAATCTCATACTACCATCCTTTTTCTTTACCAACAACACTGGAGCTCCCAAAGGCGATATGCTTGGTCTCACAAATTTCTTCTCTAACAAGTCTTCCAGTTGCTTCTTCAGCTCTGACAATTCCAATGCCGACATCCTGTATGGTGCCATAGAAATAGGTCTAGTACTAGGGACAAGATCAATAGCAAACTCTACTTCTCTCTTTGGGGGTACATCAGCAATGTTATCTGGAAACACTTCAGGAAATTCACGCACCACTTGCAACTCAGTAATCACTGACTTACTCTCCACTAACAAGGATGCAAACAATGCAAGCACCTGAGCCTCTTCTTCCAATAGTTCTTTCAACTCTCTAGCAGACAGAAAACCATCTTCTCCCTCTTCCTCAGGAGTAAGAAATCGAACCGACTTGTTAAAATAGTTAATATGAACATGATTGAACTCCAACTAGTTCATACCCAAAATCATGTCGAGACCTCCCAACGGTAAACAAATCAGATCCACACCAAAGTCTTTACCAAAGATTGGTAATAGACAATTCAAACAGACTAAAGAAGTGGTCACCGATCCCTTCGCAGGAGTTTCAACAACCATCTCTCCCTTCATAGGAGAAACAACAAGGCCTAGCCTTCTTACATAATCAGCAGCAATAAAAGAGTGAGTAGCACCAGTATCAATAATAGCAATCAAAGACGTATTATTAATATAACATGTACCTCTGATCAGTCTGTCATCACTGGAAGTTTAAGTCCCTGTCAAAGCGAACACTTTTCCTCCAGTCGAAGCTTGCTTTGGTTTCTGACAACGAGTACTAATATGGCCCTGTTCTCCACAATTGTAACAAGTAACCACATTAACTTTGCAGTCAGCAATCAGATATCCTGCCTGTCCACACTTGAAGCATTTCTTCACATCACTCGTGCACTCACTGACACGATGACCCAACTCACCACACCTGTAACACTTAAGAGGAGCAGAGGCACCTCCCCCACTTGGCTTCTTGCCATCAGCATGTTTTTGTTTATGTTTCTCAGCTGGAGCTGCATAAGGCTTCCCACGATTCACCGATTGTTTTCCTCTTCTCTCGGCCAGCCCTTTATAGTGAGCCGATTGAGCCTTGTTGTCTTCTTCAAATATCCTGCAACAATCCACCAAGTTTGGAAACCTTTGGATCTGCTGAAAACCAATTGCGTGTTTGATCTCAGGCCTCAATCCACTCTCAAACTTGACACACTTTGAGAACTCAGCAGTTGCCGCATTGTAGTGAGGATAAAACTTAGCCAGATCTGAGAATTTGGCAGCATACTCCATAACCGTCATGTTACCCTGCTTCAGTTCCAAAAACTCAATCTCTTTCTTTCCTCGAACATCCTCAAAAAAATAATTCCTTAAGAACTCCCTACTGAGTACAGCCCAAGAGATTGCCTCTCCTACTACTCCCAACACTTGACGAGTACTAACCCACCAATCATCAGCCTCCTCAGCCAGCATATGAGTACCTAACCGCACCTTCTATGCTTCAGGACATTCCATAACCCGGAAGATTCTCTCGATCTCCTTGAGCCAAGCCTGCGCTCCATCCGGATCATGTCTTCCCTTGAAGGTAGACAGTATGTTCTTCCGAAACTCGTCATTCTCGTTATCATGTGGCAGGTTCTGCACTGCTTGAGCAACAACATGCAAAGCAGCAGCAATCGCAACATCGTTCCTTCCAGCCATTCTAAATTTGTTACACACCAACAACAGAACATAATGGTTAGGGAACTGACACCGACACTAAAAAATATCACACGACCACAACTCGACAACTTGGCCGGACGGACTGACCTGCTCGGATACCACTTTGTAACACCCTAAACCCCCACGACATATAATAACAACATATCAGAGTAAAATAACATACATGGATTTAGGATGCTACTTTCACTACTCAACTTTTCATGCATACGATAAACAACATATCCATATTATAATTAAAACATAGTATTTAAGCATTCACACAGCAGCAGAAATTAAACAAAATTATATCATGTTTAATCCCACATAACATTCTCAAATAAAATATAAATAAAGCATAACAAAATAAAGGACTCTAAGCGTTCCGACATCCCGGTGTTACAATCAGAGCAGACGCGACTCGATAACACAAAAGAGAAGACCTCGTCTTCGCTAACTCCGCTTCCGAACTACTCCTGCTTATCTGCATGTTACCCACGTAGGGGTAACATTCAAACAGAAGGGGTGAGATTCTCAAAATCAATATAAGAAAATGCATAGTATAAGTATGAAAGCGTAAAAACATTATACAATCTACCCTATCATCACAACATCAACACAATTAGCATTTCTCACAAAATCAGAAAATCAACACACAAAATAGTCGCTCACACCCCACATGGGCACACGACATTCGTGATCGCTCACACCCCACATGGGCACACGATCACCCGTAACCGCTCACACCTCACATGGGTACATGATTACCTCAATAACAACAACGACATCAACCTGATTCTATTTTGAAGAATCTGGATAAGACGCTCACACCCCACATAGGCACACGGCTTTTCCCACACTTATGCAACATGTCATGTATACAACGACATCACACCACAAAAATATACCACGAAAAATACAACAACGATTACGTGCATATGACCATCAACATGTCAATACATCAGAATACAAAGGTACAACAAGCAGTCTATACCTGCCAACAACAACAATCTACAACGACAACACGCATACACACCAACGAATCCATCATCTCCACGTACAACACACAACAGCATACACCAAATCCCAATTAACGCATCAAAGGGTTGAAATTCTGGTTTTGAAATTAATTTTAACGAAAAGTATAAGAAACCAGCTTTCCAACGCTTTGAACGACGGCTAAAACGGACCTACGGACTAACAGTTATGAATTTTCGAAGTTTAGGAAAATTCTGTCCGTGCAACAGAACTTCAGCACTGCCACTATTCGCTGCGAGTTCGCACAGCAAACTCTCATTCGCTAGAGGTTCGCCTAGCGAACTTGCCAGCGAACGCCCCCTCTCATACAAAAACCAGAGAGTTGCACTTTTCCCTTTCTGCTCGCTACCCATTCGCCCAGCGAACTGGCTTCGCCAGGAGTTCGCTTTGCGAGTCCTGGGGCGAACTCCCCTTCCACACCTCTCAGACTCCTCAACTATTCCTTCATTCGCTGCTCCATTCGCCTTGCGAATCTGGGGCGAGCATTCACCCAGCGAGCGTTTGTTCGCCTTGCGAACATCACGACTCTACAACTCTGCAAATGCGATTTCAGCACCAATTCTTCTCCGATTTGCCCACAAACAGACTCAAACATACACATACGATAGCAGCAATTCATACAAACATATATTACCATAAATCAACTGATTAACTATACGTTTTTATCAAACCCTCTAACATACAAAAACCCCAATTTAACACAATTACACATAGAGACGATCCTAATGATTTTTCTACCCTCATACAAACAATATGCACCCTTAAAAGATCAGAGAGCCCCACCCTTACCTTAGAATCCTTGAATTCTTCCTTCAAAAATGGAGGTTCCTTTCTCTGACCTAGCTCTGCTCTTCCTTTTTCTCTTCCCAAACACGTACCAAAAACCTTTCCTCTTCTCATCCCTTTCCTATTTATATTATTATTATTATTATTATTATTTAAATATTATTATTATTATTATTATTATTTCACCAATTAAATAATAATAACAATATTCCTCAATAACTTACAATAATAATATTGGCCAACTAACCCTTTTCTCCGATACCTTATTCTTTTATAATCCTAAGGGCACTACCTCATCCTAAGGGTAACCCAACCTCAACCAAAACACACCAATACACAACATTATTCAATTTAATCATGAAAAATAATTAAATTAAATTGGGGTGTTACACTTTGTGACTGCATCAATGGATGGACACGTTCTTATAGATACTCATTTTGTTGGCGCAAGTTCTCCATAATTGATAGGAGTTGTGCCATGTATGAAGAAGTTCGAGATTCACTCCTGCTAGGAGATGGCTCAGACATCGCGTTGTTGTAATAAAATATATGGTTTTTGTGAGGCCTAGGAAAGTTTTATCAAGGCCCCACAGTGGGCGCCAAATGTTATTGCTAAACATTATTTAGAGAAACTTCCCTGAAGCTAGCCAGACGAGACTACAATCGTCCTATTTTGTTAGGAGGTATTTGTTGTTTCTAGTTCCTCGTTGGGATGTCTCATTTTATACTCATTCACCCCTCAATGGTTTTCCAAAAGGATGCCTCTTCATATCCCACGTTTAAAGCTACCCTTGGCAACGTCTGTCATCTTCCATAACTACCAAGTTACGCTTCTCCATCAATTTATACAACTCTCATGAAATCATGAAAACGTTTCATAACCTTCCTCTGTACTATTCATGTTGATCCATAGCACTTTTCGAGAGATCAGACCGACCTGCCCCTATGTCAGAGTTACCATGAAACCGGATCCGACCTGCTCTAATTCTATAATAAGAATTTACCCTTACCGGGTTCACATTTGCCTAGGTCATGTTATCCTACTTGCTTACTCTTGATACTCAGTTTGCAAAAACTCGAACTTTGAAAATTCCAGAATGTATTAATAACGACTTTAATTAAAATTGTCTTTAAAACCATCATCATATACGATTAATTTTAGTAGTTTGACAAATGACATTGTATTAAAATCAAACTCATAAATTGTTATAGTGACAATTATGATAGTTATATTCAACTAAAAAGTTTATTTTATATTTGTTAAATACTCCATCCGTTTCAAAATGACTGTCGTTTTAGTGGAAAAATTTTGTTTCAAAATAAATGTCATTCTCACTTTTCAATGTAGTCATAATTGCTATATTTCCAATTGTGTCATATAATTATTACTTCGTACACTATTTCCAACACATTAATAAGACTAATTTAGTAAAAGTGCATTATCTTATGACAATATCATTACATTCCTTAATCTGTGTGTAAAAACCTTAAACGACAGTCATTTTCAAACGGATGGAGTAATTATCAATCTTTGTTCAGGGTTTATCCCTCTGTTTCCAAGTATTACTGGATACTCTTTGTCACCTTGACAGATTTCCATGATATCTTGTATTCCTCAGTTGTGTCTCTTTGAGATCTGTTACTTATTCTCATGTAGTATTCCCTTTGTTCTCTGCTTGGTTTTTCCAGCACTAGTTTATCTTCTGTGGTTTCATTCCCCACAGAACCCGGAGTCTTACATTCATATCATATCATAAGCATATTTGTGGCATCTTAGGGCCAAAAATTGCGCATGTTTGTATTTAAGTCTCTCCAATCTTGTCAAGACAAAGATTTCAATCTTCATATCTACGGATTAAAGAAACTTAAATAGGGGCATCTGTCATGCCCTAATTTTTATCCCTAAGACCCCACCTCTTTTTGCATCATTTGTATAGCATATCATGCATTTCATCTCGCATAATACTCAATTTATCAGCCAGAATAAACTTGTTGGAATCGCAGCCGAATCGGTCAAAATAAAAGTCAAATGTGCGTAAAATTAGTAGACAAAAAGTTTTAAAATCGAGCTTGAAAACGTCAGTCATATTAATCTATGTTTCCACTATTCTGCATAATACGCTGCCTGATATCGCATCCTATACCCAACTCCCTGCATATTTATTTTGAAACAAGACACACAACTTCCTTTCATCTATCCACCACTTTCATTATCGTCGTCACCCTTCATAAACCTAAAACATATGTGCAGCAAGACGAGAAAAGACAACAACAACCGCCCCATACCACTCTCCTCATACATGGCCACACTTCTTCACACCTCGTCGGAGTCGTGACTACAGCACCACAGTGTCACACCTCCCCCCAGCTGTGGTACTTTTCCTTTGTTTCTCTTCACTTAATAACTTACAAATTAAGTTCTTACATGTTGATAGCTTATGTTTGTTTTTGTTGATGGGATTACTTTTTATTTTCAGTTCAGTGCATATGCTTATTATTAAAGAGAAACCAAATTGACATTTTGTTTGATAAAAAACAAATTTATTTTTAAATTATTTGTTTTGACTATAAGATTTTTTCCTTTTATTTGTGTATTCTAAAAAGATCAAAAAAATGTTTTAATCTTTTGTTTTAATAAATTTTCTTTTATTTGTCTAATATTAAAAGACAAAAAAAAAGAATTTTTATCATTTATTTTTTTAATTTTTTAATTTTTAGTTTTTATTAGTTAATTTGAATAATATTAAAAATGCAAAAAATAGGTTGTAATTATTAATTGACTTAAATATTTTTATTTAATATTGATTAATTAAATTATTAATTAATCTTATTAAATATTTATATTTAAATTTATTAATAATTCTTTCATCGCCTGATTCAATTTTGCAACTTGCTTACTCTCGTGTTTTTGGGTTTGTTCTATCTGATTTAATCTCGATGTTTTTCCTTAATGAATCTGATTAATTCTTGATGATACCACGATGCTTTGCCGTGAATGTTGTTGATTTTGTCAGTGGAGTTTACACAATGCTTTGTCGTGAATGTTTGTGGATTTTATTTGTTGTCGCTTCTACATGATGATTTTTCATATATTTGCTCCTGATCACGATGCTTTGTCGTGAATGTTGTTGATTTTGTTTGTGGTTCATACACGATGCTTTGCCGTGATTGTTGTTGATTTTACTTATTGATGATTTACACGATGCTTTGCCGTGAATGTTGTTGATTTTTTATGTGAGATTTTACACGATGTCTTGCCGTGAATGTTGTTGTTTTTATCATACATGATGTTCTTGCCATGTACTTGATGTTTTACCACAATGTTTTTCTGTGAATGTTGTTTATTGATTACATGATGTTTTGCCGTGAATGTTGTTTATTGATTACACGATGCTTTGCCGTAAATGTTGTTGATTTTATTTGGGTATTTTTACCATGATTCTTTGCCATGTGTGCTTTATCGATTACATGATGATTTTCCATGTATCTGTTACTTTCTTACATGATGTTCTTGCCATGTACCGTGTTTGTTGATCTCATTTACTGTTTGATCATACATGATGATTTACCATTTATCAGTTGTTTCTACATAATTCTTTGCCATGTACTGTACGTTTGTACCTGTTTCTACATGATGATTTTCCATGTATTCTATGTACCTTTGTATACTTTGTTGTTTTATCGCCATGATGCTTTTCCATGTGTGCTTTTGTTGATGTCTCAACATGATGTTGTGCCATGTATATTATGTGTCTTCATTTGTTGTTTTATCGTACATGATGATTTTCCTTGCATCTGTTGCTTTCTTTCTATGCCTTGTGACCTAATTCAAGGGAAGGGATTGTATGTTGAGTCATTGTCATTGTGCATGTTCTTTGTATGTTTGTTTTTTTGCCTTGCCTGTCTCTGTCTTTCTTTACCCATCTTTTACCCTTTAGCAAACAATTTTAGCCAAAACATAAATATTTCAAGAGGTTCATGTAGGATACTGCAGATGCTTAGGGTACTAGTACCTTCCCTTAGTATAACCAACCCCCGTACCTTTGATCTCTCTTTTGCTTAGCTTTGGGCCTTGGTTTTTGCTTTGCATGATTACTTAGGGTTTTTGTTCGATCTTTTCTCCCTTCCCTTGGAAAAAATAAAAGTTTGGTGGTGATATCTTTGTTTGCGAGTCAAGCTAATCCGATAGCTTTGGTCTCTGATTTCCACCGCGCCACCACTTTTAAAGATGGTCATGATAGGTAAGTTTCCCAATACCTTAACTTTCTCCCCGGATAAGCTGACTAGGGTGCCCTTGAAAGGTAACAGCTCGGATGTATCCATGTACAGACCTTTGAAAGCATCCCAATATAATATGTCAATTGAACTAACTAGACCAATCAGCGTCCTATTCACGCTCAAATTATGAATTTGTACCTTTATGACCATCGAGTCATTCTCGTGTGCCAGTACCACTTCAGAGACTTGTCTCGAAAAACCAATGACACCAGGTTTTCCTTCCTTTTTTGATAATGGGTTCTGTGACACGTGCATTACTGATCAGGCATATATTTTCCTGGCCGAGCTCGTTTCTCCTCCACCAGTGAAACCTCCTTAGATGGTATTAAGTGTGTGTCGAGCCATCAAAGTCTCACGTACTTCCTCAGTGTTATTTATGTTTTTGATAGAAGTATTATCTGAGTCTGGCTCTCTCCTGGACAGGCTCCTCTTTCA
The DNA here is from genome assembly GCA_022829125.1 of Lathyrus tuberosus. Lineage (NCBI taxonomy): Eukaryota > Viridiplantae > Streptophyta > Magnoliopsida > Fabales > Fabaceae > Lathyrus > Lathyrus tuberosus. Next base: position 1,690,266 of record JALAZF010000702.1, read on the forward strand.
TGTTGATCCTTCTGCTTCCTTCACGTTTAATAATAGCCAACCTTTTTGGATTAGAGTCTTGATTTCTATTTTTAAGTGATGACAATCCTCAGTATGATGGCCTCTCATATGATGGTAGGCACACCATGCTTCTTCATCTTTTCCTAGAACATCATTGACCCTCTTAAGGGGATTAGGTTCAGGTATCAACTTGAGATGGTACACTTCGCTTAAAATGTCAGCATGCTTTGCATTGAGAGTGGTGAAATTCTCATAGAAGTTATAATAGGGCCTCCTAGAAGGTTTTGTTTTTGACCTATCCCTTGACATGTTCTTGTGGTGTTCTCTTCTGAATCCGGATCCTTCGTGCCTAGATTGTGTTTTTTCATTAGCGTCCTGGGACCTCTTTTCCATGTTACTCTCCTCCTTTGACATAACATTCTAATATGCTCATGGCCTCCTACATGCTAGTGGCTTGCTTCTGTGCCAATGACTCGTTGAAATGGTAGGCCTTCAGGCCGTTTTGGAAAGCTCCTACGAACATCTCCTGATTTGGATGGGATACTTTTATGGTTTCTTTATAGAATCATGCCATATATTCTCAAAGGAACTCAGAAGGCCCTAGAGGACATTGAGCAAGTTGGTGGTAGTCACCTTTCTATATTTGCTGGCAGAGAAATATTGTACCATATTTTTAGTCAGGTCTTAGTAGCTGGTAATTGATAATTTAGGCAAACTTATGTACCAAAGTAGTGCTACATCTTTGAATGTTCCCGCCATGAGTTTGCATTTCAGGGATTCAGAAGCCCCGAATATTGGCATCTTACTATCGATTGATATTATGTGTTCCTGAGGATCACTTTTGCCATTGAAATATGGCAAATGTGGTGATTTAAAATTTTCTAGGACTTGATCACCCCAAATCACTTCAGATAGAGGTTGAGGATCAAGGAGTTCTTCCTCCTCCTCCCCTTCCTTAGTACTTTGTGACTGCTTCAATGGATGGACACTTTCTTATAGATACTCATTTTACTGGCGCAAGTTCTCCACAATTGATAGGAGTTGTGCCATGTATGAAGGAGTTCTAGATTCACTCCTGCTAGGAGATGACTCAGACATCGCGTTGTTGTGATAAAATATATGGGTTTTGTGAGGCCTAGGAAAGTTTTATCAAGGCCCCACAATGGGCGCCAAATGTTATTGCTAAACACTATTTAGAGAAACTTCCCTGAAGCTAGCCAGACGAGATCACAATCGTCCTATTTTGTTATGAGGTATTTCTTGTTTCTAGTTCCTCGTTAGGAAGTCTCATTTTATACTCATTCATCCCTCAATGGTTTTCCAAAGGGATGCCTCTTCATATCCCACGTTTAAAGCAACCTTTGGCAACGTCTGTCATCTTCCGTAACTACCAAGTTACACTTCTCCATCAATTTATACAACTCTCATGAAATCATGGAAACGTTTCATAACCTTCCTCTGTGACTATTCATGTTGATCTGTAACACTTTTCAAGAGATCAGACCGACCTGCCCATATGCCATAGTTGCCATGAAACCGGATCCGACCTGCTCTAATTCTATAATAAGAATTTACCCTTACCGGGTTCACATTTGCCTAGGTCATGTTATCCTACTTGCTTACTCTTGATATTCAGTTTGCAAAAACTCGGACTTTGAAAATTCCAGAATGTATTAATTATGACTTAAATTAAAATTGTTTTTAAAGCCATCATCATATACGTTTAATTTTAGTAGTTTGACAAATGACATTGTATTAAAATCAAACTCATAAATTGTTATAGTGACAATTATGATAGTTATATTCAACTAAAAAGTTTATTTTATATTTGTTAAATACTCCATCCGTTTCAAAATGACTGTCATTTTAGTGGAAAAATTTTGTTTCAAAATAAATGTCATTCTCACTTTTCAATGTAGTAATAATTGCTATATTTCCAATTGTGTCATATAATTATTACTTCGTACACTATTTCCAACACATTAATAAGACTAATTTAGTAAAAGTGCATTATCTTATGACAATATCATTACATTCCTTAATCTGTGTGCAAAAACTTTAAACGACAGTCATTTTCAAACGGAGGGAGTAATTATCAATCTTTGATTGATTCAGTGATGATTGGCATTGAATTTGATAAATAAAATTAAGGTTTGATCCCCCACAACTGCAATAAAAAAAGAGTTAGAACCACTTGATGTCAGAACTGGATCTCCAATAAAATTTATCGATCAAATGAACAAAATATTTATGGTGGAAAAAAAATTAATATACTATTTAAGTCTATATGATAGAACAAAAATATCAATTATTTATAAATCTAAATTATTATAAAAGAAATAAAATATAGTATTATAAATTAATTTTATATGGGAGTTAGTCACAATTCTTTATATATTTCAGTTGGACCACATTTAGTACGTAATCATTCAACTCAACCAATATATCATATTTAAAAAGTTAGAATTTAATTGATATGCATTAATTTACACTATCAGTCAATCACCTTTGTATTTCGCCACATAAAATATATCAATTTCTATTAAATAACAATGTAAAATTATTTTTACAATTGTTAGTGCATATCAATTACACTCAAAAAGTTATACCTAGACAACAAATATAGGGATAAAATTCTCGAACATTCTACTTTGAATAATAATAATTATTTTTACAATTATTAGGGCATATCAATTACACTCAAAAAGTTATTACCAAAAAAAAAATACTCTCAAAAAGTTATATCTAGACAACAAATATAGGGACAAAGTTCACTAAGAGCATAATTATCACTACTATTTGAACGTTCCTACACTGCTTTTCATATCATCCTGTCAGAAAATAATGGATAATTGAGAAAAAGTATCATCCTTTAGTTTGTGAACATGGTGTAGTTTGTGAACGATTTTTCATTGCCAGCTAGACCATTAATCAATAGAAAAATTATAAAGGCTGTATTATAACATGTTATATTAGAACATATGAAAAGTAACGGTTGGATATTAATTATTTTTTTATATAATATAAATATTGGGTATATTGTAAGATTTGGTGGGATCCATTTTAGAGTTTTTGATGAGTTGTATGGATATTTGAAAAATGTAGTTGGATTGTTTAGAAAATATAAAAGTGTAATATAATATAAAAAATTGTGTGGGTCCCATTTAAAGAACCAAAGTGTGGTTGATGAGTGTGGATGCTCTAACATTCTACTTTAAATAGTAAAATTTCGACCTTTAAAGTATGGAAAAAAATGATATTTTGACATCCACCCTACACCTACACCGTATGGAAGGACGGTGAATAGTATCATCCATACATGAACAGTGCACGCCCGTACGATGAATAGTACCGTCCGTACATGAACAGTGCACGCCCGTACGATGAATAGTATCGTCCGTACATGCACAGTAGCGTATTTCTGTACATGAATAGTACATGTTCGTACGGTGAATAGTATCGTCCGTACATAAACAGTGTCGTCCATACCGTACAGAAATACGGTGTAGGTGAAGGAAAGAGTGTAGGAATAGCAATGCTGTTAAAGTATATAACAAAAGAAATAATTATTTTTATAAATAGATCCAGATGAGTAATTTTACAAATGATTCCCAAAATATTAAAAATAGAGGATGAATCATTAATCTTAAATTAAGAAAAATTGAGAAAAGAGATAACTTCTAAACGATGTGAATGCATCCAAACGAAGCCTTCAAAGCACTCATAATCGTTCCCCGCCGCCGCAACGGTCGGACCATTTCCCTACAACTCTCTCCACCGCCGTCCTCCTTCGTCGTAAACTTCGGAAGCAGCACTGGCTCCCTACGCTCTTGCCTCATCTTAATATCACTCAGTTCCATTTGTAACGGAAACTTCACCATCCCAAACAAACCAGTATATTTCTTCCTCTCACTACCGCTCCTCCGGTAGCGGCTTTCCTTGCCAATCGATGATCTCCGGGAACAACCGCGTTCTCTGTTCTTGTTTGCGGTTCTGTTTTGCGTGTTATAACTTTTTCAAAGAAAACGATGTCATTTGGTAGTTCAGTTAAAACGCCGGTAGTAAATTCAAAGTCTGTTCCGGTTGAACCCGTTTTAGAAATGGATCCGGGTCCAAGTAGTTTGCTATTACGTTTCATGGTTTTTTTTATGGAAAAAAAAAAGAGTGAAGGAGTTGTGAATGAAACAAAAAACGAGTGTAGTTAGATTGTCTTTTGAGGTGTATACATATTTATATAGTTTTTTTCCTCTTAGAAATATATAATATAGTTAATTAGTTGGAATGAAAATGAAGGAAAAGATATGGATCATGGAAGCTCGGCGTTATATCATATGTGTGAGTAACGCGTTAAGGACCTATATAGTATGAGACGTGTGATATGACTTTTGAGTTATATTTCTAGAATTATTTTTGTTCAATTTTTTTCTTTTCCATCAGAATGCTAAAAGATATTAAGATGACGAGAGAGAAAAATTGTTTGAAAGCGATTATATATTAATATTTTTGAGTAGGCCAAAAGCTTAATATCTAAAGGGGTTAATAGTAGTGCATTGTCGGTGTAAAAAAATATTACACATACAGTCAATCAAAATATTTTAAAGTGTCAAATCATATAAATAATTTAAAATTTACAGGCTGACTTAGCGGGATACATGGTTGTCACTGGTTGACAGTGTAAAAATAATTTACACTGTCAGTGCACCATCCATTTTCTCATATCTAAAATCATTTCATTATCAATCATGCTTCAGAGTGTCATACCTGATCCGGACCACAAATTTTTTGATCACCGTTGAATATTTTTAACCAATTAACTTGAACTCATCAATTAACTTGAACGATGAAATGCTAATCTTACAGATCCATCAATGCACCGCCATATTGGAAATTCAATCCATCTCTCCAAGACTTCACCTCATCACCTTATCAATATTTTTTGGTTTCCAAGTGAAATAGTGACGCCTTTTTTAGGAATTGACTACTGATTTCTTCGAATTTTCATAGTCAGGTCCATCTAATGTAAGTTACATCACCTTAGTTGTTACACTAAAATGAAGAAAGCAACTCTCAGTCTTATTTCTGAAAGCACCTTAGATTCTTATAATTTTGGATCATCTCCGATCTTTATAGTTAATTCGAGAGTCGAGGAAAAATAAGTTGATTTTAAGGTTTCGAGACCACGATATGGTGGATGGAACTGCTAACGCAATACTTTCGCTAGTCATAACCACCACAACACATTATTCAGTATCATAGATCCTCATTGACGACAGAAGTTTGCGTGACTTGATGTACATAAGAATCTTCAAGATGTTAGGGTTACACAAGCAAGATTTGAAGTCGTGTGAATGCAAAAGCCTTTTAGCATTCAATGATTCTTCAACTCGGGCATGTGGAGCCATAGACCTTCTAGTTTCCGTCGGATAAGGGAAGAACATGAGACTCGTGAACATGCATTTCCTTGTAGTCCCTTGTGAAAGTGTTTACAATAGCATTCTTGGAAGATAATTCCCGATGATGTTAAACGCAGTAACCTCTACTTTCCATCTGAAGACAAAATACTACAATGATTCGGGCAATCCAGCCATTGTTATAGCTAACCTACGTGGAACTTACCTTATACATGAGACGATATTGAAGAATCCCTTAGTAATCACAATTAGAAAATAAGGAAGAAATCATGTGAAGCCAATAACGCAATCGATATCGACGTAGGGAGGACGTGCAAGACGATGAGCTTAGCACATCGAACGAGCTCTAGATGAAGACCTTAAGGCCGATTCTAGATGTCGAGTCTGTAGTTGTCCAAAGTGAGATATGTTGTGTTAGTCAAAAATGATTTTGGGAAATAGAGGATGTGTGTTGATTACACTAATGCATATTTTGACTACAACAAGATGTCCATGTAGGAGCCAGACAGGGAAATATAGATTTCATAACCAAGCAAGCCAATCACCAATACAATATGATGCAATTTGACATGAAGAATGCATGAGTGACTTACTAGAGAATGATGAACAAGCTCTTCATGGAAGAATATGTGAAACATTAGAGGTATACATAGACGACATGATTATTAAATCTGGTGAAGAGGAGTTACATGATACGCATCTCACCCGCATGTTCCAAAGAGTCCGGCAATACAATATGAGACTCAATCTAGATAATTGTACATTTGGGGTTATAACTGGAAAATGTCTGGCTTTTATTTGACGAAGAGAGATATAAACTTGGATAAGTGTAGAGCGGTCTTCCGAATGTAGACACCAACGACAGATAATGAGATCATGAAACTGAATGGAACGTTGATGAGTAAAAACAGGTTCATTTCAAAGAAGGCTCATCATGCCCTATCATTTTAAAAATTATTGAATAAAGAAGCACACTTTATATGGACTCTTGAATGCGAGCAAGCATTTGTATCCTTGAAAAGGGCCTGTCAACTCCGATACCGCTAGTATTGTCCCAACATTTCAACGAGGAAGTTATATTCCCTTATTTGATTGTATGCAATAAAGTAATTAGTGTCGTACTTGTGAAAGTCATATTCTACTTAGAGCCTTGTATATTTTATTTTCAAGGCCTTAGCTAGACCAAGAATACATTATCAAAAGATAGACAAGACAACATTGGCATTAGTGACCGTTGTCATACCCCAAATTTTGACCACCAAGATTTTCAATCATTGTGAGAATCATCACCACAATATGTATATACCATCATGCCTCATCAATCTCCTCAAAGATGGGTGAGCATTCACCATAATCAAGAATTAGGGTTTCGAGCCCTCTCTGAGCACTTAGACAAAGGATCAATCTAGAAATGACATGATCTCCAACTTGTCTAACCTCTCAAACACCCATAAGGGATCAAGAGGACTCCCACATCAAGAATCAAGCACAAGGTTGCAACATTCCAAGTGGATCAAGCCTCAAGATCGCAAGTGTCACCATATTAGGGTGTTGGTCGACCAAGGCCTCCAGATGGAAAATTTTCCTCTGGGAATGAGCCAATGCTTCAAAGCACAACCCAAGATACTCCAAGGGACCTCATGGACCCAATAATCAAGTCAATTTAACCTCAGGGGATGCAGTTACCAAAAATCAGGAATTAGGGTTTCTTGACCTAATTCACCCCTAAGTTGACTTTTGGATCAAAACATGAACCAAGACCTCAAGACATGATTTGAGGACCTCAAATACACCACTTTGATCCATTTACAATAATGGATTGACCCATGAAGCTTGATTCACAAGTTTCAATTTCATCTGGACCACAATTAGGGTTTTGAAGGAAAAGTCAAATGTACCTTTGACTTTTGACCAAGACATGCTCCCAAACCTTGGGACATGATTCAAGACACCCTACAACACCTATGGAATCCATCCATTAGGTTTGAATTAGGTCAATGACTTGATTTCACAAAAGATCACACAGTTTGGATTTTCATCTGACAAAAAGTCAACTGTGCACAAAATCAAGTTTGACTTTTTGGAATTTTTCACAAATATGGTTCCCCTAAGTAAAAAACAATGTTAATGTATGATTTTGATCATCATCCATCAAGAAAAATCAAGAAAAGTGAGGTTTCTTGCAAAAGGGGCAACCTTGAGAAACCAAATTTTTTCTAAGTTATGGAACAAAAGGGGTTTTTACCCAACTTTGCAAGGTCATAACTCCTAAACCACAAGGCCTTTTTCTCCCATTAAAAGCTCAAATGAAAGTCCATCTGACATACTTCAAATATGTCAACTACAAGAGATTCCAAATCCTCATGGATTTTGAGTTATGGATTGATCAAAATCACAAAAAGTGAAAATGGCCACTTATTCCAACACTTAGTGAAATTTTCAATAAGTCAGAATCTGTCTTACTTTTTCCAAAGTGTAGAGGCATTTTTCACTTTGATCCAAGCTGAACCAAGACCAACTTTGAACATCAAAGTTGAAGTATGTCATGAGGGTTTTCCAACAAGTACCAGATCATCTCCAAATTCAATTTGAGTAGGGAGTTCCAACCCTTGGAACATGGCATCAAAGACTGGTTTTGTTCAAGGCAGATTATAGGTCATTTGCTTGATTTGGCCAAATCAGATAATTACAAGCCTTGTCATCCATTTGGACACCTCAAGGGATAAAATCAAAGAGGAATGATCTGATCCACAAGCTTCCCAAGTCCAAGGAACTACATGTAGCCATAAATGCCCTAAAAAGGCTAAAAAGTTCAAAGACTCCAATTTTGTTTCAGTGCATTCAATGGATTCACAAGGTGGAAAGCATCAAGACATTGCTAACTGAATTGAGTCAAGATTCAGCTCTGAACCAAAGGACCATAGGCCTGTGCCCTAACCTCATGTCAATGGCTAGAGGAAACTAAAGATGCCTTTTGATCAACATTCGCCAAAGAATTGTCCAAGCTACCATTCACTATTCCTTGCAAAACAAACATGCTCTACTATAAATAGAGCTCATTTGGGATCAGTTTGAGTACCCCAAAGCGCTACAACACTTGCTTTCCTCAAAATCTCTCTCATTAGTCCAAAATGCCTTCTTTTACAAGTCACGACTGAGTTTTCGAGTTAGAGAGCAATTCCACCATAACTCATGATCCAAACACATCCAATGTATCATATATAAGCTGTTCAAACACTCACCCTTGATCTGAAACACCAAAATCAGAAAGTTAACCTCCAAAACCTCAAATTTTGACTTTTTTGCATTTTCAAGCCATGTATTGATTCATTCACTTTCAAAACGAAACAAAACCTCAAACACACTTCAAATATCATCCTCAAACTGTCCCAATTGGTTTCCCCCATCTGGAACACCATTTGAGAGAGTTACCATCTTGGTCACTTTTGCCACTTTTGCAAGAAAGAGTCAATTCTTGTTCCTGAGGATTCCAGCTGGTTTTGATCATCCTAAAAGCTTCTAAGAGATCAATCAAGAGTGTCTAAAGCATTGGATTACTTCTGGCACAAGGATCTTGATAGATAGCACAAGGAGCTTCAAGAGGTAAGTGCATCACAACTTGAACTCTCTAAATCATGCATTGCTTTGATGTCCATTGATCATGGACATCTCATACATATCATATATCTTGTGTTTGAACCAATTTGATATGCTATTGTTACTTGTGTAATGAGATAGCATAGAACATGCAAATCTAGGCCTATTTTGAAACCACTATCGGGTTTTAAAATAGGGACATCTTTAGAAAAATCTAAAAGCACCATTGGATTCCTCATGAAATTCTAGGCAGGATGCACCTAAATTTTGTCCAAATCCATGGAGAAATGAGGAAGTTAGAGCCTTCATGCAAGAGGCAAAAATCAGGCCATGCCTTAGGCAAGGGCCAGGCCATGGCGCCTTGGCCAGGCCTAAAATCCAAGGCACCCATATATGTTGATGGGGATGGTTTTGATACACGGATATATCACCACCCTAGTGGTAGCGCACATGTGTGTTTGGTTGGGAGGTCGTGGGTTCAAGACCCACCCAGACCATTTTGTCATTTTCCCTATTTTTGCTATTTTTCATATATTTTATGGTTTTTTGTTAATTAATTCCAAAATTAATTTCTCTCTCAATTTTAATTATTTTTTATTGGTTCTTTCTTTGAAAATTCACAAAAATGTTAAAATATTTTATTCTACAAAAATTTCACAAAAATATTATTTATTTCATATATTTATTATTTTTGTAAAGAATTATATTTTTATTTGTTTTTAGGCATTTAAAAATATTTCTTTCTCTTGATTTTGCAAATTCAAATGATTTTCAAATCATTCTATGAATGAAACTTGATTTTTCAAACATTAGTCCAAGATCACAACTTGTTTTTTCACACATGTTTGATAATTTTGATCATTTTAATTGAATTTTGTTCAATTAAATACATTTTTAAATCAAATTAGGGTTTTTGGTTATTTTCACCCTCACAAATATTTTTCAAAATACTTTGGGCCTCTAATAGAGTGTAAGACGCAACCCTCTTTTGTACATAAATAATTTTGCACCTCAGTCATTGTATAAGTCCCGATACGATTCTCAAAATAACGGTGCGATCATTATTTTTCACATGGGCCTCTCCTTGAGTTATAAGCCCCATCTTTTGTACAAAAATAAACGTTTGGGCCTCTTGATAGAGTGTAAGTCCCGCCCTTTTGTAAATAAATCTTTTTGGGCCTCTGTCATTGTATAAGTCCCGATACGATTTAAAAAATCTCGGCGCGATCGTCGTTTTCAAAACATTTTCATCTGGGCCTACCCTTTGTGTTGTAAGTCCCATTTCTTTTCTTTTTCAAACACTTTGGGCCTCTAATAGAGTGTAAGATCCAAACCCTTTGTACAGAAAATTTTTTTGGGCCTCAATCATTGTATAAGTCCCGATACAATTTTCAGATCAACTGTACGATTATTGTTTTTCATCTGGGTCTCTCCTTGAGTATAAGCCCCAATCTTCTTTTCAAAACAATGGACACTTGCTCACCTATAAGTTTTATCAACTTTCTTTTACATACTTGTATATATATATATATATATATATATATATATATATATATATATATATATATATATATATATATATATATATATATTTGTTTGTAATGCTGGAAGCTGCTCACCTGTAAGTCCTCCTACCCTCTTTTACATACAATATATATTTCATCTGTATATATATGTACTTGTATATTATCTGCTTAGAGTTTTTCCCGGCAATTAGGTCTAGGATTAGATAAAGCCAGTGGTCACCCTTTCAACATAGTCAAAACTAGTTCCCCATAGGAATTTCCAGATACAGTCTTGCCTCCTCTTGGGCTTATACATTATGGAATAGAGAAAGGCATTATTCCCAGTGAAACTTTTCTCAAGATTGTCACTATTAGAAATTTGTCAAGAAATTCACTTCCCCAGAAAGGATTAATTCCTGGTGAAACCTCTTCTGAATTTCTTCAAACCCTAGAACTGTTCACTAGAGAAAAGATTATTCCCGGTGAAACCTTTCTTGAACTTTTCTTAGGTTTGGACCCACAGGCTTCCTAAAAGCATCCCCAACCTCCTCTTGGGCTTTGTACAAGGACCTTCAGGCTTCTTAGAAGTTCTCAGCCTCCTCTTGGGCTTAGTACAAGGACCCAAAGACCTCCTACAGGTATAGGACAGAACTTAGTCATCCTTTGATAGGTCAATCCTCCAGAGAGTCAGAATCTCAAAACATCAGAACAATTTAGGGTTGATTCTCATCCCTTAAAACATCAACCTCCTCTTGGGCATCATACAAAGATTATTCTCCAACTAAGTGTCAACCTCTTTATACCAGTAAACTTGGATAGTCTCATCTCCTCTTGGATCTCAAAGAAACCCTCAAGTTTCCTAAAAAACACAGGAAAAACCCTGATCATTTCATAAATTTCCAACAGAGTTAAAACTTCTAAAGGTTAAAAAACTCAATCTTTAAGCTTTCACTTTAAAATTCCCTAGCTAAGGACAAATTACCACTAATAAATCCTCAATCAGAACCTCAAGGCACCTGATATTTCAACTCTTCTTCAGTCCTCAGTAAGAGTTGATTCCCCAATTTGGACCTGTCTCTGGATCTCAATAATCCTCAGCAGAAGCTAGCCTCCTCTTAGGCTTCATGTAAGAAATTCCCCAACCAACCTCCTCTTAGGCTTTGTATAATGATTATCCCTCAGCAATTTTAGCCTCAATCTTGGGCTTTGTACAAGACAGATAAAACATTCTCCAGCTGAGTCATTCAGATTCCCTTTTAGCCTCAATCTTGGGCTTTGTACAAGACACATATAAAACACCCCAGTGGAGTCAATACTTTTAGCCTCAATCTTGGGCTTTGTACAAGACAGACAAAATATTCCCCGGAAGAGTCAATTCCTTCCAGCCTCCTCTTAGGCTTTGTATAATGATCTCCCCAAAAGAGTCAGTCTCTTTTAAGCCTCAATCTTTGGCTTTGTACAAGACAGATATAAAACTCCTGAAATAGAGTCGACCTTTTAGCTTCAATCTTGTGGTTTGATCAAGGCACAAAAAAAACCAACATCCCCTAAGAGGAAATCAAAAATCTCTCTATAGGAAGACATTTCTCTGTACATCACACATCAAGACAAACAATCAAACAAACCTTAATCCCAGATAATTGTTGTAAGTGGCACATTTGTTAATTTTAATATCCAAGTTGTAGTCCCTCTCTTATCCTGGTAAATCCTCTTCTTTCATCTAATTGCTGTTAAGTGGCAAGTCTCTGGATTATTTACATCCAAGCCAATGTCCCTCTCTTAGCATGAAATACTCCTAAGGAAAAATGGCATTGCTCAACACTGAGTTAAAGTTTTCTCCTTCAGGACAAATCCCTTATAAAGGAAATTATGGCATTACTGGATTCACATATCCCAGTTAAAGTAATTCTCCTTTATAATCAGTCATCCAACAACTGTGATAAATAGACGAGATGTCTCCCTTTAGAGATGACAAATTCTCTCTCAGTCAAACCTTTTAGCTTCAATCTTGGGCTTTGAACAAGACACAAATATTCCTTTAGCTTCAATCTTGGGCTTTTAACAATATACCAAAACATCTTTTCCTCCCATAGAATAGGAGGAACTACAATTGCACTGATGTCCCTGTTTTCTTTAACGGGAATACGTAGGCATAAGATTGTGAAATCTTAGCGAGCACACCAATCAAAAACTCTAGGTCCAGTACCTTCGCATACAAATTAAAAACTTTAGGTCCAGTACCTTACCCAAAACATCGAAAAACCCAAAAACAACAAAAATACTCTTTCAACACTCCCAAAGGAGAAACTTTCCCAACCCTCGACAGATAGACACCAGTAAGTAGAAACTGTATAGAAATTGCTAATGACCTGTGGATAACCACATATAGGATGGGTAATTGACGACTCCCCATTGTATAACCTGGCCCCGAACTCCCCAATCTCTTAAGCATTTGTTCAGTAAAACATTTGCGTGCAAGGTTAGTTTTAGATAGCTTCCCTTTCCTTTCCAGCTTCATAAGATAAATAAGAAATCAGAAAGTAGCACCCAATTCCAACCAATGGCGATAAGGTGGCCGCGTCACCCACAAAAATCGCACGCTACAGGAAAATGGTGACTCTGCTGGGGAGTCATCAAACTAGGATTAGAATTCCTAAGAGGCCTAGGCTGTTAGCAATCATACTATTATATATATATATATATATATATATATATATATATATATACACACACACACACTACTTTTCCTACTTGATATTCGTGTTTATTTTTCTGTCAATGGGAATGCGATTGATACGCATGTGGAAAGATTGAGAGAACCCTAAGATAAGGGGTGGCATAGACGGGTGGACTTATAGGGAGTGATTCCCAAATAAGAGATCCTGGTAGACCACAAAATCAGGCAAGGGCCGTGTGGATTCTGTCTGCTGAACAACCGATTGTTGTGAAAGCAGAGTTTTCCAGTACTGCCCTGTGACCTAGAGGATTTAGTAGACATTATCCATATGACCACTTGGTAGTGCGGTGACTATCGGGAATAGTTGATACGCGATACTACACCCAAATTGAGATTACCCTAGGATGCTACAGCTCACTCAGGTGAACCAGCTTGCTGTTGATATCCCTAGGGGGTCAATGATTTTGAGAACCTTAGGATCCGTTCTACAGGTACAAAAATTGACTAGAATATAACCTTTGGGGATGGGTAGAGCCATAACTCCATGCTCGTGACGTTGAACCCTTGAACCCATGTTTTTTCAATGTTTTTGTGTGCTGCATTCATGCATTCATTTAAAAAACTCTTAAACAAAGAAAAATCTTCTCTTCTCTTCTCTTTTTTTTTCAAAATAAGCTAAAATAATAATTGCAAATATCAGAAAGATTGCGTTATGGATTTCGGTAGAAGAAAGACGCACAAGTACACCTTCAAGGCTCCGAAACTAGAGGATTTAAGGAGGTTGGCAAGGATGATTACCAACCCTGATGCTTTCAGAGCTAAGTATGGAGGAATGCTGTCTCTGTTAAGGGTCCACGTAGTTGAAGGAATCCTGTCTACGCTGATTCAGTTCTATGATCCGGTTTATCACTGCTTCACATTCCCAGATTATCAACTGGCACCAACGTTAGAAGAGTACTCTCATCTGATTGATATACCTATCAATGATCAAGCTCTATTTTCTGGCCTGGAAAAAATTCCAAAGGATCAGGCCATTGCAAGAGCAATCCATTTGGACGAGTCAGAAGTCAGGACTCACATGACCACCAAGGGAGGAATCCAGGGTTTACCAGCTAAATTCCTGACAGAGAAAGCTCTATACTTTACCAGTATAGGAAACATAACTGCTTTCGAATATATCTTTGTTCTACTCGTATATGGGTTATTCCTTTTTCCCATCATCGACAACTTCGTCGATACCAATGCCATTAAGATATTTCTGATTGGAAACCCCGTACCAACCTTGCTCGCATATGCTTATCATTCTGTACACTTAAGGAATTTGTACAGCAGAGGAATGATCACATGCTGTGTACCCCTGCTTTACAAATCGTTCACTTCCCATTTACCCAAGTCTACTGCATTTTGGGATCACAAGAGTACCCTACGTTGGTCACAAAGGATTATGTCCCTTACCAACTCTGACATAGATTGGTATAATAGGATTTACGAAGGGATAAAGATCATCGACAGATGTGGAAACTTCCCTAATGTACCCCTCATAGGAACTAAAGGAGGAATCAACTATCATCTAATTTTAGTACGTCGTCAACTCGGATACCCGATGAAGAATATCCCGCATAATGTTCATCTGGAAGGTCTTTTCTTCAAGGAAGGGGAAAATGACAGGGCACTAAAGACAGAAATAGTGCATGCCTGGCAACATATTCATAGGAAAGGAAGAGAGTCTCTAGGAAGACCAGACTGTACCTCCATGGAGCCTTATCTCCATTGGGTACAAACTAGAGCTCTCAAGCTGAGGATGCCTTACCCTCGTCAAGAAGTTCTTCCGTTAAAGGAATTTGTCCTTTATTTTATGTCTGATACGGAAAAAATCCAGGTCACTCTCAATAAAGTTCAACAGGAGAAAAACTCTTGGAAAAACAAATACCGAATCCTCAATGTGGAGTGTACCAAAATTCAGGAACTGTTAAAAGAAAAGGATGCTTTGATTGAGATTTTAGAACAACATGCTATGGAATAACATGTTATCAAAGGAACTTGCTCACTCCTTTCACTTCGCAAAGGACTGACAACCCGACAACGGCTGAAGAGCTCCGGTCAAAGAAAAGAAAAATACCAGAACCAGGATCTGAGGTCTCTTCAGAGAGAACTCAGGATCCATGAACTTAGACATTTCCTTTTACAACACTTTGTAAAATACTATACTTTTCTCTTTCTGCAATCTTTCAAATTGAATAAAAGGGGTCTCTCCTCACTGTATGATATTTGCAATCTATTTGTTGACGTTCTTTTTGATTAATATATATATATATATATATATATATATATATATATATATATATATATATATATATATATATCATTGCATATCATTCATCATTCTCACATAACACGTTCTTCTTATCTTCGAGTCTCACGTATGCGTCACGATTATAGAGTCAAACTGTCTCATTCATACAATACTCAGGCCAATCGACAAAAGAAAATGGATGATCTCGAGGAAGAGAACAGAGAGCTGAGAGAAGAAGTTGACGCTCTAACGGAAAGTTTGGAAAAACTTCACAATGACATGCAATCCCTGGCAGCAGCTCAGAGGCAACAACAAAGGTCTGTGATCTCAGAGATCACATCTACGACCGTAGTGGAGACATATGATCCTCAATACAACATGCCTAAAGATCGCCCCTAGGGCATGCCTATCAACTTTGTTCCTGACAGATACATTCCGCCGGTCACTGAAGACCCAGAAACTGCAACAGGAATCGCTGGTCCTGAAGGTTACAAACTTTGGGAAAGCGAAGACGCAAGAGTTATGACGACAACTCTTGAAGGTTACAAACTTTGGGGCATGGAAGCACCAAGATTCACCGCCGTAATGACTATACCGTAACCAGTGGAACACATTGTCTCGGAGGGACAGATTCCATAAGTAATTTCTGGGGAAAACGAAGATATGTACGAAATAATGAATGAGTTCTAGGAACAATTCCTGGAAATGCAGAAGGAACTGCATGCCATTCGTGGTCAGGATTTATTCGGAAAGGACGCCGCAGACCTTTGTCTGGTCCCCAACGTGAAAATACCGCACAAATTCAAGGTGCCCGACTTTGAAAAATACAAAGGCAACTCTTGCCCTCAAAGTCATTTGGTGATGTACGCTCGAAAGATGTCAACTCAGACAGAAAATCAATAGCTACTGATCTATTACTTCCAAGACAGTTTAACCGGTGCCACACTCAAATGGTACATGGGTTTAAACCGTACCAAGATTAATACTTTCAGAGATCTCGGCGCAGCTTTCGTTCAGCAGTATAAGTATAACCTGGACATGGCACCAGATAGAGATCAACTCAGAGCAATGTCACAAAAAGATAAGGAAACTTTTAAGGAATATGCTCAGAGATGGCGTGAAATTTCCCCTCAGATCTGCTCCCCTCTCGAGGAAAAAGAGATGACCAAGATCTTTTTGAAAACCTTGAGCTTATTCTATTACGACCGAATGGTCGCCAGTGCGCCCAGTGACTTCACTGAAATGGTGAACATGGGAGTACGCCTTGAAGAAGTGGTCCGAGAAGGACGCTTGATCAAAGATGCAGAGCCATCAAGCAGTGCCAAAAGATACGGTAGTGCTTTCCCAAAGAAAAAAGAGCAAGATATTGGTAATATCTCTCTCGAAAAGCAAAGGCAAAGGTATCAACTAGTAGCAATGGTAACTCCCGCTATCAACCCTGCGCCGGCTCTGACGTATCAACCTCAGGTTGCTCAGAGCCAAAAAATCAACAACAGTATCAGCAAAGGACACAACATCCTTTTCAGCAAGCTCATCCAGAGTACAATAACAACAATCGTACGACACGACCATCAGGTTTTGACCCTATACCTATGTTGTACGCAGAACTATTTCCACTTCTACTAGTCAAGGAGCACGTCCAAACCAGGTATCCTCTTACAGTACCAGAAAATCTGCATTTTTAGTTCAAATCGGATCAAACTTGGCCTTACCATCAAGGAGGATCGGGGCACAACATCGAGAACTGTATCAGTTTCAAGTCTAATGTGCAGAAGCTTGTCAGGAACGGGGTCCTATCTTTCAAAGATACTAATCCGAATGTTCAAACAAACTCGTTGCCTCAACATGAGAAGGCTGCCGTAAATTTAATAGAGAAGGAATTTAGCCGCAGTTATCAAATTCATGATGTGCTCCTATTAGGAACCAATCTGGTCTGGATGCATTGTAGACAGAGCGGGTAGGGTTATGTACCGCCTCACAATTATCACCAGTGTGATATCTGTTCAAAGAATAACCAGGGGTGTTCCGTAGTGTAATCAGCTCTACAAGAACAGATGGATCTGGGCTGGAATTAAGATCACCGAATCCGGGAAGTCAACATCGCCCATGCATGTCCCAACATTGTTTAGAACCACGACATCCGTGCAATGAATATCAACTTAGTGGTAATGCATTCGAGGCAAAGTCAATATCATAATCTGCCACGACACGATTACAATACTTGTTCGATCTGCTCAATAAGTAATCAGGGATGGTCTTTTGTACAAGAGGCCCTTCAACGTCAGAGGGATCTCGGATGGATCCAGGACTATTAGGAATGAAATAACCATCAACTCAATATAGTTCAGATATTTGACATACACTTGATGAATACCAGTCTGGTAGAATTACACGCTAAGCAAGTCAGGCTCGGCTTTCTGGCTTTACACGATTATCAGGACTGTGAATAATGCCATGAAGACGACCAAGGGTGTGCACTTGTCCAAAGAACACTTCAACACTTGTTGGACCACTGGTGGCTTCCAATCTATTTGGATGAAGCTACACAACAGATCAGTATGATTGACGGGAATCCTGATAGGCATCAAAGTCAGGATGTCCACTTGATGGAAATAGATCTATTAAAGTTGCACTGCATACAAAGCGGACGTGGCCGGGTGCCACCACATAATTATGAGCACTGTAGAGTTTGCTCAGAGAACAACCAAGGTTGTTATCTTGTACGGTCAGCTCTTCAAAATCAGTTGGACCGGAAAGAGATCCGACCATGTTCAAGTTCCAGTTCGGTCAACGTGATACAAGACTATCTTCCTGATCAAAGCAAATACTTTGTCATCATCTCTAATCACGAAATGGCCAAGAACGTATGCACCATTTGAGAGAGTTACCATCTTGGTCACTTTTGCAACTTTTGCAAGAAAGAGCCAATTCTTGTTCCTGAGGATTCCAGCTGGTTTTGATCATCCTAAAAGCTTTTAAGGGATCAATCAAGAGTGTCTAAAGCATTGGATTACTTCTGGCACAAGGATCTTGACAGATAGCACAAGGAGCTTCAAGAGGTAAGTTCATCACAACATGAACTCTCTAAATCATACATTGCTTTGATGTCCATTGATCATGGACATCTCATACATATCATATATGTTGTGTTTGAACCAATTTGATATGCTATTGTTGCCTGTGTAATGAGATAGCATAGAACATGCAAATCTAGGCCTATTTTGAAACCACTATCGGATTTTAAAATAGGGACATCTTTAGAAAAATCTAAAAGCACCATTGGATTCCTCATGAAATTCTAGGCAGGATGCACCTAAATTTTGTCCAAATCCATGGAGAAATGAGGAAGTTAGAGCCTTCATGCAAGAGGCAAAAATCAGGCCATGCCTTGGGCAAGGGTCAGGCCATGGCGCCTTGGCCAGGCCTAAAATCCAAGGCACTCATATATGTTGATGGGGGTGGTTTTGATACACGGATGTATCACCACCCCAGTGGTAGCGCGCATGTGTGTTTGGTTGGGAGGTCGTGGGTTCAAGACCCACCCAGACCATTTTGCCATTTTCCCTATTTTTGCTATTTTTCACATATTTTATGGTTTTTTGTTAATTAATTCCAAAATTAATTTCTCTCTCAATTTTAATTATTTTTTATTGGTTCTTTCTTTGAAAATTCACAAAAATTTTAAAATATTTTATTCTAAAAAAATTTCACAAAAATATTATTTATTTCATATATTTGGTATTTTTGTAAAGAATTATATTTTTATTTGTTTTTAGGCATTTACAAATATTTCTTTCTCTTGATTTTGCAAATTCAAATTATTTTCAAATCATTCTATGAATGAAACTTGATTTTTCAAACATTAATCCAAAATTACAAATTGTTTTTTCACACATGTTTGATAATTTTGATCATTTTAATTGAATTTTGTTCAATTAAAATACATTTTTAAATCAAATTAGGGTTTTTGGTTATTTTCACCCTCACAAATCTTTTTGAAAACACTTTGGGCCTCTAATAGAGTGTAAGTCCCAACCCTCTTTTGTACATAAATAATTTTGGGCCTCAGTCATTGTATAAGTCCCGATACGATTCTCAAAATAACTGTGCGATCATTATTTTTCACCTGGGCCTCTCCTTGAGTTATAAGCCTCATCTCTTGTACAAAAATAAACTTTTGGGCCTCCTGATAGAGTGTAAATCCCATCGATTTGTAAATAAACCTTTTTGAGCCTCATTTATTGTATAAGTCTCGATACGATTTCAAAAATCTCGGCGCGATCGTCGTTTTCAAAACACTTTCATCTAGGCCTGCCCTTTGTGTTGTAAGTCCCATTTCTTTTCTTTTTCAAACAATTTAGGCATCTAATAGAGTGTAAGACCCAACCCCTTTGTACAGAAAACATTTTTGGGCCTCAGTCATTGTATAAGTCCCGATATAATTTTCAGATCAACTGTATAATTACTGTTTTTCATCTGGGTCTCTCCTTGAGTATAAGCCCCAATCTTCTTTTCAAAACAACTTTCCCTTTTGATTTAGGTTCAAACTCATAGTTGTTTTCAAAACTTTCTTCAATTTCTTGAACAACTAACCATACAGCTGTTACAATAGAAGCTTGCTCACCTGTAAGTTTTATCAACTTTCTTTTACATACATGTATATATATATATATTAGTTTGTAATGTTGGAAGCTGCTCACCTGTAAGTCCTCCTACCCTCTTTTACATACAATATATATTTCATCTGTATATATATGTACTTGTATATTATCTTCTTAGAGTTTTCCCCGGCAATTAGGTCTAGGATTAGATAAAGCCAGTGGTCACTCTTTCAACATAGTCAAAACTAGTTCCCCATAGGAATTTCCAGATACAGTCTTGCCTCCTCTTGGGCTTATACAATATGGAATAGAGAAAGGCATTATTCCCGGTGAAACTTTTCTCAAGACTGTCACTATTAAAAATTTGTCAAGAAATTCACTTCCCCAAAGAGGATTAATTCCTGGTGAAACCTCTTCTGAATTTATTTAAACCCTAGAACTGTTCACTAAAGAAAGGATTATTCCCGGTGAAACCTTTGTTGAACTTTTCTTAGGTTTGGACCCACAGGCTTCCTAAAAGCATCCCCAGCCTCATCTTGGGCTTTGTACAAGGACCTTCAGGCTTCTTAGAAGTTCTCAGCCTCCTCTTGGGCTTAGTACAAGGACCCAAAGACCTCCTACAGGTATAGGACAGAACTTAGTCATCCTTTGATAGGTCAATCCTCCAGAGAGTCAGAATCTTAAAACATCAGAACAATTTAGGGTTGATTCTCATCTCTTAAAACATCAGCCTCTTCTTGGGCATCATACAAAGATTATTCTCCAACTAAGTGTCAACTTCTTTATACCAGTAAACTTGGACAGTCTCATCTCCTCTTGGATCTCAAAGAAACCCTCAAGTTTCCTAAAAAACACAGGAAAAACCCTGATCATTTCATCAATTTCCAATAGAGTTAAAACTTCTAAAGGTTAAAAAACTCAATCTTTAAGCTTTCACTTTAAAATTCCCTAGCTAGGGACAAATTACCACCAATAAACCCTCAATCAGAACCTCAAGGCACCTGATATTTTAACTCTTCTTCAGTCCTCAGTAAGAGTTGATTCCCCAATTTGGACCTGTCTCTGGATCTCAATAATCCTCAGCAGAAGCTAGCCTCCTCTTAGGCTTCATGTAAGAAATTCCCCAACCAGCCTCCTCTTAGGATTTGTATAATGATTATCCCTCAGCAATTTTAGCCTCAATCTTGGGCTTTGTACAAGACAGATAAAACATTCTCCAGCTGAGTCAGTCAGATTCCCTTTTAGCCTCAATCTTGGGCTTTGTACAAGACACATACAAAACACCCCAGTGGAGTCAATTCTTTTAGCCTCAATCTTGTGCTTTGTACAAGATAGACAAAATATTCCCCGGAAGAGTCAATTCCTTCCAGCCTCCTCTTAGGCTTTGTATAATGATCTCCCTAAAAGAGTCAGTTTCTTTTCTGCCTCAATCTTGGGCTTTGTACAAGACAGATATAAAACTCCCTAAATAGAGTCGACCTTTTAGCTTCAACCTTGGGCTTTGATCAAGGCACAAAAAAAACCAACATCCCCTAAGAGGAAATAAAAAATCTCTCTATAGGAAGACATTTCTCTGTATATCACACATCAAGACAAACAATCAAACAAACCTGAAATTCTGGTACCAGATATGTGATGTTATGTGCGATGTCACAACATCAATATCTGCTGTATGAACAAGACACTAAAAGCCTGTAATGTTATGTGTGATGTTACAATAACACACTCTGCAATATAAAACAATAGAAAAGCACACAAGAATTATTCACCCAGTTCGGTCTAACAACCTACATCTGGGGGCATACCAAGCCAGGAAGGAAGTCCACTATTAGTAGTATCAAATTACAGACTCAACAAACCAGTTGACAATCTACCTAATTCAATCACTACCCAAGGACCCTTCTATCTAAGTCCTCCCTAGATAAGAGACTCTATCTCACTCCCAATCATCGCAATGATGTCTAGCAGTCAACATCTCCGCCACTGCATCAACAGCTTGATTACCAACAACTCTTCAATCACAGAAAAGTAGAAGACACACTTCCATGACAATACCTAGATATGACACTCATGACTAAGAACAATACTTAGAGTTGCTTAACAGCTTCCTCCAAGAACAATACATCTCTTACCTACAGGCTTCGAGATAAACACGATGACCATCCCATAAACCGGGTGGTTCATCAACCAACACAGCCCTTATAATCTACATGATGGCTGGCTTTTTAAAACTAGGTTACAATGCTTCTATTTATAACCTATTTCCCAACTGGATTTGGGCATTCAAATCACCACCAATCTGCAAAAGATTCTGCTACTAAATAGATCTTCAATCAAATATTCAATCAAATCTTCAATTAAATCTTCAATTAAATCTTCAATTAAATCTTCATATCTTTTAGCCTTAAAAACAGCAACAAGATCTGCTCCAAATCTGATTGCAACTGAATATATCTTTACCAAGATATTCACCTACAATCTCTCACTCTCTTCAGCAGAATATCTCTCCAATAAAAAAAACACGCAGCCCTAATAAAACAACTCAGACTGATGTTTTATCAACTGATGTCTTAACATCGGGTTTGACATCAGCACAGAATCTGCAACCATTTATAACTTAACACAACCAGAATGTTAGAAACTCATGTTGAAACATCAACCATGACATCCACATTGTTTTACCAAAATTCCAGCCAACTACAAGAACTAACAATCTCCCCCTTTGGCTAATTTTGGCTAAAACACTTTCAGCTTGCAGCGGAAAAACACTTACTAACATTCACAGCACAACCTGCAGCAGTACCAACCAGCTGCAACAACTAGTAACTTAGCACAAAACAAATTCCCCAAGAACCATCATACCAGCTGTTCAAACACGATTACTTCCCCTCAAGCCTATACCAACAAAACTAGGCAACACATGGGCTAACTCTCCCCCTTTTTAGCCACAATTAGATAAACTCTGAATCTGACAACTAACATACTCACAACAAGATCCAGACTCAATAGCTGAACAAACATTGGGGTAAATGTATACTGCTGATTCAATCCATTGACATCTTGTCTGACACCATGAAACCAGGTCTAAACTGTCAAGTACACCATGAACTTCACCACTAACACAATGTCACGACATTTTGTCTGACAACTACTTCAACAAACGATCAACTCCCCATATCTAAGATAACCAGTGCTCATTTGCAAGAAGAGCACCTTAAATGAATGGAAAACATAAGACTCATCTTCATGTCTTCAAGAGCGCACCCTCTGTTCAACACACCTGCTGAACGCATTCACTTAATGCTTAATCCTCAAATAATCCAAATACCAAAACTCACATGATTCCCTCTTGGTTTGTTATCTTCTCATGCTCCAAAACACACATCTTGCCAAGCTGATCAACTTCTCTCTGTAATATCCACAGGAATAATCACAATGAACTCCTTGATCATAACATTTGGAGAATCCAGACACAGTCTTCATCCATCCAGTCAGGAATGCTTCACACAATCATCCACAAGTTATGAAGCACACACACAATGCCTTCCACTGAACTCACACACCAAGACTAGTGTGACATCTCCCATCAACAAAGACCCTCACAAAGTAATTCCAAAATCTGCACAAATAAAATCGTCCTTCAGACTCCTCCACAGAAGCATGTGCACATATGATTCAAACAATTAGCTTCACATGGCTAGAACCATTCATGTCCACACCAACATGCCATCCAACAGCCTAATGTCATAACATGTTATCTGACATTATATCCTCAGAAGAGGCAACCAATCTCCACAAGCTTGATCATCATGCAAGCTTCACAATATATGCACCTTTGCTGCAAAATCCATAGACAAGTACTCCCCCTGTCATGGTTAACCAATGCTCTAGATGAAGATAAACATTTGAGCACACTTGCTGAGCACATGCACTTCGGTACCATTGTCCCTTTCTCCAAAGGCAGTCATTCCCTATCATACTCTACATCTTCAGACTTCCAATCAATCAATACCTGATCTACTTCAGTCTTCTCTACATTCTCCATCCAAGGCAGACCTTCTACTTCATCATTCTCTCGTATGACTATGTAGACGCTCCTTAGGCATAATGTCTGCACCAAGCTTCAGAACCAGAACAAAATCATCCTTCACCAAGGATATTCAACCAGATAATGTCCCAACACAAGTTAGAACATTTACCACACACCAAGATATCATCACCATGTTTCTTGATCTGCTCTACCAACTGGACTTACTATTGCATAGTAATCCAAAGAACTAGAGAATTAAACTCTCATCCACCTTCAAGAAGAATAATCTCCTTGAGTCTTCAACTCATCACCCTTCTGCCCAAGAGTAACTTGTTCCAAGACAATCCTCAATAATAACCAGCTGCCATACTCTGATTATCTTGATTCTTCGAATCCACTTATGAGATCAACCAAATGCCACAGTTTGATCACCTCATTCATGAATCCTCATATGAAAAAGCCAACTGCCACAAATTGTCTTCTTCATGTTTGTCAAAATTCTCCCAAAGATATCCTGATCTATCCACTGAAATTGATCTTCAAAACCCACTTAGAATCTCTAAGTTATGTAATATCTTCTCAAACCACAGCTCCCGCAAACTGTATGAGACAGACCTTTTTGAAGCATCCATAACTTCCATTACTGTAGATCACCTATATCTTAAGCTGATGTGCCACGTCACCAACTGAGACTTCTGATGTTAAGCTAGATGTCAGAACATTATGACATTCAACTGTTGAATTCAGCTCTTCCTTCTGCCACTCAAAAGAACCTCCTCCCTTTGCAGAAACATATTTCCATGCTCTCATAGACTTGATTCAACAATCAAGTTTGAGTAGACAACCTCCATCCTGCTCAGAAAATCCAAAGACTTCAAACCTACCACATCTGAGTCTTCAGAAAATAAGTAGTTCAAGACTACCCCATAGCTATACCAAAGAATTCCACTTCCCTTAGTAGAGCCGTCAGTAGAAAGCCAGAGATAACATCCACATATCCTCGACTTTCACACAACAAAGCCCATGCTCCAAAGCACCTAGATCAGAAATAAACTGATCCAACCATCAAGACTATGATGTCTTCATAGTCTTCCATCTCTAACATAATTCAGGTCATTACACACCAACACACCACAAAGAGAAATATACAGCCACATAGAGAAAAGTAAATTCTCAACACTTCTGCAGTCCTGCACTTTTACATCAGACATATACAAAGTCTCCCGTCAATGTATTTTGTCATTAGTTGAAAGCACACCCTTATCAACAGCAGACGTATACTTAACTCCTTTCTCTCACAACCGCCATCTGTTGTCAGCCCATCATGACAACCACTCATACCACAAAACCCTTTCAGGTAAGGTCAGTGTCTTGATCTTTTACTCTACCCTGAGCAAAGAACTGAAGTGATGTTTCAACATCAGTTCTGACATTACATCTCCTAATCATATTAATCCACACATATCTCTTGTAGGGGACACACGAGAGCATATCAGCATCTGATCAACTTCCAAGATAAGACCAACAAAACTGCAGTAACTTGCATAACACACTCTTCCAGAAGCTTATTCTTATAAGCACAAGGTTCAGACCTCCTGTCTAACCAAAGAGTAATAACTGCCATCCTTTTGCAGAGACAAACTGCTACTTTCGAGCCACAAAACTGGAAGAGTTCATTCCAACTAATGCAGACACCAGTTGACCACAGGCGGATATACACTTCTACTGCACACAAAGCCTTGGATGCATTTACCCTATAATATGGTCCTCAGACAGATTTAGCTCAAACAAGGATCAACTTCTTCTCTTCTGCTATCAGGATTACTACCTTTTCTTCAACCAGCTCCAGCTGAGAAGCTATGACACCATCTCATAAAATGTTCAACTTCACAGCTTCAGTGATCCTTCAAACCAGCTACAATCAATAGGTATTTGTCTTAGCATTTACCATAAGCTGCTAACGTGTAGCGCGATGTCGAGACATTGACATATTAAGCTCAACTTCTTTCTTGATGAAACTTCCTCCTCCTTAGGTCACCACAACTAATCTTAAGAGATAACTTATCAAGATCTTCACTCCCGCATGAAATATTTGACAGTGATACTCTTTTGCTTTAGCTCTACCCTCTTCTTTCACCATCAAGAAGGAATCAATGTACTGATCAGATGGGTCTTCAATGTCGGACTTGAAATATATTCTTCTTCTGATCCTTCCATGTCAAACAGTCTTTAGAACATCCATTCACCTTATGAACACTACTCTCCCAAACAAGGATATGAGATAATCCTCAAGTAACGTTGGCCTCTCTAACCAACCGGTTGAAGCTGTCTTGTATAAACTACACCATCATAGGATATCCTGCTGAGGAGACCAAACCCTAATGTCTCTCAAAGAGAATATCTTCCTAAAATCTCAACACCAGAGATGCAAGAACCAACCAGGGTTACAACATATACCATGCAGCGGAACACACAACAACTCCTCAACAACCTTCAGGCACTACTTGCACACTATCAGCATAAAACACATACCAATAATACTTTATCATGAATAGCCCAACCTTCACTCCAAGGGATCATCCAAACAACTCTCTTCCTTGCTCATGAACCAGAAAGTATCTTCCCTAGATCTCATCCAGAAACAGACAGGATGCCTACTCTGATACCAATTGAAATTCTGGTACCAGATATGTGATGTTACGTGCGATGTCACAACATCAATATCTGCAGTATGAACAAGACACTAAAAGCCTGTGATGTTATGTGTGATGTTACAACAACACACTCTGCAATGTAAAACAACAGAAAAGCACACAAGAATTGTTCACCCAGTTCGGTCTAACAACCTACATCTGGGGGCATACCAAGCCAGGAAGGAAGTCCACTATTAGTAGTATCAAATTACAGACTCAACAAACCAGTTGACAATCTACCTAATTCAATCACTACCCAATGACCCTTCTATCTAAGTCCTCCCTAGATAAGAGACTCCATATCACTCCCAATCATCGCAATGATGTCTAGCAGTCAACATCTCCGCCAGTGCATCAACAGCTTGATTACCAACAACTCTTCAATCACAGAAAAGTAGAAGACACACTTCCATGACAATACCTAGACATGACACTCATGACTAAGAACAATACTTAGAGTTGCTTAACAACTTCCTCCAAGAACAATACATCTCTTACCTACAGGCTTCGAGATAAACACAATGACCATCCCACAAACCGGGTGGTTCATCAACCAACACAACCCTTATAATCTACATGATGGCTGGCTTTTTTAAAACTAGGTTACAATGCTTCTATTTATAACCTATTTCCCAACTGGATTTGGGCCTTCAAATCACCACCAATCTGCAAAAGATTCTGCTACTAAATAGATCTTCAATCAAATCTTCAATTAAATCTTCAATTAAATCTTCATATCTTTTAGCCTTAAAAACAGCAACAAGTCTGCTCCAAATCTGATTGCAACTGAATATATCTTTACCAAGATATTCACCTACAATCTCTCACTCTCTTCAGCAGAATATCTCTCCAATAATAGAAACACGCAGCCCTAATAAAACAACTCAGACTGATGTTTTATCAACTGATGTCTTAACATCGGGTTTGACATCAGCACAGAATCTGTAACCATTTACAACTTAACACAACCAGAATGTTAGAAACTCATGTTGAAACATCAACCATGACATCCACATTGTTTTACCAAAATTCCAGCCAACTACAAGAACTATCAAAACCTTAATCCCAGATAACTGCTATAAGTGGCACACTTGTTGATTCAACTATCCAAGCTTTAGTCCCTCTCTTATTCTGGTAAATCCTCTTCTTTCATCTAATTGCTGCAAGTGGCAAGCCTCTGGGTTTATTTACATCCAAGCTAATATCCCTCTCTTAGCATGAAAGACTCCTAAGAAAAAATGGCATTGCTCAACACTGAGTTAAAGTTTTCTCCTTTAGGACAAATCCCTTATAAAGGAAATTATGGCATTACTGGATTCACATATCCCAGTTAAAGTAATTCTCCTTTATAATCAGTCATCCAACAACTGTGATAAACAGACGAGATGTCTCCCTTTAGAGATGACAAATTCTCTCTCAGTCAAACCTTTTAGCTTCAATCTTGGGCTTTGAACAAGAAACAAATATTCCTTTAGCTTCAATCTTGGGCTTTGAACAAGACACCAAAACATCTTTTCCTCCCATAAAATAGGAGGAACTACGATTGCTCTGATTTCCCTGTTTTCTTTAACGGGAATACGTAGGCATAAGATTGTGAAATCTTAGCGAGCACACCAATCAAAAACTCTAGGTCCAGTACCTTCGCACACAAATCAAAAACTTTAGGTCCAGTACCTTACCAAAAAATCAAAAAACCCGAAAACAACAAAAATACTCTCTCAACACTCCCAAAGGAGAAACTTTCCCAACCCTCGACAGATAGACACCAGTAAGTAGAAAACAATATAGAAATTGCTAATGACATGTGGATAACCACATATAGGATGGGTAATTGATGACTCCCCATTGTATAACCTGACCCCAAACTCCCCAATCTCTTAAGCATTTGTTCAGTAAAACATTTGCGTGCAAGGTTAGTTTTAGATAGCTTCCCTTTCCTTTCCAGCATCATAGAATAAATAAGAAATCAGAAAGTAGCACCCAATTTCAACCAATGGCGATAAGGTGGTCACGTCATCGACAAAAATCGTACGCTACAACCGTATCCAGAAAGTTGCAACAATACTTTTTAGAAATGCCATCGTAGTTCATAGGGGTGTATACAGGTTGGACTGAACCATATTTGACCTACCTTGTTACCCATCGATTCATATTTTAATGGGTTTGATTTATACTCCAACCCGTAATTTCATTGTCAAAATCTAACCGAACCAGCTCGGTCATTTACGGGAAGGGTTGGAATTTTAGGATGTGTATAAAATAATTTTTTTTTTGATAATTTTTTTTTAATTCTAAAAATTTTATGTCACAATTCAATACAATTGCACCAATTTTCACCACTTAAATAAGATTAAACACATTATATAATGTCTAATAAAATAATATATATTATGTAAAACAAAACAAAAATTTATAAGCCATATTATTTAATAGTAGTAGTGTTCTGGGTTGACTATATCGACCCAGACCAACAACCGTGGAGGAGCTGCAATCTTTACTGAATCTTTTCAGCATACGAGAACCATCCTTATAACAAGCATAGAAGATCCAAAATTCAAGTACATCCAATGGATCTCCGCAACTCACGCCTAACTAATACAAGTTAATTATTTCATATCTATTATATACACAGAATGTGCCAATTTAGGTACTAGGTTTTAAATTCAATTTCAATTCACTCTTCTTACTCACGTACTGACTTAAGCATTTGAGTGCTAACCTTGCATGTCAGACCCCTCTCTATCCCACCTAAAGTTCAGATCTGCCATTACCTATAATCCTCACTCTGTTTCTGGTTCTAGTACAAAACAATGGTGCCATCAATTGGGAACCGACTTTTGATTCCCGTATTTTCCACAATTTCACATTCGCTCTTTAGCTCTCTAATTCATAACCTTCTCAAGCCATCGAATAGAAAGCATTCGAAGTCAAACACAAAGATTTATCGCGTTCAATCCAATCAAGTAGAATTTAAATTTCGATTTCCATAAGTTCTTGATCCCTGCTTTCTACAATTCTAAGTAATGGCCTGACCCAAAGCCACTTACTCTGCTGCCGCAATTCAAGCAACGATGAATCAACCACCTCCGCCTCCTATGAAATGCATTACGAACCTAGGAGCAGAAGCTTCGTTACATCCAGATCTGGTCCAAATTCCTCAGAAAGCTAGATATATTCAAGTTCCTCCGACCGCACCTCTAATTCCACCTATAGTCTCACAATTTAAAGCCTTCTATGGCTTTCAACTACAACGAGCTAACCTTGGACTGCAAGCTACTAACAATATGTTGAACAACATGTAAAACACCATTCAATAGTAAAATTTAATGGAAATAGAAGAAACGTTGTTTCACCTTGAAGAAAGCCTCCAGAACGTGCCTCAACGTAGAAACATCGTTCAAGAAGTTGTGTCCTAAAGAGCTCACACCTAATTTCTCGAGCCAACGATGATGAAAAAAGATGAAGCTTTTAAGTCAAAGAATCATCAGGGGAGAGAGAAGCACCAAAGTCCTCCCCAAAGTCCCATGGGAGACCAAGGCAGTCATGCCCCTCCCCCATATCAAGCGAAAAATCAACCGTCGAAGAATTAGTTGAAGTATCTTATGTATGCTCGGATCTTGAACAATAAAATACCAAAATCCATATTGAAGCCGCCCAAGCTAGGAGAGTGCAATGGAAAGGGAGATTCGGATGAGAACACGAAGCTTATCAAAGATCGACTAAATTACTTCAGTGGCGACGAAGAGTCCAAATGCAAGTTGTTTGCATTAACCACTACTACAAATAATACTTTTTATGATGAAAGTTTCACCTCGAACATGCCAAAAACCGAGCTTATAAGTCCTGAGAGCGACATGTTTGATTTTTTTTAAAACAACTTTTTCCTCGGTGTTATATAAAACCGAGGTAATACATTAATAAGTGAGCGCCAAATCTTCTGAAAGAAATAATATTAAACCTAAAACCTCGATTTTTCTAAAAACTGAGGTAACATAGCTATTAAGGAACACTCTTCGAATCCCAGTAACTGCATTTAAGGTTTTTTCAGTGATTTCCCACTTGTCGCCTTCCAATCTTCCTTTTTTTTCTTAGTTAATTTTTTTTTTCATTTTTTTCTTATTAATTAGTATTTCTCAAAAAAATTTGTTATCAATAAAAAGGAATAGGCAATAATATGAAAGGAAAAATTTCATTAATTAAAAACGGGACAACAAATAACTATTCCACATATTCAATTTCTGACTCCACTTAACTTCAATAGTATCACTATTAACTATCCCTAACTTAGAGAAAAGTTAAGAATGAACTCTTCCATATGGTATGAGGAAAGTCATTTCATCCCTAAAGATGATTATCATTTCCTTTAAGAAATTAAAAATGGTAAGAGGAAGATTAACTATGATGTTCCTGGTAAGAAATAACAACAGATGCTTGTCATTCCTAGTAAGCGTTTCTTGTTTTTTCTCTCTTGGACGGAGATTTGACACTAGAAGTTGATACAAAAAATTTCCAATTGATCGTAGACTAGAAGGACTGCTGAGATTATCGTTGGTTGCATAAATTAGGAGAAGGTGATCTTTAAAGACATTGTTGAATCTATAATGTTCAACATAAACACATTCCTCTTCACATTTTAATGTCTGAGCGATAAGTGACTGAATAATTGTGACAAGAAAGTCATTGACATAAGACTGAATTGACCTAGCATCATGACCAGATGTCCCAACGAAGGCATTTAACCATAACTATTTAACGAGATTAATGTATATGGGTCCATTAAGAATGTCAAAGTAATTATTCAACTTTTGTTTGCGAATAGTCGTCATTAGATCAAAACCATTGTCTTTCAAATCATCGAAATCAGCAAACTTTTTATTGATTATGAACAAAATATTTTCATCTAAGATTGTTGAAGACATTTTTGAAGAAAAGAAAAGACTTTGAAACTAGGTTTGAAGACGCAAAGAGTTGGAAATGAGACGTTGAAACAAGGAATAATGTTTAGATAAACTGGAAAATAGGAAGTGAAACAATCAAAGAAGCTCAAACGCCTTGAAAATCCAAAAGATACTTTACATTTTTTAATATGGATGATCATTGCTATTCTAGTGGATATGATTTCAATGCGCGCCATGATTTACTTTTTTTAAGAAGTGGAAATCACACATTACCTTAGTTTTTCAAAAAATACGAGGGGAAAAACAATTCAAGAAACTATTTTTATTTATTATATATATTTTTTTTGTAAAGTAAATGATATATCCTGTCGGTTTCCTTAATAACCGAGGTATAAGATACGTAACATTTTACTATAAAAGCACTTGTTAGACACATTATACCATAATCATAACTTATATGTAGCCGCTCCACACTCGTTAGAAGTAGAAATCACATCATTCTTATGGGATCCATCTCACAAAATGGTGCTGCTGTTGCTATTGTTGTTGTATTTAGAAGCTTGTAAAAGTTCTCTATGATGGGTTGCAAGTGCATAAAAACATTTTTTCAATAGAAGTAGGATGCATTCAATGGTTGGACCAGATAACTCTTTAAAAATTGGATGCGTGTAATATTTGGACCAGATAACTTCTTACACCAAAAGTTTGGTTTTGTTGTATTTTTTTTCAATATTCTATGTAAACAATGTAAATAAAAAAACATTTTCACCTCGGTTTTTATAGAAACCGAGGGGATAACTTAGCGTTCTTAAACAAATCTTTGTCGTTTATTTCAAGATTATCATGGCTCAAGAAACTACCATTAGTGATCCGCGTGATACTTAAAAATTTCTATTATAAAGGCTTTCTGATATCTAAAATTCATAAAGAAACGTTATGAAGCGATTGAAACTATCTATATCCTCCGCTTTAACTTTTTCCATTAGCGATGGATTGCAAGTGCAGAAAATTATTTGGGTTTAAGATTTGTGTTTTTAAATATTCATTTGAGCAGAAAATTATTTCTTTTTATATCCTTTTTTTTCTAACCCTTTTATTGTTTTATATCAGAAAAAAATACTTGCTAGGTGAAACATTTGCCCAAATATCAAGGAGTCGAAAATCCAACATATGATCTTCAGGGATAAATTAATTTTTATTTTAATATTCTGTATAAACAATGTAATATTCCGGTTAAAATTTTAAGTTTGTAAACAAATTATTTTTATTTATTTTCTGTGTAAACAATGTAATATTCTGGGTAAACATTTAAGTTTGTAAACAAATTATTTTTATTTATTTTCTGTGTAAAAAATGTAATGAATTTCTAATAAAAAAAATCTAACCCACCCCTCGGTTTATTCGAAAACCGAGATGTATGAGGTGCTAGTATTGTAAATAATAAAAATGCAGATGCTAGGGTTCGAACTCATGTGAAAATTAATTTACCCCTTGGTGTTTAAATAATAGAGGTTATAACCCTTTACTTTTCATGACGATGTTTGTTACCTCGCTACTGCAGCCAAGGTAAAATGCATTTCGTGTCTGACATTAAAAGCACTTTTTCTAGTAGTGAACTCTGGCCGGCTTGACTAAGTTGTGGTTCAATGATTTACTAGATGAAAGCATTGAATTATGGACATATTTCTATGAACGATTCTCCGGATAATTCAGTTTCTTAAAAAGGAAGTCGATGATGGTAGCTACTTTGAGCGGGATCACTCAGGGGAAGAAGGAAATCCTATGGTTATACATCGACTGTTTACCCAAGTTTCTCTTAAAGTAGAGGGAGCCTAAAAAGACTTTAAGTGTTGGATCTTCGAGAATTATCTCCTGTGTAACCATCCCTTCAAGTTGAAGAGAGGAAGAAAGAGAGTGAGAACCACTCAGGAAATGTTGAGCATGGCCCAGTCTTATATGATCCTAGAGAAAAAGATGAATATGTGGTTCGACAATTCTGCCTCCGTCGATGCCAACTCTAGCAACCTAACTGGGATGGATTCTCATTAGTTGAATGAAAAATCTGATCGAGGAATGTAGGGACAGTAATAAAAGTACACTCCACTGGACATATCCCGGGAGAAGATCTACAAGGACTATGCTAACATAAAATTCTAGAGAGGAGTAATCAGACCCCCTTTTCCTATTCGAGAGTCGTCTTGGACTAACAAGTTGAAGTACTACGTCTTTCATAAAGGGAACAACCTCAACACTGATGACTGCATCCAGCTAAAGAATCCCATTGAAGGATTGATAAATAAAGTTCAGATGAACGAGTACGTGAAATGAGGAAAAAGAGAAAGGGAGGAATCAGCAAAGGGCATGTCCCCTTCTATAATTTTCGAGGTAGGAACCAGTGGTGAGAGCAAGGAGGCCATCAAAACTAAGCACCTATATATCGCTGCCATAATAGGAGGAACACCCGAGCAAACCTCTCATCTAAAAGAACCAAGAAAATGAAGATCGTTGAGGTGTTAGTTATCCATAAAAAATGGAAGTGTTAGGTGAAAATATGGACAATAAACAGTCTAGAGTGGGTGAATAGAATAAAGATTCTATTATACCTTAATATTTGGTAATGTCAATCTCTACACCATTCTCGTCTTTGTCTATCAGCATATTTGACGCCATGGGGTTGAGATGCTCTTCGAATGTTGCATATCAAACTTCTTTAGAAGTTCCAAGCAATACTTTATTTGGCTTATGAAAGTTTCGTCTGCAGAGACATTTTAAATTCACTGCATGATACTAGCAAATATCTTGTAAAGAAATTCATCAGTAACGCCAAGTATAATATCATTAATGTAAATTTTAACTAATAAGAATATGCAACTTCTTATAAGAAAAAAAATTAATGCGAATGTCGCGGTGAGAATCAGATATCAAGCTATTGGATTAACTTGAATCACAAATTTTAAAGTTCACCACCGGTCTTTGATTTATCCAAAGGAAAGGTTAAAGATCGACAAACATAAGTTAAGAGAATCTAGGTTCGGGGGTTGGTTACGCCCAGGGAAGGTATTAGCATCCTAAATGTCTGTAGTACTTTACAGGAACCTCTTGTTATTATTAATGTTATCTATTGCTTGCTTGCTAAGGGTGCTATGCTAAAGGAAAGACCTAGGGGTTAGTATCTAAATATACTCGCCAAGACATCGCATCTTGTGCCTACGTATCCTGACGGGAGTGGAATCAGAGTATCCGTAGTTCCCCTCAAAGAGGGTAAGGAACCCTTGACTACAGTCAAGGTTCCAAGGAGAGGTACTGTCTTTGGCAAGACATTACGTAGAGTGCGGTGACTCTAAAGTTAAAGTTAAGTTGAAAAAGGTTAAGTGTCCATGGTAGAACACATGTATAGAGTGCGGTGACTCCGATCCTAAGGTTAGGATAAGAAGGAAAGGACCTAAGGTTTCTTAAGTATGACGCGGCGGTCAACAACGAGACCTTTCCTTTGAAATTTGATTGAGACAAGATTTTTTAGTTTTAAGAGAAAAATACTAGACAAAAGATCGAGGTTTGAATTGCGTGATGTCGATTGCAAAAGGCAACCGACCTACGAGAGAAGTAGCCACTTGACGTTGGATCAAGGGTTTTTTGAGAAAAAGTTAAGTCGAATCCTAGTCCCTAAGGGTGCTCCTAGTAAACGAAACCGTAATCAAAGAAAATGTGCAAGTGTGTGCATGAGGTTGATGGCGATGCTAAAAAGCAGTCGACTTACAAGTTGGGGCATGGCTTGATATATGGATCAAGAATGCTTTGGGTTTGGTTGATGGCGATGCTAGAAGCAGTCGACTTACTAGTTAGGGTATGACTTGATATATGGATCAAGAATGCTTTGGGTTTGGTTGTTCAATTAGTGTTGACCAATATTTTTGAAAATGGAACTTGGTGTTGACCAAATTCTTTGATTTTTTTGAAAGATTGATTTTATTTTATTTATTTATTTTTTTATTAATTATCTATCTAAAGAAATTAAGGCGGTAAAAACAAATAATATTTACACATGAGGGTGAGGGATACATTTTATCAATGAGGAGTAAGAAAATGACTGAAATATCAAACAAGTAAATGCGGGACCGAAACCAACCGAAATTGAATGACAACTGAATTTAGTTCTGAAGCTAACTTAGAGTGGATTCATGTAGGAATCACTCTATGAGAAGCTGAGCAAATGACTATATGCACTCAAGCGCTTCTCAAAAGTTAAATTAGATTTTAACTCCGAAATCGAAATGCAACGATAAATAAATATAGATCCGCATAAAAACCGATGAAAATCGACAAATGGTTTGCTACACTCAACGTGATCATCGCAATCGGATCGAAATTGTGCGGAAAAAAAAAACATAGAAAAATAAATTTTAAAACGGTTTTTTAAAACAATAATGTTGCTAACGCAAGAATTGCGATCATCGCAACCGGATCCAAATTAAACATGAATGTCACGTATCATGCATATATATGCAGACACCGTATCGACGTAATTCGATCCGAACAATATAATCAAGAAGAATTAACACTATATATATATATATATATATATATATTAAAAAAAAATGTTATATTATAAATATTATAATATAAATATATTAAAAATACAACAAAAAAAACAAACAAAACGTGCCTTGTAAAACAACACGTCATATATATATATAAAACCATTATTCATAAACATTATATATATACATATAACAAAACGTTAATGAATACTTAATAATTTATACATGTATGCACAGCAGCCGGTAATGAAAAACGTGTTATATATATTAACAAAGCCGGTACGTTTTCTTTGAAAAAACATGACGGTTACTATTTAAACAAATCCACTATATTAATTTTAATCCTGTATTATATATATAAAGCGTCAGTGGCATAAATCATATATATGAAAACAAACCGCATATGCATGGATGTTGGAATGAAAATGTCGCTGGTAATATTTTTACAAGACAAACCATTGATAAACAGTATCGTGAAGCCAAAATTTAGGATAGTTACACTATGCATATGTATATATTAGAACAGTCGGTAGAGAGAAAAAAGGTTAGACAAATCGATACCGTTGAAATACAAACCACCACTTATAGTATTTTTCGGTCCCCTCTTTTTTCTGTCCTCCCTACATCAATGAAAACATGTGTATATATAGGGACCAAATTAGAGTTAACTTTTAGTTGTCAATAATGTCTCTAATATCCAATTTGAGGCCCAAGTTAAATAATATTAAAATTAAATAAAATTTAAACAACCTAATTAATTAAGATAAATTTAAGATAAAACAAAAATCCTATTTATTTATTCTAAACATTATTTAAATTAAAAATAAGAATAAAAATGAAAATAAATATTTAAAATAAAATTAAAATAAAATGCTAATTACTATAATTATTTATTCTAAATAATATTAGTTAAAAAAAGTAAAATAAACGGACCTCAAATAAATAAAAATCGGACGCCCAAGTGATCGAAAAAAATAAATCGAGTACACTAAAATGATCGATACGAAATATACGACATGGAAAAGTACCAAATTTTAGGGTCAAAAATTAGGGTGTGACAGATGCCCCTATTTAAGTTTCTTCTAACCGGAGATATGAAGATTGAAACCTTCATCTCGACGCGATGGGAGTGACTTAAATACAAACATGCACAATTTTTGGCCCTAAGATGCCTTATGATATGATATGAAATGAAAGACAGAGATCCAGAAGATATACCCGAAACATTTAGAAAAGCATTAAATGTACTGGTAAAGATTTGGAAGACATATCTGGGAGAACGTCAGATACGGAACATCATATCTGGGAAAACA
This sequence comes from Lathyrus tuberosus, assembly GCA_022829125.1. Lineage (NCBI taxonomy): Eukaryota > Viridiplantae > Streptophyta > Magnoliopsida > Fabales > Fabaceae > Lathyrus > Lathyrus tuberosus. The sequence continues at coordinate 1,727,822 of JALAZF010000702.1, forward strand.
TCAGATAAACAAGGTCATATTTGGAAGAACATCAGATAGACACAAAAGGGGTTGTGGAAAAGCGTCAGAATGAAGTCACATATCCGGAAGAACATCGGATAAACAAGGTCATATCCGGAAGAGCATCAGATAGACATAAAGGGGCTCTGGAAAAACATCAGGAGCAGACACATATGGGAAAACATCAGAATAAACAGAGTGAAATATCTGGAAGAACCTCAGATAACAAAGACTCAATCTGGAAGAACATCAGAAATAGAGACACATCCGAAAAAACATCGGATAGATTCCGGAAAAGCATTAGAATCGATATGAATGTCTGGAAAAACGTCAGACAGGTTCTAGAAGAACATCAGAATAAAAGTACATATCCGGAAGAACATCAGATAGGTACAAAGGAGTTTCTGGAAAAACGTCAGAAACAAAGTCGTATCTAGAAGAACATCAGATAGACACAAGGGAGTTCTGGAAGAACATCAGAACAAAAGTGCATATCCGGAATAACATCAGATAGGTACAAAAATATCTGTTTGGTAGGTGCCAAGTAAGTTGGACTTTGACCACGAGATAAGACGTGGATAACATCACGACCTATGGAGAATGCGGATGAGTGCTAAAGAGGATGACACTCTTTCTATGCATATGTATATGAATTATGCAGATGATATATGATCAAATGCAAATGTAAATGTGGATGTCGACGACACGGCTCGGCACTTTTCTGGAAAAGACAAGACTGGAACACTGATTCCTCAACATGGATGTCACTGTCATTCTGCTTAGGGACTAAAGATGCTACTGAACACAATCTCTGTCACACTTGTAAACTGTATCAAATTGATGATCCCTGTAGGAAGGATGAAGAGTTGCTTGGGAATTCTTCAAGTAAACTGCCCTAGATTAGCTGATTGTTGTAGGTAAACTATTTAATGCTTCAGCTGGATTGACGCTAGAAATGACTGAATTACTGTGCGATTGGAAAGCTTGCCCCAACATGAGTTTTGAAAAATCTTCTATATGAACCAATTCGGAGAAGGACTTGCACTGACCCAAAAATATTGAACTGATCTTTGACAGGATATGGAAAGAACTTGCCCCTGATTGGGTCACCTCCCCAGTTTCTCAACTATTTGAAAAATCTTTAAGAGGAAGCCAATTTGCAAACAGAAGTGTTCATACAAACATGGTAAATGCAGAGTTCATGCAACTTTTGAAATCAAAATCATTTTGAAAGATGCAAAACATATGAATCATTGGTCAGAACACGGTGGTTCAAGACATCAAAGTGAAAAGTTTAAGCAAAAGATGTGATGCCAAAACAAATGATCTGCAAAGATCTTTAGGAGTTAGTTTACGCAACCTTGCTGTAGTATGTTTTCAAAATAACCTTACTTCAATTAGGTCTTTTGAGGGTTATAACGTGGCCTGGTTCACGGTTTAAGAAACAAAGGATAAAGGCTCAAAGTTTATTTGTACCCACCCAAACTTCGTGATGATCTTCGGTCCTACGCTCCATTAACTCAAACTATGCACTCAAGTTCCCATAGGTTAGGAATTGCGCTGATGATGGTAATGATGATGGTCTAGAAGTCAATGAACTTGAGATGGTAGTCACTTCTTCCTTATAACTTTTGGTTGTCATACAAGCTTGTTCTTATTTCTCTTTGTATAAGGCAAGGTCATGAGCTTCCCATCTTTCTTAGCTTTTGCCTCGAAAGGGACTCAGCTTATTCTTTGAGTAAGGATTTCTTGAGGATTCTTCTTCGTTTATCTCTTTGGGAACAACTTGTACAACATTTATTCATCTAATTTGGAAGAGTTGAAAGTTTGTGACTGTCTGGTTTAATGATTACGGTGAACCATCATTGGCGTTCGACTTGAAAGACATCTTCGACACTTGCTTGTTGTGTGCGAAGGAAAATTGTGAATATAAAATTTTGTTGACAGGTATCTTGCATGAAACTCTTGTATTTGAATGCACAATTAAGCTAACTGAGAACTACCCTGCCCTAGGTTAAGATTGCGGGTTTTTATTTGTAAAGAAAAGAAACTCATACTTCAAGGCTCAAAGGGGTAGACAAAGGGTTATCTTCCTTATTTCTCCACTGTTTAGGAATTGAAACAATGCCCTACATCATCAGCAAATTTTTTATTTGAAAGCATACCGACAACAATTATGAGTATTTTGTATTCATCATCCTCCCTCCAATCTTTGCATAATCAAAAGAAAGTGGAAAAGAGATAAAATATGTTTTTTTTAAAAGAAAGCATAAAGATGTAAATAATGGACAAAATGAATTGAATCAAAAGTTGCAAATTCTTATTCATTAATCATGAAAGTACAAACACAATTCGAATGCAAACAACTAGTACAAATAAAGAAAGTGCAAACAATAAGAAACGTGGCTTAGTGACTAATCAGAAACAAAGCTAAGTTGTCCTGTCTAAAACGCTGGATTTTAGGGAGATAATTTGCTAAAGTCGACTGAAGCTCACTTGTCGTGCTCTGGAAGAGGATTCGTATGGACATTAGGATTGGTGTCACGAAAGTTAATGATTCCGACCTTAATCAAGTCACGCACTCTAGCCTTCAGTGCATAGCAATGTTCCAAGTCGTGGCCTGCGACACCTTCATGGAATGCACAATGGAGATCAGATCTGAATCCAGGTGGAAGTGGATCTGGAGGAGGAGGCAAAGCCTTAGTAGTAATCAAACCTTTCTGGACTAGACCAGGATATAATTCGGTGTACGTCATTGGAATAGGATTAAAATGACTCCTATTACGGTACTGATTCTGTCTAACAGCCAGACGTTGAGCAGCTTGAGCCGGTCGTGGAGCAGTAATTACGGGAGTAACACTAGCAATAGCAGGGTGATCAGCATAATGAGGTTGGGGATGAGGCCCTCTTGTTTCAAATATGACAACATTAGTCTGATCTTCTCTCTTCTTCTGGAAGTTCCCATAGGATTTCTTCGCACCATTAGAAGATTCAGCAGTCTTTGACACTTTACCTTTCTTGAGTCCCTCCTCGAGTCTTTGACCAATAGTGACCAAATCAGTGAAATTGGATAAAACACTACCAATCATCTTCTCCCAGTAGAATGGAGACAAGGTGTCCATAAACAATCCAGTTAATTCTTTCTCTGCTAGAGGAGGTTCAACTTGGGAAGCGAGTTCTCTCCAACGCTGAGCATATTCCTTGAAAGACTCTTTCTCATTCTGAGACATATTTTGAAGCTGACGGCGATCAGGAGCCATGTCGAGGTTATATTTATATTGCTTCATAAAGGCATTAATAAGATCCTAGAAACAGTGAATGTTGTTCTGTTCAAGATTCATATACCATTTGAGAGAAGCTCCACTCAGACTATCTTGAAAACAATGAATAAGCAACTTCTGATTCTTGGTATGAGCAGCCATCTTTCGGGTATACATGACAAAATGAGCTCTTGGACAAGAATCACCTTTGTACTTCACAAAATCGAGAGTCTTGAATTTAGCAGGTATAACAAAGTCAGAAACTAGGCACATGTTGTCTGCGTCCACATTAAAGAAATCAGTACCCTCAACGGCTCGGAGTCTCTTGTCTATGGTCTGAAACTGTTCACGGACAACCTCAGGTTCAACAAAGTCTTCACGGTTTTCACCTGGAGCACTGGTAGCATTGTGCTCATATAGAGGGTTCTCAAAAGTAGTTCGAACAGTTTGGGCAACAGTATGACCCATAGGTCTGGGTTCAGCGAAAACAGGATCTTGAAACACTGGTCTGACAGTTTGACCAATCATAGCAGTAGAAGCAAGAGGTGAAGAGTAGTTGGGAGGTAAACCAAACTCTGGCCAAGTTGAAGGTGGCATTTGAACCGGTGGAGGATCAGCGCTTGAAACTTCCTAGATGACGGTCCTTTGGGGTTGCTCTCCTCTAGCAATAAAGACTTGGAGCATTTCAGTGAGCTTTGCCATGCTTGACTTAAGGTCGTCGATCTCCATTCCGATCTCAGTTTTGTGTGCTTCTTGCTCTGACATTATGCGTCTATAGTTAGCTCTAGTCCGATATCTGTGTCGAGTAATCAGCTTGACGACTCACAGGTGACACTGGAACGTATAGACAACTGGAAATGAGTTGCTGGACAAACAGATGCATGCAAATGATATGCAATGCAATGCAATGGTTTCAAGGAACTCAAAAGCAGGTTGCAAACATTTCGGAAAGGCTGAAAAAGTTCAATTTTATAATCCAGGATTTTTATTGATTTTGCAAATTAAAGAACAATTGAGTTCCTTGAAACCAAAGGGTTATTCATGAATGCATGAATGGATGCATAAACACAGGTATACACATATACAGGAAAATAAGCCAGGGCCTAGGTTTGAAGATCACGAGCATGGAGCCAAGGTGTAACCATCCCAATAGGTGTGTAATATGGTTTCAAATGTACCTGCCGAACGGGTTCTACAAAGTTCCCAGAGTCTACAACCCATCTTTCGGATATTATCGATTTTCCAAATCACTTGGTAGTCAATAATATTCTCAAGAGAATCTCGTCTGAGTGTAGTATCGCGTAGCAACTAATTCAGGAATAGACTCCCTCATAGTCCCCGCACTACATCCTAATAGGCCAAGTTGGGTTAAAGGTAACTACGGTCCTCAGTCTCGATGGCCTTTAGTTCGAAATAATATCCTCTTCACAAATGGACTCGTTGAACAATATTAAATTCGAGAGGGCCTAAACTGAATGGTGAAGTCTCAATTATACTTCTTCAGGAATCGACTCCCTCAAAGTCTCCTTGAATTCTCACCGTCCTATCATAATTTACGCTCAAGTCCAGGTGTAGGACTTATCTTACCACACAAAGTAGCAACCCTACACACAGAAAACCCAACCAGAACAGGTATATATACAGATATAGAGATATATACGCAAACAAGCAAATAAATAACATAGATATAAACAAGTTTGGGGAAACCCTCGAAAACTCCCCAATGAAGTCGCCATTTCTGTCGCGGTGAGAATCGGATATCAAGCTATTGGATTAACTTGAATCACAAATTTTAAAGTTCACCACCAGTCTTTGATTTATCCAAAGGAAAGGTTAAAGATCGAAAAACCTAAGTTAAGAGAATCTAGGTTCGGGGGTTGGTTACGCCTAGTGAAGGTATTAGCATCCTAAACGTCTGTAGTACTCTACGGGAACCTCTTGTTATTATTTATGTTATCTATTACTTGCTTGCTAAGGGTGTTATGCTAAAGGAAAGACCTAGGGGTTAGTATCTAAATATACTCGCCAAGACATCGCATCTTGTGCCTACGTATCCTGACGGGAGTGGAATAAGAGTATCCGTAGTTCCCCTCAAAGAGGGTAAGGAACCCTTGACTGTGGTTAAGGTTCCAGGGAGAGGTATTATCTTTGGCAAGACATTACGTAGAGTGCGGTGACTCTAAAGTTAAAGTTAAGTTGAAAAAGGTTAAGTGTCCATGGTAGAACACATGTATAGAGTGCGGTGACTCCGATCCTAAGGTTAGGATAAGAAGATAAGGACCTAAGGTTTTTTAAGTATGACGCGGCGGTCAACAACGAGACCTTTCCTTTGGAATTTGATTGAGAAAAGATTTTTTAGTTTTAAGAGAAAAATACTCGACAAAAGATCGAGGTTTGAATTGCGTGATGTCGATTGCAAAAGGCAACCGACCTACGAGAGAAGTAGCCACTTGACGTTGGATCAAGGGTTTTTTGAGAAAAAGTTAAGTCGAATCCTAGTCCCTAAGGGTGCTCCTAGTAAACGAAACCGTAATCAAAGAAAATGTGCAAGTGTGTGCATGAGGTTGATGGCGATGCTAAAAAGCAGTCGACTTACAAGTTGGGGTATGGCTTGATGTATGGATTAAGAATGCTTTGGGTTTAGTTGATGGCGATGCTAGAAGCAGTCGACTTACTAGTTGGGGTATGGCTTGATATATGGATCAAGAAGGCTTTGGGTTTGGTTGTTCAATTAGTGTTGACCAATATTTTTTAAAATGGAACTTGGTGTTGACCAAATTCTTTGATTTTTTTGAAAGATTGATTTTTTTTGTTTTTTTGTTTTTTATTAATTATCTATCTAAAGAAATAAAGGCGGTAAAAACAAATAATAATTACACATGAGGGTGAGGGATACATTTTATCAATGGGAGTAAGAAAATGACTGAAATATCAAACAAGTAAATGCGGGACCGAAACCAACCGAAATTGAATGGCAGCTGAATTTAGTTCTGAAGCTAACTTAGAGTGGATTCATGTAGGAATCGCTCTATGAGAAGCTGAGCAAATGACTATATGCACTCAAACGCTTCTCGAAAGTTAAATTAGATTATAACTCCGAAATCAAAATGCAACGATAAATAAATATAGATCCGCATAAAAACCGATGAAAATCGACAAATGGTTTGCTACACTCAACGTGATCATCGCAATCGGATCGAAATCGTGCAAAAAAAAAAAGCATAGAAAAATAAATTTTAAAACGTTTTTTTAAAACAATAATGTTGCTAACGCAAGAATTGCGATCATCGCAACCGGATCCAAATTAAACATGAATGTCACGCATCATGCACATATATGCAGACAACGTATCGACGTAATTCGATCCGAACAATATAATCAAGAAAAATTAACACTATATATATATATATATATATATATATTAAAAAAACATTATATTATAAATATTATAATATAAATATATTAAAAAAACAACAAAAAAAACAAACAAAATGTGTCTTGTAAAACAACACGTCTTATATATATATATATATATATATATATATATATATATATATATATATATATATATATAACCATTATTCATAAACATTATATATATATACATATAACAAAACGTTAATGAATACTTAATAATTTATACATGTATGCACAGCAGCCGGTAATGAAAAACGTGTTATATATATATTAACAAAGCCGGTACGTTTTCTTTGAAAAAACATGACGGTTACTGTTTAAACAAATCCACTTTATTAATTTTAATCCTGTATTATATATATAAAGCGTCAGTGGCATAAATCATATATATGAAAACAAACCGCATATGCATGGATGTTGGAATGAAAATGTCGCTGGTAATATCTTTACAAGATGAACAGTATCGAGAAGCCAAAATTTAGGATAGTCACACTATGCATATGTATATATTAGAACAGTCGGTAGAGAAAAAAAAAAGTTAGACAAATCGATACCGGTTGAAATACAAACCACCACTTATAGTATTTTTCGGTCCCCTCTTTTTTTCCGTCCTCCCTACAGCAATGATAACATGTGTATATATAGAGACCAAATTAGGGTTAACTTTTAATTACTAATAAGGTCCCTAATATCTAATTTGAGGCCCAAATTAAATAATATTAAAATTAAATAAAATTTAAACAACTTAATTAATTAAAATAAATTTAAGATAAAACAAAAATTCTATTTATTTATTCTAAACATTATTTAAATTAAAAATAAGAATAAAAATGAAAATAAATATTTAAAATAAAATTAAAATAAAATGCTAATTACTATAATTATTTATTCTAAATAATATTAGTTAAAAAAAAAGTAAAATAAACAGACCCCAAATAAACAAAAATCGGACGTCCAAGTAATCGAAAAAAATAAATCGAGTACACTAAAATGATCGATACGAAATATACGATATGAAAAAGTACCAAATTTTAGGGTAAAAAATTAGGGTGTGACAGCGAAAAACCGTTTAATGCAAGGTGAATTTACAAAGAATTTTAATGCAGCCGAAACATTATTTTGATGCAGATGAAAAATAATTTTGATGCAAATGAAAAATAACTGAATGACCATGATGCAATCAAAACAATTAATATCAATTATGATAACTTAAGTGCAATTACATGAGATACAGAATAAAGGAATAATCATATCAATTACAATGATCTAAGACTTAACTTACTGCATTAATAAAGTTAGCTAATAATAACTCTAATATTGTAAGTTCTGTGTTGGCTGCAGTTTTGCTAAAACATTTTGCTGCAACTGTATGTTGTGCAAGATGTCTTGATATGTGGGTCAAACATTTTTGCAGGTTGTTTATTCAGGTAGTGTAGGGTTCGAGTATAGGATGTCAAAACTGGTGTTTTAACATGCTATTACAGAACTGAACAACATTCTATTCAGAATGTTGTGATTTTTTTGTTACTATTCATTAGTAATCTTTTGTGCTATTCTGGTGAGAGATATTACTGGCGAAAATCAAGGTGGAGATTTTCTTTAAACAAAAGAGTTTCTGGTGCATAATTTTTGGAGTTATTTTGGAATCGTTTGTTTTATGTTCATGCAGAAAATATTGAGAAGATTTAGAGTTTTATTTGATTTGATTTGATCAAATCTGAGTTGGTTTTTTTCCTAATGCCCAAGCCCATGCGAAGTGTTTCTATATAAAGACTCTTTAACCCTATTTGGTGTTTAGAGAAGCTAGGGTTGAGACATGTGTATTGCTTAAGAATTAGGGTTTTAGTTTTCTGTGCTTTTGTTATTTGTGAGCCAGTCATTCATCACCTAGATGTTTGAACTGGACTGAGTTTATTGAGTTGTAATTGTGAATCACTCATGAGCTTTTAAGCAAGAGTGAATTATGTGTCTTTGGAAGTGTTTCTTCTGTTGTTCATTGTTAGAAGTCTTATAATTGCCGTGTGATTGAAGGGAAGTGAGAGGTGTCTCATATCTAGGAGAGTCCTAGATAGAAATTGCACGGGTAGAGATTAGGTGAGAAGATTATAAACCAGAGGTTGTTTGCTGAAAATCTTTAAACAAATTCTATTTTAGTGAATTTCCTTCCTGGCATTGTAGCCCCCAGATGTAGGTGAGTTGCACCGAACTGGGTTAACAATTGCTTGTGTTATTTACTACTTTCCTACTGTGTTTATTACCTTGTTCTTAAGTTGATAAAAGTTCAGATATTAGTGTCGTAACATCTCCTTCGACATCTCATATCTGATACCAGAATTTCAATTGGTATCAGAGCAACCATTCTGATATGCTTCTAGGTGAGATCTAGGGAAGATACTTTCTGGTATTATGGACATGGAGGGAGGATTTGTCAACAGACTACCCATCCTGGATGAAACCAATTATGATTATTGGAAAGCACGCATGATGGCTTTCCTGAAGTCTATGGATATGAAGTCTTGGAAAGCTGTCATAAGAGGATGGGAACATCTTGTTGTTCTGGAAAAAGATGGAAAGAAGACTTCTGAGTTGAAACCTGAAGAAGAATGGACTAAAGAATAGGATGAACTGGCTCTTGGAAGTTCTAAAGCCTTGAATGCTCTATTCAATGGAGTTGATAGGAACATTTTTAGACCGATTAACACCTGTGTCGTGGCTAAAGATGCTTGGGAAATATTGAAAACTACTCATGAAGGCACATCTAAGGTGAAGATGTCAAGATTTCAGCTGCTCATTACAAAATTTGAAAACTTGAGAATGAAAGAAGATGAAAGTATTCATGACTTTCATATGAATATTCTTGAGATAGCCAATTCATCCAGTGCATTAGGAGAAAGGATGTCAGAGGAAAAACTAGTAAGAAAGATCCTCAGGTCTCTTCCCAAAAGATTTGACATGAAGGTTACTGCCATAGAATAGGCTCAGGACATCAGCAAGATGAGAGTGGATGAACTTGTTGGATCCCTCTAAACATTTGAATTAGGCATCAGTGACAGATCTGAAAAGAAAAACAAAAGCATATATTTTGCGTCCAATGCTGAAAATGGGGAGGATGAATGTAATCTGGATATTGATGAAGGAATATAAAATGCTATAGTGTTACTTGGGAGGCAATTTAACAATATAATGAAAAGGATGGACATGAAGTCAAGACCTAATGTCAAAAACAACTCATCTGACATCAGCAAGTCTAATGACTCTGAAAGAAAAACAAGAGTTGAAGAAAAATCCACCCAAGGTAAAGGGATTCAGTGTCATGGATGTGAAGGATTTGGTCACATTAGAGCTGAATACCCTACATACTCAAGAAACAAAAAAAGGGGCTATTTGTGTCTTGGTCTGATGAGGACTCTGGAAATGAGCTTGAAGAAGAGTCTGTCAAGCATGTAACTGCTCTAACTAAAAGATGTGACTCTGATGAAGATTCTTGTGATGAAGAAGTGTTATATGATGAGCTAGCTGCCTCCTACAGAGAGCTGTGTATCAGAAGTGAAGAAGTTTGTCAACTGGGAGAAAAACATAAGAGAACTATAGTCCAACTAGAGGCAGAAAAGGAAGAGAATCTGGAAACTATCTCTAAGCTGAAAAGTGAAGTGATCCTGCTGAACTCCAAACTTGACAGGATGACCAAGTCTGTTAGAATATTGAACAGTGGGTCTGATACACTAGATGGGATTCTTCAGGTTGGAAAAGTGGCTGGAGATAAGAGTGGAATTGGATTTAATGATCCAACTGTGCTTAATAAAGGAAAGGAACTTGTTACAGATTTTATTCCTCCTAGACCTAAACCAAAGATGTTGAATCAATGTCTAAACATCATGGAAAAAGTCAATTTAGCCACTCTAGAGGAAAATTCTATCGCTGGAGATGTCATTACTGTGGTCACTTTGGTCACATAAAGCCCTTATGTTTCAAGCTATATGGATATCCCAAACCTACACTTCAACCTAGACCTAATCAAGGCACTACTACTACTAAAAAATAGTGCGTTCCCTAGGTTACTACTATCAGTCTTATAGCTCACACCTCTCTTAGAGTCGCAGCCAGAGAAGACTGGTACTTTGATAGTGGTTGCTCAAGACATATGACTGGGATTAATAACTTATTGGTGGATATCAAATATCACTCCACGAGTTATGTAACATTTAGTGACGGGGCTAAAAGAGAAATCAGGGGAGTTAGAAAGCTAGATAGATTTGGGCTTACAAATCTTGATGATGTTCTACTTGTTAAAGGATTAACCGTCAATCTTATTAGCATTAGTCAATTATGTGATCAAGGCCTCAATGTTAACTTTAATAAATTCGAATGCCAGGTGACCAATGAGAAGAGTAAAGTGCTTATGAAGGGAGTTAGATCCAAAGACAATTGTTACTTATGGGTTCCTAAAAACTCATGTTATTCCTCCACATGCTTACTAACCAAAGAAGATGAAGCTAAATTGTGGCATCAAAAACTTGGTCATTTGCATTTAAAGGGCATGAAGAGGATACTCTCTATGGAAGCTGTCAGAGGGATTCCAAAGCTCAAGATTGAAGAAGGAAAAGTCTGTGGTGAGTGACAAATTGGGAAGCAGACTAAGATGTCACATCAAAAGATCCAACATTTGACTACTTCAAAAGTGTTGGAATTCCTTCATATGGACTTAATGGGACCTATACAGGTGGAAAGTCTTGGTGGAAAGAAGTATGCCTATGTGGTTGTGGATGATTATTCAAGATACACTTGGGTGAATTTCATTAGAGAAAAGTCAGAAGTGTTTGAAGTGTTAAAAGATCTTTATCAGAAACTTCAAAGAGAAAAGGAAAGTAATATTATTAGAATCAAAAGTGCCCATGGTAAGGAATTTGAAAACAAATAATTTGCTTAATTCTGCTCATCTGAAGGAATTGGTCATGAATTCTCGTCTCCCATCACTCCTCAGCAAAATGGAGTTGTGGAACGTAAGAATAGAACTGTCTAGGAATATGCTAGAGTTATGATTCATGCCAAATAATTACCTACCACTTTTGGGCTGAAGATATGAATACTGCCTGTTATATTCATAACAGAGTGACCTTGAGGAAAGGTACCTCAGCTACCCTGTATGAAATATGGAAAGGAAGAAAACCTGTTGTCAAATACATTCATGTATTTGGAAGTAAGTGATATATCTTGGCAGATCGTGAACAGAGGAGAAAGATGGATCCAAAGAGTGATGAGGGAATATTTTTGGGGTACTCCACCACCAACAAAGCTTATAGGGTGTTTAACTCCAGAACTAAAGTAATGATGGAGTCCATAAATGTTGTGATTGATGACTCAGGTATGAATAAGGAAGTTGATGATCTAGAGGATGTTGAAACATCTATGAATGATGTCCCAAAAGAAACTACATATCTAAGTATAGGTTCTGAGCCTACTGATGCTGAATCTGGAACTGGTCAAACCAACAAGGGACAATCTATCATAATTCAGAAAGACCACCCTAAAGAGTTTATCATAGGAGACCTTAATAAAGGAGTAACTACTAGATCAATGGAAGTCATATTAAATTCTTGTTTTCTTTCAAAAGTTGAGCCAAAAAATGTTAAGGAGGCCTTAACTGATGAATTTTGGATTAACGCTATGCAAGATGAGCTAGGTCAATTTAAGAGAAATGAAGTATGGGATTTGGTCCCTAGGCCTGAGAGAATCAATGTAATTGGAACTAGATGGGTGTACAAGAGTAAGTCTGATGAAAAGGGGGTTGTCATAAAAAATAAAGCAAGACTTATTGCTCAAGGGTGTACTCAAATTGAGGGGGTAGACTTTGATGAGACTTTTACTCCTGTGGCTTGCCTTGAGGCCATTAGATTAATCTTAGGAGTGGCTTGCATTCTGAAGTTTAACCTATTTCAGATGGATGTAAAAAGTGCTTTCTTAAATGGTTACCTAAATGAGGAGGTCTATGTGGAACAACCTAAGGGATTTATTGATCCAACATTTCCTAACCATGTGTACAAGTTGAAGAAAGCTCTTTATGGGTTGAAGCAAGCTCTAAGGGCATGGTATGAAAGTTTGACAGAGTTCCTTGTTGAGAATGGATCCAAAAAAAGGTGAAATAGACAAGACCCTATTTGTCAAAGAAGAAGGAGGAAAGCTCATGATTGCCCAAATCTATGTTGATGATATTGTGTTTGGTGGGATGTCTGATGAGATGGTTCAACATTTTGTCAATCAAATGCAATCAGGATGAGCCTTGTTGGTGAATTAACATTCTTTCTTGGTCTAGAAGTCAAACAGATGGAAGACTCTATATTCATATCTCAGAGTAAGTATGCAAAGAATATAGTAAAGAAGTTTGGGATGGAGAATACCAGCCACAAGAGAACCCCTGCTCCCACTCACTTAAATCTTTCTAAAGATGAAAAGGGTGTGAACGTGGATCAAAGTCTCTACAGAAGTATGATAGGTAGCTTATTATATCTTACAGCAAGCAGGCCTGACATTGCTTTTGTTGTAGGTGTGTGTGCTAGATATCAAGCTGAACCCAAAGTAAGCCACATCAATCAAGTGAAAAGAATACTGAAGTATGTGAATGGGACATGTGACTATGGTATGCTATACTCTCATGGGTCTGGCTCTATGTTAATTAGTTATTGTGATTCTAATTGGGCAGGAAGTGTTGATGATAGGAAGAGCACATCAAGAGGATGTTTCTTATTGGGGAACAATCTTATATCGTGGTTCAGTAAGAAGCAGAATTGTGTCTCTCTGTCTACTGCTGAGCCTGAATACATAGCAGTGGGAAGCAGTTATTCACAGCTGGTTTGGATGAAGCAAATGTTGACTGAATAATGTCAAACAAGATGTCATGACATTATATTGTGACAATCTAAGTGCTATAAATATCTCCAAATATCCTATTCAGAGAACTTGTTGAGGACAAGATTGTTGCTCTAGAACATGTAGCTACTAAGATGCAACTAGCTGCCATTTTCACTAAGGCCTTGGATGTTAATCAATTTGAATTATTGAGGGGCAAACTAGGGATTTGCTTGTCTAAAGATTTGTAGTAATTAATGCAGTGTGGAAATGTTAATCATGTTTCCTTATTTTTCCAATAAATAGGGCACATCTATCAAAGGAAATTATTTCATAGTAACATAACCGTCTTTCCCACACGCTATCTTTGTATCATCACTCTGCTCACTAATTCTTTCATTTCCCATCTTAGAGAAAGAACCCATATTACTCAGTGTCATCAACTTCTCAAAGATCCCAAGATGTCTCAACAACCTATGTCCACCCCTTCAAAAGATTCTTCTGGTAAGGCCAAGGTGTCTCCATCAAAAGCTAGGGCTAAATCTATGGACATCTCTTTTGAAGATATTGTTGATGCTACTCCATTGTCCATGGTTCCTTGTGTTGCGCCAGAGTTACAAAAGCCCAGAACTTCACATGCAAAAGGATCGAAGAACGCTTCTGTAAGTAATTTTTCTAAACCCTCTGTTGACTCCACCTCTAAGAAAGCGGAGGAAGAAAAAATTTATGTTGATAGAAGAATTAGAAGGATTGTTGCTAGGGTTTTAAATGAAGGTAAAAATCTTGTTGTGCCTGGTATTACAACACCCATTTCCTAAGTTCATCCTACTGCTTCCCCTATGTTTGCTCAATCTGTTGTGAGTAGTGGTCATGACTCAAGCTCTTCTGAGTCTGAACAAAATGATGATGAAGAGAAGATAACTAATCCCTCTGAAACTGCTACATCTAAGGAAAAGGGTACAAATGGAAGTCTTCACAAGTTTGTTGACTCTGTGCTTGAAGAAGCTAGAACAGATGTTGTGCTAGATGTTGGGACATCATCGGTAATGGAGGATCCCCTACCATAGGTCATGTCCATGAGCATGCAGATAAAGATAGAGGTTTAAGTAGAAGGAATGATGATTTTGCTGGTGATGTTGTGAATGTTGATGATTTTCCATCTGATGATGAAGTAATCAAGAGTCTTAACCTTGGCATTGCCAAAAGACTCAAGACTAGAAAAGGAAAGGTTGTTGTAGCTGAAAAGACGTCTCCCAAGAGTGTCAAGAAGGTTGTTTTAGTTGGTCCTAAAAAATCCTGGAGTAAAGTTGTCACCATCTCTAAAAACAGAAAAGTTGTGTCTGATAGTGAGTCAGATTATGATGTTGAAGATGATGTCCAAGACATCACTTATATGAGAAAATCTATGATTAAAAAGCCTACTAGTAGTGTGCCTGATGCTCCTCTTGACAACATCTCTTTTCACTCTGTTGAAAATGCAAAGAGATGGAAATATGTTTATCAAAATAGGATTGCTCTTGAAAGAGAATTGAGAAGAGATGCGTTAGAATGCAAAGAGGTTATGGATCTGATTCATGTTGCTGGTCTAATTAAAATAGTGTCTAGTTTTGCTAAGTGCTATGAAGTTCTGGTAAAGGAGTTTATTGTGAATATTTCCTTGGATTGTGCTGATAGAAAGAGTAAGGAGTTTAGGAAAGGTGTTTGTTAGGGGAAGATGGGTTGAATTCTCCCCTGCTATCATTAAAAGATATTTGGGAAGAAGTGGAGGTGACTGATAACCAAGCGTGCAAGGAGATTATTGCTACCCAGGTGGTGGAATGTCCTAGAAAGGGCTAGCTTTCTGCTGGGAAGCTAAGTGTGAAATATGCAACTCTGCACAGAATTAGTGCATTTAATTGGGTGCCAACTAATCATACTTCAACCATTTCAACTAGTTTAGAGAAGTTTATTTATGCCGTGGGTACCAAGAAAGTGCTTGACTGTGGTACATATATCTTTGATCAAACCTTGAAACATGCAGGAACCTGTGTTGTTAAAATGCCTATTGCATTTCCCTCTCTTCTATGTGGTATTATCCTTTCTCAACATCCTGGGATTCTGTCTAGTACTAATGGTGGCTATAAAAGGGAATCTATTTTATCTCTCTATTATAAATTATTTGAAGGAACACATGGCCCAGACATTGTTTTGACATCTGCTTCTGCTGAGAGCAAGCCTACAACCAAGGGTGGTGTGATAGCTGAGTTGAAAGAGGCCTGCAAAGAGCTTGATACAGTGATTCGTGCAAGTACTAAGAGGAAACTGGGATTTGAAAGGATGATCAAGACTCTAGGAGAAGATGAAGGTAACACTGTTGGTGATGACAATAGAAAGGAAGGTGGTGATAGTGAAGCTGAGAGTACTAATTCTAATGGTTCTGATGGTCCTGAAGATATCTAATTATTTGGTTCTGATGATTTTGGTTGAAGACTTTTAATTTTGTGGTTCTGAAGTTTTTGTTTGTTAGAAACTTTTGTTTATGTTTCTTTTCTTTGTTTTGGGGTATGCCTTAAATATTTTGGCACTTAATGTGCTTGGCTTGTACTGACTCTTGTCCTGAATTTTTCTATCTTATTTTAACTTGATGAAAGCTTAGTGTTTATCATATTATGGCTAAAAAGGGGGAGTCGTATTGAAGATAAAACTAAATTGAACTAAGCTAATCTGGCTTGTGAGATTAAGGGGGAGTAATAATTAATCTTAAAGATAAACCTGAATTATGTTGATGTGTGAGATTAAGGGGGGTTAATGAGAATCAGTGATAGTAGTGACATATTTTTTTTTGTGTATGATGTTTTGAATTTTTTTTGCTGCTTGTGTCTCTGGTATGGTGTGTTGCCCTGGTAACTTACTCAAAGAAGGTTTTAGCCAAAATTTGCCAAAAGGGGTGATTGTAAGTTCTGTGTTGGCTGCATTTTTGCTAAAAATACGTTGTTGCAGCTATATGTTGTGCAAGATGTCTTGACATGTGGGTCAAACATCTTTGCAGATTGTTTATTCAGGTAGTGTAGGGCTCAAGTACAGTATGTCATGATTGATGTTCTAACATGTTTTTACAGAACTGAACAACATTCTATTCAAAATGTTGTGATTTGTTTGTTACTATTCATTAGCAATCTTTTGTGCTATTCTGGTGAGAGATATTACTGGCAAAAATCAAGGTGGAGATTTTCTTTAAGCAAAAGAGTTTTTGGTGCATAATTTGGAGTTTCATGCAGAAAATATTGAGAAGATTTAGAGTTTTATTTGATTTGATTTGATCAAATCTGAGTTGGTTTTTTCCTAATGCCAAAGCCCATGCGAAGTGTTCCTATATAAAGACTCTCTAACCCTATTTGGTGTTTAGAGAAGCTAGGGTTGAGACATGTACATTTCTTAAGAATTAGGGTTTTAGTTTTATGTGCTTTTGTTATTTGTGAGCCAGTCATTCATCACCTAAATGCTTGAACCGGACTGAGTTTATTGAGTTGTAATTATGAATCACTCATGAGCTTTTAAGAAAGAGTGAATTCTGTGTCTTTGGAAGTGTGTCTTCTGTTGTTCATTGTTAGAAGTCTTATCACTACTGTGTGATTAAAGGGAAGTGAGAGGTGTCTCATATCTAGGAGAGTCCTAGATAGAAATTGCACGGGTAGAGATTAGGTGAGAAGATTGTAAACCAGAGGTTGTTTGCTGAGAATCTTCAAACTAATTTTGTTTTAGTGAATTTCTTTCATGACTTGGTAGCCCGCAAATGTAGGTGAGTTGCACCGAACTGGGTTAATAATTGCTTGTGTTATTTACTGCTTTCATATTGTGTTTATTACCTTGTTCTTAAGTTGACAACAGTTTAGATATTAGTGTCGTAACATCTCCTTCGACATCTCATATCTGATACCAGAATTTCAAATATATTAATAACAAAAAAAATACAATGTGATCAAAATATGATTCGATAAATCTTCCTTAACTTTCCTTGGTACCAATTAAGTTTCCCAGACACTCCCGCACAAAATATCAATAGATAGAACTAGGTACCAAATTTTTGTTGGATCCTTGGGGTTTAGTTAAAGAACACTTAGGTATCCAAGCCATGGTACCATGATGAACTTTGACACTCCTAATGTGGAAAATAGGCCTAATGTGACCTTTATCACCACAATAATGACATGTAGCTTTAAATGAAATACTATTTCTATTTCTTCTAGTAAGTCAAGGATTTTTGTTTAAAAATCAATCCCTCTTTCACTTGAAAAAGTAGAACTACTAGTAGATAGAGAAAAAACTAGTGATGATTGTCCTTTGAGATTTTCATTTTCAAGTTTTAAAATTAGACAAGCAACACAATCCATTCTCACAACCTTTGCAGCTAAAGTATCAGAAGCATTAAAACGCTCATCTATGAGAGATGCATGCTCTTTATTTAAGGAATCTAAAGCACTATAAAGATTATTAACCTATATTTCAAGTTTTGAAATAGTTTTTCTTTGAAAAGAAATATTCTTAAAAGAACTTTAGAGCATTTGCATGCATTTTATTAAACACTTTCGACAATTGTTTATAAGAAGGTTTAACTTCATGGTCAAAAGTATATACCTCAAAGTCTTCACTTTTCTTGTGTGTCATCAAGCATAGGTTGACACATTCATCATCTAAACTTGAACCAAATGAAGTAAAGGAGCTTTCATCTTATTTTTCTCAAGCGATATAGGCTCTACGACCATTAACATGTTTGCTATTCGTCTTGTAGAATTCCTTATCTTTTTTCTTATGATGTTTATTGAGACTTGGACACGTGGTTCCATAATGACCCAATTTAAGCATTCTAAGCATGTGACATCTTCTTATTTTCTTTTACGTTCCTTCTTGTGTGGATGTGACTTCTTAAAATTAATCAGATTTTTGTCAGAATGCTTGAGCTTATGTTTTCTCATATATTGATTTTAGAACTTGACGAATAACCCCATCTCTTCTTATTTAGAAGAGTCTTCGTCAGAACTATCATGTCCATCTTATTTTTCTTTGTCCTTTGTTAGTTCTTTGATTTTAAGGGTTGGCATTAATTTTGTAAAACAAATAATAGCAGCAATATGTTAGATAGGATAGTTTATCTTGCTAAAGAAGAACAGGTTGAGCAAGATGTCCTAGTGTGCATTGGAACATGTTGAGCTGAAGTAGTTTCAACATCTGGTATAACATGTCGTATCAAGATGTCCCATACAGGTTCATTCGACATCGCGCCAGAACTGAAGAGAATTTAGAATTCTGTTATGTCTTAACAGATGCAGAAGATTCAGGAAATTATATGCAAATTCTACGTGGCGCTGAATTAAAAGGTCTGAAGATTCAAGTCTGAAATTGAGAAGAATATTGGAAAATATACACTTTCTAAATATGGAGATATTTTAGGAAGTTAAAGATTGAAGTCCTATTATGTAGCAGAAGTCCCTGCTGATTTGTAGCAGCTCATTTGCTGCGTTTTTAAAGGCCTAAAATCCAGTTGGGAATAGGTTATATATAGATGTTTTGTAACCTAGTTTTGTAACGCAACCAAAGATGTAAAAGTTCTAGTATTAGGGTTGGTTCCTGTACCACTCGACCTGTGAGTTGGACAACTTGTTAATGTGATCCTCGAAGCTGTTAAGTAAGAGGAGTATTGTTCTTGGAGGAAGCTTTTAAGTAACTCTAAGTTGTGTCTTGGAAGGGTGTCTTCCTTGTTGAATTGTTCTATAGGTAAAGAGTCGTTGATGCAGTGGCGGATAGTCGACTGCTAGACATCATTGCAATGATTGGGAGTGAGAAGAGTTTCTCATAGCTAGAGAGGATCTAGGTAGAAGGGTCATTGGGTAGTGATTGAGTGATAAGCTGTAAACGGAGAGTTTAGCTTTGAATTGATACTACTAATAGTGGACTTCATCCCTGGCTTGGTAGCCCCCAGAGTAGGTGTGTTAAACCGAACTAGGTTAACAATTCTGTGTGTCTTGCTTTTATTTTTTCAGTACCATGACTACTGCTATATACCTTGCCATTTATGTTCATGTCAGACCAGATGTCGAATGGCATGTTATAGGACATTTGAACTCTGCACATGTACCAGAATTTCAATTGGTATCAGAGCAGGTCATTCTGTTCTATATCTGGATGAGATCCAAGGGAAGATACTTTCTGGTTCATGGTCAAGGTAGAAGCTTTCTACTGAAAAGTTGTTTGAACTTGGAGTAGTTCATGTAGGTGTGAATGGTCCCTAGAAGTGGAGGATGGACTGTTCGTGACAGGCAGTGGCATGTGCTGAAGGCTTGGAGGAGTGGTTGAAAAGCTGCTATGTTGTGGTTACATTAGGTTTGATTTATTTTCAAACCTGTGGTATTGTGGTGTCACCTGGACTATGATGCTAGGGGTGATATGTGACACCTGAAGGTTTTGAGGCGTTTGTATCTATCTGAAAACTCCTAAGGTTGCAATTGAGGAGGTTATTCTTCTCTGAATGTATACATTATGGTGATGGGATATATGCAAAACTGCTTCAACTTACTTTGTCAACGATACTTGAAGTTTTTTTTTGTTCAAGTCCACTCATAAAGGCATTGATAAGTGAAGTTGTAAGGAAGAAAAGTTATTTACTTTTGCCTCTACTCCTAAAAGGGCTAATCTCCAGTCTTTGATCTCTTGATGTGTTCATTGGAATGATGTCCTATCTTGTGGTAGAACATCTCGTCAGAATTGTGCTAATTTCTGTTATCTGAAGGAATGGCATAGCAGATGCTCTGGGTGCTAAACTAATGTGGTTTGATCACATGATTTTGGAACCTACTCGTGATCTGGAAGAGGAGGCATCTGGGTGGTTTTGTCTAAGAAGGTTCTGGCCCTAGAACTTATCTTAGATGTGTGAGTTGGTCAAGGTGTGATCAACATGTTATTTACTCCTGAGGTCAGTTTATTTCTGGTCCTTGCTGCAGGAGTGGAGAACCTGAGATTTTAAGAAGTATTCTCGCTTGCAAACTTCTTGGACATGAAGGTCAAAGATCAAAGAGGCATGATTTTTCTGGGAGTATCATCTGAAGAATCGTGTGAAGCTAGACATTACTCAAACATAGCCTGTGCTGCTATTAAAGGGAAGAATGCTTGGTTCTCTGAAGTGCTCTTGGCAGATTCTGAGGGAGAGTACCTGATGTATTAAGAATTTATTCTCTCAAGCTGTCTGGATGATGTTTGTCTGATTCAGGATGGAGGTTGTTTACTCAAACTTGATGACATTTATCAAGTCTATGAGAGCATGGAACTCTTATTCTGGGGTAGTGGAGAATCTTCAAGGGTTAAGCAATGTGAAGTTGAATCAACCGGTGGGGTTGAGTGGTGACTATGTGCTTGGATGAGTTTGGCTGACGGATTAGAAGAGGCAAATTGGTTATGGAATGTTGATGACATCCAACATCTCAAAGTCAGGCAAGATGCAGTGATTTAAGGAGAAGACTCTTGAGTTGTTCCTGTTGCTGAATGAGATATGACCTGAAAGCTTGATCAGGTACTGATGGTTGATCCTCGTGTGCTAGAGCTTTACTATAGACGATATCTTCAAAAAAGCTCTGTGAAGATGTGTGACTGAGATTGATGTTGGAACATCAATTCAGGTGGTTGCTTGTTCAGCCAAGGTTGTTTTGCGCAGAAAGAAATCCAAGATCAAGCCACTGATCCAAGTTAAAGTAACTTGTGAATATATGTCATGAATCAGTAGTTGTTAGACGTATGCAGAAGATTACACACAAATTGTTATACCTTGTGTGAGAAGGCAATCTTATTCTGACTAATAGTAGATACTTTGACGGGAGACTCAGTATTTGTCTATTATTGATGTTATGCATAAGGGTAAATACTTTGACGGGAGACTAAGTATTTGTCTAGAGAATTATGCATGTCTGCAGTCTGGATATTATGGTTCAGGAATTTATTCTTTCTGAGTGGTTATGATTGATAACAACCTGAGGTAGCCTTATCAGCTGACTGTATCAGAAGTGTGTGAATGAAGAAGTGAGCATCATCTGCTGTTTGATTGTGAATCCTTCTTGGATAAACAAATACCCTGTTGGAAGCTTGGTAGTTATCTGATGTGTGGATGCAATTCAGATTTCTGAAGTGTGTGAGAGTTTATTTCTCTCTGTTGTGATCAGGTGGTTTTGATTACCTGAATAAAATGCCGAAGGTGTGATCTTTTATCTAATGCTGATGTCCTACATAATGTTACAACATCATTGTTTGTTGTGTATTCTGGATGAAGGAGTTGGAAGAAGCAGCATTATTGTTTGAAGTGGCAGTTCTGACTTAATGTGGATTAGAATGGGCAGATTCTGATCTTGATGTTAAGTAGTTTGTTCTGGCAATACATGACTACATTCATGATGAAGACTTCATTAGATGTAAGGACAGAAGGTTGATTTCTTCTAATACGAGTAAAAGGTGGTGGCAGTCCTTGTCTTGTGTTGCAAGTAATCTAAAGGCATTTGTTATGGAACATGTGAGAAATTCCAAATCAAGTGGGCATTTATATTGGACTTGGCATTTACACGGTGAGATTATGCTCAACAAATACAAGAAGTGGCAGTTCTTAATGTTGAGAATGTGGCAATATCATCTGGTGTCAAGTGTTCATCTTCATAAGGAGCATTAGTTGTTCATGTTAGGAGGAGTTAAGGCTGTTGTCTATGATCTATTGCTGCAAGTATGCTGATTTCTGTGTAGCATATCTGCTGGTCAAGTTTGTGCAGTGTGATGTCAAACATCATGATGGGACATATCATAGCTGTGTGAAGTTAGTGATTATGCAGGAGAGGTCTGAAAAGTAGAATTGTTATATGTGGGAGAGTTTATTTTTCTACTGATCTGAAGGAATCTGGAAGAGATTGTGAGTTGGACTGATCGATAGAAGTCGTCTCAGTATCCATTAGATAAGAAGATGGGTTTGTATAAGGTTCAGTGGAGTCTTGGGCTGATAATTTTATGAGCAAGCAGACAAACTGTTTTGGTAAGATGTCAGAACATGGTACAGGACATGTTTCTCTTGAGCCAAACAAGGAATTATTCTGGTCGGTAGTGGAAGGATAAGGTGAAACACGTGTCTCTGCCTATGCATGGAGCGTTATTGGCCTAATTTATGGTAAGATTCAGTTGAGAAACATTTAAGGCAGTCAAGGCAGTTTTGGAAGGTAGGCATTGAATATTGAATGGAGTTTTTGGTACCTAAAATAGCGTTTCTTTGACCAAGAACCTTGAAATATTCAAAGCTCGTTAATTCCAAAGTAACTGATCAGCTATTTATAGGGGTTGTTCTCTTCTCCTTCAGCCAAGTGAGTGTTCTTGTTTCACAAGTATTATGGCGTTTGTTCGTATTTGGGTAAGCATCACTTGGGTCTGGTTCTGTGAGGGCCTTCTCTGCCAATTTTTGGCTAAAAAGGGGGAGAAAGGGTGTGTGAAAAGGGTTGTGCAGATGCCTTGTCTGGAGTCTGCAGTTCCAATTGTGTGCAGAGATGTCGAAGAAGGTGTCCTTTCCTTGAGTTGGTGTTGAGTTCTTTGTGACTTGTGTCCTGAATTATGAACACAGTTGTGACTTGTGTTCTGAGCTGCATGGGTTAATTGATTGATACTTCTTAAGTTTCATCTTATGCCACAGGTCGACTGGGGGCGTCTGATCAATTAAGGTGAGCAGAAATCTCTTATGCCACCATTGGTCCTTTGTGTCAAGACAGACGTTTCTTTTCTGGAGGAGTCTTCTACAATTAATCCAGGTCTGAGCTGGAAGGAAAAAGAAATATGTTGTATAAAGGGGGAGTGTCAGATATCTTCTTCCTCATGTGCACCAAATGACTTCAGGACTTTCTACTTCTAAGGTCCTAATGTGCTGCCTGAAGTTATTGTGCTGTAATATAGAATATGCTGAAAAGAGGTGTTAAACATGATGTCCTAACATCACTTAAGTATTCCCAAGAAGATGATTCTCTATGATTGCTGTTCTCAGTAGCTACTGATGGCTACTGATAGGTTCAGTAGTTGCTGATGACTACTGACAGTAGTGTAGGGGTGTGATTGCTGCTGTAATCTGAGTTGTAATATTTATGTATTTGTTTTAACTAAAATTTGCCAAAGGGGGAGATTGTTAGTTCTTTAATTTTAAGGGTTGGCATTAATTTTGTAAAACAAATAATAGCAGCAATATGTTAGATAGAATAGTTTATCTTGCTAAAGAAGAACAGGTTGAGCAAGATGTCCTAGTGTGCATTGGAACATGTTGAGCTGAAGTAGTTTCAACATCTGGTATAACATGTCGTATCAAGATGTCCCATGCAGGTTCATTCGACATCGCGCCAGAACTGAAGAGAATTTAGAATTCTGTTATGTCTTAACAGATGCAGAAGATTCAGGAAATTATATGCAAATTCTATGTGGCGCTGAATTAAAAGGTCTGAAGATTCAAGTCTGAAATTGAGAAGAATATTGGAAAATATACACTTTCTAAATATGGAGATATTTTAGGAAGTTAAAGATTGAAGTCCTATTATGTAGCAGAAGTCCCTGCTGATTTGTAGCAGCTCATTTGCTGCATTTTTAAAGGCCCAAAATCCAGTTGGGAATAGGTCATATATAGATGTTTTGTAACCTAGTTTTGTAACGCAACCAAAGATGTAAAAGTTCTAGTATTAGGGTTGGTTCCTGTACCACTCGACCTGTGAGTTGGACAACTTGTTAATGTGATCCTCGAAGCTGTTAAGTAAGAGGAGTATTGTTCTTGGAGGAAGCTTTTAAGTAACTCTAAGTTGTGTCTTGGAAGGGTGTCTTCCTTGTTGAACTGTTGTATAGGTAAAGAGTCGTTGATGCAGTGGCGGATAGTCGACTGCTAGACATCATTGCGATGATTGGGAGTGAGAAGAGTTTCTCATAGCTAGAGAGGATCTAGGTAGAAGGGTCATTGGGTAGTGATTGAGTGATAAGCTGTAAACGGAGAGTTTAGCTTTGAATTGATACTACTAATAGTGGACTTCATCCCTGGCTTGGTAGCCCCCAGAGTAGGTGTATTAAACCGAACTAGGTTAACAATTCTGTGTGTCTTGCTTTTATTTTTTCAGTACCATGACTACTGCTATATACCTTGCCATTTATGTTCATGTCAGACCAGATGTCGAATGGCATGTTATAGGACATCTGAACTCTGCACATGTACCAGAATTTCAATTGGTATCAGAGCAGGTCATTCTGTTCTATATCTGGATGAGATCCAAGGGAAGATACTTTCTGGTTCATGGTCAAGGTAGAAGCTTTCTACTGAAAAGTTGTTTAAACTTGGAGTAGTTCATGAGGTGTGAATGGTCCCTAGAAGTGGAGGATGGACTGTTCGTGACAGGCAGTGGCATGTGCTGAAGGCTTGGAGGAGTGGTTGAAAAGCTGTTGTGTTGTGGTTACGTTAGGTTTGATTTATTTTCAAACCTGTGGTATTGTGGTGTCACCTGGACTATGATGCTAGGGGTGATATGTGACACCTGAAGGTTTTGAGGAGTTTGTATCTATCTGAAAACTCCTAAGGTTGCAATTGAGGAGGTTATTCTTCTCTGAATGTATACATTATGGTGATGGGATATATGCAAAACTGCTTCAACTTACTTTGTCAACGATACTTGAAGTTTTTTTTGTTCAAGTCCACTCATAAAGGCATTGATAAGTGAAGTTGTAAGGAAGAAAAGTTATTTACTTTTGCCTCTACTCCTAAAAGGGCTAATCTCCAGTCTATGATCTCTTGATGTGTTCATTGGAATGATGTCCTATCTTGTGGTAGAACATCTCGTCAGAATTGTGCTGAATTCTGTTGTCTGAAGGAATGGCATAGCAGATGCTCTGGGTGCTAAACTAATGTGGTTTGATCACATGATTTTGGAACCTACTCGTGATCTGGAAGAGGAGGCATCTGGGTGGTTTTGTCTAAGAAGGTTCTGGCCCTAGAACTTATCTTAGATGTGTGAGTTGGTCAAGGTGTGATCAACATGTTATTTACTCCTGAGGTCAGTTTATTTCTGGTCCTTGCTGCAGGAGTGGAGAACCTGAGATTTCAAGAAGTATTCTCGCTTGCAAACTTCTTGGACATGAAGGTCAAAGATCAAAGAGGCATGATTTTTCTGGGAGTATCATCTGAAGAATCGTGTGAAGCTAGACATTACTCAAACATAGCCTGTGCTGCTATTAAAGGGAAGAATGCTTGGTTCTCTGAAGTGCTCTTGGCAGATTCTGAGGGAGAGTACCTGATGTATTAAGAATTTATTCTCTCAAGCTGTCTGGATGATGTTTGTCTGATTCAGGATGGAGGTTGTTTACTCAAACTTGATGACATTTATCAAGTCTATGAGAGCATGGAACTCTTATTCTGGGGTAGTGGAGAATCTTCAAGGGTTAAGCAATGTGAAGTTGAATCAACCGGTGGGGTTGGGTGGTGACTATGTGCTTGGATGAGTTTGGCTGATGGATTAGAAGAGGAAAATTGGTTGTGGAATGTTGATGACATCCAACATCTCAAAGTCAGGCAAGATGCAATGATTTAAGGAGAAGACTCTTGAGCTGTTCCTGTTGCTGAATGAGATATGACCTGAAAGCTTGATCAGGTACTGATGGTTGATCCTCGTGTGCTAGAGCTTTACTATAGACGATATCTTCAAAAAATCTCTGTGAAGATGTGTGACTGAGATTGATGTTGGAACATCAATTCAGGTGGTTGCTTGTTCAGCCAAGGTTGTTTTGCGCAGAAAGAAGTCCAAGATCAAGCCATTGATCCAAGTTAAAGTAACTTGTGAATATATGTCATGAATCAGTAGTTGTTAGACGTATGCAGAAGATTACACACAAATTGTCATACCTTGTGTGAGAAGGCAATCTTATTCTGACTAATAGTAGATACTTTGACGGGAGACTCAGTATTTGTCTATTATTGATGTTATGCATAAGGGTAAATACTTTGGCGGGAGACTAAGTATTTGTCTAGAGAATTATGCATGTCTGCAGTCTGGATATTATGGTTCAGGAATTTATTCTTTCTAAGTGGTTATGATTGATAACAACCTGAGGTAGCCTTATCAGCTGACTGTATCAGAAGTGTGTGAATGAATAAGTGAGCATCATCTGCTGTTTGATTGTGAATCCTTCTTGGATAAACAAATACCCTATTGGAAGCTTGGTAGTTATCTAATGTGTGGATGCAATTCAGATTTCTGAAGTGTGTGAGAGTTTATTTCTCTCTGTTGTGATCAGGTGGTTGTGATTACCTGAATAAAATGCCGAAGGTGTGATCTTTTATCTAATGCTGATGTCCTACATAATGTTACAACATCATTGTTTGTTGTGTATTCTGGATGAAGGAGTTGGAAGAAGCAGCATTATTGTTTGAAGTGGCAGTTCTGACTTAATGTGGATTAGAATGGGCAGATTCTGATCTTGATGTTAAGTAGTTTGTTCTAGCAATACATGACTACATTCATGATGAAGACTTCATTAGATGTAAGGACAGAAGGTTGATTTCTTCTAATACGAGTAAAAGGTGGTGGCAGTCTTTGTCTTATGTTGCAAGTAATCTAAAGGCATTTGTTATGGAACATGTGAGAAATTCCAAATCAAGTGGGCTTTTATATTGGACTTGGCATTTACACGGTGAGATTATGCTCAACAAATACAAGAAGTGGCAGATCTTAATGTTGAGAATGTGGCAATATCATCTGGTGTCAAGTGTTCATCTTCATAAGGAGCATTAGTTGTTCATGTCAGGAGGAGTTAAGGCTGTTGTCTATGATCTATTGCTGCAAGTATGCTGATTTCTGTGTAGCATGTCTACTGGTCAAGTTTGTGCAGTGTGATGTCAAACATCATGATGGGACATATCATAGCTGTGTGAAGTTAGTGATTATGCAGGAGAGGTCTGAAAAGCAGAATTGTTGTATGTGGGAGAGTTCATTTTTTACTGATCTGAAGGAATCTGGAAGAGATTGTGAGTTGGACTGATCGATAGAAGTCGTCTCAGTATCCATTAGATAAGAAGATGGGTTTGTATAAGGTTCAGTGGAGTCTTGGGCTGATAATTTTATGAGCAAGCAAACAAACTGTTTTGGTAAGATGTCAGAACATGGTACAGGACATGTTTCTCTTGAGCCAAACAAGGAATTATTCTGGTCGGTAGTGGAAGGATAAGGTGAAACACGTGTTTCTGCCTATGCATGGAGTGTTATTGGCCTAATTTATGGTAAGACTCAGTTGAGAAACTTTTAAGGCAGTCAAGGCAGTTTTGGAAGGTAGGCATTGAATATTGAATGGAGTTTTTGGTACCTAAAATAGCGTTTCTTTGACCAAGAACCTTGAAATATTCAAAGCTCGTTAATTCCAAAGTAACTGATCAGCTATTTATAGGGGTTGTTCTCTTCTCCTTCAGCCAAGTGAGTGTTCTTGTTTCACAAGTATTATGGCGTTTGTTCGTATTTGGGTAAGCATCACTTGGGTCTGGTTCTGTGAGGGCCTTCTTTGCCAATTTTTGGCTAAAAAGGGGGAGAAAGGGTGTGTGAAAAGGGTTGTGCAGATGCCTTGTCTGGAGCCTGCAGTTCCAATTGTGTGCAGAGATGTCGAAGAGGGTGTCCTTTCCTTGAGTTGGTGTTGAGTTCTTTGTGACTTGTGTCCTGAGTTATGAACACAGTTGTGACTTGTGTTCTGAGCTGCCTGGGTTAATAGATTGATACTTCTTAAGTTTCATCTTATGCCACAGGTCGACTGGGGGCGTCTGATCAATTAAGGTGAGCAGAAATCTCTTATGCCACCATTGGTCCTTTGTGTCAAGACAGACGTTTCTTTTCTGGAGGAGTCTTCTACAATTAATCCAGGTCTGAGCTGGAAGGAAAAAGAAATGTGTTGTATAAAGGGGGAGTGTCAGATATCTTCTTCCTCATGTACACCAGATATCTTCTTCCTCATGTGCACCAAATGACTTCAGGACTTTCTACTTCTAAGGTCCTAATGTGCTACCTGAAGTTATTGTGCTGTAATATAGAATATGCTGAAAAGAGGTGTCAAACATGATGTCCTAACATCACTCAAGTATTCCCAAGAAGATGATTCTCCATGATTGCTGTTCTCAGTAGCTACTGATGGCTACTAATAGGTTCTGTAGTTGCTGATGACTACTGACAGTAGTGTAGGGGTGTGATTGCTGCTGTAATCTGAGTTGTAATATTTATGTATTTGTTTTAGCCAAAATTTGCCAAAGGGGGAGATTGTTAGTTCTTTAATTTTAAGGGTTGGCATTAATTTTGTAAAACAAATAATAGCAGCAATATGTTAGATAGGATAGTGTATCTTGCTAAAGAAGAACAGGTTGAGCAAGATGTCCTAGTGTGCATTGGAACATGTTGAGCTGAAGTAGTTTCAACATCTGGTATAACATGTCGTATCAAGATGTCCCATGCAGGTTCATTCGACATCGCGCCAGAACTGAAGAGAATTTAGAATTCTGTTATGTCTTAACAGATGCAGAAGATTCAGGAAATTATATGCAAATTCTATGTGGCGCTGAATTAAAAGGTCTAAAGATTCAAGTCTGAAATTGAGAAGAATATTGGAAAATATACACTTATCAAATATGGAGATATTTTAGGAAGTTAAAGATTGAAGTCCTATTATGTAGCAGAAGTCCCTGCTGATTTGTAGCAGCTCATTTGCTGCATTTTTAAAGGCCCAAAATCCAGTTGGGAATAGGTTATATATAGATGTTTTGTAACCTAGTTTTGTAACGCAACCAAAGATGTAAAAGTTCTAGTATTAGGGTTGGTTCCTGTACCACTCGACCTGTGAGTTGGACAGCTTGTTAATGTGATCCTCGAAGCTGTTAAGTATGAGGAGTATTGTTCTTGGAGGAAGCTTTTAAGGAACTCTAAGTTGTGTCTTGGAAGGGTGTCTTCCTTGTTGAACTGTTGTATAGGTAAAGAGTCGTTGATGCAGTGGCGGATAGTCGACTGCTAGACATCATTGCGATGATTGGGAGTGAGAAGAGTTTCTCATAGCTAGAGAGGATCTAGGTAGAAGGGTCATTGGGTAGTGATTGAGTGATAAGCTGTAAACGGAGAGTTTAACTTTGAATTGATACTACTAATAGTGGACTTCATCCCTGGCTTGGTAGCCCCCAGAGTAGGTGTGTTAAACCGAACTGGGTTAACAATTCTGTGTCTTGCTTTTATTTTTTCAGTACCATGACTACTGCTATATACCTTGCCATTTATGTTGATGTCAGACCAGATGTCGAATGGCATGTTATAGGACATCTGAACTCTGCACATGTACCAGAATTTCATCCTTAATGATTAAAATTTCAAGGTAATATCCCGATTTTCTTCTTTGACCTTCTCTTTCTCTTTCGACTTTACTTCGCTTTCAACGAGCCATTTAAGTTCATTATCATGTTCGACTAGCTTTCCAAATAGTTTGGTAATATCCAAATCATTAAGATCATTTGATTCTTTGATGGTTGTAACCTTTGGTTGTCATTCCCTGCACATAGACCTTAATATTTTGTTAGCGCAATCTTTGTTAGAAAAAGACTTTCCCAAGTTGTCTAACTAGTTTGTTAAACCGAGAAAATAAGTCTGCATGGAATCCACCAATTCTTCGGGTTCCATACGAAAAATTTCATACTCCTTTATCAACATATTAATTTTACAATCCTTAGCGTCTTCAGTTCCTTCGTAAAGGACCTCAAGAGCTGTCCACATAGATTGTGCGCTCCTATGATGTGAGATAGATAATATAATTTAACGCTTAATGCATATATAAGTATATTTCTTACCTTCAAATCATATTAAGTCTTTTTGATTTCATCATCGTTCCAATCTTTTGGGAGTTTAACAGAATTATTGACTTCGTCTTTTGGGATAAAATGCTCATCAGTAATTGCTGCCCAGAGATGCTTGGCAATTGACATTAAATGTACGTACATGTTTTCCTTCCAATAAGCATAATTTTTGCCTTTAAAAAGTGGTGCTCTATTGTACGCTCTTTTCGGATTGTCATCACCTATATTTCCAAACTTTTGATTCACTTAGAATTGATCAAAAGATCACTTTCTCTAATACATCACGAAGACAAAATTCTGGGAAAGAAGGATGAACCAATCAGAACAAGATCCTCATTCAAAAAACTGAAGAATCTCTAGTGGGATTAGTCTATCTGGTCGAACCCACTACTATTGACGAAGCACTCTCAGACAATGATTGGATCCTCGCAATGCAGGAAGAATTGAATCAGTTCACCAGAAATGACGTATGGGATCTAGTTCCTAAACCCAAAGGCTTCAACATCATTGGAACCAAATGGGTCTTCAGAAACAAACTAAATGAACAGGGAGAAGTTGTCAGAAACAAAGCACGACTGGTTGCACAAGGTTATAGTCAGCAAGAAGGGATAGACTATACAGAAACCTTTGCTCCAGTCGCAAGGTTAGAGTCTATCAGACTTTTAATTTCATATGCTGTAAATAATGACATCACTCTTTATCAGATGGATGTCAAGAGTGCGTTTTTAAATGGTTACATTGATGAAGAAGTTTATGTGCATCAACCACTTGGTTTTGAAAATACAAAACATCCAGAATATGTTTATAAACTTAAGAAATCGTTATATGGTCTAAAACAAGCTCCCAGAGCTTGGTATGAAAAACTAAGTAACTTTCTCTTAAACAATGATATTACCAGAGGGAAGGTGGACACAACTTTATTCTGTAAGTCATTTAAAAATCACATTCTGATCTGTCAAATTTACGTAGATGATATAATTTTTGGATCCACTAAAAGCTCTTTGGGCAAAGAATTTGCTAAGACTATGCAAGCAGAGTTTGAAATGAGCTTAATGGGAGAACTCAAGTTTTTCTTGGGAATTCAAATCAATCAAACTCCAGAAGGAACTTACATACATCAAAGCAAGTATGTCAGAGATCTTCTGAAGAAATTTGAATGTCAGAAAGTAAGCCTTCCAAAACTCCTATGCATCCCACATGCATTCTGGAAAAAGATGAGGTAAGTAAGAAAGTAGAACAGAAGCTCTACAGAGGTATGATTGGTTCCCTCCTTTATTTAACTGCTTCAAGACCTGATATTCTCTATAGCGTTTGTCTTTGTACTAGATTCCAATCAGTTCCTAGAGAATCCCACTTAACAGCTGTTAAGCAGATTTTCAGATATCTGAAAGGTACTACTAATCTTGGTCTTTGCTATAGAAAGTCCAGAGAATACAAATTGGTAGGATACTGTGACGCTGACTTTGCTGGAGACAGAATAGAAAGAAAAAGTATCTCTGGAAGCTGCCAGTTTCTGGGAGACAACCTAATCTCTTGGTCCAGCAAAAGACAATCCACCATTGCACTATCAACTGCTGAAGCTGAATACATAGCTGCAGCTGGATGCAGTACTCAGATGCTCTGGATGAAGAATCAGCTTGAAGACTTTCACATTTACGAGAGTAACATCCCTATCCTCTGTGACAATACTTCTGCCATCTGTCTTTCTAAAAATCCTATTCTGCATTCTAGGGCTAAACATATAGAAATTAAACATCATTTCATTAGGGACTATACTCAGAAGGGAATTCTTTGTTTAAAATTTATAGACACAGACCATCAATGGGCTGATGTTTTCACCAAACCCCTTGCTGAAGATAGATTTAATTTCATTCTGAAAAATCTCAGTATGAAAGTTTGTACAGAATGAAAAATGTAATTTCTATATTTTTAACTCTCAGAATTTCTTTTCTTTTGTGAACATCTGACCAATAATTCTTCAGAAGTGAGAAGAAAGATTGCATCAGAATCTATTCAGAAGATCTGAACTTTTCATTTCAAGGATAGATCATTAAGTTCACTCTAGCAAACACTTATCAACCTACGCTCCAGATTTTCTCTGATGATGAATGCGTGTAAAACTCTGGAAAACTGAAACGTCTGTGTTGACATATCGAGGCGCCAAGTCACATCGGTAACTGTTCCCAAAATTTCTCACGCTATCTCCCTTGTCAGAAATCATTACGGCTATTAATCATTATGTTTATTATTTTTAATTGCTATTTAATTCTTGGTCACTCTTATATAAATGTCACTTCTAACACCCTCACACGTTCACTATCACTCACTTAGCTCTCTATCGCCTTCTCCGTATTATTTGCATTTCTTGTTTCTCTGTGTGTTCCCCAACCCTAAGTTCCCAAAACCCTAAGTCTGTGAGCAATGGCCTCCTGCTCTCAACAAAGCTCTTAACAAGCAATGTCTCAAGAATCAGCTGACCAAGTCATTAAAGAAAGGTACGTTGAGCCCTCAAGAACTCTCCTCACCCCCTTTGCCTCTCTTGAAGTTCTCTGTGAACTCATTGTTGATTTTGAAAGCATGAAAGACAATGGGTATGACCTTACTCCTGAGGTTGAGTTTCAAGGATGGAGCAAATACTTTAATCGCTTAATGGGTCCAGTTTTTCCCCAACTCGTTAAGGAATTCTGGATTTTTGCATCAGTCTCAAAACATCAAGTAACTTCGTATGTTATGGGAAAGAAGGTCATCATCACTGAAGATCTTATTGGTAAGCTGATTGATCATGATGGATCAGGAATTAGATGCAGTGAAATGGAAAAGGGGACTGATCTAAACACTATCTCAAAGGAAATCTTCACCACCGGTCAACACTCCAACAAAATCAAAGACCTAAAGGATCGTCACAGAATTTGGGCCAGAATCATTCTTGGGTGTATCTATCACAGGAAACCTTCAAGCTCGTCTGACTACATCAACAACGATCAACAGTATCTTCTGTACCTCATCTCCACCTTTACCAAAGCAAATCTTCCTCACTGTCTATTTAATCATCTGAAGAACAGTTTGAAGGAAACAAGAGAAGACGAAAGAACCAAGAGAGATTGGATTCCTCTAGGTAGACTAATATTAGATATTCTTACAGAGAATAAGCTGATAGAACACCTAACTGAAGCTCAAGAAATCTCTGATCTAGAAACTATTGCTGGAAGACCTCTCAATGCAAAGAACCTCAAGAAGATGAAAATCATTGAGACCATCAAGAAGGATCCAACCCTTGTCTCTAAGGAAGTTATCACCACCAGGAAAATTCCTCTGAAAGATTTTCCTCTCTTCTCATCAGATACTCATCCAGAAATTGTCCTCAAATATTTGGATGCATGTAAAGCTGATGAAACCCTTCCAGAAGTTTCTTTGCAACAACTCAGGCAAGCACCTCTAGAAGTTTCCCCCAGAACTTCAAGAAAAAGAAAAGCCTCTGAAGGAACTCCTCAGAAAACTCCAAAAGTTGCTAAAGCTGCCAAGAAGAAAGGTAACTCTTCTTTCATTTCTATCGTCGAATCCATAATGGTATCAACATCTGAAACCCCATCTTCTCCTAAACCTTCTGAAAATCCACCACCTTCACCACAAACTCTTGATGATTTTGACATTGACATTGACCCCACTCCTTCTGATTTTATTGAACCACAACCAGAACTTGCTCAAGTTCTGTCGGACATTGTTCATGAACCTCTCTTCACATCTTCCCAACCAGAACCAGAACATCAAACTCAACACCCTGACACTTCTATACCTGGTATCAACTGTCCTCTCAACTTCTTTCAACCTTCACCTAATTTCTCCAGTCACCCTCAAATCTCTTCAGAAATTACATCACCTACCTCTCCTATTCTCATTTCTGACTCCCCTCCAACACATCTCATTTCTGTCTCCCCTTCAACACATCTCTCAGATGATCCCCTCAGAACTATAATTGACCTAGAAGCTCTAGACAAGCTTACCTCACCTCTCACAAAATTGCCATTCCCAAACCAAAACCATTTGTATCCAAATCAGATGTTGGTAACTCTTTATTGGCTTTCGAGGTAAAAATGCAGGAATGAATTAACTTTATGAAGCAGGGTTGTTTGGAGAATCTGAATCCAGCTGCCTCTGACTATCTTTGGACCAAATTCAGAAAGTGGTTTAATTCTGAATCTCAGAAAATGAAGGAACTAAGCTATGACATAGCCCAACAGAACTTCTGTGACCATATGAAGATCTTCAATGAGCAAGTTCTAAGATTCTGGGAAAAGAAACCCATTCTTCCTCTAGGCTGGAAAGCTCCTATGGTTTCAGAACCTCATGCACAAAACTCTGAGCATCAAACTCTGGTTATCGCTGAAGTGGAAGATAAATCACCTGAAGCCTCTCCAAAGGAAGTGTCTACAAAAAGCTCTGAGGATTTGGTAACTTCTGAAGAACCTACTTCATCCGTTCTAGTGCTGAAAACTCTGGATGAGTTGAAGAAAGAGAATGAGGCAGTTAGAAAGAGATTGGACAAATAGGATGAAAGAAACGCAGAAATTAAAGGGATGCTGGGCAAGCAAGAAGAATCCGCTAATCAGATCAAAGGCCTTCTGGAAGCATTGTTCACAAGACTTCCACCTGCTCCTCAACCTTAGATTTTTTTTGTTTCTTTGTGTTTCTTTTGCCTTGCTTAATTTGTGTTTTATCTTGCTCTTTTTTTTTTTACTATATTCTCATGTATCCTTTCACTTTTTGATTAATGACAAAGGGGGAGAACGTAGAATATTTTGAAATATAACAGTGCACCATGACTATGTCTCGAACATTTTAACCTCTGCTTCCATATTTTTTTAAAAAACAGGAAAATGGCAATCAGAACTTCTTGGAAGTCTTAAATCTCAATATTTTCAAGGAAATCTTCAACTCAGGGGGAGTATTCTCTACTCCATACTCTATTAATTAATTATCAAAATATAAGTTTTTGTCATCATCAAAAAGGGGGAGATTGTTAGAACAAGAATTGATTCTACATTCCTAATTGTTTTGATGATAACAAACATTATATTATTTAGAACTTGATGCTCCTTAATTCATTTTTTGTGATATGTAGGGAAGTTCTAATGTAAAGAAGTTCTGATATAGAAGTATCACAAGATCCCATCTGAGCGAAGTTCTAATCAAGCGAAGCTCACAAGATCTAAGCAAAGCGAGTTCAAAGCGAAGTTCTAATCAAGCGAAGTTCACAAGATCTAAGCAAAGCGAAGTTCTAATCAAGCGAAGCTCTGATATGGAAGAATCACAGATCTAAACTAGCAAAGTTCTGATGAAGGATGTCTCACGCTTCAGCACCAAAGCTGCATCAAGACAGAAACTCTGATAATGCATCAAATCAACGTGGGGACTCTGATACGCTATCCTCCATTTATGAGTATCACAAAGCAACGGATTGAAACAGACAAAATCTTTATTTTTGGAAAGAGCATTCAAAGGCATTATTGTCAATCTCCAAAAATAACTCTCACAACTCCAACGAATCAATTATTTTCATCTATTTAAGGGAGCACATGCAGATGACCAAATATACTTGCGCGCATACTTTTCACAATTCATCAAGTTCCTCATCTGTTTTCATTATTTGATAAAAATATTGTAAAAACTCACTGTTGTGATAAAGCTTATTAGAAGCATAGTATTTTTAGTTGAAATTCCTTGAGAAAACCGAGTTGTGGTTAAAACTCAAGAAGACAGTGACGGTTGTCCCTGTGTCTGTGTAATCTTAACTGATTAGTGGATTAAGTCCTCAAGAGAGAGAGGCGAAATCACCTTGGCAGGTGGACTGGAGTAGTTTGAGTTCAAACGAACCAGGATAACCAACGTGTCTCCTTTTTGATTTAATTTTTTAAAAAACCCCAATTCAACCCCCTTCTTGTGTTTTTTCGTTTCTTCAAAAACTCCATCCCAACTTTGAACACATAATCCTTGCTCAATGACTCCTCCTCACTAAACCTCAAAACACAAGGCCTCTCATCACAACTATCATCATCCCCACCACTGTCCAACTCATCAGTCAAGTATTCATCCTCAATGACATGTTCCTTTCCCAACTCCTCTATTATACATACCTTCTGCTCTTTCTCAGTCTTCTGCTCTTGCTCACTCTTGTTGCCTTTCCCAACAGCCCTATTAGGCAGCACCTCATCAAGCCCTTCCTCAAATCCACCCATTATCTCCTCATCACTATCTTCAAAATGTATATCTTCCACAGAGTCTTCATCACACTCTTCACTTGATCCACTCTTGTTGTCAATTTCCTCTTGACAATTAGGTGCCTTTCCTTTCTCTCTAATCCTCTCCATAGCTGTGTGCTCTCCATGAACCCTATTTTCACAGTAAATTTCAATGTCACACTTGTACCCCATGGCAAACAAGGCCAACTCAAACGCATCTCCGTCATCCTTGAATGGTTTCAAGTCATTTTCTAATGATCCTTCCTCATGCTTCCACCACATCTTAACCAAATTGTAGTCAAACTCAGGTACCACCTCCTTAACTAAGGCACATGCATCAACAAAACTCCAAAAATTAGGATCCTGACCCTTGAAAGCATGCACCTCCCCTCCTTCGTATGTTACGTTGGTGTCTTTTACAAAAGACCCCTTTAGATAAAAAACAACAGTGAATTTATCCATACCCCTGCACACAAAAGTTAAAACTAACTTTCACTTTTGCCATTTTCGTAAAAAACATGAGTAAAGGTAATGGAAGTAAAAGAACACAAGCATGGAGGGACCACAACGCATTGAAAGAAACAAGTAAAATAAACAAAACATGGAGATGATGAACCAAAACAAGTAAAATAAACAAAACATGAAGGGACCACAACGCAATGGCACACAAAGCATGGAGGGACCACAAACGTTTTCTAATCAGTAACCAATAAAAGAAACTAAACAGGTGGGAGACAACTACATTTACCTGGGACCACAACTTCAATCGTGGAAGACCTACTTCTGAGACTTGCGAAGAGATGACGAAGACGTTCGTCTAGGGCACAATGTCTTGGACGAAGAAACGATTTGGGAAAAATGACTTCTGAGATTCTTTCTCTTCTATGTCAATGAGTTTTGTCTTTTCCTCTTCTTCCATTTCCAAATTTTCCACTATGTCCTTGTCAACATAAAGCGTGAGCACACCTGGCATGCCATGTCACCCTCCGTTAGTGAAAACTAACGGCAGGGACTACATTTGGAAACGGAAAACATTAGAGGGATCAAACCTTGAAGAAAATTTTTATAGGGACCAAACTTGAATGTTGGGTTATTTTCAGGGACCTATTACTTATTTAACCCTAAAATTTAACAGCCTGTGTGCAATTTCAGCAGCACTAATACTGCCTGCTGCGTAGTTGCAGCCACCAACTTCAGATGCCCTGTTTTTTTTTTCTTTTTCGGAAACTTGCTTAAAGTTTTCAGAATTCCAATGGTCAATAAGCTGCTGAAATACATCATCACCTATCCAACAAGGACGTGTTCCTTTAGTTTCCCATTTAATTCGAACACGCCTAAGTGTGTCGGATAATCGGGCAGCACATTTTGAATCAAAATTTTCTCTTACTTGTTGGTCCTCTGTAAATTGCCAAACACATTTCTCCTACATTGTTTTATGAATTAAAAAATAAATATATAATGTCTAATCATGAAATAAACTAAAAAAATATAAAGGATATTAAAATAATAGTTACTTTTTATACATGAGATAAACTAAACCAATCATCCTTCTCTGTATCGAGAAGTGCTCCATACGTCAGCCAAAACTTTTTATACTTTTCCTTAATGACTTCTGTTATACACGATACAACCTGGTGTGATGGTATAAGGCTAAACAAAAAAATCTTGAGTTAGTATTTACATTAAAAAAACAACTCAAATTTTAATTTTAAAAAAACAATATGTAAAACATACCTTCCTCCATCACACCGAATGAGATATCTGCCCTTGTATTTCTTAACTGTTTGGGGCTTTAAATTTCTCAGAATGCGTGCCCACATTCGCTCCTCATGAGTACTGTCAGGAGCACTAGTATCTCCATGATCATAAGAACTGGTACCTTCATGACCATGAGCACTAGTATCATCCTCATCATCCTGCTCATCATGCGTAGAATGCACGGGTGATGAACGAGGCATGCTAGATCCACCAGCCTCCATATAAGGCATAGAATGCTGCACGAGTAATGAACGTGGCATGCTAGATCCACCAGCCTCTGTATATGACATAGAATACTGCATGGAAGGCATCGGAAAACTAGGCCCGCTCGACTGCATGGAAGGCATCGGAAAGCTACGCATGAGATGCATAATAGGTGCATATCCAGGAGGACTAATAAAGGCCGACGCAGATATCGGTGGGAGTGAAGAAAAATCAGGTGTGGATAATAATCCGGTAAAAGATCCACCAGACATGGGTGAAGTCTGCATAGGCGGTGGAGTACGGTGAATAGGCTGCGGAGTGGGGTGCACCTGACTCGAAAGTGGCATAGGAACAAACATAGAAGAATTAGGAACCTCTTCTACGATGAACCTTGTGTGGCGAGCCTTACCCTTACCCTTTTCCTCTCTTCGGGGTGGCATTTTCTAAAAGATTTCATAAAAACATAAAAGTAAATTAATTCAAGCAATTACAACAGTAGTATTATAACAATACATATTGCACAGTAGTATTATTACACAATAGTATAATTACACAACACTTATTATTTAACTTATTCATCATCATAATCATCACTGTCTTCATCATATATGATATTGTTGTCTTCAGAGTCTCCTGCCTCTTCTTGCTCTTCTTCCACATGATTTGCTGACAACAAAATGGTTGAGTCAACTTGTTGACCCACAACTACAATATCACCCAAACTTGTAATCTCCTCAATTTCAATTACCCCATTCACTGGTAAAATTTCATCATCTTGGTATGCAACATCATCTTCCATTACACCGTCAGATTCAATATAACCCATTGGATTGGACTTGATTACAACACACCATCCTCGTTTACTTGGTTGAATTGAAGGATAAGGAACATAGTAAACTTGCCTAACATTATGTGCCATTATGAAAGGGCCGTACTCTTTGTACTTTCTATCCATTCGAACCTCAACAGTGTTATATTTTTTTATCTAGTTTAGTTCCTCTAGAAGATGGATCATACCAATCACAATAAAATAGGACAACTTTATTTTCTGAGTCCATATAATTATATACCAACTCATAAATATGTGTGATAACACCATAGAAGTCATCCTCACCACCCTCTGTAACTCCTTTTACAACTACACCACTGTTTATTATTTTCTTTCCTTTTGTCCATGTATGAGTGTGAAATTTATATCCGTTTACAAAGTATGTGTGCCATTCGTTTGCACGCTGATGAGGGCCTTCAGATAAACTTCTCAAATGAATTATTTTAGGACTTGGTGCAACAATGCAATGTAATTGTTGCTTGAACCATGCAGGAAAATAGGCATGTGTGTATCCAGTCGAAGGTTGTTCACCCGTGTTTTGAAAATAATAGGTATTAAATGCCCTATTTCGAAAAAGGAAAAATCTATGTTAAAGAAGATGACAAGTATACTTATAAAAAAAATACAAACTTAATTTAACATACTTACTCAAGATATGGTTTAACTTCAACGCAGTTAATCAACACATGAACATGAGCAGATTGCATTTCTTTTTTAGACAACCAATGCACACTCGTCTTTCCAGAAGGACGGTCGGGACGGCCAAAAACCGATAAGGTGAATTGAGTTCTTTCACTAAAGTTAACTTCATTCCTTATGATTCTCGGAGTCAACATCATATGATTGAAATAATGAGAGCAAAAATGTGATGTTTCTCGATGCAAATAATGTGCACATATTGATCCCTCAACTCTTGCCTTATTTTTCACTGATCGCTTTGAATCACCCATGAATCGTTCAAATGGATACATCCATCTATACTGAACGGGTCCACCAAGGTAAGCTTCATAAGCAAGATGCACAGGGAGATGCTCCATAGAATCAAAGAAACCTGGCGGAAATATTTGCTCTAACTTGCAGAGAATGATGGTATTGCACCCCAAATTTTACCCTCAGATTCTGATCATTTCACATCATTTTAAGTCAGTCGTTTGTGCATTTGCAATCATCTAGTCCATTAATTATGGTCATGCATTTTTCGTCCAAATATTGTCATTTACTCCTTTTGTTGTTATTCAATTATTTTATGAATTTCAGAACTTTTTTGTATTTAAAATTTTATCTTTATTTTCATTGTTATTATTTTCTTTTTTTATTATTATTATTTTTTCATTTTTGATATTTATCATGTTACTATTATTATTTTATTTTGGTATTTATCATACTTATTTATTATTATCATTTCTTTTTTTTAGATATCATATTTATTTATTATTACTGTATTTTCTGATATTCATCATTATTTATTATTATTATCATTATTATTATTGATTTATTTTGACCATTGTTATTTTTTATGTATTTTATTATTATTGAGTCTACAACACCATTTTCCCAAAACTTACAATCGTAGCCTGCATTGCTACTTTCTCCATCTCCCCACTCCAACTTGGTTTCACTTCAGAATTGTACAATACGACACAAAAAAACCGTATATCCTGCGGACAAAAACTTCCCAAGAACCGACAACACCTTTCAATACCCCCTCTGTTCTGAACCTAACATGAAAAAAGCCTGCAAACCTGCTGAAAATTTCCAAGACCGCAGTTCCTTCAAAAAGGACCTCTTCCATCTCACATAACTTGAGATTCACAAAACCCATCAAGATACACAACATGTTTCAAAACCGAAAATCTCAGAAAACCTGGAAACGAAAACAGAAGAAGATAGAACCAAAACGGAAGAAGGTAGAAGAAGAAGTGATCAATCAGAAATCCAACCTTCTGTTTTCACCAATCGTCCTCAATCAATCCACTTCTTCATAAACTCTTCTTCTCCACACACATGAAACTACAACAAACAAACCAAAAACTAATTTCCCATCAGCCCTTCCGTTTCCTCCAACCTATCGCAACGACCCACCACTTCAAACCTCCACTCAATATTCCCAAATCAATAAACCCCTCTTCAATCTTCTTCCACAACCCTCTCCAACAACCAAAACAACATAACTTGTTTTCTGGTTTTTCACAACTCAAAACAGATCACGAACACACCTTCAACCTTCTGTTGGACCCTTCCAGAACCATTCAACAAACCACAAATCTTCAATCTTTACTAAATCGTAATAGAAAGGGTGAGATAAAAAGAGAAGTTCTTTCTGGATCAGACACAAATACACCCATTCAAATCTCAAACCTGCGGAGACGAAGAGAGCGATTTGAAATCTCGCCGCTTTCTTGGATCATTGAAGAATATTTTATTTTGTTCTGGTTTTGAACGTCGATGTTGAGCGATGTACCCCTGGTTTTCCTCCATCTCTTTCCCCTCTGGTCAAAACGCTGAGTGGCGGTGTTGGGTCGGTCCGCCGTCACTGTTTGAGTTTCTTCTGTTTTAGCCTTTTCTTAAATATAGCAATGTTGTTAAACCGTAAATGACCTAATAAGGTTTGCTTTGGTTTCATCTTGGGCTTCAGGCCCGCCATTTTGTTCTTTTACACCACCCTTTCTATTCTTTGACCGAGTTGTTTTGGGATGGGTGATGGGCTTAAAGCCCACATGATCCCACGTTTTGCCATCCTCCCCTTTTAATTAGTAGCCGTGTGTATTGGGTTTATATAAAACCTCTTTTTAATTCTTGCATTTCCCTTGTGTTAAGATTAGTTAGTTTGTGTGTGATTTGAAGTCAACGTTAGTTATTTAATCTTTAGGGTTTTGAATCTTAATTTTAATTAAGTTTTAGAATAAATTTTGAATTAAGTTTTAGATTAAATTTCGAATTTTAGTTAACTTTCTATTTAACTTTTAACCTTAATTTTTGTTTAAAGCTTGATTAATATTGTTCTTAACTTTTTTATTAAAACTTTGTTTATGTTTCATTCTTCTTTATTTTTGGGCCTATGATATATCAAAATCATAATTTTCGTTGATTTACTTGAATCAATAAATTGTGATGAATATGAGGCCTATTTTCTATTTTGTTGGTCAATGAGAGTTTAATTAAATATTTATCGATTTTATCGCTTTAAAATCTTAATTTAGACTAGACCAACTTTATGTTTCATTTCAATCTCATTTTATTTTATTTTTTATCGGTCAATGAGGATCTAAATCTTTATTTAGATGAGACCAATTTTATTTTTACTTCGATCCCGTTTCTTTATTTTTGGGCCGATGATATTGCAAAATCACGACTTTTTATCGATTTATTTTAAATCACTAAGTCATGATATATATGAGGCAACCTTCATTATTTTATCGGTCGATGAAAGTCGAATATCATAGATTATCGGTTTCTCGATTAAATCATGATTAAGACGAGACCTACTTTATTTCTACCTCATTCTGTATTTTCTTATATCTTCATTTTCATTTTTGACCGATGAAGTCTTTTTATTCACGAACGTTGTTAGCGAAGCGACGAACCTTCATTATTTCAAATCTGTAGTGAGTGATCATCGAGATCTCTTTCTGTACTTTGAGATCGTGATAGGTTACCTTCGACTAATCAACGAGAGTTTGTGATTTAAGACGAGGTCTTCACCTTTTCTTTTCGTGTGGCACGATTTCATCGGAGAATGATCTTCTATATCATTTCTCTATCGTGTGTTAACACAAAGATCAAATTGTGCATCCTCCTATAGTATGGTCTTCCTCATAGACCGTACTACGAAGGTTTCGCACTACATTGGACTCGATTCATCGATCCAATAAATTAATTAGCAATCACTAAATTTACTTCCAGTTAATATATATATATATATATATATATATATATATATATATATATATATATATATATCTTGATTTATTCTTTATGTTGATTATTATCCTTGTTAATATTATCATTGCTCATATTTATATCTTGTGTATATTGTTCATATTATTTGTTCATTTAAAATACACTAATAAATATCGAAACCCCTAAAAAACTCAATTGATCGGACTGTGGTTACTGTTGTGTTTTGGACTGAGGACTTAGATTTAGGACTTTTACCCTATGCTCTTGGAGTGGAGGTTTTGATCTTGGTTTGTCAGTGGCTCACCAGCATGCTCTCTATTTTGGGTTAGATCTTTCTATCTCTTGCTCATTTACATTGATGCATTTTTTGTCTGCTAGTATATATGTTTGCCTGACATTGTTTTAGCATTCTAGCATGTTAAGCATGATACTATGTGGTTACCATCATTCTTTGATTTATTATCATTTGATTTTGATGTTTTGATTATTACCATGTTCATATCTTGTTCATTCTATCTTGATCATATTCATGTTCATATCTTGTTTATTCTATCTTGATCATATTCATGTTCATATCCTGTTCATATTATCTGGATTATATCTCTGTTCATATTCAAACTGTATATATCATATTCGTACTTGATTCTTGACCCTCCTTCCAAAGGAAAGATCTTTACTTTGACTCCTAAGTCACAATCCATTCCCATTTCACCTTGGCCTCATAAGAGCCGTTTCCCTCACAGTTTAGTAATAGGATGGAGTTATCATGAACTCCATGTGATTCTCACTATCATGAGAACT
This sequence comes from Lathyrus tuberosus, assembly GCA_022829125.1. NCBI lineage: Eukaryota > Viridiplantae > Streptophyta > Magnoliopsida > Fabales > Fabaceae > Lathyrus > Lathyrus tuberosus. The sequence goes on from JALAZF010000702.1 coordinate 1,771,934, forward strand.
CACTTTACCTTTTACTCAGACTTACAGAGTTATCATGAACTCTGTGTGGTTCTCACTATCATGAGAATTCACTTCCTCCCTTCATAACGTAGACTTAGAGAGTTATCGTGGACTCTACGTGAGCTTATGCTCATTCCCTTTGGAACGTTGGCCATAGTCAATGTTTCCTTTTCTTTCACCCTTAGTTAGGTAAACTACGGTTGCTCTGATTCTTTAGTCAGATACGTAGGCACAAGATGCGACGTCTTGGCGAGCAAAACTTAGTGTACATACCTTAGGTCATTACCTTAGTACAGATCCTTTTAGCAAGCAAACATAGAATAATACAAATTAAAACAAGAGGTTCCTGTAGAATACGATATATACTTAGGGTGCTAATACCTTCCCTTTGTATAACCAACCCCCGAACCTTAGATCTCCCCCCTTTAGATTTTTCTAATGATCTTGAACCTTTCCTTTGGATAAATCAAAGTCGGTTGTAAAAGAAAATGATGCAAGTTAATTAATAGCTTGTTATCGGATTTTCATCGCAACAGAAATGGCGACTTCACTGGGGATGACTATTTTTTTGAGGGTTAAGCCCACCTTGTTTTGTTTATGTTATTTATGCTTGCTTGCTATACTTGTACATATCTGTATATATCTGTATACCTGTTTTCTTGGGATCTTCTGTGTGCAGGGTGCTACTATTGAGTGGTGAGATAAGTCCTAACCCGGACTTGAGAGCACATATTATAGGATCGTGGTGTAATCAATAGTCGGTTGTTGGCAGTAGTACCAACAATTTATGGCATATGATAACCACACTTAGATGAGACCCTTTGGGATTATTGATGTCTGATGTGAGCAGTCGCATTGATATTACTTTTTCAAATGGGAGCCAGGGATTCTGAGGACCGTAGTTACCTTTACCCCACTTGGCCTTTTAGGATGTAGTGCGGTGACTATGAGGGAGCCAGTCCCGAGTAGTTGTCACGCGATACTACACTCAGACGAGTTTATCTTGAGAATATTATTAACCCGTGTAAGTAGTTACATGGGCCGATAATATCCGAAGGATTTACGTAGACTCTGGAAACTTTTAGAACCCTATTCTGCAGATGAAAACCCATAGTACATACCTTCTGGGATGGGTAGACCATGACTCCATGCTCGTGATCTTCAAACCTAGGCCCTCTCTTGTTTGTGTGTGCATATCTGTGAATATCTGTATATGTTCGTTTGTGCATATCTGTGAATACCAGTGTACATATGTTTGTGCTTGTGTGCTTTTGCGTGTGCATATATATATATATATATATATATGCTTCGTGTGCCAGTGTTTGTGCATTGCATACATCTCCTCGCATCCATTAATGATTTCAAGGAACTCAGAAGTTCTTTTCTTTGCGAAGATCCTTAGAGATCATGGATTTCGAAACAAAACTCTTCAGTTTCCAAAAAGTTTGCAACTTGCCTTTGAGTTCCTTGAAACCATTTGGCTTGCATTAGCATTGAATTCTCATTGCATGTCATTTGCATTGCATTTGCATTTCTCAGCCTTGAGTCTTGTCCGTCCTTTGTTTGTAACCCAGGCGGCTTCCTGAAGCCATCATTGGACTTGAAGTAGCTTTTGGAGTTGTCTTTTTCAGACTCGTTCGTTGTGACCACCATGCTGGGGCACAGAGGCATTTAGCTGAAGACTTAGGGTACTCAGAAGCCAGGTTCAGACTTTGTTTGACTCTGATATGTTCTCATTCACGCCTCAAGGCGTCCAAATCAGCAAACCTTCGCCTAATCGGGCAAGTTCATCAGACTTTGAGGTGAAAGAATTTTCTGAGAGTATATGTGAAGATGATTCTCAAGCGGATCTCGACAATCAACTCTGAAGATGACTATCTCAGCTTGGCAGATTAAGAAGGAAATTTCAATCCCCTAAAACTGGCAATCATTCGGCTGTTTAGCATTTTTGTTGTATTTTCTTTGCATGTTTGAATTATATTTGCTTATAAGCTATTGTTTTTTTTCAAATTGGCAAGATTAATGAAATGTTTGTGCATCTTTTGATTAAGTCCATTCGTTTCACTCCTTTTACTTTTGTGTTCATAAAGACAAAAAACAAATAAACAAATAAACAAATAAATTTTTTTTCCCATATCAATCCTTTTGTTCAAGCAAAGATTGGGGAGGATGACGAAAATGTTATCCATAATTGTTGTGGTATGCTTTCGATTAAACCTTGCCGAGGATGTAAGGCATTGTTTCAATCCCTAAACACTGGAGAAATAAGGAAGATAATCGCTCGTTAACCCTTCGAGCCTAGAAGTAGGAGTTTTCTTTCTTTACAAAAAAACCCTTAAATCTCAACCTTGGGGCAGGGTAGTTCTCAGTTTAACTTGGTTACGCATTCGAACGCAAGCGCTTCATGCAAGACACCTGTCAGCTCTCTCAAATCAAATGAGTTAACGTTGTACAAGTTGTTCATCTAAGCAACAATAAGAAAGGATAGCTGGAAAAATCCTTAATCAAAGGATGAGCCGAGTCCCTTTCAAGGCAAAAGCCAAGAAAGATGGGAAGCTCAGAACTTTGCCTTATACAAAAAGAACTTGTACAACAGCCAAAAAAGGAGTTTCAAAGCAACAATCAAACAAAAAGGAGGTCCTAACCGCAAACAAAGAGAGGTATCGTGACCTCAACCAAATCAAAAAAAGAGGTCATAACCTCAGCAAAGAAAAAAGGTATCATAACCTCAACCAAAAAAGAAGAAGACTCAAAACCTTATTAACAAAGGATAACCAAATGCTGTAAGGGAGTAATGACTACAAAGGTGTCTGAATCATCAACTATCATCAATTCATTCCTAGCCTATGGAAATCTGAATGCATAGCTTAAGTTAACTGAGCCTAGGTTTGGAGTTCATCACGAAGATGGGGTGGGTACCAAACAAACTTTGAGCCTTTATCTTTGTTTCATAAAACCGTGAACCAAGCCACGTTACAACCCTTAAAAGACCAAATTGAGGTAAGGTTGTTTTGAAAGCATACTACAACAAGGTTGATTAACCTGAATCCTAACGATCTTTGCTAGTTGTGTGTGTTGATCACTTCGTCTGTCATTCCGTAAATGACCAGATCCACTTTGTTTTTGATTGTTTAATCATTCCACTGTGTGTGTTTTCATCAATAAAACTTGTTTTCAAAAGCTTGCATGAATTTTGCATTGAAATTGCCAATTTTAAATGAACAATACTTATTTGCAAGACAATACAATATCAAAGGAATCCCAACAAATACCACCGGCTAGGGAATTTGACTTGATAAAGGAAGCCCAGTCAGGGGCAACCAAGCGGAAGGTTCTGCCAATCCATCATCCCAAGAGCTAAGAATCAAGGGCAGAACTCTTCAAAGTTTAGAATATTGGGGCAAGCCTTCTTGAGGTCATCTTATGGCAAGTTTGTTACAAGGCGAAGACTCCAATGACCCACCAACAGGGGCAAGCTGTTCCCTTGTTGTCACCACCACAGTCTGAGCACTTTGTTTTGCAAATGCAATTAAACAGGGGAAGTTATGTCATCTCCCCTCCAAGAGTTTGAAGATATTGAAGTGTTTGGTATTTCAATTCTTCTGTAAAATCCTCTTGGTGACTTATTCTCACAGATCAGTAAATCAGAGGCAATCAGGTCGAGATTCAACAAATCTCTAAAAGACAACCAGTCTGGGGCATATCCTTCACAGATTAACCAAGCTGACAGGGGCAAGTTTATTCCCTAGTTGTCAACAACCAGACTGGATAATTAACTCAAGGATTTTGTTGTGCGTACGCTGTTAATCTAGGCTTTATACGAGACACTCCGTGATGAGTATAAACTATCAGATAGCCTCCTCTTAGGCTTTGTATAATGATTTCCCCAAGTGGAATCCAGCCTCCTCTTAGGCTTTGTATAATGATTTTCCCTAGCGGAACCCAATCAATCTCTCAGCTTCAACCTGGGGTTTCGATCAAGACACATAACTAGTCAATCAGGGGCAGTTATGTCGAGATTCAGTAAATCTCTCCAAGAGGTAGAAGACATTGAAACGCCTTGTGTACCAATTCTTCTATAAAATCCTCTTGATGTATTCTTCTGACAGACCATGTACCCTGGGGCAGATGAGTCATGCAGAACTACTCAGCTTTTTTGGTGTCTCTGCCAGCTCCCCAGTAAGTTGTTTCTTCAGCTAATCTTGGCACTTCCCAATGGATCTCTTCTCTCCAGTGTAGAAATCAAACTCATGATGGTATTCCTAGTGAAGTCAAGGTGCTATATCAGGTGGAGTACTCTTTCCCCCAAAGAAGGACATAACCTTGAAGTAAAGCTACTTCACCCCCTAGTGATGGTCCAACCTTTTGAGTTTGGCCGGGTATCCTCGTCGAGATGTTTATTTCATCTCCAATTTCGCTTCTTGTCTGTTTTGTCAGCATAAGCTTAAGCATGGCATAAGCACTCGTATGCATAACATATTATCATTTTTGCTACATATTTCGGGTGTTTACCTGTGTTGTTCACTTTGGCGTTTATTTCCCTAAGTGATTGGGTTTGTCTTTTCTCTCCAATAGAGTTGTCGGCCCTAGGCATAAAGTGTCCGTCTTTTCTGAATTCCCCACAGAGTTTGATTCTCGTGGAGGATGGTTGTTTCAGTTATCTTTTCCACATTTGGATAAGATAAATCCCCAGTTGAGTTCATTCCTTAATTGGAGTCTTGTTTGACCGTTTCTTTCTAGCTTGTTCCTAGATTGAACTTTGGTCCCAGGAAGTTATGGTTTTCGAACCCATTTTTGAATGTGCTTTTATTTTGCACTGTGTCTCGCAGGAAGAATCTTTTAAAGATCCCCATTGAAGACAAAATTATTTCTCCGACAGTGTTGTAATATCAACATCTCTTTGGCATTCATACCCAACAACAAGTATCATTCTCCTGGAGAAGTTTGTTCTTTCATGGAAATAAGTGGCAGTTTCTTACGAGAAACTTATGTAGCTCTGGTTTTATTCAACCTCTTTGCAACCATAATTGGTTTTCCCCAAGAAGTCTAACCTTAAGTCCAGTCATCGCTGGCATTTTTCCTGTTGTTTAAAATAGTTCCTGGTTGAACCTAAAGTCCAATTATCGTTGGCATCGTCTTTGGTTTGAATCGAGTCACCTTAGGCTTTTCTTTTCAGTGTTCTTGTTTGAATCGTGTCAAACTTGAACCGAGTCCTTGTTCGAATCGTGTCGAACATTGTCTCTTTGTTTTAAGATCTTGTTCTTATTTGAATCGTGTCAAACTTGAACCGAGTCCTTGTTCGAATCGTGTCGGACATTGTCTCTTTGGTTTAAGATCTTGTTCTTGTTTGAATCGCGTCAAACTTGAACCGAGTCCTTGTTCGAATCGTGTCGAACATTGTCTCTTTGTTTTAAGATCTTGTTCTTGTTTGAATCGTGTCAAACTTGAACCGAGACCTTGTTCGAATCGTGTCGAACATTGTCTCTTTGTTTTAAGATCTTGTTCTTGTTTGAATCGTGTCAAACTTGAACCGAGTCCTTGTTCGAATCGTGTCGGACATTGTCTCTTGTTTTAAGATCTTGTTCTTGTTTGAATCGTGTCAAACTTGAACCGAGTCCTTGTTCGAATCGTGTCGGACATTGTCTCTTGTTTTAAGATCTTGTTCTTGTTTGAATCGTGTCAAACTTGAACCGAGTCCTTGTTCGAATCGTGTCGAACATTGTCTCTTGTTTTAAGATCTTGTTCTTGTTTGAATCGTGTCAAACTTGAACCGAGTCCTTATTCGAATCGTGTCGGACATTGTCTCTTGTTCGTGTCGGACATTGTCTCTTGTTTTAAGATCTTGTTCTTGTTTGAATCATGTCAAACCTGAACCGAGTCCTTGTTCGAATCGTGTCGGACATTGTCTCTTGTTTTAAGATCTTGTTCTTGTTTGAATTGTGTCAAACCTGAACCGAGTCCTTGTTCGAATCATGTCGGACATTGTCTCTTCTTTTAAGATCTTGTTCTTGTTTGAATCGTGTCAAACCTGAACCGAATCCTTGTTCGAATTGTGTTGGACATTGTCTCTTGTTTTAAGATCTTGTTCTTGTTTGAATCGTGTCAAACCTGAACCGGGTCCTTGTTCGAATCGTGTCGGACATTGTGTCTTGTTTTAAGATCTTGTTCTTGTTTGAATCGTGTCAAACCTGAACCGAGTCCTTGTTCGAATCGTGTCGGACATTGTCTCTTGTTTTAAGATCTTGTTCTTGTTTGAATCGTGTCAAACCTGAACCGAGTCCTTGATCGAATCGTGTCGGACATTGTCTCTTGTTTTAAGATCTTGTTCTTGTTTGAATCGTATCAAACCTGAACCAAGTCCTTGTTCGAATCGTGTCGGACATTGTCTCTTGTTTTAAGATCTTATTCTTGTTTGAATCATGTCAAACCTGAACCGAGTCCTTGTTCGAATCGTGTCAGACATTGTCTCTTGTTTTAAGATCTTGTTCTTGTTTGAATCGTGTCAAACCTGAACCGAGTCCTTGTTCGAATCATGTCGGACATTGTCTCTTCTTTTAAGATCTTGTTCTTGTTTGAATCGTGTCAAACCTGAACCGAATCCTTGTTCGAATTGTGTTGGACATTGTCTCTTGTTTTAAGATCTTGTTCTTGTTTGAATCATGTCAAACCTGAACCGGGTCCTTGTTCGAATCGTGTCGGACATTGTGTCTTGTTTTAAGATCTTGTTCTTGTTTGAATCGTGTCAAACCAGAACCGAGTCCTTGTTCGGATCGTGTCGGACATTGTCTCTTGTTTTAAGATCTTGTTCTTGTTTGAATCGTGTCAAACCTGAACCGAGTCCTTGTTCGAATCGTGTCGGACATTGTCTCTTGTTTTAAGATCTTGTTCTTGTTTGAATCATATCAAACCTGAACCAAGTCCTTGTTCGAATCGTGTCGGACATTGTGTCTTGTTTTAAGATCTTGTTCTTGTTTGAATCGTGTCAAACCTGAACCGAGTCCTTGTTCGAATCGTGTCGGACATTGTCTCTTGTTTTAAGATCTTGTTCTTGTTTGAATCGTGTCAAACCTGAACCGAGTCCTTGTTCGAATCGTGTCGGACATTGTCTCTTGTTTTAAGATCTTGTTCTTGTTTGAATCGTATCAAACCTGAACCAAGTCCTTGTTCGAATCGTGTCGGACATTGTCTCTTATTTTAAGATCTTATTCTTGTTTGAATCATGTCAAACCTGAACCGAGTCCTTGTTCGAATCGTGTCAGACATTGTCTCTTGTTTTAAGATCTTGTTCTTGTTTGAATCGTGTCAAACTTGAACCGAGTCCTTGTTCGAATCGTGTCGGACATTGTCTCTTGTTTTAAGATCTTGTTCTCATTTGAATCATGTCAAACTTGAACCGAGTCCTTGTTCGAATCGTGTCAGACATTGTCTCTTGTTTTAAGATCTTGTTCTTGTTTGAATCTTGTCAAACCTGAACCGAGTCCTTGTTCGAATCATGTCGGACATTGTCTCTTATTTTAAGATCTCGTTCCTGTTTGAATCGTGTCAACCTTGAACCCAAAGTCCAATTATCGTTGGCACCATGTTTGGTTTGAATCGAGTCACCTTAGGCTTTTATTTCAGTTCGTTCCTGTTTGAATCGTGTCAAACTTGAACCCAAAGTCCAATTATCGTTGGCACCGTCTTTGGTTTGAATCGAGTCACCTTAGACTTTTATTTCAGTTTGTTCCTGCTTGAATCGTGTCAAGCTTGAACCTAAAGTCCAGTCATCGCTGGCATCCTTCATAAACCAAATCATTTTTTTATCTCAGCCAACTTTGGTACCCATTGGTTCATTAACCTTATCCTCAGCTAAAGGTCCAGTCAACTTTCATCATCTGACGCAGAGTTTACCTCTGTCTTTTCTGGCTTTTTCTTGAAGATCCCGTTTGAACTCTTCAGTATAGGAAATCCCCAAAAAATCTTTATGATGTCTATCCTTTTATATCAAACTGATCCCCTGTGATGATCATGTCTTCTTTCTAGTTTCATGCCCAGTAAGAATGTATCTCTTCCCTAGTATCGTCCGGTTACTTTTGAACCGCGTCGTTTACCTCCCTGGATCTTTCCCCAGTTGGAGAACACCTCTTTGGTATCCTACCTCCAGTAAGAACTTGTAGGGTTTCCCCTAAGTTTTTCTATCCCCAGTGTTTCTTTGGAGTCTCCCCAGGAAGTCTCTTTTGTCTGTTAGCTTGTATCCCCAGTGAGTTTACCTCATGGATACTAACCTTCATCCTTCCCCAGTGTTATCCACCTGTGTGTGTTTGCTTTCGTTGTTGATTGCATTTTTGCACCATCATGGCATCCTATCATCATACTAGAGTTCATGGCATGTCTGCATCCTAGGCTGGTTTGGTTTATATCATTGCATATCAGCGTATCTAAGGGCAAAATTTTCGGTTATCTATATTTAAATATCTTTCACCATCTTTCCATATCCCTTGTCATCCGGTGAAGATATTTAAATAGGGGCAACTGTTGCACCCCAAATTTTATCCTCAGATTCTGATCATTTCACATCATTTTAAGTCAGTCGTTTGTGCATTTGCAATCATCTAGTCCATTAATTATGGTCACGCATTTTTCGTCCAAATATTGTCATTTACTCCTTTTGTTGTTATTCAATTATTTTATGAATTTCAGAACTTTTTTGTATTTAAAATTTTATCTTTATTTTCATTGTTATTATTTTCTTTTTTTATTATTATTATTTTTTCATTTTTGATATTTATCATGTTACTATTATTATTTTATTTTGGTATTTATCATACTTATTTATTATTATCATTTCTTTTCTTAGATATCATATTTATTTATTATTACTGTATTTTCTGATATTCATCATTATTTATTATTATTGTATTTTATTATTATTATCATTATTATTATTGATTTATTTTGACCATTGTTATTTTTTATGTATTTTATTATTATTGAGTCTACAACACCATTTTCCCAAAACTTACAATCGTAGCCTGCATTGCTACTTTCTCCATCTCCTCACTCCAACTTGGTTTCACTTCAGAAATGTACAATACAACACAAAAAAACCGTATATCCTGCGGACAAAAACTTCTCAAGAACCGGCAACACCTTTCAATACCCCCTCTGTTCTGAACCTAACATGAAAAAAGCCTGCAAACCTGCTGAAAATTTCCAAGACCGCAGTTCCTTCAAAAAGGACCTCTTCCATCTCACATAACTTGAGATTCACAAACCCCATCAAGATACACAACATGTTTCAGAACCGAAAATCTCAGAAAACCTGGAAACGAAAACAGAAGAAGATAGAACCAAAACGGAAGAAGGTAGAAGAAGAAGTGATCAATCAGAAACCCAACCTTCTGTTTTCACCAATCGTCCTCAATCAATCCCCTCCTTCATAAACTCTTCTTCTCCACACACATGAAACTACAACAAACAAACCAAAAACTAATTTCCCATCAGCCCTTCCGTTTCCTCAAACCTTTCGCAACGACCCACCACTTCAAACCTCCACTCAATATTCCCAAATCAACAAACCCCTCTTCAATCTTCTTCCACAACACTCTCCAACAACCAAAACAACATAACTTGTTTTTTGGTTTTTCACAACTCAAAACAGATCACGAACACACCTTCAACCTTCTGTTGGACCCTTCCAGAACCATTCAACAAACCACAAATCTTCAATCTTTACCAAATCGTAATAGAAAGGGTGAGATAAAAAGAGAAGTTCTTTCTGGATCAGACACAAATACACCCATTCAAATCTCAAACCTGCGGAGACGAAGAGAGCGATTTGAAATCTCGCCGTTTTCTTGGATCATTGAAGAATATTTTATTTTGTTCTGGTTTTGAACGTCGATGTTGAGCGATGTACCCCTGGTTTTCCTCCATCTCTTTCCCCTCTGGTCAAAACTCTGAGTGGCGGTGTTGGGTCGGTCCGCCGTCCCTGTTTGAGTTTCTTCCGTTTTAGCCTTTTCTTAAATATAGCAATGTTGTTATACCGTGTTTCATTTCTTTTTTAAATGACTTAATAAGGTTTGCTTTGGTTTCATCTTGGGCTTCGGGCACGTCATTTTGTTCTTTTACACCACCCTTTCTATTCTTTGACCGAGTTGTTTTGGGATGGGTGATGGGCTTAAAGCCCACATGATCCCACGTTTTGTCATCCTCCCCTTTTAATTAGTAGCCGTGTGTATTGGGTTTATATAAAACCTCTTTTTAATTCTTGCATTTCCCTTGTGTTAAGATTAGTTAGTTTGTGTGTGATTTGAAGTCAACGTTAGTTATTTAATCTTTAGGGTTTTGAATCTTAATTTTAATTAAGTTTTAGAATAAATTTTGAATTAAGTTTTAGATTAAATTTCGAATTTTAGTTAACTTTCTATTTAACTTTTAACCTTAATTTTTGTTTAATGCTTGATTAATATTGTTCTTAACTTTTTTATTAAAACTTTGTTTATGTTTCATTCTTCTTTATTTTTGGGCCTATGATATATCAAAATCATAATTTTCGTTGATTTACTTGAATCAATAAATTGTGATGAATATGAGGCCAATTTTCTATTTTGTTGGTCAATGAGAGTTTAATTAAAGATTTATCGATTTTATCGATTTAAAATCTTAATTTAGACTAGACCAACTTTATGTTTCATTTCAATCTCATTTTATTTTATTTTTTATCGGTCAATCAGGATCTAAATCTTTATTTAGATGAGACCAATTTTATTTTTACTTCGAGCCCGTTTCTTTATTTTTGGGCCGATGATATTGCAAAATCACGACTTTTTATCGATTTATTTCAAATCACTAAGTCATGATATATATGAGGCAACCTTCATTATTTTATTGGTCGATGAAAGTCGAATATCATAGATTATCGGTTTCTCGATTAAATCATGATTAAGACGAGACCGACTTTATTTCCACCTCATTCTGTATTTTCTTATATCTTCATTTTCATTTTTGACCGATGAAGTCTTTTTATTCACGAACGTTGTTAGCGAAGCGACGAACCTTCATTATTTCAAATCTGTAGTGAGTGATCATCAAGATCTCTTTCTGTACTTTGAGATCGTGATAGGTTACCTTCGACTAATCAACGAGAGTTTGTGATTTAAGACGAGGTCTTCACCTTTTCTTTTCGTGTGGCACGATTTCATCGGAGAATGATCTTCTATATCATTTCTCTATCGTGTCTTTACACAAAGATCAAATTGTGCATCCTCCTATAGTATGGTCTTCCTCATAGACCGTACTACGACGGTTTCGCACTACATTGGACCCGATTCATCGATCCAATAAATTAATTACCAATCACTAAATTTACTTCCAGTTAATATATATATATATATCTTGATTTATTCTTTATGTCGATTATTATCCTTGTTAATATTATCATTGCTCATATTTATATCTTGTGTATATTGTTCATATTATTTGTTCATTTAAAATACTCTAATAAATATCGAAACCCCTAAAAAACTCAATTGACTGGACTGTGGTTACTGTTGTGTTTTGGACTGAGGACTTAGATTTAGGACTTTTACCCTATGCTCTTGGAGTGGAGGTTTTGATCTTGGTTTGTCAGTGGCTCACCAGCATGCTCTCTATTTTGGGTTAGATCTTTCTATCTCTTGCTCATTTACATTGATGCATTTTTTGTCTGCTAGTATATATGTTTGCCTGACATTGTTTTAGCATTCTAGCATGTTAAGCATGATACTATGTGGTTACCATCATTCTTTGATTTATTATCATTTGATTTTGATGTTTTGATTATTACCATGTTCATATCTTGTTCATTCTATCTTGATCATATTCATGTTCATATCTTGTTCATTCTATCTTGATCATATTCATGTTCATATCCTGTTCATATTATCTGGATTATATCTCTGTTCATATTCAAACTGTATATATCATATTCGTACTTGATTCTTGACCCTCCTTCCAAAGGAAAGATCTTTACTTTGACTCCTAAGTCACAATCCATTCCCATTTCACCTTGGCCTCATAAGAGCCGTTTCCCTCATAGTTTAGTAATAGGATGGAGTTATCATGAACTCCATGTGATTCTCACTATCATGAGAACTCACTTTACCTTTTACTCAGACTTACAGAGTTATCATGGACTCTGTGTGGTTCTCACTATCATGAGAATTCACTTCCTCCCTTCATAACGTAGACTTAGAGAGTTATCGTGGACTCTACGTGAGCTTATGCTTATTCCCTTTGGAACGTTGGCCATAGTCAATGTTTCCTTTTCTTTCACCCTTAGTTAGGTGAACTATGGTTGCTCTGATTCTTTAGTCAGATGCATAGGCAGAAGATGCGACGTCTTGGCGAGCAAAACTTAGTGTACATACCTTAGGTCATTACCTTAGTACAGATCCTTTTAGCAAGCAAACATAGAATAATACAAATTAAAACAAGAGGTTCCTGTAGAATACTATAGATACTTAGGGTGCTAATACCTTCCCTTTGTATAACCAACCCCCGAAACTTAGATCTTCCCCCTTTAGATTTTTCTAACGATCTTGAACCTTTCCTTTGGATAAATCAAATTCGGTTGTAAAAGAAAATGATGCAAGTTAATTAATAGCTTGTTATCCGATTTTCACCGCAACAGATGGGAATATTTTGGTCCAACTTAATGATGTCATCCACTCGTAAAGTTGACGCACAAATGTCTTTAAAAAATTGACTAATCTCAGTTAGTGGATTAAGAACATGCTTAGGAAGTGAACTGAATGCAATTGGAAGCAATCGTTCCATGAATACATGACAATCATGACTTTTCATTCCATGCAGCTTTCCAGTTTTTGCATCAGCACATCTTGCTAAGTTAGAAGAATAACCATCGGGCATCCTCAACTCATTTAACCATCGATAGACTTCTTTTGCTTCTTGTGGAGTAAGAGTGTAACAAGCCTTGGGTTTTAACAATTTGCCATTTGGTTGAGGTTTTAACTCCAACTCTTTTCGATTGCACAAAAGTTCCAAATCCTTTCTAGCCTTCTCATTATCTTTTGTCTTGCTTTGGATATCCATCACTGTGTTAAATACATTATCAAAAAAATTCTTCTCAATATGCATCACATCCAAATTATGTCACAAAAAATTATCCTTCCAATATGGGAGGTCCCAAAAAATACTTCTTTTTGTCCAATTGTGAGTGTCCCCATATCCTGGAATTCTGCATGCTTTACCATTATCTGTGAATTTTGGTAGGTCACAAACACTATTCCATACTTCAGTCGATGACAGACGATGGGGAGGAAGATCTGTTACTTTTATTCCTTTTCTAAAAGCATTCTTATTTTTTCTAAAAACATGGTTCATACGTAAGAATCTACGGTGACAATCAAACCATGAACTTTTACCACCGATTTACAAAGTAAGCGGTTTTGGTTGTCCCTTGCAATGCAGGCATCCCATTTTGCCATGCGTACCCCAACCAAACAACATACCATATGCAGGGAAGTCATTAATTGTCCACATCAAAGCAGCTCACATATTAAAGTTTTGTCTGCGAGACACATCATAAGTCCATTCTCCGATCCACAACCTCTTCAAATCATTAATTAAAGGTTGCAAATAAACATCTATTCCTGCTTTTGGACTCGATGGTCTGGGAATAAGGCATGTCAAAAACATGTAAGGTTTCGTCATGCACATCTCAGGAGGCATATTGTACGGGGTAACGATAACTGGCCAACAAGAATAGGCAATTGCTGAAGATTAGATATAAGGAGTAAAGCCATCTGAGCATAATCCGAGCCAGACATTTCTGGGTTCTGATGCAAAATCTGAATGTACTCTATCAAAGTGTTTCCATGCCTCGCCATCAGATGGATGTCGCATCATGCCTGAACTATTGGAATTTGTATAATGCCATGACATTTGGCTTGCACTATGAGTTGACACAAACATTCTTTACAATCTGGGAATTATTGGCAAATAGAACATGGACTTCACTGCAACTCGTTTTTATTTTTGATAATGCCTTTACTGCGAACTAAATACCTCAGACTCTGACAAAACTTACATTCCTCTAATCCCCCATCATTTGTACCAAACTCGTTATCATAAAACAACATACAACCTCCAATACAACAATCAATCTTTTTCACTTCTAGTCCCAACTTCGACACCGTTCTCTTCGCATCATAATAACTTGTAGGCATGTTTTCTTTCACAGGAGTCGCATCCAATATCATTTTTGTAAAGAATTCCAAACACTGATCAAGAACATTCCAATTTGACTTCGCAACCAAGAGTCTCACACACATGGATAACATAGAGTCAGAAGATCCCTCAAACAGTGGTATATTTATTTCTTTCAGCAGTTGATAAAACTTTTGCGCTTCCTCGTCCGGGAGCTCATCTGCATCAAAATCTTGAGGTTCATCATAAGTCACATTCACCCTTAATGCATCACCAACCATATCATCTATGAGATTAAATTGTTCTTAGTCAGGCAAAGGTGGTTGACTGCTTGATGCCTCTCTACCTATCTCAACTCCAACATGTGTTTGACTGCTTGAAGCCTCTCTATTCATCTCTGGCACTACTTCTCCATTAGAATACCACACCCAATAATTTAGCCTAAAACCATCTTTCTCCAAGTGACGTTTCACTTCATTTGGGTCACTAATTATATTTCTGCAACCACACTTTAAACACGGGCATCTTACCCCTCCTTCGCTTCGACAACATTCTTGAGCAAATGCATATGTAAGAAACGCAGCAACTCCTTCTTTAAAATGTGGTTTAAGCCCACGTCTTCCTGGATACGTTCTATCATACATCCAACTACGATAGAACTGATAATATTCCATACTGCACACGTGTAATGTTGTTCATGTTTAAATTTAAATTTAAGAAAAGGGGAATTTATCTATCGACAAACATATGACTATATACATATTCATTTAACTAATATATCATATAATGTTTAATACATTATTAATGTTTTCAAAATAGAATAACTTACAAATTATATATTTTTATGATAAATTCATATTTTCAATAAATATATTACCAAAATATATTACATACTTTCTCAATAAAAAAATGTATATGAATATATATAATCTATTCTTTTATAAAAAATATGTAATATATTTCTTAAACTAATTCTAAATTAACATACTTTATATCATATTTTAACTTACAAATTATAGACTTATTATATGTTTCTACAAATATTATATTATATGTTTCTAAAAATTTACATCGTTTAAATTATATATTTCTTATAAATATATTACTAAATTATATTAATATTTTAAAAAATATATAATTTAAAAATAAAAATGTATACTTTCTATATAAAAAATGTATATTACAAATTATATACTTTATATAAAAAGTACATAATATATTATAAATTATATATTTTTATGATTTAATTCATACTTTTTAAATAAAAGTGTATGTTAATATATAATCTATTATTTTACAAAAATAATATATATTCTGTTTTTTAAACAATATTTTTTTATACAATACTATATTCAATAATATGTTGGAATATATAATCGATTTTTAAAAGATATTTATTATACAATACTATTTTTAATAATATGTTTAACATATAATATCCATTTTCAAAATCTGATTTTTAAATATTATTTAGTATATTTTTAAACATTATTTAATATATAATTGTTTTTTAAAATCTGTTTTATAAGTATTTTAATAAATCTGTTTTATAATTTTTATAACAAATCTGTTTTTAAATTTTATTTTTAGTATCTGTTTTATAATATAAACTAAATATAATATAATATATTTTATAATATAATCTGCTTTTATAATATATTTTTTTAAATTATAAAATACATTATATTTTAAAACGTTTTTTACAAATGTTTTAAAATTTGTTTTTAATAATATGTTGGAATATATAATCGATTTTTAAAAGATATGTATTATACAATACTATTTTTAATAATATGTTTAACATATAATATCCATTTTCAAAATATGATTTTTAAATATTATTTAGTATATTTTTAAACACTATTTAATATATAATTGTTTTTTAAAATCTGTTTTATAAGTATTTTAATAAATCTGTTTTATAATTTTTATAACAAATCTGTTTTTAAATTTTATTTTTAGTATCTGTTTTATAATATAAACTAAATATAATATAATATATTTTATAATATAATATATTTTATAATATAATCTTTTTTTATAATATATTTTTTTAAATTATAAAAAACATTATAATTTAAAACGTTTTTTTTTACAAATGTTTTAAAATCTGTTTTTAAAACATTTTTGTACTGTTTTTAATAATATAAACAACATTATATTAAAATCTGATTTAATGTTTTTATATTCTGTTTTAAAACTTTTTTTATAGTTTTTTCTAAAAAATATTTTTAAACAATTTTAATATAAATCTGAAAAATATATATTTTATAACAGAAATTTCGAAAACGATTTTAATTTTAATTTAAAAGATATATTTTATAACAAAAATATTTTTATAACTAAAATCTAAAAAATATTTTTTAACTATTTTATAACAGAAATCTAAAAGATATATATTTTATAAAGTTGAATCTATAAACTATTTTAATTTAATATATTCTAAATATATATTTAAAATTTTTGAAATAAATAATAATATATATTTTATAACACCAGCTTAACACAGCAAAATACCTAAAATATTTAGAAAAAACAATTAAATTTGAACCTTTAGAAGCTCCTTTAGATTTGTAACTTCAGCTTCTGGATTAAACTTGAATGCTTTATCAATTATATACATGTAATATAACAAATAAATAAAAAAATTAATTGTTGAAATACATGAAACAAAATTAATTAAAAAATATATGAAATAGAAAATGTATGGAATGGGAAGAAAAATATATATACCTGTATTTGAAAGAAAAAGAGCTTGAAGGTTGAAATGAGAAGAAAATGGTAGAAGAGAGAATGAGAGAAGATGAAGAATTGGTAGAAACGAATCAATATTATCATTATATATATATTAACTGCACTCTTTGGAATTGTGAAACGAATTAATTCAGGGTGCATCGTGCGAGGGATAACCCCTAGCCAAATCAACGGTCATATTTTGCGAGGGAGGACCCCAAGCAAAATTTACGTGTCAGATTTCAGAGCTGCATGTGTGGCACGTGGACATGTTTGCGAGGGGATGCTCCACGCCAGCGTAAAGATAACATTTGCGACGGGCTCCCCTTAGCCATGGATGGCGTGTTGCAGTCATGTGGCAGCAGAAGAAATGCCTTTTGCAGAGTGATTTGACCATAGAATCTTTATGGTGAAGGGTTGCCCCTCGCAAATTACCAATCACCATTTAGTGAGGGGTTGGCCCCTCGCAAATCTTTCAGTTGTCAGCCTTTTTGCGCTGACCCCTAGTATAGACAGGTTTTAAAATTCAAATTTGTTTTCCTTCCTCATTTGCGAGGGGTTAGCCCCTAGCAATTTTTTTTTTCTATTTTGTGGTTTGCGAGGGGTTTTACCCCAAGCAAGCTCGTTTTTTTAGTGAGGGGTTTTCCCCCTAGCCAAATACCCTAGCTAATAATATGTTTTCTTGTAGTGATATATATATATATATATATATATATATATATATATATATATATATGAGAGAGATAACTTAAAATTCAAGTAGCCAATAATATAAAACTAACTGATTAACATAATTGTAAAAACAATTCTGTATTACAAAATAAAAGTGACTTAATACCCCCATCAAACTAGAACGTAGTTAATTGAGATTCTTAACTTGGATAAGATAAGAGAAAATGGAGGAGGATTGAGAGGCTTAGTCAAGATGTCTGTAAGTTGTACAGAACTTAGGATAGGTAGCAATTGTGTTTTACAATGAATTTTTTTTTAACAACATGACAATTAATTTTAATTTGTTTTGTCATTTCATGGAAGGTGGCATTAACTGTAATGTGACGTGCTGATTGATTATCATTATAGAGGAGAAGGGTGATAAATTTTATGTTGAAGTCGAGTAATAAATATGTTAACCATTGTAGTTCACCGACTGTTGATGCAAGAGCCTGGTACTCAGTCTTAGATGAGGATCTAGAAATTGTTAATTGCTTTTTGGATTTCCGTGAGATGAGAGAATAACCTAAACATATACATAACCCTGTGATGGAGCGTCTCATGTCAATGCATGATGCTGAATCAGAGTCATTGAAAGCTTTGAGTTGAAGTTGAAATTCTGGTACCAGATATGTGATGTTACGTGTGATGTCACAATAACACACTCTGCAATGGACAAAGTAAAACAACAGAAAAGGCACAAAGAATTATTCACCCAGTTCGGTATAACTACCTACGTCTGGGGGCTACCAAGCCAGGGATGAATTTCACTATCAGTAGTATCAAATTTACAGACTCAACAACCCAGTTGACATCTTCTAAACTTAATCACTACTTAATGAACCTTCTACCTAGGAGACCACTTAAGTATGAGAACACTACTCAATCCCTAAATCACCTCAGTGATATAATTCAAAGATCACACACTTTGAAAAACACAACTTGATTCTGCTTCACAGCTTTGATCAAGAACAACTCAAAACAACAACACCAATTCACACTAGAATGGTTTACAATACAAACACAAAGACTCAAATGACTCTCAGTCTTTAGCTCTCTTTCTTCGTTTCTTTCTTCAAAGGATTGATGCGCTTTAAATAGCAATTTGATCTGGTCTTGGACCTGCTACAATATCTGACCTGATTTGTTATTTAAAACTGAATCTTCGATAGATTTTCTCTCTCAAAATCTTCTTAAATCTTCAGCCTTTAAACACTCCTACAAATCTGCATCAAATCTGTTTGTAACAGAAAATATCTCCTCCAAGATATTCACATCCAATTACTCTACCAGCTTTCTCAAATTCCAGCTAAAACGCTTAACCCTAAAAACATCTCAGACCTGATGTTTTACTGATCTGCATATCTGATGTCATGACATCGCATGTGACATCATACTTCACAACTTTAACAAGATAAATACTTAACATAAACCAATGTTAAGACTCAATGTTAAGACATCACCCATGTGACATCAACATTGAACAACTTTGTTTTACCAAAATTCTAGCCAATCCAAGAGCCAACAATCTCCCCCTTTGGCTAATTTTGGTTAAAACAATCTCTGCAACATCAGAGACTTCAGCAGCGGATAAAAATTAGTATAAGACTCCTAGCAACACTTCTTCAAACAGCTTCAAAAATGCTGCACATACTTCATCAGCTCACAAAACAAAACAATTCAGCTGAGCTGTTCAACCATTCTCCCCCTCAACTTCTGCACTTCTGCATCACACCTAGCAGCGCTACTTGGCATGGGCTAACTCTCCCCCTTTTTAGCCATAATTGGACAACCACCTACTAACTACCAGTTAGTCCTAAGCTAGCTCTCATTGTCAGTCAAAAGTCAGCATTAAGTGACAAGACAAATCATAGAACATAAAAAGTGCTTAAAAAGCCACAATATTCAAATTACATATATAAGCACATCAAGTGCAGAACAAAACAACAAAAGCAAAAAAAAACTACTGTCTAGCAAAAATAGCTAAAGAAATTTAATCTTTATCTGAGCTAGACCCATCTTCACCATTCTCCTCATCTTCCTCTGAACCTGAATCTTCAACGTTGGCACTCACATCATCTTCACCTTGTTCCAAGGATTTGATCATCTGCTCAATTCTCAACTTCCTAGCAGTGCTAGTACTGATAACCACATCAAGATCCTTGCATGTTGCCTTCAATTCTTCAATCAACTCAGCTTTAGTACTGGCCTTTTTAACACCAGAACTTGATGTTACAACAATGTCTGGAACATGATTCCCAACAAACAGCTTGGGATGCAAGGATAGAGCTGACTCTCTCTTACATGCTACATCTGAACTGGTTAGAATTCTAGGATGTTGATCTAAGATTATTCCACAGACAAGGGAAGGGAAAGCTATAGGCATCTTGATAGCATTAGTGGCACCATGCTTCACAACTTGCTCAAATATGTAATTCCCATAATTGAACTTGACCTTTTTCCCAACAGCATAAATGAACCTTCCTAATCCCACAGCTATGGTGGTTTTGTGATTAGTAGGCACCATGTTAGCTGCTCCAATTCTGTGCAAGATAGCATACTTAACACTAAGTTTGCTAGTTGGCAGTTTTCCTTTCAAGGGCCACACCTTAACTTGACCAGCAGTTATTTCCTTGCAGACATCATAATCAGTGACTTCTAGCTCTGTAAACTCTTCTTCTTTTCTTCCTAGGTAATTGTTGATAACCTCAGGAGAGAATCCAATACATTTTCCTCTCACAAACACTTTCATGAAATCTCCACTCCTTTTGTCAGAGATATTTATAGGAATGTTAACCATGAATTCCTTAACCAGACTATCATAACACTTGGAGAACCCACACACAGTCTTCATCAGACCAGCAACCTTTATCACCTCTATGACTTCTTTAATTTCCATAGCCTCTTTGCCAATTTCTCTTTCAAGAGCAAGTCTTCTTTGACAAACAAATTTCCACATGGAAGCACTGCTTGCATAATAGAAAGAAATGTTGTCAACTGGAACATCAGGTATCTTGTCAGCAATTCTCTTCAAGATTGACTTTCTCACAGGAGTGATGTCTTGAACATCATCCTCAACATCATACTCTGATTCAGATTCTTCCACTAGCTTCCTCTTTCTGGGATTCACATCAACTTTTCTCCATGTTTTTGTAGGACCAACAATAGAAGTCTTTTTCTTCTTTCCTTCAGCTGACTTCTTTGGAGAAGATTCCACATTCTTCCCTTTCCTTGTTTTCAGTCTCTTGGCTAGACTAGGAACAGCATTACCAATTACTTCATTATCAGATAAGTCAACAACATCTACCACATCAGCATTTTTCTTCCCTTTGGGACTAGGAGTAGCATCCCTAGCATGTGATGTTTCAAAATCATGTCCAACATCAACTTCATCTTCAGCATGAGTATCCCTTTCTCTTTCAGCTTCACCTTCACCTTCATCTTCAATCTCAACATCTTCAATGATAGATTCAGGAACCATCAAGGAGATGGGTTCTACATTCAAAGCTTCTTCTGTAGACCCCTCTTCTGTAGAAACCGTAGCTTTATCTCACGAAGAGCTTTGAGAAACAGATTTCTTTGATGGAGAAGACATCTGTTTTGACATGGTTCCCTTGAGGCAGTATAGGTTCAGAGACAGATGATTCTTCTTGTTGAAGGAGATAAACAGTCGAGAGGTATGAGCTTTGATGAAACGTGATATTGCTACAATAGGGAATGATGGTCTAAGGTAAGACGCCTGATTTTGTGTATCCCTTAAAGACCAATCAATGAGTTTCTCCCTCCAAATTAACTTTCCTTTTAAAAGTTTAAAAGGATTCACATTGAGAGTAATTAGCCCTAATTGACCTTTCAGCAGACTTTCACACTTGTTGTCACAATCTGATGTTACAACATCAACCTTAACATCACCAGATAAGCTGTCCACTTGAGGTACCCATTGATAGCAATTATCTCTGGATCTTATTCCCTTCATCACTACCTCATTCTGCTCATTTGTTACCACACACTCATCTTGGGTGTAGCTGACCTTACACCTTTCCTCACACAACTGACTTATGCTAATTAAATTAGCACTCAATCCTTTGACAAGAAGCACATTGTCAAGATCAGGTCCATCATGACACTTCACTTTGCCAACACCTTTCACCACCCCTTTCTCTCCATTTCCAAAAGTAACATCAATTGAGGTGCAAGAATTGACTTCCACCAATTGGTTTGTGAATCCAGTCATGTGTTTTGAACAGCCATTGTCAAAGTACCAACCATCCTTAGCAAAGTGTCTATTTGAAAAGTGAGCCAATAGACACTTAACCTCTTCTTTAGGAACCCACTGCTTAACAACCTTGGGCCTATTATCCATCTGTCTAGGTTGAGGGATAGACTTTGGATAACCATGAAGCATGAAGCAAGAAAATCACATATGGCCAAATCTTCCACAATAGAAGCACCTTACTCTTTCTTTTCTGAAGTTGTTAAACTTTCTGCCACCTTGATGATGAAAATGATGTGGCTGCCATCCATAGTGCTGGTGCTGTTTTCGTCCATAATTTGCCTGTCTCCTGTAGTGAGGATTCTGTCTCTTAGGCTGTCTTCTATGGTGATGTGGCTTCCTTCTTCCATAATGATGAGGCACAACATTATTATATTCAAAGCCATACATGTTCCCCTGATGTTGAGACATCTGATGGAACATGTTCTGTTTGAACCTAGAAGCCTGCATGCTCTTATGATATTGGGGAGGCATATACTGCCTAGCTCCAGAAACATGTGCCTTCCTTTGACGAGGACCATGAGCATGCCTCTTCCCAACATTTTGAGGTTGTGGATGAGCAACCTGCTTAGGTTTAGGATACTGTCTCTTTTTGTTATGTTGAGACATTGGTTGAGACATGTCCTGTTTGGTTCCTGAAGTACTAGCTTCAGCAGAAACCTTCTCCTCAACGAATCCTAAGCCAGATTTGTCTCCTGCTACTTTTTCAGTCTGAAGGATCTTATCAAGAGTATCAGATCCACTGTTCAACATTCTAACAGATTTTATCATTTGATCAAGTTGAGATTTAACCAACAAGACTTCATTTTCAAGATCAGCTTTGACAGTCTCAAGCTGAACAATTTGTTTATTTTGTTTCTCACTTTCTTGACAGATTTCTGTACTCTTCAGACATAACTCATGATAGGAGGCTGCTAACTCCTCAAAAGTCAGTTCCTCATCACTTGATTCTCCATCAGACACACATGTCCCTGTCAATGCTCCAGCATGCTTGGCTGACTCTTCTTCACTATCAGACCAGAAAATTGTCATGCCCTTCTTCTGCTTCTTAAGGAATGTAGGACATTCTTTCTTGACATGTCCATAACCTTCACACTCAAAGCATTGAATCCCTTTGTCTTGAGCAGTCTTCTCTTCATCCTTCTCTTTTGATTTGCTGATGTCAGAGGAGATGTTCTTAACATTGGGTTTGTAGTTTCTATCCATTCTTTTGAACACTTTGTTGAACTGTCTTCCCAGCATAGCAATAGCCTGAGATAGCTCCTCCTGAGAATCATCCTCTTTCCCTTTCCTGGCTTTATCAGAACTGGAAACCAAGGTTATACTCTTGGACTTCTTCTCAGGTTCCTCTTCACTTAACCCTAACTCAAAGGTTTGAAGAGATCCAATTAGCTCATCAACTCTCATTTTGCTGATGTCTTGAGCTTCCTCAATTGCAGTCACCTTCATCTTATATCTCTTGGGAAGGGACCTAAGGATTTTCCTCACCAGCTTTTCTTCTGTCATCTTTTCTCCAAGAGCACTAGAGGCATTAGACAACTCAAGAATTCTCATATGAAAGTCATGAATAGTTTCATCTTCCTTCATCTTTAGATTTTCAAATTTTGATGTCAGAAGTTGAAGTCTTGACATCTTAACCTTTGAAGTTCCTTCATGAGTAGTCTTCAAGATGTCCCAAGCTTCCTTAGCAACTTCACAGGTATTGATCAACCTGAATATATTCTTATCCACTCCATTGAAAATAGCATTTAAAGCTTTGGAATTTCCAAGGGCAAGCTCATCTTCTTCCTTGGTCCATTCTTCTTCAGGTTTCAGTTTTGAGCTGCCTTCTTTTTCTTTCCCAGCATCATCTTTCTCAACAACAACAGGTGCTTTCCATTCTTTAATGACAGCCTTCCAAGCCCTGCTGTCCAAGGATTTCAAAAAGGTAATCATCCTTGGCTTCCAATAATCATAATTAGAGCCATCCAAAATAGGGGGTCTATTCACAAATCCACCAACTTCCTTGTCCATCTTTACTAGAAAGTATCAGCCCTAGATCTCACCCAGATGCAGAGCAGGATGCCTGCTCTGATACCAATTGAAATTCGGGTACCAGATATGTGATGTTACGTGTGATGTCACAACAACACACTCTGCAATGGACAAAGTAAAACAACAGAAAAGGCACAAAGAATTGTTCACCCAGTTTGGTCTAACTACCTACGTCTGGGGGCTACCAAGCCAGGGATGAATTTCACTATCAGTAGTATCAAATTTACAGACTCAACAACCCAGTTGACATCTTCTAAACTTAATCACTACTTAATGAACCTTCTACCTAGGAGACCACTTAAGTATGAGAACACTACTCAATCCCTAAATCACCTCAGTGATATAATTCAAAGATCACACACTTTAAAAAACACAACTTGATTCTGCTTCACAGCTTTGATCAAGAACAACTCAAAACAACAACACCAATTCACACTAGAATGGTTTACAATACAAACACGAAGACTCAAACGACTCTCAGTCTTTAGCTCTCTTTCTTCGTTTCTTTCTTCAAAGGATTGATGCGCTTTAAATAGCAATATGATCTGGTCTTGGACCTGCTACAATATCTGACCTGATTTGTTATTTAAAACTGAATCTTCGACAGATTTTCTCTCTCAAAAACTTCTTAAATCTTCAGCCTTTAAACACTCCTACAAATCTGCATCAAATCTGTTTGTAACAGAAAATATCTCCTCCAAGATATTCACATCCAATTACTCTACCAGCTTTCTCAAATTCCAGCTAAAACACTTAACCCTAAAAACATCTCAGACCTGATGTTTTACTGATCTGCATATCTGATGTCATGACATCGCACGTGACATCAGACTTCACAACTTCAACAAGATAAATTCTTAACATAAACCAATATTAAGACTCAATGTTATGACATCACCCATGTGACATCAACATTGAACAACTTTGTTTTACCAAAATTCTAGCTAATCCAAGAGCCAACAGAAGTGTTAAGGTGGATGGAAAAAACAAGCCTTGTGAAGGAGATTGCTTGATGTATTTGAGAACCCTGTAGGCAGCTTAGAGATGAACTATTATGGGTGATGACTTGAATTGACTGAGTTGCTGAATTGAGAAACTCTAGTTAGGTCGAGTGACACATAGGTATATTAAACGACCAATGAGTATTTTGTAAGCATTAACATCAGTGGGAGGAGAATCATCAAGAGCAATGTACTTGCATGAGTTTTTCATTTGAGTATAATAAGGTTTTGTAATAAGGAGGCTTTTTTCATGGAGTAATTTTAGGGAATACTTTCTTTGACAAATGGAGACGCCAATGGGAGAACGAGATACCTCAAGACCTAGGAAGAATTGTAGGTTTCCAAGATCCTTGATTTTGAAATTAGTGTCAAGGATTGTTTTGAGATTTTGAATTTCATCAATGTCCTTTCTAGAGATTATCAAATGATCAACATAGATGAAAAGAATGATGAATTTGCGGCTATTTAATTTGGTGAAGAGATAATGGTCTGAAGTTGATTGCTTGTAGTGCAAGGTAAAAAGCAATGAATAGAATTTCGAGAACCATTACCTGTTGTCTTGTTTCAATCCATAAAGTGATTTTTGAAGCTTGCAGACATGGTTGTGATTAGATAGAATCAGACTTGGAGGTGGTGTCATGTAAACTTTTTCATCGAGGTCTCCATGGAGAAATTCATTGTTCATATCAAGTTGGATAAGGTGCTAATTTTGGGAAGCAACAATGGCTAAAAGAAGTATGGCAATGGTTTATCTTTGCAACAGGTGAAAAAGTATCCATGTAATCAATTCCTTCAGTTTGTGTGAACCCTTTTGCTACCAGTCGGGCTTTTTGTCTCTCTATGGAACCATTTGTATGTTTTTTTTAATTTTTGTACACCCACTTACATCCTATATGTTTCTTGTTTGGAGGCAATGTGGTCATGATCCAAGTGTTGTTATGTCGTAAAGCTCGTAATTCAATAAGCATGACATGATTCCAACATTCATGTTAAGAAGCCTACTTAAAGGAATTTGGTTCAGTTTGAGAAGTGATGACAAGAATGTAGTGTTTAAAAATGAAAGACAGATGAGAAATATTTATGTAAGGTTGAATAGGATACATGGGTGCATGTGTTGGAATGTGTTGAGATATAATGAGGTTGTTACAAACAAAATCATCAAATATTTTTTATTTATGAATAACTATGTTGGAAATTTTGGAAATAATGAGTGGTGTTTGATAAAGAGGTGAAGTTGAGTGTTGGTGGATGGAATGTTTATGGAAAGATTTTAGTCAATAGGTGTTGAGGATGAAGGATTAGAGGTAGACTGAACGTGTGTAAGTGCAAAGGGAGGGTTTTGGGAAGTATGGTTATGAAGATTAGGTGTGTATGGACTCATGTGGTCTGTAGATGTGTCTAAGAATGGTAGGTCATAATCAAGGATTTTTTGTGTGCTGGATGAATTAGTGGTAGATGGTAGATTAAAGGAAAATAAATCTTCATAAAAGTAAACATTTCTGGTGATGAAGATTTCTCTTATGGATATATTCATGACAATGTAGCCTTTTATTCCTTGTTTTTAACCAAGAAACATACATTTAGTAGAACGAGGATCAAGATTTTGGCGCTCTTGGACAAGAGTGGAGGGAAACAAAATGAAGGTTCAAGAAACACATGAAAGAGGGAGGGTTTGAATTGGGTTTCAAGAATGATAGTTTTTTGCAACCCAAAACAACAACAATGAACAAAATGATAAAGTACTCAACGGTTTTTATACTGGTTCGCCGTCAACTAGGTTACCTCCTGTCCACCTACCTGGGTGATTTTACTTAGACAATGGCTTAATCCAATAATCAAACTTGATTACAAATGCATTGACAACTTGTCCCGACTTTCTTCAGGAATCTGACCCAACCGGTCTCTTAAGAAAACTGATGTTCATTGACTCCTTAAGACCTGACCTACTTGGTCACTTAACAAGATTTCAACCTCAATAATAACCCGTTATTGACTTCTCAAGATCCTGACCTAACTTGGTTGCTTAAGGATTACAATCAAAATTATAATAATAGTTTTGTGTTTACAAATGCTTTTGAAAAGCAGATACAGAAGTTTACAATTAAGTTCTACACTTAACAAGAATATTCAATGAGATTTTGTTCTAAGTGTATAAGTGTAAGCAACACTTTTTATTTTCTGTTTTGTATTTCCTAAGTGTGAGCGTTGATCAATATTTAGTGCGCTTATTCAAAAATCTTGTTCTTGCATTTTTGAAGTCCTCTTTAAATATATGGAAAATAAATCAGTTGGAGGTGAAGATGAAATATCCACTAAGTATCCATTGTATGAAAATCACTTCAAATGAAACACTATAGTGGTTTTGTAGCTTGTAGTTGGTGAAGATGATTGGATGCAGAAGACTTCTTTGGCACATAGTACAATACTTAATGGAAAAAGTATATTTACTTTTATACTTCTGTCACGTCAAATATTTTGTTGACTTTTGGGTAACTTCCATTTAGAGGCATATGATATTTGTTGTTGAAGCTTGAGTAGCATTTCCACAGTCAGTCTTGGAAATATTTTGGTGAGACTTCATAGTCTTTGGATGCTGGGTTCTGAGACTTTCACACAAGCAAATAGTCAGAGATTTGTATCATATTCAGTCTGGAGAACTTCTGTTCAGAACGTTGACTTGGTTGAACGCTTATAATATTTGGTTCAGAGTATGGACATCTTCAGAGTTAGAATCTGTTCGAATTTTTTTGTGCACTCAATAAACTGCTTATAGTACAAAATTGTTCTCTTACACTTTGATATCATAAAAACTTAAGAATATTTGTAGAACCGATCTTGTTCCAACAATCTCCCCCATTTTTTAGGATGGTAAATCCATGTATTTTGATGAACAATTTTTATTCAATAAGCAATCATTTTTATAAAACTTCAGAGATAGGTTTGTAAGCTTTCTTTAAGTTTTACACTTTAAAAATTATTTCTTGAACTTAAATATACAAGCTAGGGTTTGCAAGCTCCCCCAGAGTTTAAGACTCAAAATTATTTTGGTTTCAATTAAGGTTTGTAAGGTCCCCCTGAGTTTTAGACTTCAATTTTTTTAGCTTAATGGTTCATAGTGAGGTTTG